>CAWUFW010000435.1:3064318-3728636 GCA_963921515.1 Calotriton arnoldi | reverse complement strand
AAATGACAAACACCTGCCACCAAAGTCATAAAAATAGCTTGGGTGGCAGGAATTAGCCATTTTTAATGGATAAAAAGCTTGAATTGTCATTAGTAGCGCTATGGATGGCATCTTGAGAAGGGCCCTGGCACTTATTTCTTTACAAAGTAAGTATTGCATTGAACCATCAAATGGCTGAAACATGGAGAAGGGTCTTTGAGAGTCAAGAGAACAAGCTTGCAGAATGCACAAAACCCACGTCCCTTGGTTGATCCAAAGCGAACTGTACTGGGTCGCCGACAAATGAAGTCACGCATTTGGAAGCAAGGAACAAAGCATGTTGGGCAAGGGTTTTTCTTACACTGTGTGGACTCTAATTTCCACTTAAGTTGACGTCTAGACTTTTTACTCATGCATAGCGCTCTGAAGCAACAGCCAGGAGGCAAACAGCGCTTTATAAAACTTTGTAATAATTGCTTTTAGTGCATCCACAATTTCATGAAGCTTTTGGTAGCATCTATTGCTGGCATTCAGCGTTATCGTTTTTGTCTTTACATAGTTATATAAAAGAAAGATAAAAGGCATATTGCTATACTGCAAGCATAATTTTGCATAAACGCCGAATAATGGTTTTTGCATAATTCGCATAGTTTTTGTTCTTCTTGCGACTTGAAATGAACAGAAAATGTCTCGCAAAAATGAGAAACTGGATGTGAGCGTTCACTGTGCTAGCAACATTCCTACTGTGAGCTATAAAACTGTACGGGCTATAATATACTAAACTGGAACTGCGGGGGGCTTTTCTACATGATGCCCATTAGACAGATTATCAATTATTCTCACGCAAATTATGCATATTGGGCAGGAATAAAAATCCCAATTCACAAACCCCTCGTAAAAAGGCGTTTGGAGTTTATCTGTAGGGAAACATCTAGGAATGGTTTTAATTTTTAACGTTGCGATTTATAAATGAAAAAAAAAAGAAATTAGGGAGTCGTTATGGAAAAGGTGGTATGCACGCTGTCGGTGGTATTTGATCATTATAGGCCAACCTGTGGTTTTTATAGCACTCATTGCAAATATAAAAAAAAAATATCATTTCACAAAATATACCTTCGAAAAATGTTGATAAAATTACCATTCAAAAGAAAAACATCTTTGGCCGGGTATAAAAAGCTGCCAGAACTAACTACCGCTACCGGACCTGAAGGTTAGATCTGACCGCCAAATGCTCACGTAATGACAGGCAGTGGTTGTGCACGCAGCATTTTTGGCTGCCTATAATTTGTAGCCCCCAGCGATGACAGAACAGGTACCAGATGGACAGCAGCTAAGCACGCATTCCAGACGCTAAGAGGTGCCATACAAGCTTTGGCAGAAGAATCTTCTGTCAGACAAATAGAACAGAAAGCACACGTGCAAAGCAAGCTTCCTTCACTCATGCAGAATAAGTACCATATGGGCATCAGCAGTGCAAGCTTCCATCACATACAGAACACAGAGAGAACACGAACAGCATCAGCAGTGCAAGCTTCTATCACACACACAAAACACAGAGAGAACAGGCACCACAGCATCAGCAGTGCAAGCTCCCATCACACACACAAAACACAGAGAGAACAGGCACCACAGCATCAGCAGTGAAAGCTTACATCACACACACATAACACAGAAAGAACATGAACCACAGCAGAATCTTCTGTCAGACAAATAGAACAGAAACCACACGTGCAAAGCAAGCTTCCTTCACTCATGGAGAATAAGTACCATATGGGCATCAGCAGTGCAAGCTTCCATCACATACAGAACACAGAGAGAACATGAACAACAGCATCAGCATTGCACGCTTCCATCACATACACAAAGCACAAACAGAACAGGCACCATTCCATCAGAGAGAACAGGCTCCACAGCATCAGCAATGCAAGATTCCATCACACACACATAACGCCAGAAAGAACATGAACCACAGCATCAGCAGTGCAAGCTTCCATCACACACACATAACACAGAAAGAACATGAACCACAGCATCAGCAGTGCAAGCTTCCATCACACACACAACACAGAGAGAACAGGAACCACGTCATCAGCAGTGAAAGCTTCCATCACACACACAAAACACAGAGAGAACAGGCACCACAACATCAGCAGTGCAAGCTTCCATCACACACACAAAGCACAGAGAGAACAGGCACCACAACATCAGCAGTGCAAGCTTCCATCACACACACAAAACACAGAGAGAACAGGCACTACAACATCAGCAGTGCAAGCTTCTGTCACACATACAAAACAAACAGAGAGAACAGGAACCACATCATCAGCAGTGCAAGCTCCCCTCATAAAAACAGAACATGTATCACATGGGCAATAGTAGTAATACACAATTAAAAGACAACAGCAATTACATTATGGCTTCCCTCACACACACAGAATTGGTACCACATGGAGTTTGACCAAGCTTCCGATGTCCCAAAGAAGAAGTACTACCTGGACTTTACTGTACAGGAATCCCTCCCAACCCAAATATCAGAGCAGGTATAACATTTGCATCAGCTGAGTTGACCCACAAAGAGACAATAGGTCCCAAATGGGCACCAGCTATGCAGGCTTCCTTTACATAGAGGAACCAGGCAATACGTGGGCATACAAAGTTGAAACTTTCATCATACACACACACACACGCTCTCTTTCTCTCTGTATCTCTCTCTCTTTCCTTAAACAGGCATCATATGGACATTAGCTGGGCAGATGTCTCTCTCACACTCATTGAACAGATGCCACATTGACATCAAGAGTGCAAGCACCATTACACAGGCAAAACTGGTACGATATGGTTCCCAGCAGTGAAAGTCTCCCTGGCATGCACCATATGGGAGCCTGCAGGAGGCAAACTTAACACACACAAACATACACATGCCACATGGACATCCAGAAGTGCAAGCTTCACACACACGCACGGACACACACACCAGAACAGGTACCACATGTGCATCAGCAGAGCAAACGGCTATATCACATACAGAACATATACCACAGGGCATCAGCGGTAAAACCCAATCAGTTTCCTGCAGAAATTTCCATCTGGGTTCCCCCACACACACAGGACAGGTTACCAAATGGGCTTTCTCTTGCCCCATAGAATAGGTACTGCATTGGAGGTTACAGTCAGTGGTGTAACAAAACTTGAGGGGCCCTCCTGCGAAGTTCACGGAGCCCCCCCACACCTTCCTCTTTTGCTGAGGGGGCCCCCAGGAGCTCGGTGGCCCTCCCACACCGTGGGGGTTGCGGGGGCTTGTGTTATGCCACTGGTTACAGTACAAACTCTCCGCCCACAAATAAATATATGCAGAATATGAATAAAATGCAGCAACAGAGCAAGCTTCCCTTTCACATGGAGAACAGGTACTACGTGACCTTTAGCAGTGTTAGCTTTCCTCGTACATACACAAACGGTCCCACAGGAGAATTAGTTGTGCAGGATTCCCTCCCGCACAGAAAAATAGACACTAGAGGGGCATAAGGAGTAGAAGCATTGATCACACACAAACACAGAGAGCAGAAGCATAACATGGGCATTAACTGTGGAAGTGTCTCTCACACACTGAATGGTCACCCACACACTCTCTCCCCCCCACGCCTCAAGAGTGAAAACTTTCCTATCACAAACTGGACGGGTACAAAATTGGGCAAACGCAATACAGCCCCCCCGCACTGCCCCACCCCCTTACACACACACACACACAAACAAACAGAACAAGTACTGCATGGGGCATCAAGCATGCAAGTTTCTTGCAAAAACAAAAAACTGGCACCCAAAGGCCATCATGGATGAAAGGTTCCCACACACACACTGGTCAGATACTACACAGGCCACAGGTGTGCAAGCTTCCCTCACACATTCAGATGAGCTAACAGATTCTGTCACACGCTCAGGGCACAACTAAAATATTTATCTTGAGTGTAATCTTCCCTCGCACACACAAAACAGGTACCACCTGGGCTTTGGTATTACAATTTCTCTCACACACACAGAAGAGGTACAACACTTGCAGCAACAGTACACGCCTAACAAACACATAGGTACATACATACACTAGACAGAAAAGGAACAGCATAGTCAGGATGTGTGCAATACCTTCAACCCACAAAAGAATAGATGCATCGCAGGCAGCAGACAGAGTCAAACCGGGACAAAAAATAGGACTAGGCGCTAAAATAAATGTGTCCCCCATTAGTGAACCAGACAGCTAAACATGCGGCCTACTTTTGCTAATCAGGTCAGTTTCCAACTTGTACAGACACACGGTATGGATATTTTGCAAGGTATTACTGACTGCATGCATTTATATTTGCTGAAGCAATGTTTGTGGTAATATCAGGGAAATCAACAGTAAACACGGACACAGACCATAAAATAGGCCAGTCCAATGGGCACTGCCTGTCTAGCTCTGGCAGCAGAAGGCATGCCTCCCATGTGGATAGAATAGACATGGCACCTGCTGCAGTAGTGCAGGCTTCCTCCACCAACTGACTGCAGTGCCAGATTCATAAAGATAAAACAAGTACCAGACTTGAGAGAGGGTGGGGCGGAGTGGTAAAGGGAGAGCGAAATCGTGAAAATTGGCACAGTGCAGGCTGTAGCCGCTCAAGATGCGCCACATGCAAGGAAAGCAGATGTAGATCAGAAAACATCAGTACAAGCTCCCCTCAGACTGAAGGAGAGCAGCAGCATAGCAATCTATATGACACACAGAAAAACACAGCAGCAGTGCAAGGCATACACAAATAAATAAATATTCACATACACGTGCACATCAGGTACATTGCGCCATAAATGTAGGCCTGGGCAGTTTGCGGAGTTCTGCAAAGTGATCAAAAAACTCCGCTCGCTATGCGGAGTTCTGTAAGTGGCGGAGTGCATTAGGTAACGCCGTTTGCGCTGAATTTTAGTGTTGTTTGTCCAGCGCAAACGGCACCATGCGCAGCACAAGAGGGCGCTGCTTCTGTCTGTCGCTTGAGTAGATGTTCCTCAACGCGAGCGGAAGGTTTCTCAACGCGAGCGGTAACGGCCATCCGCGACCGCCTGTGTTCAGAAATCGCACAGGGTGGTGATTTGGAGTAAGATTTTCCTCGCTCACCAACTTAATGTTGGCGAGCACGAGCAAGAAAAAAACTCCGCAAACTTCATGAGCGGAATGGAATTTTACACCCAAGACTACATAGATGCAAGATTTGCACACTCTCTCCCACTCCCTCTCTCTTTCTCTACAGATCTCTCTTTTCTTCTCTCTCGCCCTCTCTCGACATCGGAGGTTTTCCTTATGCAGAGCAGGTACAAGCAGCACAGCAGCAGCAAAGAAAGTTACAGCAAAGGCAGCACTAATACGCAGGGGCGGCTCCTCCGTATTCTATGGAGAGCGTCGCCCTACTGGTCAGTCAGACAGGGGGAAGCGAAAAATAAAATTACTGTTGATTGAGCCGTTGCCAGCAGTGTAGGGAGGGGCGGGTCGGGCATAGCAGGGAGGAGTGATAGGCACACTGTAAGTGCGCATGTCTGTTTGGCTGGCCGTCTTAGTCCGGCCAAACAGACATGCACACTTAGGTTTCTTCAACCCAGCTGTGCTGCACAGCCAGGTTGGAGAAACATCACGGGCTCCTAGGCACTGTCTGAGTGGCAAACCACGCCGATCAGACCAATCTTGACGCTGCTCTCATGCTACTGAGAGCAGCGAAGGGATTGGGTGGGGAGCCTGTGCCCCAGTGCATGCTGGGAGGAGAGCCGGAGAAGAGGACCGAAACGGCCTCATCATCAGATAAGTTTAAAAAAAAATTATGATTCCCTAATCCCCCATCCTAACACCCCCCCCCTTTAGTATTGTGGCAGCCGACACTGCAACACAGCCTCTGTAGTCAGAGAAGAACATGCAACTTGCTGCAGGGAGGTGGAGCAGGCCAAAGATGGAGGCAATCAGAGAGTAACCAGGGCGACAATACAGTCCTAGGTAAGGGTCTTTTAGGGGACTAGAGGGAGAGGTGATCGTGGAGTCGCAACGCTCGACTTGCCTTGTACAGACACAGAGACTGGAGCCCATGTTCAATCTGAAAGCTGTGGTGCTCAGGAGCAGCGGAGTGGGTGACCAGGGGGTGGGGACACAGGAGCTGAAGCGCTCATCGCGCAGGTAGAGAGCAAGTGCTTCTGGGAGGCGGGTCATGCCATAGAAGCTACTGATGGGCAGAATCTAAGTGCAGTCAGACTAAGCCCATCTTCAGACAGAATGCACCGAGTGAAACTAATGCCGTTGACACCTACTGCAGACATTTTGCTGTTTCAAGACCAGGCTGAAACTGATGATTCAAGGCCGCATATTGACTCATTCTGGGGAATAGGTCAAGGGCAGCTGGTCTTACATTGTGAAGCCTGTGCAATGAGAGCAGATCGCCCAATGAAGGGTCAGCATCTCTAGGTTTGTCTACCGACAAGAAGGCCGCCAAACTTCCTCACTTTTACAGCATATGGTGCCCCAGATCTAATGGGTTGTGAGCACCTACATGCCTAAACCTCTGGGCCTGTTGCCTTTAATTATGGCAGAACAGACATTCATTTAATGAGTCATTAAATACTCCCTGTAACCTTTTGACTACTATGAACTACCAACTATCTTTCTCAACCCTTCTCAATATTTCACCCCTCCTTTTTAGCCATACCATCAACCTAACAAGCTTGACCACTACTTACAAAAGAACTCACTACTTTCCCTTTCCAAATCCACTTGTATCATTCTATCCGTACCCCAAACTCTACTAAGCACACAAGAAATCAGGAACACAACTAATGCACAAGGAAAAACAAAACAAAAAGAATTGTACTAACCTGTTTACTACTGATCTTGTGATCCAGAGTAGAGGGCTATTCGCTGAAAAAGTCCTGCAATGCCTCGTCAGGGTTTGTAAGTGCTGAGTAAATACATTTGCATTTACAAAATCCCCCTGTACCTTTCATGCTCTTGATCCTGGCATTGTCACAAGTTGTGTTACCATGTGTGGCTGGTTTGAACACTTTTGTAGTAATTGGCACTATTGGTGGCTCCAGTTACAATGTAGTTGCAGTTGATGGGTTCACTTCCCTCCTTTGATCCAGGCATTGCAGAAAGCTGGGGCTGCAGTGCCCACCAGTGGCCCCGGCATTCCTACCGCTGGGGTTTAAGATTCTTACCCTGACCTGGGCAGCGCAGCAAGGAAGAGAAGATAGCTCAGTGAACTATATGCTTGCTGTGGACGTGTGGTTCAAATCCAACGAGACCTGATTCAGCCAGGGCCGTCTTAACAGCATTATAGGCCCCCTGGCAAAGCAGCACACTGGGCCCTGCATACACAACCACTCACAGGAATAAAAATGTTTATCCGAAAACTAGTGTTAAATTCTGGTGTTCATGGGGCCCCTGTGCTCCTGGGGCCCTCGGGCAACTGCCCAGCATGCCCATGCATTAGGACGGCACTGGATTCAGCCCTACATGCCCAAAACATTGATAACAAGAGTACCATCAAAATAAGAAAGCTTCACACTTCCTGTTTACAGTGCTAGGAAACAGCTATTCGGAGCTGTAGGCCTCTTTAATATTATTATTGTTCTAAGTATTGAGCTTGGCTTTATTGCCACATCTGATATTTCTAGACACTTTCATGTCCCTCGCACTACAGTTACATTTATATAGCGCTTACTACCACTGTCGAGGTTCTGAATAGTTGACATAAATTGTGGAATTGCTACAAGTGTTACAGTATTTGCCAGAAAAAGTAGGAATTTTGGACAGTGGACCATTTGCTACTTTGACCAATAAGAAGGGTATGTCACCTGACCTGCCCCTTCTGACCTGCTACCTTCGACCTTTGTCTGCTCTGTTGATCAGGTGTGAGCAGGTTGACTGTTTCTCAATGAAAAAGATAGAGTATCTTCATTTCTTTTGAATTTATCTGCCATTGCCATTGCTCTGGATAGAGTCATGTGTGAATCACAACAGCAGACCACTAAATCCCTCTTCTGGTTAGGATTTAGATCCACTTTCTGGTCATCTGTTAAACCTTTATGTTCTACAGTGTGGCTTTCTATTTGAATATTAGGGCTGTAAACATTTTTCTGTATCTTGAGCATGTTTTCAAAGTATAAGTATAAAATATGACCGTACAGCTGAGCCCACTTAGAGTCTGTGTACATTCAGCCTCATTACACGCAGTAGCGGCTGCTGGGTGGGCAAAGTGGCGGGATGGTGGGGAACGACAGACGAAAACAGACCCGCCGCTCTTCTTCTCCGAGTCCTCGCTGCAGCACAGGCTCCCCTGCGGCCAATCCTGACGTTGCTCTCATGTTTGAAAACAGCATTAGGATTGGCCTGAGCGCTGTGAATTTGCGCTCCCAGGGAGACTGGGATCCTGTGCTTTGCTGTCGCCAACCAAGCAACGCAACTGGTTTGGAGACAGCTCAGTGTGCATGTCGGTTTGGCTAGCCTAAGAGGGCCGGCCAAACTGACATGCGCACTGATAGCAATGCCCACCACTCCTTCTCCTGACTGCCCCCGCGATGGCTCCGCACCCAAGACTAGAACTTGACAAATAAAACGATAATAACCCCGTTTTATTATCATTTTATTTTTCAAGGTTTGAGACTGGTGGGGTAGCGGTCCTCCGCCATAGCGGAGGAGCCACCACTGGTTACAGGTGGCCCTATAATTTGAATAGAGCTAGTATTTGCAGTTTCTCTCTCCTTTGTAATCATGAGATTCAGGGAAACAGCGCTGATCCAGTGCAGTACACCTGGGTATTTGGAAGAGAAATGGCGAATTAAGAGCAGAGTCTTGTGCGGTTTCCCTAATTTTCCAGGAATGTTGAATGCCTGAGAGTACCATCAAGGTACAACTCATAATACTTTGTAACTAGCCCCGCCCCCTCCCGGAGTTATCAATGCCCCTAGTATGGCTACTCCAGGTGGAGGTAGGTAAATACCGGTCTGTTACCAGGTCCCTCACAATGAGACCCATAGGACTGTTAAATAGTTTGGTATGAGCAAACAAATGCTTTTGTATCACTGTTTACAAAGAATGTTGTTGTTAGTTATGGTTACCAGTGCTCTGTGATCAATATTTCTCTAGTTCTCTTTGTTGATCACCAGTGCCATTTTTTTAGGTCTGGAAAGTGCTTTGCTGCCTGATATTCACCAATATTTAGGACCGTGAGGCTATGAGGCTTGATGAATGGATGGGTGAATGTGACCATAGTATAATAAAAAGCATTTCAATTGGTATTTCAGAAACCCATGCTAGTCTGTATACTTTGTTCTATGGTTGAGTCCAAAACTTCATGCTGGCTTCAGTTCGCCATTAGCACTCAGGTGAGTGGTAAAATTCCAGGATACAAACTTTGTTTAGGCTGGGATAACATTTTGTTCTAAAAAATTGGATTTACATGCACACAATTCACTTGCTTTATTTCAATTAGCTAAATTTTCTACACCTGTTCAGCCAACACTTGTTTTGACCAGTAGTGGTGCACCAGCCTGTGGCTTTCTCAAAGATCTCCAGATTAATAGATACCTTGTATCTCAATTGTGGCAATTTATGGTTATGAGAATATTTTTTAAATCAGGGTCCATAATGTATTGTTCAGATTTAGGGTACAATTTATATGTTGGCGGAAAGGATACTCCATTGCAACAGCAATGGAGTTCCTTTCCACCCAACATAGTAGTCTGCCCACCAGATTTAAAAGGGGGCGGACCTTTGGTGCAACCATGGCAGAGACTACTCTGCTTCTCTGAGGTTAGACCCCTCCAACGGCCCGACAAAGTAAGGCCAGATTTAAAATGGGGCGGACCTTTGGTATAACCAAGGTAGAGATTACTCAGTCTCCGCTATGGCTAGACCCCTTCCACGGCCCAACGGAGTAAGGGCCATCAGAGGCTGACCTGTTTGTCTGCCTACCTAATTTAGATGGGCGGACATACAGGTCAGTTTTCACTGCCCATCGCCACCAGAAAAACCCTGTCAGTAAGGGGTAGAAAAAATTGCAAAATGCCCCCCTCAGCATGGGAGCTAATTCCCATGGCGAGGGATTTGTTTTTTTATTTTCAAAAACAAAATCCAGCTTTTATTTTTTAAAATAAAAAATAAATAAAAAAATTAAGTTACAATGCATTGAAAGTAACCTCCTTAACGGTGGTTCCTGTCAGTGCATTAAATGTCCACCAACCCGATATACAGAGGTTAACGGTAACACCTGGCTGTTACTAGCGACTCGAATCAACAGACATGTGGTAATGAAGTGCTTAATAACGCAAGTTATTATTGTAACTGTATAAAAAATTATACTTCTGTGGTTTGAATGGACTCAGAGCTGAGCTGCCAGTCTGTGGATCATAGCAGGGGAAGCCCTTTGCAGCGCTGAGGGCACTAGGCAGTTTAATGTTCTCTCTTGTCACCCTGCCCCTTGGTGGTGAGCGCAGGACAGGGGCTGCCTTAAACAGTTTGACTCCAAGAGTGAGCTGTTGCAAGGAGGTGGGTGGGGTGTGGGGGCGGGGACTTCTTTGACAGACAAGTCTTTTTTCAGTAACTTCACACGTTCCTGCGTGCCTCGGGTCCCCACCCCAGTGGCGTAACACAGACCCCCGCAGCCCCTGCGGTGCGGGGTGCCCCAAACTTCCGGGGGCCCCCTCAGCACAATACTCTGGCTGGAGAGCTCCTGATTGACTCCGGAGGGGGGCCCTCCAGTACCTTGCAGGGGGGCCCCCTCAAGTTTTGATACACCAGTACCCCACCCACCCCCATTCAAATGCGAAACCCTCCTTGCATCAAAACAGATACCTGCCTCTTTTAGCAATCCATGCCTGGGCTCTCGCACCAAACGGAACCACCGCCCTCCCCCTGGGTTAACTGCCCACATGCCTCATACTACCAGGGAACCTTTTTGCCCCATATCAGAAACAAAGGCTCTGCCCCCCACCAAAGCAACACCTCGCCATTTTCGTCCCTCACAATACCCGAGTCCACTTGCCATGAGGGCCTGCATGATGTGGACGAATCAATGGCTCAAAACAGTTTCAACAGCCTTTACTACCTCTAGGCCACAGGTGTATATTTATTGCTGTTCATTAAAAGGCATTAAATGCAACGGTAGCAGAGACCCTTCAGCTTTTAAAATGTAAGGACTAAAGGCCTCTCAGCTTAAATGTCCTCTCAACAACACCTCGTAACACGGTCTGGTCCCACCACTTAACTTTGAAGCAAACATCTATATATTCCCAGTAATTAACTTACGCCCTCGCTGCGGTCATTAATCTCAGTCCGTGATTCAGGGCCCAGGGACTCCCTGAAAGGGGCACAGCATAGGCAGCAAGGCCGGACTGGCCGTAGCGGGCATCGGGCGTTTCCCCGTGAGGCTGGAAGGGTGGGGGCCAGTTTTGGAGCGGGAGGGGCTGGTTTTATTACTGGGGGTCGGTTTTACAGCAGTGCTGCTATATCGGCCCCCTGTTACAAAAGCAGCAGTGTCGGGGGCCAGTTTAGTTTTAAGCAGCAGTGCTTCACACTTGCACCCTCCTCCCCCAGGGGCCGGTGCAGTAAAATTGCCAGGGCTGATTTGTGTTCTCTGTCCAGCTCTGATAGGCAGTGTAAATGCAGGCTGCAGGGAAGATTCGGGAGTCGGCCAGGGCAGCAGCAGGTCGGCCAGGGGGGTTAAACGCAACACCCTTCCACACACACAGGACTTGCTGGCTGTCCTGGAAGGATGCTTCAGGACTCCTCCGCCGGGCCCGCCCCTTCAAAATAAACCACAACTGCAGTTGGTATGGTGAACTTCAATGTTACAGCCACCCCAAAATTCTCCCCATCGCCCTGCCCCGCCCCTAGATATTTTGTTCGATGCACTCTGTTAATCCTGTCCCCGGGCATTACAAATAACGCCCCAAAAGGAACCCTATACCTGACAATGAATTACACCACACCCGCTAATGTGACATCACCGCCCTGATAAATGCTTCAAGGGCGAGGGAGATCTTGCACGATTAATACATGCCCATTACTCAGGAGGCCAGCCTCCAGGCTTCATCCCCGGTCCCACCTGAAGAAAAACACAGTTTCAGCTAACTTTGTCACCGAGCAGCAAGTTAACACCAGCCGTTCCTGTTACTTGTATCACTACAGAAGCTGATTTTATGGGTTAAATGACCCTAGAAGAGTAGCAGAGGTGCTACATGGCCTTCATCTGGCACTGCAGCACCCGGTATTAGGAGTACCCTGACAAAGTACCACATGGTGCTACACAGTCTTACTCTGGCACTGCCTCAGCAGCTGGTAGTAAAGGTACCCTGCCAAAGCAGCACATGGTGCTACAGAGTCTTAGTCTGGGACTGCAGCAGCTGGTCTTAAAGATATTCGGGCGACACATCACATGGTGCTACAAAGACTTCCTCTGGCACTGTAGCAGCTGGTAGCAAATGTACCCCGGCAAACACAGCCGGACTGGCCATAGCAGGCATCGGGTGTTTACCCCAGAGGCTGGAAGGGTTGGGGCTGGTTTTGCAGAAGTGAGGTCCAGTTTTATTACTGGGAGCCAGTTTTTCAGTAGTGCTGCAATATCGGCCCCCAGTAACAAAAGCAGCAGCGCTTTACACTTGCACCCCCCCCCCCCCAGGTCCCCGGGGGGCTGGTCCGACAAAATTGCCAGGGCTGCTTTGGGTTCCCAATCCGGCCCTGCTGGCAAAGCAACAAATGGTGCTACACAGTCTTTCTCTGGCACTGCAGCAGTCGGTTTTAAAGGTGCCCTGGCAAATCAACCCCTGTTGCTACATGGTCTTCGTCTGGCACTATAGCAGAGAGCATTAAAGGTATTTTTATTTGCAAAGTTTTATATAGCGCTGGCTAAACCCGGAGGTATCAGAGCGCTTTACATGAGGATCAGTGAGTTACAGGTTCCATAATTACATAAACAAATATAGACAAAGGAGAAAAGAAAAAACATGAGATTACACAATAATGTGAGATTATTGTGTGTTTTGCATTTCGCCCTAAGTGGGAAGGGTATGCCCAGACGTGGGTCCCGTGCTCACTACGCCACTGGAGTCAAGCTATCCTGGCTGATGAAGGCTGATAGCCTGAAACCGGTCCTAGGATGCTTGATTCCGGTCCAGGGAAGACATGGCTTGGCAGTTCGGTCTGGACTGTTCCCATGAGGCACAGGGTCAAGACTGATTTGCATATGGCTATGTCTGAACTGGGGTGGCGTGGTGAAGTAAAATAACGATGGATTAAACCCAGATCTGTGACTGGGGGTGAATGTTTGCCAATGTGCAGCATTCCGTCCATCATCTTGTGTGTTTTGCATTTCGCCCTAAGTGGGAAGGGTATGCCCAGACGTGGGTCCCGTGCTCACTACGCCACTGGAGTCAAGCTATCCTGGCTGATGAAGGCTGATAGCCTGAAACCGGTCCTAGGATGCTTGATTCCGGTCCAGGGAAGACATGGCTTGGCAGTTCGGTCTGGACTGTTCCCATGAGGCACAGGGTCAAGACTGATTTGCATATGGCTATGTCTGGGGTGGCGTGGTGAAGCAAAATAACGATGGATTAAACCCAGATCTGTGACTGGGGGTGAATGTTTGCCAATGTGCAGCATTCCGTCCATCATCTTGTGTGTTTTGCATTTCGCCCTAAGTGGGAAGGGTATGCCCAGACGTGGGTCCCGTGCTCACTACGCCACTGGAGTCAAGCTATCCTTGCTGATGAAGGCTGATAGCCTGAAACCGGTCCTAGGATGCTTGATTCCGGTCCAGGGAAGACATGGCTTGGCAGTTCGGTCTGGACTGTTCCCATGAGGCACAGGGTCAAGACTGATTTGCATATGGCTATGTCTGAACTGGGGTGGCGTGGTGAAGCAAAATAACGATGGATTAAACCCAGATCTGTGACTGGGGGTGAATGTTTGCCAATGTGCAGCATTCCGTCCATCATCTTGTGTGTTTTGCATTTCGCCCTAAGTGGGAAGGGTATGCCCAGACGTGGGTCCCGTGCTCACTACGCCACTGGAGTCAAGCTATCCTGGCTGATGAAGGCTGATAGCCTGAAACCGGTCCTAGGATGCTTGATTCCGGTCCAGGGAAGACATGGCTTGGCAGTTCGGTCTGGACTGTTCCCATGAGGCACAGGGTCAAGACTGATTTGCATATGGCTATGTCTGAACTGGGGTGGCGTGGTGAAGCAAAATAACGATGGATTAAACCCAGATCTGTGACTGGGGGTGAATGTTTGCCAATGTGCAGCATTCCGTCCATCATCTTGTGTGTTTTGCATTTCGCCCTAAGTGGGAAGGGTATGCCCAGACGTGGGTCCCGTGCTCACTACGCCACTGGAGTCAAGCTATCCTGGCTGATGAAGGCTGATAGCCTGAAACCGGTCCTAGGATGCTTGATTCCGGTCCAGGGAAGACATGGCTTGGTAGTTCGGTCTGGACTGTTCCCATGAGGCACAGGGTCAAGACTGATTTGCATATGGCTATGTCTGAACTGGGGTGGCGTGGTGAAGCAAAATAACGATGGATTAAACCCAGATCTGTGACTGGGGGTGAATGTTTGCCAATGTGCAGCATTCCGTCCATCATCTTGTGTGTTTTGCATTTCGCCCTAAGTGGGAAGGGTATGCCCAGACGTGGGTCCCGTGCTCACTACGCCACTGGAGTCAAGCTATCCTGGCTGATGAAGGCTGATAGCCTGAAACCGGTCCTAGGATGCTTGATTCCGGTCCAGGGAAGACATGGCTTGGCAGTTCGGTCTGGACTGTTCCCATGAGGCACAGGGTCAAGACTGATTTGCATATGGCTATGTCTGAACTGGGGTGGCGTGGTGAAGCAAAATAACGATGGATTAAACCCAGATCTGTGACTGGGGGTGAATGTTTGCCAATGTGCAGCATTCCGTCCATCATCTTGTGTGTTTTGCATTATTAGCGCATACACACGTTTTATGGGGAGTGAAGAGGTAGAGGGGGAATGGTAAACGGGGGTAGGGAATGCAGGTAGGAAAACACAACGGGGAGGGGAGGAAAACGATGTCCGATGTCCGTCTGGGTAGGTGCCGGCCGAGGGGTGAACCAGAGCCAAGCTCCTCTATAGCTGCATATGACAGCTCCACCGGGCATCAGCCAAAGTTGCTCGGGCACCGCAGTAAGTACAGACAGTTTTGGTTTCCGCCCAGGGGGCATCGTTAATGTACTCTTGCGACACAGCACATAGTGCAGCACCGTTTTACTCTGACACTGCAGCATCCAGTATTAAAGGCGCCCTTGCAAACAGCACAGGGTGGGATACAATCCTACTCTGACGCTGCAGCAGCTGGTATTAAAGGTGCCCTGGTGACACAGACCCTGGTGCCCCGCAGACCTCCTCTGGCACTGCAGCAGTTGGTATCACATGTGCTCTTGCATGCAGCAGTCGGGATGAAAGTTACCCTAGCAAAGCAGCAGATGGTGCTACAAGTTCAACTGCATGTTCATTAATTGAAAGCAATTAATCTGAATTCCTAGTATCAAACAGTTAAAGCATCAGACAACAGAAGATTCACGGAGCCCAACGTTTCAGCAGATGGCATTGCAGGTTGTCTACTTTGCATGGCTGCTGCTGCCATGGCAGGAACTTTCACTGACCCAGGCACTGCAGCGACTCAGTACTGGTATTTCCAGTGGCGGCTCCTCTGCTAAGGCGGAGGAGCGGCGCCCCACTGCTCAAAAGGAAAAATAAAATGAAAATAACTTACTGTTATTATCGTTTTAGTTTTCCTATTGAGTTAGTGGCTCTCAGGCGGGGCGGGGCTGGCCAGAGCAGGGGGAGGAGTGATTCGCACTCCCTAATTGTGCACAACTGCTTGGCTGCTCTCTTGGGCCGGCCAAACAGTCATGCGCACTTTGCATCTTCCCTCACCAGGCTGTAATGCACAGCCTGGTGAGGAACATGCCCAGCCTCCCATTCCCCCTCTGAGCGCCGATCTACGGTGCTCAGACCAATCACAACGCTGCATTGCAGTGTTGTGATTGGCTCAGGTGAGCCTGGGTGCTTCCTGCTGCCGGACCAGAGACAGGAAGAAGAGGACGGGGGAGAGGCGGCGGGCGGCTGTTTTCAGGTAAGTGTTTTTTTTCCTTTCCTTTCCGGGTCCAGTAGCAGCCACTACTGGGTATTTCCCTTTCATGAGCACACAGTCCTGAAAACCTTACTCTCGTTTTTCAGCGCTTGTTACTTAAAGCCCATTGAATTACACTCTATAACTGTTCCTATCCTGTGAATGTAGCTTGCACTCTTAAAGCCTCTTTCTCTGGTGATACAGCAACTGGTTTTACAGGTTGACTGACCTGACCCCACCCCAGCAGTGAAGAGGGTAGCATTAGATTTTGCTATACCTTCTGCGTCTCTGGTAGCTGCGCTGTTGTTGCCCTGGGTGAACTGTGCAGAGTACATACCTGGTTGTTTAATAGTGCCTTCAGGGGCACTGTGCAAATGCTGTTTTGGGTGGACTGCATAAAGTATATTTCCTGATAGCTTAACGTTGCCTCCAGGGGCTGAGCCGCTGCCATAGGTGGACAGCGCACAGTATATACCCTGGTTTTTTAACATTGCTTCCAGGAGCAGAGCCGTTGCTGTTATGGGTGGAGTAATCACAGTATATACCCTGGTGGTTTGACAGTGCCTCCAGGGGCCGAGCCACTGCCCTGCGTGGACTGCACACTGGTTGTTGAACATTGCCTCCAGGGACAGAGCCGTTGCTGTTCTTGATGGAGTAATCACAGTATATACCCTGGGTGTTTAACAGTGCCTCCAGGGGCTGAGCTGCTGCCCTGGGTGGACTGCGCACAGTATATACCCTGGTCTTTGAACATTGCCTTCAGGGCAGAGCCGATGCTGTTCTGGGTGGAGTAATCACAGTATATACCCTGGGTGTTTAACAGTCCCTCCAGGGGCTGAGCCATTGTTGCTCTGGGTGGACTGAGCACGGTATATACTCTGGGTTTTTAACAGTCCCTCCAGGGGCTGAGCCATTGTTGCTCTGGGTGGACTGAGCACAGTATATACTTTGGTTGTTTAACCATGTCTCGAGAGGCTAACCCGTTGTTGCTCTGGGTGGACTGATCACAGTATATACCCTGGGTGTTTAGCAGTGCCTCTAGGGCCTGAGCTGCTGCTGCTCTTGGTGGAACGCGCATGTACACACTCTGGTTGTTGAACAGTGCCTCCAATAGTTCATCTGCGTCTGATTTGGGTGGACCACCCGCACAATATACACCCTAATTATTAAACAGTGCCCCCAGGTCTTTTGTCTCTGCTTCTGGGGCACACAATATGCATACTCTCTGGTGGACTCCACCTCTCCACATCCCTATACACTCTATGACAGTCTCAGGTCAGCTTTAGGCTGGCGACCCCTCTTCAATTGGCAGGTATGCCTCACTGCTCACACTCGCCACAACACCTCATGTTTATGGGCAAGGAATGTAAACACACCAAGTTTGAGGCACATCTTTCATCTTCACGCAGTACACACACACAACACCTCCCCTAGAAGCCAAACTACACCAAACGCCCTTCCAACCGTGTCACTCCAAGATGGCGTCCTTTACCTGTCATGCTCGCAACACAGGTCTTCGCTGCTGCCGACCTTAAAACGGGTTAATTATTTCCAAAAGAGATGCGCCGGTGTGAATTACATTTTAAATGGGGAGCACAGAGCACACCCACTCAGTAAAAGGATGAGACTAGCGAGCTTTAGATAGACTAGGAACCCATTCGTATCCAAAACAACATCATTAGTGCACCTGTGCGACGGAAATAAGCAAACACCAAACGACAAGAAAAAAAACTGTGGAAAATAGCTAACAACTGTAACAGAATGTTCAATTCACGGCAATTTGGCTATTACAACATTAGCTGTGTACCTGGTGGAAGGCACAGAGACAATTATCATAAAACAACAGCACATGTCAGTATTATTACCTTGTCAGTGGTAATAAGTACAAGCGTGGAATGGAATAGATACGAGTACATTTGCACATCTAATCAGTGTATGCCACTGAGCACCCTTCTTCCTTTCTCTCTCTCTCTCCCCACTTCCGCCTAATCCTCTCGGTGATGCCTCCATGACACTGACAAGAGGGATGCGAGTACCAGAGGCCAATGTACAATGGCATAAAATCTACGTAGGAAAGGGCAAAAGAAAGTTTTTAACAAAAAATACATTTAAACGCAATTTAAAAAAAATGAATAAAGCATAAAAATGTACAGAGAAGCTGAGCAGCAAAGTGAGTTACTTTAGCACAGCAAATCTGGAAAAGAACAAGATAATTATCTATATATTTCCCATTAGTGGAGCGATGCACGAAGCTAGCGCATGCGCCATCAATCTTGTATACGAACCCTCTAAAAAAGTAGTTTAAATTAATCCTGTTGTATGATGTTATTATTAGAGCCATTATCACATCCCGGCAAGCCACGGAGGTTGACTGATACATTAGGTCTAAAAAGCTTAACACTACCACATATATGTGGCAAAAAAAGGTGGTAATGAAGAAAAGTATGTATGTATGCTAGATGGGATCCCTGCGTTCCAATTACCCACTTTGCGTTAACAATGGCGTTGGGCGTGAATTCGCTTGTTCCCACAGGCATTCGCTCTGGACTGGAGACAATGAATGAAGTCAAGGCAGGGGACACAGCTGCTACAACTCTGCCACCTTTGCTCAAAATTGCTCTGGAAAAAGTTTCATCCACGTTTTTTTAAAAAAACTAAGAGGGCCAGTGGCAAATACAGCAAGTTCTAATCTCATAGGAGACACTACTTCAGTCTTATCATCTGGATTCATACCACAAGTTACCAGTTCTGAAGCCCAGGAGAAGATCCAACCCCAAACTCCGTCCTCCTCTTGTCTCCATCTATGCCCTCCCAAAATAAGCAACAGCTGCTGAAATACTAAGATCCCTACTGGCATCAATGGCTTACCATCTGAAGTTTCTGTGTCTTGAATGTCAAGCATGGAGTAGTAACCTCACTTCCTACAAGGATCAGCATTGGGGACCTGCAGAGTAGTTCAGGTCTTTTTTCAGAAGCCAAAGTAGCGGGATGAGTGCTCCCAGAGAAGAAATAGCAATATGTAGAGGATCATTTAATTGTAAACGCACAACAACATGGCTTCTCCCCAATGCCGAGCATAGAGACGCCATCAATGATATTAGCATGTTCCAGTTTTGATTCTTGGACAGACAGCAGCCGAAAGTTATTATTCTTTTAGATGCCCTTGCTGGTTCGCTTTCCACCACATAGGTTCTAAATTTAAATCCACTCCATCATAAAGAGACACCAAATATCCATTAATTTAAAACCAACCTCCTTTGCCAGCATGTTTTATGAGCAGAAATGCAATACATAAGACCTAAACTTGACATAGTATCTGGTAGGAAAACATATTTTACCGTAACATTGCAAATGATATGTTGTCAGATCTTACAGTAATATTGCTACAAGTAGTGTTACAAAACTTGTCCTAGCATTGTAGAAAGTAGTGTATTCAATCTTATTACCATAGCAGTACAAACGATATGTTTACAGATTTTACCCTTATATCCCAAAAGGTAAGGTGACAGATCTGCTCTACCATTGGGCAACAGATGCGATTATGGATCTTAATCGAGAACTGCAGAGGGGGACTTTAAAGTTTTTACCTTAATATCTGAATCCTCACTTGCTGCGATGCAATTCACAGTGTAGAAGGTGGGATTGCAGACTTACAGTAACACTGCAAATGACAAAGTTTCAGAACTTACCCAAAAAAACACTGACTATAGTCTTACAGATTTTTTTTTTATTTGCAGTTTTATATAGTGCAAACTCGGCCCAAGGGCACTGGAGCACTTTACCAGAGCACCAGTTACAGCTTTGCAGCAGGCGGGATAATCAATCCTACACTAAAGTTACAGAAGGGACGGTTACAGATCTTACCCTCATATTGCACCAGATAAAGTAGAAGATCTTGCTCTAAATTTGCCACTGGCGGCGTATGGGCTTACCGGGCTCAACCAAACATCGTAGAAAGGATGGTTGTAGATGTATCCTCATCTGATGCGATGTTAGTGTAAGATCTCCAACCTCAAATTTTGCAATGTCACATTAGCGTCTATATCCCGACCTGCAGCGATAGCCTTACCCTAGGTTGAACACTGTAACCTATCACTGCAGCAGATGTGTGACAAAACCTCAATTTAATATTATAGAACGCATATGCACTGAAAGTAGGGGTAGAACCTCCAAAACGACTATACTATAGTTCTGAAAGTGAATGAGCAATGACGATCCCCTTAAATGTGAGTTTTATCTTGTCATATTTGCTGTGCATTCAGAGACAGAGGTCAAATGTCAGGCTGTCCTATGACAAATTGCTGTTTATTCTTTAAGCATGAAGACTGGTGTTTACTTTTCTATGTGTGACTGCAAAGTGAGAGGATTTTGAAAAGTGAACCACCAACTCAGAAGCTTGGTGGGCTTATGGGTTCACTCTACTCGCCGATCGCAAGTCCGTTTCAGGGTGGCTCTCGAGTTGAGAGGTTCCCTCACGCCCCACCATCTCTGCTCCCAACAGATGATCCCCCCTCCTTCATCCCCCTATCTACACCACCCGCTAGGCCGGAGATCTGGCAACGGCCCTCCACAGACCATGATCAGCCAAACCCACTCAACCCCCATTTGACCACCCCGACACACAAGCCAATCGTCCACCCGCCCTCTCACATCCCCCAGCCTCTCTTTCAAAGCTATCAGGAACATTGCAAATCCTCAAGGACCAACTCCCCCCGGAACTTCGCAGTACCGCCTTAGACCTCTCTGACTTCCATCGTGGCCCCACCTCTCTACCGGATCTCCCCACACATCCTTTACTCCACAACCAGCACTCAGACCTGGTGGCGCGCCTTGACGATATATCTCTCCAGTTGCACCTTCTTACTGCCGAACTTCATGATCTGAAATCCCTCTCAATTGAGCATCTCCCCTTGATCAGCTTCCTCCTCTCCCTTGGAAATTTGCCCAGAGTCCCCTCTAGCGCTATATCTCGCCCTGTCCAGCATTCCCCCTCTCTATCCACAATACCTTACCTCTCCCTAACGCCCACTCCCGGCCCAGAAGGACGAAGACTGATCTTGCGTCTAATGATATCAATGATCTGCTCATCTCTTAGTCCCTCACCCTAGACACCAACAAGACTCCTCTCGGTCAAATTCAAGCCATTCACGCTAACCCGAACAGAGAACCCCCACACAACCTCAGAGTCATAAATAAAGACAACCTCAAGCGAGTGAACATCACACAGACGCCCCCCCCCCACACTCCGGGACGACTTAAATGCGTAATGCTCAACTGCAGATCAGCCAGTAAACACGCCTCTGATATCTTCGACCTCATCCAGCACAATGAGATAGATATCATCATCCTCACTGAAACCTGGCTGAATCCCTCTTCCACTCCTATCCTAGACCTCCTAGTGCCTCCTTCCCATGACATAATTCGTTTCGACAGAGCGAAGAAGCAAGGCGGTGGCCTAGCTTGTATACATCGGAGCACACTCTCTGTTTCTCACTCTGAGTCCTCTACGTCTTCCTCCTGTGAATACCTCTGTCTCAACATCTCAAGTAACCACCTCCCGGTATGCAAACTACATACTTTCTATCACCCCCGGGGGACAATCTCTCCTTTATCGAACAAATAATGGAAATCATTTCCGGTAATGTCGATTCCGTAGTGTCCCCAATCTTCCTCTGTGATTTCAACCTTCACTGGTCTAACCCCTATGACCAAGCTGTTACATGCTTTAAATCATTCTTATGTGATCACGAGCGGATTCAATACTGTGACCGGCCAACTCATAATAAAGGAGAAATCCTGGACCTCATCATCTCCAAAGGAAACACCATCACACTGGATAACATTACCCCTTGCGATTGGTCCGACCATCACAGCATCTTCTTTTATATTAACAGGGAGGTGTCCCTGAGGAAGGTTCAACCGAAGAAGTTGAAGATATGGAAAAGGGACCTCAGACATATCAATACAGCTGAACTAGCAACCCAATGTAAATCTTCCCTTTCCTCCCAAGCTGACATGTCAGAGGTTCATTTACTCACTGACTTTTACAACTCTACTATCTCAAGTATCATGGATTCCATTGCTCCACTCCAACATTAAAATGCCTCAACAAAAATCTCCAAACCGTGGTTCAATGACAACCTAAATTCTGAACGACGCAACCTAAGGGCAATTGAACGATCCTGGAGATCCAAACCATCCTCGGATCAGCTAAAAGTCCTTAGAACGGTATGAAGCACTTATAACAAACAAATCAAGAGCGCCAAGGCCGACTACTTCAGATCCCAACTTAATCAAGCCTCTAATCACCTCAAGTAGCTTTTTGAAATTGTTAAACAACAATCGTTGGAAGCTCCCAATCGACCTGACCCAGGTCTCAGCCCACCCTCATGCGACGCTCTGGCTGCTTTCTTTACTGAGAAATCAAGACTCATCAATATTGAACTGGATTCTAAGAAGGCTCTGTTGCCTTCCTATGGGTTTGCACACTCTCCGGCCCTCTTAGAGAAGCTCAAACCAATTAGTCTGAGCACCAAGAACAATGCCTCATGGGGCACCTTTACTCCCTTCAGCGAAAGAGACATTAACAAGATTCTTCAGAGTATCAACCCATCCAATCATTTTAGCGACCCGTTGCCACCTTCCATCTTCAAAGAAATCAAGGAAGTCGTCATTCCCCCTTTGGACAAAGATTATCAATGCTTCACTGACTCAAGGTAGGATACCTGATTGCCTAAAAGCAGCTCAGGTTTCACCTATACTAAAAAAACCTAATGTTGATAGTACTGACCTTAACAACTTCCGCCCTATCTCCAACATCACTACTCTGGCCAAACTCCTTGAAAAATGCGTGCAATCACAACTCTGCGCTCACATTGAGAATTTCCAACTCCTAGACCAACACCAATCTGGCTTTCGGAGTGGGCACAGCACCGAATCGGCTCTCATTCACGTTATGGATGACATTTTAAAAATGCTCGACCAAAACGAATCTTGCCTCCTAATCCTCCTTGACTTTTCCTCTGCGTTTGACACTGTAAATCACGACAACCTCTTATCTATTTTGGAGCACAGGATGGGCCTCTCTGGTCTGGTGTTGCAATGGTTCTCGTCCTTCCTCCATCACAGATCCCAAAGAGTAAAGGTGAACCACTCTCTATCCCATCCCACGCCTGTATCCATGGGGGTCCCACAAGGGTCCGCCTTATCTCCCATACTCTTCAACTTATTCTTGGAACCCCTAGCTAATGCACTCTATTCAGCGAACATTCTCTTCCATATGTACGCGGATGACACGCAACTCTACCTGAAAATCTCCTCCCCGAAAAATCTCATTTCACTCAACACTACTCTCACGAATACTCAAAATTGGTTAACCGAGAACCACCTCCTACTCAACACTTCCAAAACTGAATTCCTTCTCATTTCTCCTCCAAATCATACCCCCAAGTTAGACCTCTGGATGAACCATCTCACTGCCTTCAACTGCTCCCCCCACATTATTGACTCAGCCAAATCTCTCGGAATCACCCTGGACAAGCATCTAAATATGAAGAATCATATTAGCAAGGTGTGCAAGGGAGCGAATCACTTGATGAGGTTACTCAGGAACCTCAAACCATTCCTTCCACAAGCTGACTTCAAGCAGGTGGTCCAAGCGCTTGTTTTGCCGAGGCTAGACTATGGCAGTGCTACGCTCTGTGGCCTCCCTAAATATACCTTGGCCCCACTAAGGGCTTCATTGAATGCTGGGGCCAGACTGACTTCGGGCACAAAAAGAAATGCGCACATTTCCCCAGCCTTAAAATTCCTAAATTGGCTGCTTTTTGAAGCAAGAATACAGCTAAAGATTGCCTGCCTGTCTCACAAAGCCCTCCATTTCAAGACCCCCAGGTATCTAGTCCAAAAGCTAGAACTATCTGGAGGTGGTAGACCCTCAAGAAGTGCTAACTCCTTCCTCCTGAAACCACAGATCTGTCGCAAAAAGAGAACGTGTCAAAGAGCTTTATCCGGCTCTGCCCCGAGGATCTGGAACTTTCTCCCACCTGAAGTACGCAGAATCTCCTCCACGGTTGCTTTCAAATTGGAAGTGAAAAGATTCCTTATGAACAAGTTCTTACCTTAAATGGGTTTGGATCGTCTGCTTTAAGATACTGGTCTTACACCTTCAAGCCCAGAGTGGATTTGCTATATTTCCTTAATTAATCGTTTCTTCCCCTCCCAGTTTCGCTATTTATTAGCTTTTGTGATGTTCTTTGATGCACAATTTTGTAACTGTTCCGTTTGATATGTTTATTGACGCCTGTACATCCATGATTACCTTCCCTCCCTTAATTGTGAAGCGCTCTGATATCCCTCGGGATCATGTTCGCGCTATATAAAACTTTATAAATAAAAAATAAATAAATTTGATAAGCCTGCTGGTGTGAAAGGAAAGGTTTTAGGATGTCATTTTTTTCAAACACACAACAAAATTTAAATACCTATAAATGAGCTTAACAAATATTTCAGTAGTCATGAAAGCACAAAATAAGAGCTTTTTTGTCATTCCAAAGTATGATGGAAATAATCAAGACACTTTACTTGGTATTGACCAAACTACAAATGTTTGCGTAAACCCTAGTTCCTCACATTCTCATTTAAGCACTATATAGATTTATCAGAAAAATATGTCTGTACAAATTAAGTGGCCATTTGAATGGTGAATATGCGGTCTCTAAATGACAGTGTGGTACCATACTATACCGTAATAATTTATTTGTGACAGTGTGCTCTAAAAGGCACCATCACCTACATAAACACCCTTACCACTTTCGTGCTGAGTAAGCGTGGCTAATATTTTACACTTACTTGCGTCACACTCTGATTTTTCGCAATTCCTATTTGTTCAGTGATGTAACAGTGATGGCATCACTCCCACTCTGAAAATTCAGATCTTATCTCAACTTTGTAAAACATAAATTTATAAATCCTACTCCACAACTGCAAAAATATAAGGTTAGAAATCTTACCCTAACATTGCTAAATATATGGTAACAAATCTTTCCCTAACATTACAAAATATGAGGTTACAAACCTTACACTTACATTGCAGCAGATATAGCTAAACACCTAACCATAGCACTAAAGATAGGGATACAAAGCTTATCCTAACATTGCATTAGGTTTTGTTACAGACTTTAACATTGAAACTGGTGAGAATGCACACTTTACGCTAGCACTGCGGAAGGGGTTATGCAGACCCTACCCAAACACCCCAAAAGATAATGTTATAGGTCTCACCATAACAATCCAATGAATAGTTTTACATCGAAGTGGGTGGTGTTACTGATCTTCCCCTATGCTAATAACAGAGTATATAGAGTTACATACCTTACCCTGACCGTGCAGAAGGTGCGGTTACAGATCTTATTTTAACAATGTGGCACACTTCAGAGGATGTAGATACATTTGTACCGTAACACTGCAGACGATGAGATTAAAGAGTTTACCCTTAAGCTGCACCAAGTGTGCTTACACAATTTACATATCTTTGCAAACAAAGTTACAGCTCTTACACATACAATCTAATACAAAGAAAAGAGAACAGACCCCAACCTGAAGCATATGGGTTTAACCCCTTCCATGCGTCGGACGGCCCCCGGCCGTCCGACGTCACAGTGGGCGTGTGCGTCGGACGGCCGGGAGCCGTCCGATCTGTGCACGCGTGGAATTTTCCCGCACCGCGGGGAAATTCCGGCCACGCCCAAAGGGTTAAAGACCATTCGCTAGCATTGCAAAAGAAAATGTTACAAGTAGCAATGCTACGGTAATTTTGTTTTGCAATGGATAGTGTAACTTTGAAGTGGGTGGTGTTACTGATTACTCTAAGTTCCTTGCAGGGTACATGGATTTACAGTCCTTACTCTGACTGTGCAGCAGGTGCACTTACAGATCTTCTTTAACATTCTAGCACATGAGGTGACAGATATCACGAATCATACTGAAGGAAATTGGGCTACTAGTTGAGGGGGTGAAACTCTACTCAAGCAGCAACCATAATTCTTGTTAGGGTGAAAAACATGCAAACCCCAAATTAGCCGTGCTCAACTCTCTGGCAGCTTGGCACAAAAGCAGGCAGGTGTAACTTAGAGGCAATGTGTAAAATATTTATGCAACACTTCAAACAGTAATAAAGTGAAAACACAACAAAGAAAAATCCCACCACAATTTAGAAAAGTAGGGTAATATTTAACAAATTATTCGACACCAAAATTACAAAAATCCAACTAGTAAAACTGGAGATAAGCAATGTTAAGGATTTAGATAAAGATAGTGCTTATAAGCACAAAGTGTCAACTTTGGTTATCTGGTAGCGGTGGACTGGGACAAAGTCACAAGTTCAGGCCGACCGCGATGGAGCACAGATCGGATACAGTGACGAAGTTAGTGCAGCTGAGAAATGTACCTTAAATCCTGGTTGCAGAGTGATGCGAGGTCTGTGTCGAAGATGCGTCGTGCAGCGGCGGTTGTGATGTGCTATGAGGGCTGCAATGTGGGCTTGCATTGAGGCTCCATCGAGGCTGCATCACACTGTGTCGGTTCCAATGAGGAGCTAAGGGGTGTGCGTCGAGGATATGTAATGCAGCTGCAGTTCCGTTTAGCTGTGCAGGCTGCAATGCAGGCTTGCGTCGAGGCTGCATCGTGCTGCAATGGTCTGATGAGGTGCTGTGAAAAGCTGCGTCGGGTATGAGTCATTCTGTTTTGGTTCTAATGAGACCACAACTGTCCTGCCAGAGCACCTTTAGCACCACTTCCAAGGGTCCAGGACTGAAGGGGCACCACTTGGGGTTTAGGACTCACAGCAGACAGAGTCCAAGTGCAGGGTTCAAGATGGATGGAGTCTTTTCTGTCCCTGAAGCTCTGATCAGGAGGCTAGCCAACTAGCCCTTGGAGTCACTTTAGTGGTCCTGGGTTCAAGATGCTAATCCGGTCCTTTCCACTTGGACAGCAGAGCAGCAGAGTGACCGTCCTTCTTGTAGAGCAGCACAGCAGTGCTTCTGAGACTTTCACAGGTCCAGAGGTGTACTGAAGAGTTGGGTCTAAGGGTCCATTATTTATACCTGGTGCCCACTTTGAAGTAGGAGAAGGTTCTGGAGGGTTCCACCCCCAGAGGTGCTTGGAATTTCCTGTTTTACTGCCCTGGCCTAAGCTTGTCTGTGGTCACAAAAGACAAGTGTCAAACTTTTTGTGAGTGTGCAAAGGTAGAGCCTTTGTGATGTGCAAGTGTGGTAGGTGACAGCTCCTCCCCTTCATCAAGTCAGAGATCGCCCATCCTACCGAACTATTCCCCTTTTGTCTCACTGTCTGGGAGAAATAAAAAAAGACCAACTTCCAGCTACACGTAGTCATGTGAACCAGGATACAGGCTGCAGGCACCAAATAGTTGAGATAAGAACATGCCAACTTTCTAAAAGGGTCATTTTTAGAATTGTGACTTAAAATCCAACTTTGCCATTAAAGAGGGTTTTAAATTATAATTCCTTAGAGACCAAACTTGACTTTCCTACATGCTCCCAATTGAACATTATCACTTATTAAATGCAATAAGGTAACCCAATGTTATCCTATGGGGAGATAGGCCTCACAGTAGTGATAAACTAATTTTGGAGTTTTTCACTACCAGGATATGTAAAACCTAAATCTACATGTCAAACTTTTTAGATACACTGCACCCTACAATATGGGCTGCTTAGGGTCTAACCTAGGGGTGACATATATGTATAAAAAGGGAGATTTGGGCCTGGCAAAGTTTTATTTTGCGAGGTCGAAATGGCAGTTTAAACCTGCCCACACGGTCTGCAATGGCAGGCCTGGGACATGTTAGAGGGCTACTTAAGTGGGTGGCACAAGAAGGGCTGCAGGCTCATTAGTAGCATTTAATTTACAGGCCCTGGGTACTAGTGTATTATAGGTAAAATAAATTTGCCAATAGGGCGGAAGCCAATGTTACCATGTTTTAGGGAGAGAGCACAAGCAATTTAGCACTGGTTAGCAATGGTAAACAGCACAGAGTCCTAAGGCCAGCAAAGCAAAGTCATCAAAAACAGGAGGATTGAAGGCAAAAAGTTGGGGGAAAACCATGCCAGGGATGTCAAGTCCAATGCATACCCTAACAATACAGCAGTTGGGGTAAAGACTCAACCATGCCTTTGCACAAGAACACAATACATATCTCAGCACCACAATGCTGCAGTATTAATATAGCCCAAACTTAAGAATATAAACACTGTATCTTATAAAGTCAGTGTCCACACCATTGCAGCATTTTTATTGTAGCATTTTATAACTCTTCATACCGTGTTATGGACCATAAAGCACATTATCAGATGGATGGCACTCTTTGTTGAGCAGGTGCAGTACCTAGCTGGGTGATGGAGGAGGAGGTGCGAGAGAGAAGAACACATAGGGAGGAGGAAAGGAGAATGAGACAGGTGAAAGAGTCCAGGATCTACCTTGATAGTCTATATTGAAGGTAGTCAAGTTTGGAGGCGGGAACTGAAACATGTAGGTAGCTACACAGCATCAAACGAGCCAGAGGGGCCGCAGTGTGGTGTGTGAGTATACACCAAAACAGGGTTAATTAGAGAAGACTGAGTAATCCATAGGGCAAGATGCACATCACACAGATGTTGTAAAATGATGTCAAATGAGCAGGAATGGGAGTTGATTGACAAGAGCACTAGCCATACACCTTTTTAAAGGCTGGTGCAGCAGTCAAGGTTGTCAACTTGAGCAGAAACTGCTTAAGCACCTACTCCTACTAGGCAGAGAGATGACAACATTTCAAGCAGGGGTTCGGCGCAAGCCCCTCGTGTGCTCCCAAGGGATATTACAGGTTTCCTGCTATTACAGCACCTACATACATGTCAACAGACCCAATCCAGATGGGTCTCACGATTTTTAAGCCAAAAATGGCTTTATTTTAGCTCTGTCCAGCATGAAATTGACTCTTCTTCAATATACGTCAATGGGGAAAATACATTCCTCTTATTTTTTTTCAAAATCTCCCACTTTCCAGTTGTAAAATGTTGGCAGTTAGTACACAGGTGCCGTACTGGTTCTACAGCACTCTGCGTTACTCATTTCCCAGCACTACAGCACTTGATGGTACAGGTTTTATCTGCCCCTGGAGCTGCTGGTGTTAAAGATATTACCCAGCCCTGGCAGTGGGCTCTGTTATTTCTCCTGCCCTCACATTGCACAGTTGGCATTACAGGCTCTTCCACTCAGCAGCAATTGGTGTTACGGATATGATTACCCTCACACTGCAGGGGAAGGCTGTTACAGGTTCCCTGGCACCGCAGCAGATGGAGCTCCAAACATGGCTCTCAGCCTGTGGTATGACTGGGCACCTGCCCCCTCCATGGTGCGGTCCATCTCTCTCCGCTTCCATCCAAAGCACATGCCATTTTCTCTGAGCGCGCTGCGAACGTGTTGATTGTCGCAGGGCTGTTTACTCTGCGTCCCTGATTGTTACACTCCAGAATATAAACATTAAAAAAAACTGGCGAGTGACAAGACAATTGCTTCAGACGCCCTCTCCGAGAGAGCATGATTTCAGTTTCATTCCACAAATCGCTTTTAATTTCAGGGCATTCTTTTTCAGCGGTTGACTTCCCGGCAGCCCTCGCGGCTGCAGGCAGGAGGTGGGGGCGCCATCACAGGCTCCGAATCAAATTCCAGTTCCAAGTCACGGAAAATGCCTCTCTCGGTGCCATCTTGTGGTGGAACGAATCTAGGGCGGGAGAATGTTACCAGAAAATACCACCTTACCCTCTCCCCTCCGAGATTCATGTTGTTTCCTTGTTCTCACATTACTATGTCTGAGACTCACCTAGCTTTTAATCCAAGGAATGGGCTTTCAAGGTGATCCCCAGGCGGTGGTGGGGTACCACACTCTCTACCGGGTTGGGGACGGGCGGTGCTTTAAATGGTCCAGTACTGTCTGGTACTGAGTATCGGCACTTTTTTATTTTTAGAGAGATAGTACCTGCACATCTCAAGATGTTCTTAGAAACAAGCAGGTACTAGGGTGACCAACCGTCCGTAAATTTCATGAACCGTCTGTAATTTGGACCTCACGTCCGTTGTCCGTGAGGATCCCTTTTACGGACGCCTTTTGTCCATAATTTTGGCCCTTGCAGGGAGCAGAGCTGTTCCCATTGCGAGAGGCCTCAGCTCCCTGATGGGGCAGCCTCCCTCGCACTCATCCTCGCAGCACAACAGCAGCCCCACCCCACCCATTGTCATTCTGTATGCTGGCTGATTGCCACACACAGAATGACAATGGGCCAGTTGGGGCTGTTACAGCATGTGGTGGGCCTCCTCTACGTCGGTCTACAGCAGGGCATTCTGTTAGGGTTAGATTGAAGAAATGTACAAAACAAATGTACAAAAATGCCCATGCTGCTATGTGCCAGTTCATGAAAAGAAGCCGGCGAAAGAAGTTAAAAAGAAGAGGTTATTGCAGAGGCTGCCCCCAAAGGGGGATAGAGAGCCGGCGCCATAACTAGCGCCGTGCCCCCGGACAGAACGAGTTGGGGGCTGGTTTTGGCGCGCAAAACGGCCAAAACGGCAGAAAGGGGGGAAAAAACACCCGGTCCCCCCCCAGCGGCGGCCGCCAAAGAGGCGCCGGCCCCTCGGCCAATGGGGGCCCAGGCGGGATATGAACCCCCAATAGGGGAAGACGCCTACCTTGGCGGGAAAGCAAGTGGGGGGCATATAAGCGCTGCTCCCCAGGTAAGCTCCTATCTTCACGGAGCGGGGGAGCAGCATCGGCGTCGGAACCTTTTTTGTGGGTGGGCTCCCGCTCGTCCTCTTCCTGTTTTGGCTCCCCAACGGTGCCGTGGGGTGTGACGGCGACGCGGGGTGGGCTCCCGCTCGTCTTCTTCCTGCTTCCCGTCCTCACTGGTGACGTGGGGTGGGCTCTCGCTCGTCTTCTTCCTGCTTCCCGTCCTCACTGGTGACGCGGGGTGGGCTCTCGCTCGTCGCCTTCCGGGATCGCCTTCTTCCGGGTCCGGGGGTTCGTCGCGGACTCTCGACGGTGCAGCGGGGTAGGCTCCGGTCATCTTCTTCTTGCCCGCGGTTCCTGGGGCAGTATCGGCTGGTATTTCGGCCGGGCAGGGCTTCGCCTTCCCACACCCCCCGGTCTCCACAAAAAAGGTTCCGACGCCGATGCTTCTCCCCCGCTCCGTGAAGATAGCGGGGAGGGAGACTTGTGTAGTTCTTACACAGTCTCATCATTTCAGAGCTGAATAATTTTTAATATTATACACAATGAAGCCATATTTACTGCTTTTTTATTTATTTATTTTATGCAATTAACATCCATTGACAAAGCCAATAGTCATGGCTTGTTGTAGGTCTAATGTTACTTGATGCAATGATAGAACCAGCACAATACCAGTCGTGCAGCACAATATGCTCAGCACATATTTTTAGGTTAGGTATTTTAAGACATGCCCTTAATTACATCAGACACGACCCTTAGAGACACCCCCAGTTTTTTCATCCCACTTAAAGCCCTGAAAACAACACCATGTCACAGTCACCTCACTCCTGGCACTGTGCATCATGCATGACTCATGACTTCCAAGTTTTCAGATTTCCTATGTGCAGAAGCATAGTGAACCCTCCCTCACCCGACCCCACCCCTTGCTTTAGGAACTACAGCAAGGGTGAAGTACTTGATGAGCCAATCTGTCTGCAACTCAGTAGACAAAGGCTCAGCTCATAATTATTGTGAAAAGGTGGGTGAGTGAGTATGTGAAGGAATGGGTAAATGGCTGGATGCATTAATGAAAGGATGAATGGACGAGTGAAAGGGTGAATGGATGGATAATGAGAGAAAGGATGGATGAGTGAGTGGAAGGATGGATGAGGGTAAATAGATGGATGTATGGGTGGAAGGGTAGATGGATGGGTAAAAGGGTGGATGGATCAGTGAAAAGATGGATGAGTGAAAGGGTGGATGATGGGCAAGTGAATAGGTGGATGGATGAGAGAAATGAAGGATGGATTGATTAACTGATAAGTGAAAGGGTGAATGGATGGATGATGAGTGAAAGGGTGGATGTAAGGATGGAAGTGTGAGTGAAAGGGAGGGTAGCTGGACAAAAGGATGGATAGATGAGTGAAAGGGTGGATAGATGGATGGATGAGTGGAAGGATGGATGAGTGATAGGGTCAATGGATGGATTCATGAGTGGATGAGTAAATTGATGAGTGGGTGGGTGGGTGAAGGGTGGATGGAAGGATGGGTGGCTAAGTGAAAGGAGAATGGCGAGAGAAAGGGAGGATGGATGAATCGATGAGTGAAGCATGGATGAATGATTAGCAGAATGGATGGGCGAATGGGTGCAGGGATAAGTGAAAAGAAGAATGTAAAAATGGATGAGTGAAAGAATGCATACATGAGTGAAAGGGAGGGTGGAGAGCTGGAAGAAAGGATGGATGGATGAGTATAAGGTTGAATGGGTGGATGGACGAGTGACTGAGTGGATGGATGAGTAAGTGAAAGGATGGCTGGATGGGTGAAAGGGTAAATGTTTGGATGGATGAGTGAATGGATGGATGGGTGGAAGAGTGGATGGATGAGTGAAAGGATGGCTTGGGTGAAAGGGTAAATGGTTGGATGGATGAGTGAATGATTGGATGGGTGGAAGAGTGGATGGATGAGTGAAAGGATGGATTGGGTGAAAGGGTGGATGGATGATGGATGGATGAGTGAAAGGGTGGGTGGATGGAGGGATGGATGGATGAGAGAAATGATGGATGGAAGGATATATGATGGATAGGTTTGCAAATGGTTGAAAAGGATTGGATATGGATGGGCACACAGATGGAAGGACAGAATGAATGGTGAAAGACTGACTGATAGATGAAAGAATTAATAGATGACAGAATGTAAATTTGAAATGGTGAATATCAGGAGTTTGATGGAAGGATGTATGGCTAGATCCTTGGACAAGAGAGCTCTTCTGGGGAGGGTTGTGATGGCTTACTTTGCTTTCTTGGTGCCATAAGAGCTTTAGTTCAAAGTGGGAGGTATTTAAATTTTCTGGCTACTCCCTTGCCTATGTGTTACTATTCTGTATTTGCTGTGTGCTTGATAAAAGGCCATTGCTAGCATGTACAGTGTAGGCCGAGGATGTCTTATTGTGAGCTTCTCCTGCTTCCAGGTTAAAAATGACCTTTTGCACAACCACTTCCCAGTGGTGGGTGCTAAGTGAGTTTTGGGGGATGGACTGGCAACAGCACGTTATGGTGGAGAGAAAGTGAAAGCAAACCACAAACGCTGCTGACACAGCGAAGTATTGTTTTAGAATATTAATTTAATAAGTGCACTGGAACAGCTAATAGGACAACTATCTCTCGAATTCTGTGATGATCTTGCTACAGTTGTGTTCAGGAGGTACTCTGCGGGAGAGTGTTATGTGGAGTGTGGGGGTCAGTCTTTACAATCATCAACAATAGCCATTTTAGAAGGTTTGCCTAGTAATGTCAGCTGTGGTTTTGAGATCTATTGTGACATCATTCACCGGATGACACCTTTAAGATTGCCTCTCCATGTCGGTCCCTTGACTCTCATTAACAAAAGACAGCCCAGAAAATAGCTATCATGAAACGGTCAACCAAGATCCTGAGGAGTCAGGGAGTGGAAAACATATCAGTGCGTTTCCTAATTAGAAATGCGGAAATGACATCTATATTGGCAGACAAGATATTAATTTTTTTTAAAAGACATACAATATGTTCTATTTGTGTGTTTTAGCTTATTAGTAGGAAGGCCATTTATTGATATGTGGAGTGCCAAGCAAGTAGAATATCTTTTTGAATGATGAACTCTCTAAGCCTTTTGCAATGTTACGACAATGGAAAAAAAATTGATATGAGGCACGGTCAACAAAGATAAAAACAAAAAATCTACTTTCAATGATGTCATGCCTATCAACAAATTAGGTCTCATGGTTAAACCTGTGTTAGTAAATGAAGATGATATAACTAGATTTATAAGTTGTAGGATAGGATCAACTCTGGTTGATGATCTCACCATTTTGGGTCAGTGTTCCAGGTGCACAGTTTAGTTGCATCAGTATTCAATACTATTGACAATGCACCCTTAAGTTGTCTTTTAGGAAGACTTTTTTCCTAGGGCACATATTGATTTCTGATAAATGTGGTCAGCTAGTACAACCTATCCATCATAGGCACATGGTGCAACAATGCCCAAGAGAGGGACCGTGCCCTGTGTGTACAGTTTCATATTTTGAAAAGATCGATCAAATTTCTTGGTCAAATTTCTTTGTCTGCTGTTAAATGAACCTTTTCAAACTGATTTGTGAGCCAATCAACCAGCCCATATGATGCTTCATATGCACAAGAGCCTGACATTGATCGTGTTACAAAATTAAATTCAGGGTGCAGACAATACAACAGTCAATCATCTAGGGGGAAAAAGTACTGTCTTTGCGAGAATAAATAAGCTCTTAGTTGAAACAAATAAATAATCATCTTTAGTGAGCATGATTATGCCTCTCTTGAAACACATCTTCAAGGTAACTGGTGCCAGAGTTGGTAGAGCTCAGTTATAATGCCTGCCATTGAAGTGCCAAGGAGAACCCTTCAGTATATGCCGTGGCCCCGATCTCCACCGTATCTTCATCTCACTTTGGCCCACTCCTGTCTTACCAACACTTACCCTCTAAAATTAACCACTTGCCCACCTCCAGAGGCCTACTTGTCTGTCTTGGTACATTCCTTTTTAACACTGAACTTTTCCAGCTGTACAGTAACATTCATCAATTCACCCGCTGCCCAAGCGCAGTGCAGCTCTCTCGCTGACGCCATTCTGCTTGCTACAAACACGTTTCTGCGGTACCATTCATCACCTCCCCTGCAGTCAGAGTGAAAAGATGTCACCCTGACCCTGTCCTAACTTTCAAAGCACTACTTACAAAACATTAGTCTTCCTGTTTGCTGTCACAGCAAGAGGTGAATAGATGGAAAAGGCAGGAGTGAAGAGAGAAAAGTAATTTGTATGCACTAGAACCAAATTAGTTTCTCACTTTTCAGCTATTTTGCACATTGACAGGAGAACAAGTACGAAGCTGTGATATTACACAAGCGAGGGTGTCAGGTCGGCACAGTGATCATTCGACGTCTGGAGAAAGCAATTGTAGCAGGCAGGGTCCGTATGGTCTCCAACGAGCGAGTACCAGATTGTTAGTAACTCCGCAAGGATCCTCCATCCCTTGTAAATGATGAACACAGCCACCCAACCCGATCTCAGTTGTGTTCCAGACCTCTGGGGCTATCTTGTCTGAATAGTTTTAATCAAGACCCATAGAAGCCCTACCGGAGAGCTACAACTACATTAGGGGTCAAACTTCCAGTAATCCGGCCAACAGCTTGCAATCTCACTAACCCAGATGATACTCCACAACTTTGGTGGATTAGTCAAGAGCCCACAATCTCAGTATTCATATTGAGCAAAGAGCTAGCAATCTCAGTAGCCCGGAGACAACAGTCCACTATCATATTAGCGAAAGCAAGAGACGGCAATCTCAGTAGTCAAGTTCTCCAAATCTCCATAGAGCAGCCAACAGTGAACAATCTCTGTAGCCCAGCCAAGAGCTCCAAAACTTAATAGGCATGTGTAAAGCTCTGAACCGCTGAAAACTTGCTAAATGCCCCCAATTTCAGTAGCACAACCAAATGCCCCAAATCTGAGAAACTTTTTATAGCACTCTAAACCACGCAGAAAAGATTGCAATCTTGTTGGGCCAACTAAGAGCTTAAACTTCTACTCACCAACGCAGAAATCCACTCCGTAAGTAGCACAACAGAGCTCCAAAATTCAGCGGCCACACTGAGCCTGGGAGCCTCAGTATCAGTGCCTGGCCTCCTGTTTCAACAGCCCAACTAAAATAGCCCTGAATCTTTAACAGGCACCAAAGACCCACCACCCACAGTAGAAAAACTAATATCCACTTATCTCAACAGCAAGCAAAAGGCACAGACCTCAAACACCGAGCCAGGAAAGCCTGGTGTATGTAGTTTATGGAAAAACTCATCATTTTAGGATCCCAGCTACAAGAACTTCACAAGAGTATCCAAACGAAAAAAGAAAATAATTAAAGTAGCTTATTCCAAAGTGAAATTTTAGGTAGACATGATAAATCTTGTTACTCTACCAAGAGCTTGTAATCTCAGAATCCCAGCAAAATGTCCGAAACAAAAACAGAAACAGAAGAAGCCTTGATAGCTCCACAGGCAGAAGGTAATTTGTATGCATTAGCACGTAATTGAATTCTCATGTGTCTGCTATCTTACAGCTTGACAGGAGAATCAGTGTGAACATTTGTTCCACACAAGAGGTAGCTAGGAACATGCAATAATCATTTAAAATCTGCTTCCTGGGAATAAAATAGTGTATGTTCTGTATGATCTGAAACTAGAAACAAATTAAATGATTTAGAAAACCAAGCAGTCACAATTTGTATATGTTTGCTAGTATGGACTTTTATCAAAGAATTTGGTTATAAAGAGGTGTACAATGGTGAACCGGTGGTTATTTTTCAGAAAAAGTAGGTGCATATTTTCCAGCTGACTCCAAGTCCTCAGGAACGCCTCTCTTTTCAGTCTTAGCTGTTTAGCCATCAGCAATTTGTTTGCAGAGGCTTGAAGTTTCAATTTTGTCTTCATAGGTTTGGGTGTAAAACTTCCAGCATGCTAGGTTACGTTGGCTAAAAATCCAGGATTTGATAAAGGTGCTCCCGAATAGTGGTGGGTGAAAACGAAATATTCTGTGAATATGCAAAATTTGCTGATGAAAGAAATTTTGAGGGCACAGCGAATTTGCCACTTTTTTTTGCAAATTATTTCTACCTGGTTGATTCCACAAAGTTTTGCAGAATTTCACAAACAGATACAGTATTGCACACTGCCACAAAACTCCACAAGCCATAAATTGATAAAATGTTGAGGAAAAAAACCAAAGCAAATGGTCACATTTTTCCTCTTCTGTATTTTTCACGAAATATACATAAATTCACCCTGGCCTGCTGCTGTATACATAGAGATATGTGGAACTCTGAATTCTGGTGCCTACTGCAAGTTACTGTTAATTTAACAGTGTTTGCTGTCTACCTTTCTCAAAAGAGTATTGAAAATGCAAAAGACAGCATTTGTCTCCGGAACCCGGTCTTTGAAATCATTCAAAGTTGAAGACTACTCTGCAGAACAAAAACCAGGCTGTTAAATAAAATGTAGCCACAAAAAGTGCCCTTCCTTGAACTATCAGGAGAAATTAAAGGAATTTTGAGTCAGCTTCTTATATAAAACTAGGCAGCTGACTAAGTGCTTAATTTGTAAAAGAATAAGTGCCAGGGCCAAAGTTTGGCTCAGCAGCCTGCGGCTATCAAGTATTTGAGGTACCAAATACCAAGGCTGTATAGTCTTGATTCCACCTCATGTCTCATTAATCTACAACCAGACACTCCCTACCTCTTTATCTCAACCTTTCAGGATCTTTTTCATCCCAAGTTTCTCCTTTTGTCACTGTTTTCCCATCTTTCTCTCCCTCCCTTCCCACTTTTGAATTTTTCTCTCTCTTTCTCTGGGTCAAAGTCTGATGAGGAAAAACAAGTAACACAAAAGGATCATGTACGGAATGCTGAACATTGTCAAACATTTACCCCCAGTCACAGATTTTGATTAAATCCATCGTTTTTTTGCTCACCTTGCCACCCCAGTTGGGACCCAGCCATATGCAAATCAGTCTTGACCCTGCTCCCCATGAAAACAGTCCAACCCGAATTGCAAAGTCAGGTCCTCCCAGGACCAGAAACAAGCATTCTCGGTCCGGTTTCGGGGTATCACCCCTCATCAGCCAGGCTAGCTTGAATTCAGTGGGACAGTGAGCATGGGACCCATTTCTGGGCATACCCTTCCCACTTAGGGTAACTAAAGTAACATAAAAAGATGATGGACAGAATGCTGAACATTGTCAAACATTCACCCCCGGTCACAGATTTGGGTTAAACCCATCGCTTTTTGCTCACCATGCCATCCCAGTTGGGACCCAGCCAACCAGTCCCAGGATACTTGTTTTCCAGTCCAGGGAGGACCTGACCTGGCAGTTCGCACTGGACTGTTCCCATGGGGAGCAGGGTCAGGACTGATTTGCATATGGTTGGGTCCAAACTGAAATGGCATGGTGAGCAAAAAAACGATGGATTTAGGTCCAGATCTGTGACTGGGCATGAATGTTTGACATGTTCAGCATTCCATCCATCATCTTTTTGTGTTGCAATTTTTGCCCTAAGTGGGATGGGTATGCCCAGATGTGGGTCCCGTGCTCGCTACGCCATCAAATTCAAGCCACCCTGGCTTATAAGGGGTGATACCCCGAAACCGGTCCCCGGATGCTTGTTTTCTGGTCTAGGGAGGACCTGGCCTGGCAGTTCGAGGTGGACTGTTTCCATGGGGAGCAGGGTCAAGACTGATTTGCATATGGCTGGGTCCAAAGTGGAATGGCGTGGCAAACAAAAAACAATGGATTTAGGCCCAGATTTGTGACTGGGGGTGAATGTTTGACAGTGCTCATCATTCCGTCCATCATCTTTTCGTTTTCCAATTTTTGCCCTAACTGGAATGGGTATGCTTAGATGTGAGTCCCGTGGTCACTATGCCACGGGGTTCAAGATAGTCTAGCTTATGTGGGGTGATACCCCAGAACCGGCCCAAGGATGCTTGTTTTCCGGTCTAGGGAGGACCTGGTCTGGCACTTAAGGCTGGAATGTAACCATGGGGAGCAGGGTCAAGACTGATTTGGGCTGGGTCTAAACTGGAATGGCCTGGCGAGCAATAAAACAATGGATTTAGGCCCAGATCTGTGACTGGGGGTGAATGTTTGACAGTGTTCAGCATTCCATCCATCACCTTTTTGTGTTGCACGTTTTGCCCCAAGTGGGATGGGTATGCCCAGACGTGGGTCCTGAGCTAGCAAGGACACTGGATTCAAGTGAGCCTGACTGATGAGGGGTGATACCCTGAAACTAGTCCCAGGATGCTTGTTTTACGGTCCAGGGAGGACCTGGCCTGGCAGTTCGGGCTGGACTGGTCCCATGGGGAGCAGGGTCAACACTGATTTGCATTTGGCTGGGTCCAAACTGGAAAGGCGTGGTGAGCAAAAAAACTATGGATTTAGGCACAGATCTGTTTGACAAAGTTGAGCATTCTGTCTACCATAGTTTTGTGTTGCAATTTTTGCCCTAAGTGGGATGGGTATGCCCAGACATGGGTCCCATACTCACTACGCCACCGGATTCAAGCTAGCCTAGCTAATGAGGGGTGATACCCCGAAATCGGCCCCAGGGTGCTTGTTTTCTGGTCCAGGGAGGACCTGGCCTGACAGTTCAAGCTGAACTGTTCCCATGGGGAGCAGGGTCAACACTGATTAGCATATGGCTGGGTCTAAACTGGAATGGTGTTGCAAGAAAAAAAACGATGGATTTAGACCCAGATCTGTGACTGGGGGTGGATGTTTGACAATGTTCGGCATTCCGTCCATCATCTTTTTGTGTTGCAATTTTTGCCCTAAATGGGATGGTTATGCCCAGATGTGGGTCCTGTGCTCACCATGCCATCGGATTCAAGCTGCCTGGCTGATGAGGAGTGATACCCCTCAACAGGTCCCGAGATGCTTGTTTTCTGGTCCAGGGAGGACCTGGCCTGGCAGTTCGGGCTGGACTGTTCCCATGGGGAGCAGGGTCAACACTGATTTTCATATGGCTGGGTCCAACCTGGAATGGCGTGGCGAGCAAATAAACAATGGATTTGGGCCAAGATCTGTAACTGGGGTAGAATGTTTGACAATGTTCAGCATTCTGTCCATCATCTTTTTGTGAGGAAAAACAAGTGCCACTTCCCAAAAGCAAGTGCTGGTGGGCCCCACCTGCAACCACCAACTCAAATTAAGCACTGGGCTGGCTTGATGTTTAGTAACACTGACTGAGAATAAACCCTTAAAGACAGACAATGTCAGCCCAGTGGAGTTAGTGCTGCTGACAGAAGACGTCTATGCCAGCTTCCCATTAATGTCTATAGGAAGGAGAGAACTTTCCGAAAATCTATTCAACACAACTACAAGTAATGGCAATCATATTAGCTTACCACAGAAATGTGTGTGGCTGATTGATTAAACAATCATTGTGGGGAAAAAATGTACCTTCAGGAATTACAAGTTCAAGGCTAAATTCAGATCCCTAAGCAAAGAGAGGTTTGGACATGTTGCGGTAGTCAGCATCACTGTTTTCTCTGCCAGATTTCAGAAGGTCCAATATGATGAAATTTATCTATGAAGACCCAATAAATACCCCATTAGCAGTGATGGTATTTAATGGGTGCACTAAAGACCTAATCTGCATCACCCCTACTCAAGATTGAGCAAGGAAGAAACCATTGTGTGAGCTGAGCTACATGGATCAATGTCCTAGAAGTGAGTGATAGCCCACTTCAACAACAAATAAAACAATAATACTTGTCAGGTTCCTAAGTAAGCCTGTAGAGTAGAAAGTAAACAAAAAACACAGACCCTTTGTCTGTTTATCAGGCCTATTTTTAGGTAGGTAGTAGGGCAGTTGGGGGTGCTGGGCAGTTTTAATGTTTCCTATTTTTTTATCTTCTCTGTCCCAGGGGCCTGGAGACCATTGCTTGCAGTGGTTAGCAAGCCTAACTAGGTCTTCTTCACTATCCTGCAGCAGCTATAGTCAAATGATCGAACTTACTGTAGGTAGTTAGGGCTTTGAGCTCAGATAGAATATCACAAAATAGTCATCCCTCCTCCTAAAAATAAATGCCCATCTATACTTATTTAAATCAAAACCAGTACATACATATTTAATATGACAGTATGCAAAACCAGCAATTTATGGGTATCCAAACACTAGATCACGGTCAAAATATATTGACTGACAAAATGATCAAATTGAATACATCCACTATCCAATATTGTCATAGTAAGTGGGTGTGGAGTTAAGAATAGCAAACAGTAAATACATACTTACCTTGATCATAAAGTGGAAGGTGATAGAGTGGATGCAGTATTTTTGTAGGTTAATTCAAAGGTAATATCCTGATGTAAGATCAAATTAATGTAGAACACAATGACAAAATCCAAAACAGTCTAGGTACAGTGGGAAACAGCCTTTACAACGAAAGCGTTACAACGCATGTCGTTACAACGCGAAAGGCTTGTTGCAGGGGGTAGAAGGTGTTGGAGTTAACTCCAACACCTTCCCTACTGTTGCACACACTGGAGTTGGAATAGTAAATTATACTATTCCAACTTCCAGCGCGCCCACGACAGCAAGTCGGGGTAAAGGTATGCGTTGTAACGGCATGCGTTGTAATGGCATGCGTTGTAACGTCATACAACCAGGTACAGTAGTTTAGGCGACAGATTGCATGTTTTTATAGGACCAAAACAAACTGCAAAGTTATTGAGGGCCTTATTAACTTATTTTTGGTGTAGGGCAGAGCTGCAAGCCTTCCTGTTGCGCTGCCCTACGTCAAAAGAAAAGGGCAGGAACACGCCATATCTGTGAGATACGGTGCACAAATGGCTGCCTAGCACCAACGCAGGCACCCTTGTACCATGGTGCAAGGGTGCCTACATTGATATCAGGTTGTTTTGTGCAGGATGGGACACCATCCTTTACAAAAACAACCGTTATACCACCCCGGGGGAGGCATAGGCTTTTGATCCATTCCCAGGTTTACAGCATGTTGTAAATTTGGGAATGTGTCAAATGCTGTGGGTGTTACGTAGGAACACCCAAAGTAACACCCATGGCACTCTTCTCTATTGCAGTGTGAGGCAATGCAATGACTTGTGCTGCATTGCCTCACACCATATCTACGAGGCCATGAAAAGCCACGCAGGATGGCTTTACGTGGTGTCGTAAATATGGGTCTGTAGTGTGCGCCGCAGGAGCGTCATTAAAAGTGACGTTCTAGAGGCACACGGGGCTTGTAAATGAGCCCCTGAGTCTTTGAAATTTCTAGTATGTTTGCATTTGTTTTTCAGTCAGTAGGGGATCAAAGTAGCAAAATGTGTTCGCCTAATCTAGTACAATGATACAGGTTTCACATTTTGGGGGTCATTTAGGCCTCTGCAGGTCAGCTGTTGCCAGGCTGGGGCAGCCGAGGCCACAGCCTCCATTGACCTAGCTGTGGCCTGTCCATCGGATTTAAAGCTTCCCGGCTGATTGGTGGTAAATCACTGCTGATAATGCTTCCACCATCTTGGAGGAACTTTTTGGGAAAAAAATATTGATGGTGGTTTGCAAAGCAAAGGTGATGAGGCAGACTGGTCAGCAATTTCTTTTCTAAGGACAAATTCACAAAGCACAGGTTTGCCTTTGAAAAACAAACATTTAAGTGTTTTTTATGCCCAGGACAGCCAAGGTGGATATGGAGGTCCCAGCCATGAAAACAGATAATGGGAATGACATTATTACATGACCAACAGCCATTCTAAATACAGCCCCTTCAAAGCCATTTTTACAGGTGGATGGAAGTTTTTTTTTTTTTGCTTGATTAGTTAAAATCTTTGCAAATACATAACAAAAAATTCCCCTTGTACACAAATAGATACAATTAAAAACAATTAAAAAACACTTAATGTGGTGTTAACTATTTTAAAAAGATTCTCATAGACTCTTACGTCTCATAAAATACTGGCTAGCAGTGACGACCACAATTTCTTAGAACAAATGCTCAGCTTAACGAGGTCCATTGTCCAATTTAGAATTTGGGTAAGTGAAGTGCAAGTAGGACTAAAACAGAGTAGACTCTTAAAAGTTTTTTAGCATGTTCCTGTTGGCAACAGAGTTTTAAGTTTCTTAGTTACCATTTCAAAAAATTTTGTTAGCCGACAGTTAAGCTGAACGTCAGTAGGATTGAAGCAGAGCTTCACTGCCTGCCTACAGGTCCGGATGCCGTAATACCTAAAAAAGGGACGTAACAAAATACATCTTATGTCCTTTAGGTTAGAACAGTTGCAAATAACATGAGTAATCTTCCTTTCCATTTCCACATAGTCGACAGGTCGGAGTTCCGCCATCCCTTTCCCATGGGGGAAGATGAGGTTTGATACGCAATTACCCCCATGCGCAGCCTTAGAAAGTTTTCCTTCCTGCTTATCTTCATTCCGGCACTCAAGTAGGCTTGGGGTTTTGGCCCTACATAGTCACTGAGCACTATCCAGCCGTGTGCCTTTTAGTGAGAATTGCTTTGTCTTCTAAGACAGATAGCGTGGATGTTGTTTTTCTTACTGCTTTTTTAAAGGAAAGATGATCCGTTGGTACGGCCCAGAGATCGGACAGGCCCAGTGTCTCAATTGAGTCAAGCAAATAATCCCTGGCTGGGCATATTTCCTGATTTTGCAAGGCTTTCCAAAGATGGAAGTTTAGCGACCCTGCCACAGCGCTTCGGATTTTATGCCAACTTTTAACCTAGGAGCTCCTTCTTTCTAACGTTTGTCTTTGGATCCCAAATTCTAACCGGATATGAGCCGGAGAGACATATTTTGGGAGATGGAAAATTGCTCTGTAAGAGTTGGCTATTATAACGTCTAAAGCTGCTGCATCTTTGCCTTTTAGAGCCTCACTCCCATATGTCAATGTAGGCAGCAGTTTGGCCCTCAGGACCTGTAAAAATGGACCTAGCGTAAGGTCAGGAAGGCGTCTCTTCAATGACTTCAGTGATAGGTAAGTCATAGTCCCCTTTCTTCGCATGGACTCTAGATGACGTTTAAATGAGCTTGTGTGATCCATTAATATTCCCAAGTATTTATAGCTTTGTACTTGTTCCAAACGTTGGCCATCAAGGAACCAGCTGTTGATCTTCTTTTTATGGTAATTGACTGCCATAATTTTGGACTTCTTAAAATTTATTTTGAGGGAGTTCCGGTTCGAAAGCTGCATGTTGTGTTTAATAGATGCTGAAGACCAATTGGTGTCCGACTAATTAAGACCAAATCATCTGCATATAACAGGTTTGACATTAGCTTATTCCCCAGGTTTGGAGCATGGGATACACGCTGTCCAGCTCCCCAGGCAAGTCGGCCAGAAAGAGATTAAAAAGGAACGGGGCAAGGACACACCCCTGCTTAAGGCCTTTCGAGGTCATAATTCGTTTTGAGATGTGTAGCCCTGCACCTAGTTTGACCCTGATCCATGTCTCTGTATGCAACTGTTTTAGCCGATCCAAAAGTGTGGTTGGTATGCCCCATTTTTCCAGTTTCCCCCAAAGTTTGGACCTATCGACATGGTCGAAGGCAGCTGTGTAGTCAATAAAACACAAGAAGAGAGGTGTTTTCGATACTTTGGCTGCATCCATTAGCAACGTGAGAGCCAATATGTTAGTTGTAGTTCCTTGGCCACTACAAAACCCAGTTTGATTAATTGGAATAATAGAATTATCTGAGGCCCAAGATGTTAACTCTTCCAAGAGTGTTCCAGCGTAGTATTTGGCATCGACATCGAGGAGGGCGATCAATCGATAATTGTTTGGGTCGTTCCTTTTGCCTTGTTTAAAGATTGGACTAATGATAGATCCCTTCCAAGAGTCTGGAATGATGACTCCGGTATTTAAGCCCTTGAAGACTGATAGTAGAGCCTTACTCCAAAAGCCGGCGTCATGTTTGTATAATATCGGGGGGATCCCGTTAGGGCCGGGTGCTCCCATATCTCTACTCTTGATTATTAGACCTTTTATCTGTTTTTCTGTGGGAGCATATCCTTCCTCTTCAGTGTAGTCTAAGAGGTTTAATTTACCATCCGACAGAGTCCCTCGTTGCTTTAGGATGTTAATGCTGCTGACCTGATGAACTTTGGATATGCAATTTAGTACTGTTTTCCCTTTAGTAGGGGATTTAATTTCAGGTGCAGCAATGCCCGAACCCTTATTGAAATCCCCTTCCATGTTGTTAAAGTGGGTAAAGAGGTACTCAACCCAGACCGCCTCTGTTATGTTAGAGTTGATTCCTGGGTGGGCCGGTCGATCTAACTTATGGATTCTTTGCCAAAACTTAGCGCTGTTCTGTTGCTTGGCGTCATGCAGTAGTTTAGCCCATGTTTCGTCATTCTTTTGCCTTATTTTACGCCACTTCCTCCTTCTCACTTGTGCCTTCATTTGTCGAAGAGTCGACTGCAACTCCAAATTCCCTGGTGTTTTTCGCAGTTGTCGAAGGGTTTGGTTTATGATCCATTTGAGGCTCTTAGTTTCCGGACTAGAGTTCGCTTTTATTGATATGTCTTCTGATTTTCTTGATATTGACCCAGTCCTCATCGCAGAATTGCCACTAAATGTCTTAATAAAGTTTTCCCAGGCTGTTACAATTGTGGTGCCAGTTTCTTTTTCTTTCTCGAATATGGTCTTAGCAGAGGCTGATAAAGCTTCAATATTGTTGACATTGCACCTTAGGCGCTTTAGGTTAGAAACTTCTTCGCTTTCAGTCGGGTTCCAGGTATCTAATATAACAACTGGCCTTGCTTTCAGCAGTACTTCCTGTGGGAGGTGATCACTCTGAACATTATCACCTATTTTAAAAGTTGCTATTTTTTCGAACATGGCTAGTGTTACAAACGTGTAATCTAAGTAGGAAGATGTTTTTGAGGAGTGAAAAGTAGCAGCTGGTGGGTTGTCCTCCAAGAAACGGCCATTCAGTGCTCTCAAATTTAAATGTTCTAGTTCTTGTAGCAAATATTTGGCCCATCTTGAAGGTTTGCCAATATTTGCTTGGCCTTGATTTGGTATCCCCCAGAGTGATGTAAGTTCGTGCACTGGGCCGTCGTCTTGGCTTGACCCAAGAAGGTGTAGATTGAAATCACCAGCAACAACTATGTGATCGATGTCTTGCTCATCCATAATCCGTTTTATTTCGTTTGACAACTCCTTTACGGCTTTTTGTTTTCCATTAGGGTGCACGTAGATGTTAATTATTATAACTTCTTGTGTCGTGTTATTGAATTTAAGCTTTGTCTGTATTGCTTGGACTGCATTGGGTGGTGACATTTTTACCTCTATGGGCTTTATTGAGCCCATTGTGATTATTGAAGCCAACATCATTAGTCCCCCTGAGCGGCGACCAAAGTTTGAAACCTTTGTTGCCGGAACGAAATAGGAGGAGTATCCTTGAAGTTCCTTGGCATTATCTTCCCAGGTTTCCTGGAGAAGTATTAGATCGAATGTTTTCAGGTAATTAACTACCTCATGATCGACCAGTTTGGCTGCCAAGCCGTTAATGTTCCAGATGCAAAGCTTAATTTGACCTTGCGCGGGTGGTGCTGTCAGTGGAGTGTCACACTCTTGTCAGTTTGAACGGTCTGTTAATATTGTGCGAGATATTTGCAGCCGTCCTTCAGGTCCCGGTTTCAAATTTGGAATTAAGTGCCCTACGCTTCTACCTGAATTAGAATCCTCTGTGCAAGCAGTAAGTTCGCCAGGGGTTCTACTTCTTGCCCCTCTTAGGACTGAGGTGGTAATTTTGTCTGGGACGGTGAATCGAGTTTTTAGAAATGGAGTTGGATAAGGAGATTTCAATTCAACTCCCATTTTTATACCCCAGTGTTTGAGCGTGCTTTCCTCTTCCTTGATTTTATTCGCAATTTCACTTGTGCTCCATCGTGTCCTCGTCACCTCTGGGCCCAAGTAGTTATTATTTGGAAGGAATTCTATAGAAAGCAGGTCCGATGAGCTTATATTTCCAAGGCACGGGATGGAATTTAAGAGTCGTAGAACATTCCCTCTATTTAATATGTCATCTCTTCCACGCGATTCATATTCAGGAATGAGAGTAATGCTAACCACTTCTTCAGGTGGATGGATGGAATGGAGACAGAGTATTTCCGGTTGCAGAAATTACTTAGACCATGGCATCAAAAACCCAATGATTCATTCAACTCTTAGTTAGGTGGTTGAACCAGGATTCAGGCAGATTAAGTATCCCCTGAATATTGTTAGGTGTGTCAAGATTCGCTCCCTGCACTCTCGTACTCACCAGAAGGGGTCATACCTTGGACTTTTCAGTGTTGAACTACCCTCCCTGACTCTGTGCTATATCCATTTACTGACTTGCAGCCTCCTTCCAAATATTCTAACCAAGCCTATCATTTCAGATCCATGTTGGGATTTGTGACAGCCAGAATGCTTTTCCTCCCTAAGACCACAAATAAGGACTGGTGAAGGAAGGGCTATAACATGGATAACAATGTGAAAGGATACTTCGCTCAGCCACAAGCTAAGAACTTTTATAAGCCACCACAAGGACTCGATGCCTTATTCTAGTGGTTTCTAACACCAATCCATTTGAGTTCTAATCTTTGGAACACACAAATATCCCGGTTTGTCTGCTATACATTTATTTATTCTTTCCATTAAAATTATATTTAGTACTCAAATTCCCACCACCGTGTGGTAGTTGTGAGTGATATTTAGCAAACATTAAAACAACATGGAATTCAATCCTTATACAATCTTACTCTTTTTTTCTTTGAATCACAGTGAGGCTAGTATTTCCCAGATGTATATTATTTTCATATTTTAACAACATTAAGGCTCCTTGGATTGTAAATGTCTGTATAAGATGCTCTCTTCCATCCTTATCTAGTGCGTTTCAACCTCTTTTTATGGAACATGACTCAGTGAGGTCTTCTTCAGGAATAAGATCCTGTGAAATATTAGCAAACACAGGATTGGATTGGATTCCTGAATAAGACCTCACTAAGTAATTTTCCCTAAACAACGGTCAAAACACTTTGGATGGCCCATCTAATCCCATGGGGCTGGAGGAGAGATTTGAGGCACAGGGAATGGAGAGGATCTCTGGGTAGGTACCAGTACTGTAGTTAATCTTATTGCAATAGAGCAGTGGTTGAAACAATACCCTGAAAAGATCGTGGCCTGGCATTTGAGAGAAGGATTTAGCACTGGATTTAGGGACTCAGGTTGGACCCCTGTGCTAAAAGCATACCGTTTGTGAATGGAATGACAGAGATAGTTGGGTATAAGCTGATGAAGGTAGGTAAAGAGGAGAGGATGGTTGGCTCCTTTTTGGCGAGCCCTAAGCCAACCTTATCATATCAAGCAGGTATGCCACTGGCACTTATCCAAGTGTCCGTCACTCAAGAAAGAAGAGAGGAAATAGAGAGTTTGAGGATAAAATAAGTGAATAAAATGGTAACAAAGCGGAACATTCCGTTGAAGTTCATAATATGAATGAATGAAGATAATTTTATAACGCGCATTACCCGAGGGTGTCTTAGCGTTGAACGGATCAGGAGCCGGAGAGGGGCATCCGGCTGAGGGAGTAGCATGGGAGACTCAATTGTTTAGAGTGGGAACAGCCAGGTCTTCAGCTGCCTTCTGAAAAGCTGCAGGTTGGGTTGCGAGCGGAGTGCAAGAGGCAGGGAATTCCATAGCTTTCCCCCCAGATATGCAAGCGTTTTACTGCCCCAGTTTGCTCTATTAATTCTTGGGACCATGACCAAGTGCGTAGAGCTAGATCTGAGGTTTCTGCTAGGCGTATACCAGGAGAGCCTTGTGCAATATACACAGAGCCTTGAAGGAGATCCTCTTCTCCACCGGCAACCAGTGAAGGCCAAGCAATAGGTGAGAGACTGGTTTGAACTTGGTAATCCTCAGCAGCGTTCTTGCTACAGCATTCTGCAAAGACTGCAGTTTTTTTAATCAGGTATTTGGAGGTGCCTAGGTAGAGGACATTACAGTAATCCATTTTAGAGGCAATGAGAGCCAGCATTACCGTATTCTGTAGGTCAAATGGAATGAACAGGAGAATTCTTTTGAGAACCCGCAGCATAAAAAAACACCTGAGGTCACTGCATTAATTTGAGCAGAAAAGCACAATTTGGTGTAAAAAATGACTCCCAAGTTTCTTGCCTTCTGCACATGCTTAGGTAAATTGCCAGCTCCGAGGGCTACCAGGATGCATCCCAAAAGGAGGTTTCTTTCCCGAAGAGCAGAACCTCCGTTTTGTCCGAGTTCAGCTTGAGACAATTTCTCTGCATCCAACTCGCGACTGCAAACATACACCTGCAAAAATTATTTGCATCTTTCTCCACCTGAGATGAGATAGATACCACTATCTGTGTGTCGTCCGCGTAGGACAGTACAGCCAGGTCGAAACTATGGATAAGCTTTACCAGGGGGGTGACATACACATTAAAAAGGGTGGGACTGAGCGCAGAACCCTGCGGCACCCCACAGGGAAGGGAGAAAGGGCTGGACTTTGCATCTCCCATCTCTACCCATTGTTTTCTGTCTTCTAGGAAGGAACTTAAAAGTGACAGTGCAGTGCTTCTAAAACCTAGCGAGTGCAGGCATTTGATAAGTAGTGCATGGTGTACAGTGTCAAAGGCGGCAGAGAGATCCAGTAGGATTAATGCCGCTCTGACGCCCTTGTCCACCCTGCCTCTTATTTCCTCTGATGCAGCCATCAGTGCTGATTCCGTACAATGTTTAGCTCTAAAACCGTATTGAGAGGGGTCAAGCAGCTGATAGGTGTCCAGAAAAGTTAGGATTTCATCGTTCTTAGCCTTCTCTAGAATCTTTGCAGGAAACGGCAGACGGGAGATGGGTCTGTAGCTCTCCACCAGCTTAGAATCTAGGGAGGGTTTCTTCACCAGGGGAAGAATGGAAGCTCTTTTCCAAATATTTGGGTATTGCCCGGAGCTAAGTGCCTCGTTTAGTAGATCCTTGAGTGGCCCGGCCACCTGGCTGGCCACCAAGTTGATGATCATGGGGGACAGGGGTCCGAGGGGGCTCCGGATTTCATAGAACTGATGAGACTGATAGTTTTATCCCACAAGAGAGGTGAGAATTTCTCAAAGAAGGGAGGAGCACAGGACCCTGGAGGTAATCCAGGGTTCATAGCCTCGTCCTGATACAAAGAAAGGTCCATGCTAGGTGCATTCAGAGAAAATGCTTGAAAAATAGAGTTGACCTTAAATTGGAAGAAATCCGCCAGCTTATTACAGAAGGACACATCAGGAATGTAAATGTTGTTGTTGTTCCATTTGGACAGATCTTTGACAGTTTTAAAGAGTTCCCTAGTGGAGTTTACAGCTAGTCTGATTTTTCCCGAGAAAAATTTCGTCTTTTCTTTTTTAATAAGCTCCTTATACTCCAAAAGAAGTTTTTGTATTTGATTTTTTCATCCGGAGAATAACAATTTGATGGAGTTGGGCATGTAGGAAGAACCATAGAGACCTAGGGCTGAGAGGAAAAACTTAGTTTCCTCTCACATAAATTACAGCGCAAAGACGAAAGAAGCAAAGACCAGAAAAGGCCACAGTTGTTGAGGGATAGTCTGAGAAATTGAGTATTAGAGGAAACAAAAGCGTATGGGCAGGAGATGAAGAGGAAATTATTATGACGATAGCTTCCTAAGTCAGATTCATTTATTTTCAGTGTTTTGTGTAGCACCCACATAGAGTCTTATTGCCACTACATAGTGTCTGACCAAAGGTAGGTGGAAGGACTTAGGTCAAGACATGGAGGACAACAGGAGGGATAATGGGATGCGGAGAGACATAGAGCTGGAGGACAAAAGAAGGGGAAGTAGGAAGGTGGGTGAACGTAAAGATGGGACAAGCAAGAGCAATACATTTCCCCAGCACAGACCAAACTTTCTCTGGCTGGGAAGAAGAGTAGGAGGTTGGGGTGGAAGTATAGCTAGGTAATGTAGGAGGAGGATGTACTTGACAAGGGAAGGAAGTGAAATCGAGAGGGGAAGGCACACATGAGTAAGTGAAGCAAAAATAAGTGGAAGGTAGTTACTAGAGACTGAATGGAAGCGATGCTTGGGAGAACAGAGGTAGATGGATAGAGCACAAGGCAAGAAGAGGACTAGGAGGGAGTCGGGGAGGAATATGAACTGTGAGAAAGAAGGAGGGGCATATCAGAAAGGACAAAAGCAAAATTGAGGACTAACAGATACAAGAGTCTGAAGTAAATGTATAAAAGTGGAGAGGTGCACTCCCAAAGTGTCTTATCCAATAAGTAAGGCTGACTAGTTCCTTTATGTAAGGCGATCCTTTATTTTAAACGTATTCAGACAACATGAGCTCCAGCCAACGCGTTTCGTTTATTAAGGAATGAACTTCTTCAGGGCATTGATGACTAGACACTGGATGGAGAGCCGTGGTAGCTGGTTCCCCAAGAGTAAAAATGTATGTGATGTGGAGCGAGAGGTATCACTGCTCTGTGTTGTCATCCACGAGGACGCGTGTGAATCAGGTGCAAATTAATGCATCCAGTTGTGGCCTCCCACAATGACGACCCGAGAAGGACCGGTCTTGATGTACAGCGCTTAAGGTTCACGCACCCAGGCCCTTATCAAGGAGGCCACAACTGGATGCATTAATTTGCACCTGATACACACGCGTCCTCGTGGATGACAACACAGAGCAGTGATACCTCTCGCTCCTCATCACATACATTTTTACTCTTGGGGAACCAGCTACCACGGCTCTCCATCCAGTGTCTAGTCATCAATGCCCTGAAGAAGTTCATTCCTTAATGAACGAAACGCGTTGGCTGGAGCTCATGTTGTCTGAATACGTTTAAAATAAAGGATACCCTTACATAAAGGAACTAGTCAGCCGTATTTATTGGAAAAGACACTTTGGGAGTGCACCTCTCCACTTTTATACATTTTCTATTCTGCTTGGCAGTTGGCACCTAACAACGGCAGGTGCAGGAGTAGCATGTGCACACCAACTCTCATCACTTTAGGATAATTACAAGAGGAACACAGCAGGGAAGTGTGGCTATTGCGGTCCGCCGTTGTTTGCTGCGTATCAAAGAGTCTGAAGTAAGACGATAAAAGGAAGGGTCAGCCTAGGTATATGTAAGCTGCACCTTCTAAGGTTAAAGGAAAATTAACGAGGCAGAGACCTGCTCTTTGGATTAATGCTGAGACAGTGAAATTTAAAACAGCTGCCAGAGGAGCTGCAAGGACATGACTTTCAATTTATGACCTGCAATGAAAAAAACAATATAAATTAGTAACCGACAACCATAAACCAGCTTTAAGGCTGCCAAAAATAGTTACTTCATCAACTTATTATAATAGGCTTGCAAGTTTTAGACAAAGTAGACCATGCTGTGCGTTTCTGTTAAAGCTTGGCGTTAGACATTTATATTTTGTTTTAACTTAAATTCAAAATCCATAAACCAGAGAGGATTGTGGAATATGAATCTAGTTTTGGATTCAGTTACTTGAAGTTTCCTTTTATGAGTTTGCAAGATATGCTGCAATTAAATGGCTCGTTTTTCACAAACTCTAAAAACGACTATTTATTGGACGTGATTTATATTGTATGCTGCTTCAAAATATATTTTATATTGTATGCTTTTTTGGATACTCTTCTGTTGCAGTCAAAACACATCCTCTTTGATTAGTTAGTTTTTCGCACAGGGTGGGGGAAGACAGAATAAGAAGTAATAAATCTTCAAAATTCTTTATGAATTACTTTTGTTCGGGACTGCTGCTTCCAGTATTCTTTTATTACAACAATCGTGTGCCAAACTCTCTAACTTACTCTCTCAAAAGGTGGCGACAAACAGAGGAATATTCAGTGCACCCAACTTTGCTACCCCTATTAAAAACATGTGTCCACATAATGTCCTTTCCATTCTCGCGGTCACCTTAGACCAGAAATACTTGGTCAGATTAAATCAAGTTCTCCCTGTGACTCAAGCTCAGTTTGACTACAAAACTCAGTACCAGCTGTATTATCTCTGCTGTTAGAAGTGACACATCAGTTATTGACTACTACAATTGGCTCCAACTTTCTAAACAGGGCGGGGTGACTTCTTTACAGAACCCACCATTGGACACAGCGGCTCTGTTATCCACCAATTACTGTCCTGCCAGCAGCACATAAGACTATGTAGAAAACTAATACAGTCAAAAAGTGACTTCAGGCTCAGGTCATCTATGTGACATGGTCACTGTGGAGGCTCAAGGAGAACCTTGGAGCTGTTATCTGTGGGGACATTAAGCCTTAGGGACCCTTAGCCTAATGTTATGCCTAGATATGTACATCAAGAGTGAGAAGACTTTGAATGATGATCCCTGTTTGATTTTAATGCAAACACAATTCAAAAAGATAAACTCTAGTTTTCAAGAGAGGACCATTCCATATTTTAATAAAAATTAGAGACTTTGGACTTGGGTAAACCTCCTGTATTGATCCAGAGGAGACACAACTTCCCTCGCCTTTGCCAAAATCGTGGGCTTTATTTTGAGTTTGGCGGAAATGTTATCTCATCACAAATGTGATGGATAGCCCGAACACCATATTACAAGTGCATTATATCTAGGGCTTCTGGTTTTATGTTATTTATTTTTCAATCATTTCTGTCTGTATCTATCCACATTTATTTTTTGCTGATTGTATCTGTGTTTATCCATATTTATTATTGTGTATAGAAAAATATATTTCCATATTTATTTGACTATTAAATGTACCCCTCACAAATGCATGTGTGATGGTTTTTAGTGATATGATATGCATATATGATGCATTACTCATTCGCAATATACCCATCTGAACCTGTTTAATGCTTTATTAGGAAAACGTGTCCATTATATGTTTTTAACTCCCTTGTGTGTCAGCCTGCACATTCATTGGCCTAGTAGTCATGAGTCACAGAATCTAAATTCACTCAAAAGAAGACGCATTTTTGTTTTTTCCATATTTAAATAGAAAATACAGAGAAATAGCTGGTTTTCTGTCTATATTCTTCTGTATAAATCAGTAAAAATGGAAAACTGGGAGCCTTAATTCTATCTATCCTATGGCACGAGTCATATTTGTGACTGAGTGACCCATCCACCAAACCAATCCAGGCTCAGACTGCTAGATGGTTACAAGTTGAGAGAAAAGCTCAATGCCTCAGTAAGAATAGACTGACTGAGAAGTCTATCATTGGGATGTACTGTCCTCATATTAATCATTGGCTGTGGAGAGGCACCATTAACATCAAGGCGTCTGGTCTGTTTTGTTGCTCTTTGCTGCTCTGACACAGTTAGGCTACCTAACCTTATAGAGCGCTCATAGGATGAACTGTTGGCATATACCACACTCTACAAAAAGTTCAAATCCAAAGATAACTTTGTTCATTCTACATAATCCATCGTCTACATCCAAAAGCATGAACTCACAAGTAAGCCCTTTTTGACAAAAGTCTGACTGATATGTCTGTAAGAAGCATATGAAAATGTATCTACTTTCAGTATTTTTCAATGACTTTCATAAGAACAGTTAAATAAGTTTTCTTTTTTTCTACGAATGTTTTGTGCTAATAGGTTAACAAGTGATTTTTCATAAACCTGGTGTACACCTAATGTTGTTTGTTCATTTCCCTGCAATGCTTAATTAGATGCTGATCCATAGATCCTGAGCGTCTTCCTGAAAGTCAATCCTGAGCTTAGACTACTCTACTTAACAGCGAAACAAGGGTGCGTATAAATCTCTGGTTTGTGTCATACAACCCCTATTGCTTTTCTGGCATGGTTAATTTGACAGCTTAGTCTTTGAATATATAAACTTCTTTGGCCAGAGCAGCTCCCAATGTCAGCCCTCAAGAGCATTTCATACAAATGTTTTGTGGATTTTGATCTTGGCTGTGGGCAAAGGCTGGCCTAGGTAACTTCACATTTGTTGTGGGAGTTGCCAGTCTGATGGTGTGGTCTATGTGTTTGCTTTGAGGCTTGATCATTGTCAGAGGGGAAATGGTGGTGGTGCGTTGCTGTTTTGGTTTGTGTCCCTGAGGATGGTTTCAGCTTCTAGCTTCTGCGCACATATGTTAGTGTTCTCTGCTTGGTTGCTTTTGTTATTGGTGTGAATGTTGTGGTGGTGTAGTTGTGGGATGTTTAATTGGTATCGCCAGCTATGCCATGTACGGTATGATGGTTGCAGAGTCTTATGATTGGTGGCATCTTTTAGAAATGTATTGTTTGTATTTATGGGTGTGATGTTTCCTTGTTGTGTGACTTGTGATTTGGGTGTTGTCTGAGTCTGCAGAACTAATTCTGAGTGGGGGTGTTGGACTGGGGTGTGAAGTGAGATGTGTATTCATGATTAGTGGTAGTTCCTTGGTGTGGAGCTTTGTGTGTGCTTCTTGGTGTGATGAATCATATTGGATGCTGTATTAAAGTAATGTGTTCTTTGACTGGGTATACGATAAGGCAAGTTTGATGTGGTGTATTAAGTATTTGTGACGTGTAATATGTGTTGGGTTGTGTGCTTTCTGAAGACATTTATTCAGCTTTATGTGGTCTATAAAGTTACACAGTGGACTGTGTCTGACTTTGAAAGCTGTTAACTATGATTTTGACTATGGGGGACATAAAAGTGTAGGCTTGGATTTGTGGAGTGGGTTAGTAGTTAGGTCATGCCTTGAGATGACTTAAATGTGATGGTTTACACAGACAAACATTGCATTCCGCAAAGCCAGTTTTGGAAGCAGTACGGTGGACTCATGTGTAGTGTGCCTGGCTTGCTGGGTTATTATCAGGAGCAGAGCTCAATGATTTTCTGACAAGAATTGAGGATTGCTCTCATGTGAGACATGGTTGTAGGGGCTTCAAAAATGTATGTATTATTAGGTTGTGAATGTGTGAATGAAAGAGTTGTATAAAGAAGGAATAGTTTTGCAATGAAGGCAAAGCATGGGAATGAAGTAGCGCACAGGAAAGAAAGTTTAAGGCACAAGGAACAGTGTAAAAACACAAAGAATGAAAAAGAAAGAAAAAAGAGAGTGAATGGGAGTACTAAGAAGAAGTGTGGGACAAAGAAAGAAGAAAGTCTGAGAAAAGGCAATTAGACAGTGTAAGATGGTTGGGTACTAATCAAAAGGGACAGTGTGAACAAAAGGTAATAGTTGGAATAAAAGTGAGCATGAGATGGAACGGAGAGCGTGAAGCAGAAGGGGGAGTTTAATAAATATTATTAAAATTGAGATGGATGGGAGAAGTGAAAAGGTGAATGTGAGCGAGGACAGTGGAGAAAAGGGGAGAGTGTGATAAATATTACAGAAGGTGGCCATAGATCCGCAGTAGTGCCAGCGCTAAAACAGGTCAGCTCAGAAGTAAGGCCTTCGGGTAGGCAGATTCAGTCTGAAACATAAGTTCAAACAGATCTGCAATCTTCAAATCTCCATGAAATTGATCTCTAAAATTAAAAAGATAGAAAATTACCTTATGGAGAACACAGATAGCACCACTCCAACACATGACCCAACCATAATAGAAAGAGATAAAAGCAATCTTCCACCACTAAATACTTTCAATAACATCTCAGTGAAAGATTTTCTTTGTATTATCATCGCAAGCAGACCATTAGGATCACCTTCAGACATGGCACATCTAATATTTTTAAAGATATCATTCTCACAACCTGTGCAGGATAGGTGGCAAGAAGCTTACACAATAAGCCCCTGGAACTAGGTTTATTTACATTCAAGCAGAAAACTTCCTACGTTAGACCATTCCTCAAAAAGAAAAACCCTGACTAACTAATCCAACAAACTACAGACCAATATCAAATGGCCCATCCCTATCCTAGGAAAAATATTTGAAAGAGCAGTGTTTGCACAACTTTGTTAATGGAATAAAATAACTTGATATCAGACCATCAATCCGGCTTCAGGCCAGACAGAAGCCAACATATCCATCTGGGATGGTCTAAAACTCACAGTGGTCAAGAATGGAGTGGCCTCCCTATTTCTTCTGGACCTACAGTGGCATTTGGCATTGACTGCGAAGGCTCCATTATCTAGGAATACATGAAAATGCGCTCAAATTGATTGCTACTTACTTTAGAGACAAACAAAGCGTTGTGTACCTACCATCTTTTACTTCAGCCCCTCACACTCACAGGGGTCCATAATATCTCCGCTATTATTCAACCTTTACCTAGCCCTCTTTCCAGACCATATTAAATCATTCAATGTCACCTGTTACAATTAAGTAGATGACATGCAAATCATTCTAAAAGTTGATGACCGGAAGACCTCTACAACTCAAAGCTTGTCAAATGCATGGTTGATGAGTAACCACATTAAACTCAACATCACAAAGAGAGAGATCGTGGCCTGGAGACAATGGCAAAAATACAAGCCTACTGCCATATAGCCCAAGAAACTCGAGGCCTCTTCAATAACCTCCAGAAAAGTCAGAAACCGAGGCGTAACCAGGTATTTAGGTCTATCTTTGACACCACATGTCAAAAAGAAACAAAGAACATATTTTGCACAATAAAAACACTGTTGATCTTCCCATTCCTTGGGTACCAGCAAAAGTTTCAAGCTATCCTCACACTTGTAATCTGCAAGCTTGACTATCCCAACACCCTATACCTTGATGTACCCAGTTTCATCATAGGTGATTCCTCCTCTGTGCTGGTGTCACTAGCTGGTAGGAATTCTTTGAGTAACACTGATCTGCATGCATTAGCAGTAATGCAGCACTGAACGCATTTCCATGGTGATGTCACCCCAGATGTGATTTTGTTATAGATCCGCCAACAGCCAGCCCTAAACCAGGCTTGCACCCCGCCCCCCCATGCATGACAGTGAGCACCTCATCCATACCCTCAAACTTCCCTTAACAGCTATATCCTTACCACACTTTGGGATGATTTTGTTAAAGACCTGCACCTAGCATTGCATGTTTTTCTTTTCAAATATGTTTGTCATCATATGTGCTGGTGAACACGTCCTGTCCTGTGTTTTCTCAATTTTCGAATATTGCGTTCTTACAAGGACTCAACTGCATTACTTATTTTCTTGCTTATCCTGGGAGTATTCTTTTCGCAGATGTTTACAAAATTACTGATTTATGGTTGAGGAAGCTGAGAATGTGCCTGCCACTTTAAAAATGCATGACAAACAGGCTGAGTTCATTCCAAGTATGCTGTATCATTCCTATCACCAATAGGCTGTCAACACGTGAGATGCCGTGCAGCTAGTACCTTTTGCAAATATTTAAAATGCGTTTTTTCGGAAATGAATGTTACACAGCAAAGTGTTATTTTTTTTCAAAGATCTTCAGGTAGGAGAACTGATTTGTGGTGGCCTTCATTTTCAATTGCCTCTACAATCTGTTCTGCAGACAGAGCCTTTGTGTGGGGTGATGCTCCTCACAGCTGAGTGGTTTCCAGCCTGGAGCACTCGCAACAGAGGCACAAAGAGGTGTGAACTATCTGCTCCTGGCTATGAACAGCCACAAAGACAGTGACCAGGAAGGGGACAAAAGGGCAGGTTTACCTAAAAGACCCTTCTCACTCTAAACAACAGAGACTACTACCCCATCAACCCCGCCATTCAGTAAGTGGCAGTGCTACACAGCAAGACTAGTTAGGAGCCCTTCTCAGCATAAGGGCCTAATCGAATTTCTATATGAGCCTTGTCTCCTTTGTCCACATTTCACCGTCTATGTCTTCTCCCTCCTGCATCTCTCCTGCTACACTTCTCTGTCTTGGAAAAAAAAGATCAACCCCATCTTGTACACAGGAACAGGCAAGAGTCTTCAAAAATGGCACCCACAGACTTCCATCACCCTGCTTCGCTCATAAGTACATTGCATATACTACCGTGGTCGCATACACAGCCATGCACGACATGCACTTGGATGGGATTTGGTGAAAAAACAGGGTATAAATCTGACTGCGCATTGCCAATACGGTCTCAACCAGTGCCAAATAACTAATTTTTGTGAGTGAGAGAAAAAAACTGTACATTTTAAGTATCAACTCCCCTTGTGAAGAGAACAAACTCTGTACCAAGGTTGGGATACCCCAGGCTGTTCAAATGCACTGACCCTAGTTTTGGCAACAACAGGCTAAGGCTATTAATATTTAAGGTATACTCCCTAAATCATGCATTTAACCTATCTGCCCCACAAATGGAGCACTATGTATTATGTTGTTTTTTCTACAGTTGACATACACCAATTGCTTACTATCTCAGAAAGCCTTCTCCCTTTATAATCCTAAAACCCTGCATGGAAATTTGGTCTTGACTTCTGCTTGACTACTCTCCTTTCTTTTATCAGTGACCCTATTCTTACCCTCCATCCTTTGCATAAATTCTGTTTCTGAGTACAGTCTCCTCTCAGTCTCGCGCCTGTCTATCTTAATCGTTCTTACTGTATTTCTGCAATTGACTAATACCTCATTTCAGAGATCACAACCTCTCCTCCTTAAAAACCCTATCCCTGTAACCTAACATTATCTAATATCCACCTGCCTATCTCAGCAACCATTCACCTGTAAGCCACCACTAATGATCACACCTAACTGGTAATAATACAATTAGGCCTCCCTGTTTTCCATTTTTACTGATTTTTACAGGTAAATACAGACAGAAAACACTGTCTTTCCTGTCTGTATTTATTTTTAAAAGTGGAAAAATACAGATAATTTTGCTTCTTTTGAATGATTCACCATGCTGAGATTAATGACTTTGAGGCCAGTAGCTGCACATAATGACAGCATGGGGAGCTACAAAGCTCAATGAGATGTATTTAAATGACTGCATATCTCAACATGTATATGTGTTATAACACTATTTTTCTAATGTTGGTTTTTTAATTTAATTATTTTTGGCTGTGTAATGTGCTAAAACCTGACAGGCATCAAAGTATGAGTCCACGTTTATCTGTTAAAAAAATGTAGAAATATGCGAGTTATCACCTCATCTGTTTACAAAATACAAAATAAATATGGATAAATACCAATAAGATGGGCAAAAAATAAATATGGATAAATACCAATAAGATGGCCAAAAAAATAAATATGGATAAATACAGATTGAAATGTTGAAAAAATAAATAACATAAAACCAGGAGCCCTAAATATAATCTATCACAAAGTAACTGGAGTATATGCATGCAATTTTTCTTGAAAGCACTAGACTAATCGCGGTAAGCACTGGATTAACCACTAACCCTGGGTCCACAGTAGCATGCTACTCACAGTAATGTGCTTCAGAGCATCATCAGGGGTAGTAAGTGCTATATAATTACAGTTACAATATGCAAAATGCACCTAATCTAAAATGCTGCTGTAAGACTTCTTCTCAGCCTTCCCCAAGAGAACGAGTGACTCCAGTCCTGCAATAACTTCACTGGCCTCCTTTAACTAAAAGAACAATGTTCAAAACACTCTTCATAGTCCACAGAGCCTTTCAAAGAAAAGGACCACTATACCTACAAGTTTAATTCAAGAGATACAAACAAAAGACAACACTGTGCTCCATGCTTGACCATGGATCAGCATACCACCTTGCTATCAGAAATCCGTAGGAGGCACTACATTCTCAGTACACGCTGACAAGCTCTGGAACTCGCTAGCAAACAAGATTCAACGCAGTAAGAACAACATGCACTTCAAAAGATAGTTGAAAACATGGATATTTCCAAGGTAACTGCATCATCCAAAAACCCTGGGGTAGAATTGTAGTTCATGCAGGCTGCATAACAACTGCCTTGCAATGCTTAATCCTCTTACACTCAGATAAACATATCTGCTATGGGTTTTGCGCCCATTAAATAGTACTTTGCCAGCCCGTAAATGAGCCATCTCCTACTGAACAGGCATGTAATCACTGGAGAGATCTGCCACATACTACTGGCTAATCAGAGGACTCTAACCTAGCCCATCACTGCACTGCCCAACTAGCTGCATACCTTGACTACTTCTTTACATCTCACAGTGGCAATTAGATATGGGTAACAAAATGTATCCTGCAAATCTCCCCAGCCTTTCTCTCTCTAACCATGCCTGATCAAATCAGGACCATAAATATTTAAACAAATTATCTGCGATTGGACACCCCAGTGCAGTAACCAGCTACAGGGATTATGATCATAAGAAATACCATAAAAGGACATGCATGGCTGCTTAAAGCTGCCAGCTTACTGAAACCACAAACTGTGCATTTGTTGCCAGTGCTTAATTTGAGCCAGTGGTTTCCGGTGCTCAGCACCTGCACTTATTCATTAACCTTTTCATGAGCACAAGTTAAGGACACATTCATTTACAGGAGAGATTAAGTGATTTGCCCAGAATCACAGGACGTTGAGCCGACGCTGAGACTCAAACTTGGTTCCCCAGCTCTGAAGTCGGCAGCCCTGGCCATTACACCACATCCTCTACCCACTTTCATGGTTAGAAGTTGGTTCCGTTTTAGTCGGCGCTAACAGGAGAAATGGGCTGGTGCAAGCGGCCTCCTGACGAGAGCCCAGGCACATGTTTTTTTTACAAATTAACCACTGCTTGTTGCTCACACCTCTCCATCCACCACACTTCTAAATGCTGCATGTCATAACAAGATAACTGCACCTTGGCAGTCATCATGCATACCACAGAAACATTTCTCACAGGATCAAAAACAAAAAGCAAGAGCTTTGGTGCCCCACTTATGGGTAGTAAGAGCTATATAAATGTTGCAGTACAATACCAAAATGCAGATTTAATGGCAGAAGGCTTGGGGCCAAGGCAAACTAAAAAGTACATGTACAGCTTGGACATAATTGGTTGTAGCATGAAGTGGCAGGAGTCACTGTGTAAAACACCACACCCAGTGATGTAACAAAGGCCCCCGCAGGGCAGGAGCGAGCTCCAGGGGCCCCCTAGCACAGTATCCTGGCCTGAGAGCTCCTAAGTGAGTCTGGTAGGGGGCTCCTCCATGTACTTTGCAAGGGGGCCCCCTCAAGTTTTGGTACGCAACTGGCCACGCCCTTTTGCTAACAATTAGTGGGCTCAACTTGTATAAATTATCCCAACATGCGTTGGGAATAGAACCCGTACAAAACAGAAAAGAGGCAGACAAAATATTACCATTTCAAAGAGAAGGGTGTTGCCATAAAGTGACACTGCAGTGTTTTTCAAAAATAGACTATGTAAATGGTGCCCCCCCCCCCCTCTTTTAGGAGAATGAGACAGAGTGAGAATTAAAGAGAGTGAGTGATACTGAGACAATAGCACTGAAATTGAAAGGCGGGAGACAGGAAAAGAGAAAGAGTGGCGGGGATTAACAACTGAGAGGTCGGCGAGCCAGAGAGGCGTCAATGCTTTTACACAAATAAACAACTTGTAGCAATAGGGACATCAAACAGGGCTTGCATCAGAGTGAATTAAAAATATAATTAAAACAAAGCTACTAACCAGCAATTAGCGTGAAAGGGAGAGAGGCGGGGGGACCGTCGTTACCAATTAGCGCTGAGATTATACCTTGAAAGGCTCCCCGGCTCCATGTGCTTTACTCCTTCTGTCTGGGGATTGTTCGCACATCAGGCTCCAGCTAAGAGGCTGGGGAGGGGGCATTTGGACCCTGTCGATACTCGCCTCGCAGGGGCACTCGAATCCCTCCTTCTGCTTGGGCCTAAGGCAGCCCAGTAGGGAGGATAGCTTCAAAGCACTCCATGCCAACAGGCTCTACAATTACCATTTACTGAACTCCACATATCATGCTCCTCGGTACTTGAAATTAAAGTCGGTTAACCCAGACGGGCACTGCTGCTATAGAGGTAAATACTGATGACAAGTGCAGGGCCCTCAGACATAGTTTCAAAACAGGTGATAAGAGGGATACCTTAACCTAGACAGTATCCTCCTTTTTAAACCAACGTGATAAGGAGAAAAAGATACACCTATACTTCACCGTGTTTAGAGGTGGGAAAAGGAAACAACCTTTTTTTTATATATATAACCCTCACCCACTCTAGTAGTGGCATGCTTCATCATCGGGTTCACCCTGACTCCTAAAGGTCAGAGTGGACTCCAGGGAACTCTTTGTAGAAGTCTTAACAAAATCCACCATGTCACTTCATAAATGAGTTACAACAGGAACTTCTGCATTGCAAATCCAGCAAGTAACTATCAAGCAGGTACAGCTGTTCCTTCAGTTGGCAAATGACAGAAATAGAGGGCCCCACAGAGCTCTGGTTCAAAATACATATGATTTGCTCTGCCAGGGCTGTCACTGGCAACCTGACAGCAGTGCTGGCATGGAGCCCAAAAGGGTGGGGTAGGGTGGTGGTAGAATGGGATGTACTGCTTGGGGAATTTTCAAAAATCATTCTGCAGAATATACTGCATGTTTATTTTGGGGAGAAATTGGCAGAATTCTGACCATTTACTGAATATCTACCATTTTAGCATAAAGGCAGTTTTTTCAAAAGTGGAACCTGGCTGAACGCTAGGCCCTTTTTCATCTTGGGGGAAAAAAATACTTCCTCCACTGTCTCAGATGCCCTTGGAAGACTGAAGGTCTCTGGGTGCTTTGTTAGGGCAAAGTCAAGAAGCTTTGTTTTTGCCAATGCCAAAGTTTTCTAACTTCATCTGACTATTAAGACTTGGCTTTCAGAAGTCGCACCTAGCCTTCACACGGACAGGATTTATGAGAGCAAGCTGGAGACCTCCAGGGTTCAGTAACGTAGCAAAGTTGTTGCCATCTGTGTACCAATTAAGTTCTAATATCTGTAAAACTGGTCAATGGCGGGAAATGACAATTACTGGACCATGATGAGCACAAAGGTAAACTTTTCCCAAGTGCTAAGTGCAGGCTCGCTATACAACAGAACAATACTTACTGAACACTACAGGCCAGTGAAGCTGCAAGTAACAAAGTTGGAAATAACAAGAATTGGTAAAGCCAATAGGTTTCGCCTCCGCGAGAGCTATTGCCTTTGCCAATGTCTTTTAGCCATGTTGTACAGCAGCGTGGAATGCAGTAGAGTGAAGTAGCATAGAGTGGAGTGGAGCGGCATGGTGTAAAGTGGTGTGGAGCGGCGCAAACTGGAGTGGAGTAGATTGGCCTAATATGGCATAGAGTGAAGTAGCATTGAGCGGCATAGAGTAAAGTGGTGTAGAATGGAGTGGCATAGCATAGAGTAGAGTGGAGTGGTGTAAAGTGGAATGGAGTATAGTAGAGTGATGTAGACTGTAGTGGCGTAGAGAGAAGTGGCATAGAGTAGAGAAGAGTGGCCTGGGGTAGAGTAGAGTGGACTAGTGTGGAGCAGAGTAGAGTAGAGTGGAGTGGCATGATGTAGAGTGGTGTGGAGTAGAGTGGCATAGAGTGGAGTAGTGGCGTAGACTAGAGTGGAGTTGAGTAGAGTGGCTTGGAGTGGCACTGAGTAAAGTGGCATAGAGTGAAGTGGTGTAGAGTGCAGTGGTGCAGAGTGCAGTGGCGTAGAGTAGAGTGGTGCATAGTAGTGTAGACTGGTATAGAGTGCAGCAACAGAGTAGAGTGGTGTAGAGTAGAGAGGCATAGAGTGCAGTAGCATAGAGTAGCATATGGTACAGGGGCGTAGAGTGCAGTGGCAGAGTGCAGTGTTATAGAGTCGAGTGGCATAAAGTACAGTGGTGCAAAGTAAAGTAGAGTGAAGTAGAGTGCAGTGGCATATATTGCAGTGGTGTAGAGTGCAGTAGCATAGAGTGCAAAGACATACATTGCAGTGACATAAAGTGCAATGGAATAGAGTGGTGCAGAGTAAAATACAGTGGAATAGAGTGATGTGACAAAGAGTAGAGTGGTGCGGGGTAGAGTATAGTGGCTTAGAGCGCAATGGCGTGGTGCTGAGTAGAGTGCAGTGGCGTACAGTAGAGTGGTGCAGAGTAGAGTAACTTGGTGTAGAGGGCAGTGGCGTAGAGTGGAGTAGAGTGCAGTGGCACAGAGTAGATTGGTGCAGAGTAGAGTGCAGTGTGTAAAGTGGTGCAGATTAGGGAAGTGTACAGTGCAGTGGCATAGAGTAGAGTGGTGCAGAGTAGATTAGAGTGGGGCAGAGTGCTGTGTCACAGAGTGCAATGGTGTAGAATGCAGTGACTTAGAGTAGAGTGGTGCAGAAAAGAGTGGCATAGGGTAGAGGTATAGAGTACAGTGGCACAGAGTACAGTGGCATATAGTGCAGTGGCACTGAGTGCAGTTACATAGAGTAGAGTGCCGAAAAGTGCAGTGGCGTAGAGGGATGCAGAGAAAAGTAGAGTGGTGTAGAGTGTAGTGGTGCAGAGTACAGTGGCGTGGAATAGAGAAGTGCATAGTAGAGTGCGGTGGCGTAGAGTAGAGTGGTGCAGAGCGGCATAGAGTGCAGTGGTGTAGAATAGAGGAGTGCAGAGTAGAGTGCAGTGGTGTAGAGTAAAGTGTCATAAAGTGACAAAGTGCAGTGGCGTGGAATGCAGTGGCGTAGAGTAGAGTGGTGCAAAGTAGAATAAGGGGGTGCAAAGTGCAGTGGCATAGAGTGGTGCAGAATAGAGTGGCATGGAGTACAGTGATGTAGAGTGGCATAAAGTGCGGTGGCATAGAGAGGTGCAGGTTCTAGAAGCATAGAGTGTTATGGTGTAGGGTGCAGTGGCAGAGAGAAGAGTAGAGTGGCGTAGAGTGCAGTGGCATATGGTGCAGTGGCATAGAGTGAGTTTTGCAGAGTAGAGTAGAGTGGTGTAGAGTGCAGAGGCACCGAGTAGGGTGGTGTAGAGTAGAGTGCAGTGGCGCAGAGTGCAGTGGCATAAATTTCAGTGGTGTAGAGTGCAGTGGCGTAGAGTAGAGAGGAGCAGAGTACAGTGGTGTAGAGTGCAGTTGCATAGAATAGAGTGGAGTAGAGTAGCATAGAGTGTAGTGGCATAGAGTAAAGTGGTGCACAGTAGAGTGCAGTGGTGTATGAAATAATGTTGCAGCACTTTTCATTTGGAAGGAACATGGAATCACAGACACATGGAACATGGAAGGGGTGGGTGGGAGGGAATAGAAGCTACTTGGACGGGTATTTGGGAGATGGGCTGCAAACACAAGCACTCATATGGATTGCTTGAACACAAACAAAACTAGCTGCAAAATCGTGAGCAGTGGATGAACAGAAGTACTTGGTCCATGCTCCAGGGGAGGGCCAAACACAAGAAGAGGACATAACACCTGCATGCTGTGATAAACAGTAACAAAGCAAATGAGAGTGATCATGTGCTCCAGGCGAGGGCCAAACACAAGAAGAGGACATAACGCCTGCATGCCGTGACAAACAGTAGCAAAGCAAATGAGAGTGATGCTGAAGCTAACAAATGCTAGCTATGGGCGGGCAGTAAGTCCATTATACGCAAACATAAGACTTGCAGAGACAACACATTTGCTGTTTGAGTCTGAGTGCTACTAAGAACCCACCACAGCCCTTGAGCCTAGGTTTCTAGGTGCTATATATGATTTCACATTCTTAACCCAAAAGGTATTGCCCAGTATTGAAAGGACACAAGAATCATACAGAGTCTCCTAACCTTGATACAATATGCAAGTAGACATGAGGACAGAAAGCACAGTGCCAGGTAGATATGGACTTTCAGTTGTTCCAGCAATACTCATGTGGCTGTATGGTGCAATAGTTGCCGGCAATGTTTTAAGAAGTGTGGAAGCTCTAGGCAGACACTGTTTGTTCAACGGACTAGAAACAGCCCTTGGCCATAACTGTCAGAATTCTGTGTGGAGACCAAGTAAGGATAGATAACAGTGGAGAAGTCTGAATCAGTGGCACCTGGCATGTAACGTTTGTTTGGGGGGCAGTGTGAGACAAGGCAATGAGCAATTTGCTTGGGGTCTCTATAGGAATACTGCACAGAATCTTTAGACTAGAGAAAAACGAGACAAAAAGTAAGTCTTGAGCTGGGCCTTCAACATGACCAAGATCATGGTGATGTGGGCAGCTTAAAAGTTAATGGAGGCAGGACAATCCCACTCGTAGCTTTTGGGGCACTAAAAGAGGCGCTGAAAGAACATTGGTGACTGTTTAAAAGGTGAATCCCTCTTATGGCCCTGTAGCTGAAAAAAGCATGGATAAAGCCATGGGGGTGGAGCGTCGGAAGGGTAGGTGACAAACAGAAAAGGAAGATCCACGCACTATAAGAAAGGACTGGCCCCAGCAATAGCATGAGATGGAACATCAGGCCCAAAGCATTCCTGTGAGAAATTGGGTTGCTGCTTTAGGAGGGTGAAACCATGAACTTTTAACCTTTACATGTCCTGGTAGTGAAAAACTCTTCAATTCGTTTTCACTACTGCGAGGCCTACCTTTCCCATAGGACAACATTGGGCTACCTTATTACATTTAATAAGTGTTAACGTTCAATTGGGAGCAAGTAGGGAAGTCGAGTTTTGGTCTCCAAAGAATTGTATTTTAAAACCCTCTTTAATAGTAAAGTTGGATTTTAAGTCACAATTCTGCAAATTACACTTTTAGAAAGTTGGAATGTTCTTGTCACAACTATTTGGGGCCTGTATCCTTGGTCACATGACTAGGTGTAGCTGGCAGTTGCTCTATGTGTATTACTCCCAAACAGTAAGACAAAGGGTGAATAGGGGTGCCAGGGTAGGCCATCTCGGTCAGGATGAGGGGGAAGAGCTATCACCTACCATACTTGTACATCACAAAAAATCTGTTTCAGCACACTCACGAAGGGTTTCACACTAGTCTTTTGTGCCCCCAGAAAAGGGCAGGGGAATGGATTTCCAGAGACCTCTGTAGTGGGAGGACTCTAGAAGCTACCCTCACGTCAAAGTGGGTGGCAGGTTTAAGCAGTGGACCCTCAGACTCACCTCCTCAGACCACTTCTGGACTTGTGGGCTCTGCCAGGAAGAAGGATTGCCCAACTGTGAAGTCTGCCAGGGGGCATGGCCAGCAGCCAACGGAGATGGCTGCAGCCTAGCGAGGCTCCGACCGATCACCGCTCTAAACCGCGAAAATCCGTACATGATCGGCACTGAGTTACCCACGGAGGCGGTGAGAACCCATACCAACCCTCACGGCGCCGAGTAAAGAAACAGAAGACACTATAGCAACCCTCCAGACGGAAGCAAAAATGTTGCGAACACAAGTAGAGGACCTGCAGGAGACAGTTAAGACACTGAAAGCCAGAATGGAGGACTACGAAGGCCGATCACTCCAAAATAATGTAAGGATAATTGGGGTGCCGGAACGGTCTGAGGGCCCGGCAGTGGACCTCTTTGTGGATGACCTAATACTTAAACATATGCAGCCTCGTGGCCTTTCCAAATTCTTTTCAGTGGAATGGGGACACTGAATCCCTGGGACCCCAGCGAAACCTGGCGCTCCACCACGGCCCTTCATCGCTTGCATTTTCAGTTATAGAAACCGGGACGTAATTTTACAGACCGCACGCAGTGCGCCATCAATAAGCTGGGAGAACAGCACTATTACTTTCTTCCCATATTTTACTAAGCGGGTCCAGAAACTGCGACGCTCATTCCTAGAAGTCAAAAAAGTCCTAAGAGAGTAAGAGTTGAAGTATGCAATGTTGTTCCCAGCCAAACTCAGAGTAGTGGCAGACGGAAAGACCTGTTTTTTCAAAACGCCGGATGAAGTGTGGAGTTGGCTGTACGGCTGGAGAACGATCAAAGGTAAAAGAACCAAAGGAAAGAAGAACAAAGGAGGCTCTTGACTAGGGACCACTGGCCCACGGGGAAATGCAGCCATAGAACAAGTGGATGAATCAGACTGACCAAGGAAAAGACTCCTAGGCCCTGACAAAGGGGCAATGCTAGGAACTGGCTGGTGTGCCCGGGTGTGTCCTTCGAATGACACCAAAGAAAGGTATGGGAAGGGCGCCATGGAGCAGATTTGAGAAAGACAGTCGCAGCAGGCAAGTGGCAGTCCTTTTCTGGACACTAAAAACTCTGCAATGGTAACAATTAACATATCTGAACTGAAGGTAGCATTGGGAATTGGGAGGGTTGGTCTTATGTCTCCCCATTTATGTTAAGGTTTAGAACTAGGGATAAAGGCGCTCTGCATAGTTGGAGACGGGCAGTTTAAAGTCTGCCGTGCAGGGAGACGGAGATGGGGGATTGGGTTGAGATCTGTTGTTTTTTATTGGAGTTTGTTTAAAGTACTATTTGCAGCGATGCATCGAATGGATGGGTACCTGTTCCGGCAGGAGGGAGCTCCCCCCAGTCCCTCGCTGGAAGTGCGGATCTGGTTAATAGCTCCCACGAATGGGGGCCCCGAGGTGGGCAGAGACTTCCCCTCACAATCCTGTGGGAGAAAACAAATGAACCCTGCCATGAATAACAACACCTTTAGGACAAGGTAGAAACTAGACATGGGGACAAGCAAAAGATTTAAGGTACTCTCTTGGAGCGTGAATGGCCTGGGATACAAAATAAAAAGAGGGGCAATTCTACAATACTTGAAGAGATACTCCCCCGAAGTGGTCTTGCTGCAGGAAACACATATTCAAGGAACGCACTATGGAGCATTGAATAGATGGGGATATAGATCCAGGTATTACGATGACCATGAGTTTCCAATAAAGACAGTTCAATGGAATTCAAATCTTCGGGAGTCTTGTACATAAGTTCAAAATCCAACTTTATTGATTCTTTATATCAAACACTTTCCAATCAGCACAGCCTGGGCTGAAATCCAACTTTATTGATTCTTTATATCAAACACTTCCAATCAGCTCAGCCTGAGCATTGGAACTTATATACAAGACTCCCGAAGATTTGAATTCCATTGAACTGTCTTTATTGGATACTCATGGACATCGTAATACATGGATCTTGTCCAAAAATAGAGTGATATTCTTGACATATTGTACACTCCTTTTCAATTGTTGTGTTTGTTGTCAGATAAAGCGTGGCGGGGCCACGAAAAGTTGAGAATGTGAGGTTTCAGAACATTAGGGACAATACACTAATGCGACACTGAAGGCCCACACTGCTAGTGTTAAGTTTTTCCTTTTATCTGTAAGATCATCCCCTGAAGCCTCAGAACAAAGGAATCTTGAAACATGTTACTAAACAAATGTGTGCTGGCTCGACATATTATTCTACAAATCACATCTTTTCCCTCATAAATTAGACTTTCATTCAGATGTTAATATAACACTCACACAAACACACACACACAAACAAACACATTCTTTGTAACATATAATGTTTCAGCATATCAGGGACCTTTTAAGACCTTCTTCAGAGCGGACATATAAACAACTCTATATCACCGTACCATACCATTGTTGGTTTCCCTATCTTTTTTCTAAAGTCTATTTGAGCCTTTCAGAACAGAATGCCTACGACAGAAAATGTTTTTATAATTGTGATTGTGACATTAGAATTAAAATGCATAATATATTCATAAATCAGTTGTGATGTTTCTTATGTTATCCATGGATACTCATGATATGAGAACTGATAAATTCTTGAAAAAAAATTGGAGTCACCAGAGGCTGGCATCTCCCTACTCTAGAACACCCCTTTGCACTACCAAAATGGTCAGAACGGACAAGATCTAATTTTCGGCACTCTCCCATCCTACACCGCAACACTAAAGGCTCATTAAAGAGTTAAGAAATGAGGAAAAGTCGCTATGCGACTGAAAAGAATATAATCCAGATAATCCATCACTGCAATCAGCATGAGGATTTACTAAGGCAATCTACCTCTATAGACCAAGTATTTCCTACTGCTTATCATATTATTCTGATGATTGTTCTGGTTAAAGTGTATTCTATTTAAAGTGTATTATTCTTCAACATTTCCCAGGTCTCGGTTGGCCCATTCCTTATAGCTAATACTCCCAAGGTATTCTATGTGCTATTGGTGCCTATTGCAGTATTTTCAACAGACTTCTGATTTGTGGGATTTTTCAAAGGCCTGAAAAAAGTTAGTGCCTCGTGATCCACTTAATTCACCAAACAGTTTATAGCGAGTAATGTTTAATTTAATGAAGCACTTCTTTAAGCCTTTGCACAAAACTCTCCTTAAACTTTTGAGAGTATTGCTCTGATATTATTTGCATGGACTCTTAACAAATTAGGGGTCATTGAGCTTTAGACTTTCCTTTAGGCTTCCCTTGCTAATATACACAGGAACTCGATGCACAGGAACAATGCATTTCTACATATCTATGAATTCATGTATTTGTTTATTGGGGTCTCTTCCTTTCCTGTAATCAGTAGGACTGGGAGTTCGTGGAGTTCTGAGTGACCAAAAAACGTTACCGCACTACGTGGAGTTCTGCAAGCGGCAGAGTGCGTTAGGTCGTGCTATTCACAATTATTTTTACCGCCTGGTGTTTGTCCTGCACTGGAAAATCAGCACGAACTGCACCATGTGCAGTGCAAGAGGGCGCAGCTTCTTTCTGCCGCAGAGGCAGCTTCCTCAACGTGAACGGATGGTTTCTCAACGTGAGTGGTCACGACCATCCGCGACCGCCCACGTTGAGAAATCTCCCTAACGTTGGATTTTCCTCGCTCAGGCTCGCCAAACTTACATTGGCGAGTGCAAGCGAGGAAAAATACTCCGCTCTACTTTCCTCTGCAGAGTTTTTCAGAACTCCGGGTGCTCCGCGGAGCACAGAATGCGGAAAAACTCAGCAAATTCCGCGAACAGAACAGACTTCACCAGCCAGGCCTAGTAACCAGTCGGTTTATTTCCCATTCTTCTTCTCGATGTCTCAATCACCATCTTTGAGGACAAACCATTAAAAAAATAGACTGCAAATGGGAAGGGGACTCCTAAGGAGTCAGTCTTATTGCAATAGGTTCAAAGATAAGACTCGCTTTATGAAACATGCCCCTTTGTTAAAGTCATGGAGGGGCTAACATGTTGTCTTTAGTTCCTACTGTGTTCTTTCAGATGTATGACATTTGGCAGTGTATCATTCAGAACATCCTTAATTGATTTTTTGACTCTATGATGGCATTTGTGGTTGCAGGGAGAGGAAACTGTGTATGCAAATATTAGGAATAGCATGGGGTGTAACCCTTTCCTTGCAACTTTTGACCTCCAAGGACTGTCTTGCATCTGAATTGTCATCGTAATCTTCCCCTGTCCATTGAGCTGGCTCAAAGGGGGTTGATGGTGCAGTACTCTAGAAGGGTTGTTATTAACCAAGGTTGACCATCAGAGCTTTTTAAGGTAAGTGCTAGAAGGCTGTAGTACAAGAACATTGAGTTTTTGATATCGACTACCAGTATATAGTCTAGGTAAACATATAGAGGTAAGGACAGATTTACTATTTGTAACTTTGCATATATACACATCGAGTCAAGAATAATAAATCTATGCAATGTATATATAGATATATATTTGTGTGTGCAACTTGATAAATTAATTCTGGAGTCAATAGTTTGTTAGGTCAATTACTATTTACTCTGACATACAACCGCAAACAGAGTAGACAACAATGAAATTAGGCAACAGATTTACCACTTACTCATGCAGCGCAGTGCAGCCGCCGCAAATGCTGTGCTGCGTGAAAAGGAGAGAGGAGGAGAGTGCCATGTTTACAGAAATATGGTACCCTCATCCCCTTTCCCTAGCAGTGGCACTGAAATCAGCTGTTATGCGCCACGGAGAAACCTTAGCTCCATAGTGCAAGGGTGTCTCCGTGAGTGTAGCATAGATTTTGTACTGGAAGAGTAGCCTATGTGCTGCTTTGTGTTACTTCATGTTATTTCCAGCGCTAAACAAGTTTAGCACTAGAAAGTAAATTGGAAAAAATGATTTTGCACCGATTTGCATCACTTTTGTCATGCAAACACGACGTAAAATCTTAGTAACTCTCCCCATTAGTGAAAAAGTAACATGTCACAAAAAGAAAGAGCCCCGGCTTGGTGTTGTGTGTAATCCTCAAGGTAGTGGAACTCCTATGTAAATAACAAGATTCAGAAAGTAAAAATAACGTAAAGCACCTTCCCATCAATATGGGTGAAGCCGGATGGCCCAGTATGTTTTTTCGCTGCCCCTCCTAACAATAATCCAGAGATATTAGAGATTCACAAAATGGCACCTGACATTATAGCCCATATCCCAAAATGTCATCACTGAAAATAATGGGGCCGATTCACAGAACTAATCTGAGATAAAATCCTAAACTTACTACTTTTGGTATTCACAGAAGGCATTTAGTAGTAGTAAAGTTAGGACTCCTAACTTTACTACTACTAAATGCCTTCTGTGAATACCAAAAGTAGAAAGTTTAGGATTTTATCTCAGATTAGTTCTGTGAATCGGCCCCCGAAGTTTTCACTGATAAGTGGACAGTTTATTTGCCTCGCACATACTTTGACATATAGCTGAATATCACCTGTTAATATCGCACCTGAGTTAAAATGGCGGCTGTCTTCAGCGTAGCAGGGCCGATCCACGCGCGCCTAGACACCTCAAGCAAACAAGCTCAGAATATTCCAGCCGTCCTTCATGAGCTGCAGCTTGTTAATACAGCAGCCAAGTACTTACAAAAAAGAAACCAATTTACAGAAAATAGAATCCCCTTTACAAACAGTCTCCCATGCTGGCGGGATTAGTCAGACTGGAATGTGGCCGTCAGTAGATAATTATCTGCTGGGTACTTCGATAGCCAATTATCAGCATGTGAAATGTAGCAACTGTGCCCCCATGGTCATCCTTAAAAGCTTTGATGCTTGAAGCACTGAAACATGGAGCAATTCAAAGCATAGCTGCAAACTCAAATATTGGAAAACGCGTCCAACGTGAAGCAGCCAACTTAGCTCCCATCAGCACCAGGACTAGTTGGGAGGCACACTACAGCTTGTGGCACAAAGCTCCACGGATGGCACTAAAAGAAAAATCGAAATCAGGTTTTTTTGACTGGCAAAAGCAGGAAACAAATTTACCATTAGTGATTCTGGAAAAAGAGCTGGACATGGGTCACCGGTTCAACTCGACATTCACATGGTTCAGGGTATGAAGACAGGGATAATGCATGTTCTAGACAATGAGCAAAAATCAACCGGAACCAGAGAAGAGTACTCCTCACAACAGGAGGCAAACCATTGAGTTGCTGCATGCGTCAGGAAAGTGGGCCAAGTTGACACCGAAAACCATGTCCTACACCACTTCATGTCCAACATATCCTCTCCCCGTAAAAGAATCAATCAATCAATCAGGGTTCTTATAGAGCGCGGCTAATCACCCGTTAGTGTCTCAAGGCACGAGGGGGGTGGAGTCTGCAGTTCATTCGAAGAGCCAGGTCTTGAGGACCACCGGCAGATCCCTTCCTTACTTCACTGAGCGTACCTTCCAAAGTGATGAGGTCTCTTCTTCACCATTTCACAGAGTCCCTTCCAAACAATGTCAAACAAAGGCAGCACTTCTAAGGGTAGCCTTACCTTCAAAGCCCGCACCTTCTTGGCCAGCAGGCTCTGGATGTCTCCAGCCACCTTCTCCACCACTCTTCGTGGGTTGTTCTCCTTCACCTCAAACAGGTGCAAGTTCTCGTTGTAGATCTGGAAGATGGAACAAGAGAAGAGGAGTTAAGGTAACCACAGACAGGTGAGAAGTCGCACAATGGCACACAACCAAAGAGAGTTAGCGAGGACTCATCAAGGGAAGGGCTGCATGATACACTGGGGATGGGGGTAGTTAGAGCGTACAGGAGTGACAGAGCTTCAAGCTGTTCGGGTGGAGCAGAGTCAAGAAGAGGACAAGTGGTCCAGAGTCATGAAGTACACAGGTGGGTGAGGGGCACAGGGTGCATAGGAAGAGCAAAGATACAAGGTGCACAGGAGTGAAAAGTTAGATCACACAGGGGCAAAAGAGCGTGAACCAGACGAATGAGGTAGAGCTACAGAGCACACTGGTGGTGCCAAGAGGCGCACCACTGTTGCATAGACATGAGAGGCACTGGTGGGGCAGAAAAAAAGAGTGCATAGAAAGGGCAGGGTTACAGGGTACACGAAGAAGAGTTATAGCCCATAGGTATGTCAAAGCTTCAGGTCGTCAGGTGGGGCAGAGCTAAAGAGCAGCCTGGCAATGCAGAGCCAAGAAGCGCATCAGTGGTGAAGAGCCAAAAAAGCAGTGGGCACCTGAGCAATGAATCGCAGTGGGGTAAAAGGCTAAGAATGCCTAGGAAGGGCAGGTTTACAAAATAAACTGGAGGGACGATTTAGAGCATGGGTACTTGCCAACATTTTCCCAGGGACCAAAAAGTTCATCTGTGGTGTGACCGAGGGCCGCACTGATGCCAGCATGGTGGCGGTCGGGGGTGTAAGGCGGATGGAAGGGAAACAAAGCATGTACATCTAGTAGTTGAGTTGCACCTGAGATAAATCCCAGCTTCCGCCCTTGACCAAAATGTGTGATCCTAGGCAATTGTTTTATTTCACTTTGCCTACTGGCATTGCTGTCAGGGTGAGGCGGAGACACGAATGTTTCTAAATTCATGTTTGAAAACTGTCATTTAAAAAAAGAAAATGCAATAATCTGATGTACTAAGGTGAAACGCTTCTGCCGGTTAATGAAATACACTTTTTAGAATTTTGAAGGGATTTTATCATATTTTTACACGTTTGTTGCAAAGTGTTCTTAAAGTTAACTGGGGCAGGGCAGCGGCTGTGCTTTTTTTTTTTACTTCAGTTCGACTGTAAATAAATGCTTGCCATTTATTTAACACCTTTATGAGTATTAGTGCTTTGTAAAGTAAACAGCAGCCTAGTGCTGCTGTTCAACCAGGGGCCGCTTGTAACGGTCTAGAGGGCCGCATGCGGCCCCCGGGTCGTACTTTGAGTATCACTGAGATAGAGCACACAGGAGTGAAAGAGCTTCTAGTGCCGAGTGGAGCAGAGCACACTGGTGTTGCAGAGCCATACAGAGCACAAGTGGAGCAGAGTTCCATAGTGCACCAAGAGACAGTGGCGTCACTAGGGGGGTGCGTGGGGTGCGGACCGCACCGGGTGACACCATCACATGGGGTGACACCTTTCCCAAATGAGACTATTTACTAAATAGTCTCATTTGGGAAAGGTGTCACCCCATGTGATGGTGTCATGGGGTAAGTCGTGAGGGGGTGACACCATGAGTTACCCTGTTACCGCACTGGGTGACACCAACCCTAGTGACGCCGCTGCCAAGAGAACAGAGTTATAGAGTGCACTGCTGTGAACAGTGCTGGTGGCACATAGCCAGGAAGTGCACCGGTGGGGTACAGCCATGACATTTACAGGTGGGAAAGAAGGAAAAGGTGCTTTAGAAGGACAGAGCTATGGGGTACAATAGAGTGGGGTGCTGCAGAGTACAAAGGTCAAAGAGAGCTACAAAGTAAACAAGAGGTGGAGAGAAAGAGAGCACTGGTGATACAGAGTCAGAAGCACACGGGTGGGGCAGAGCTGCAAAGCACAGAGAAGGTACCAGGCGAACGTCCATATGGTTCTATAGGACTGCTAGCAATGACTGACAATAATAAGCAGTCTGCCAAAATGAGGTTGAAGGTCAACCCCCTTGCACCTGCCTGGGCATGCTTAATGCATGCTTTTCATTGTGTTGCACTTAATGAGCCAAGTAGAAACATTTCAGCCTGAAACGTAGCACACAAAAACTATAGCAGTGTAAAGGACCTAAGTAGTATTCAGGGTGGAAATAGAAAGAAACTAGGAATTAGGCAGTATGGTAGATGTACAGCACTTATTTAGAGTATGTGCCAAGGTGATTTGGGGGTATGCTTCACGGAAGGTGGTAAGTGGGTGGTCTTTGGTGTGAATTACATGACTTTGAGGGGGTCTGTGAATGTTGGTACTGGTGATTATCTCCTGGGCCCATATCATAGATGGGGCCCTCTGTCCTGCGTTTCGTGCCTATTTAAATTGGAGTCCCTGGCGCAGAAAGGTCAGTGCCCCCTATCACAATGAATGCGCTGCCCATAGCACAGTCGTGAAGTCTGTTCGAAGCTGCCGGTCCACCTTTCACTGTGCAGATGGAGTCTGGGCCTGCACTTCAATGGGAGACAGGGATCTCCTTGCAGCGGGGTACAGTGGGTGACTGCAACTGCTTGGAGAGAGGATCTCCGGGGAGGGGGGGTCCACAGAGCCCCGTAACCAGTGCATAATTTGAGCAGGTGGTGTCCGGTGCCCAGCACCAGCCCTTAATTGGTTTCCGGTGCTCGGCACTGGCACTTAATTGTCAACACTGCACTTGTGACAGTCTGCCACATGGTGGTGCTGCTCATCTTATTTAGAGATGAGCAGAACAGCGGTTGTTTATGAATACATTATACATTAAAAATACTAATACCTGCCTCCCCAGCCATTCCTTTAGCTTTGGGGACCTGGAATAATCTGAACTAACGCACTTGCAGGTGAGGGAGATGGTTAGCAGTTGTTTTGGTACCCTCATTGGCAGCACTGGGAAGGGCAATGTGTGGTGCAAGCTGCAGTGGCCTCCTGGTTAGGGCCCTGGCACTTATTATTTCACAAATTAAGCACTGCCCATGACCAAATCGCAATGTGTGCTCTGTGAGGCCACAAAGACTGTGTACCACCCCTCAATGGTGCACAGTCAATGCACTTCTTGACTGCCTCTTTTGCCTCTGTGCCCGCTCCTATAATACTGCACAGGCTTAGAGAGGCAAAGCGTTTCCTCCTTTGCACCTGTGTTCCCCTCTGTAATACCAGAGTGCCCCGAGAAGCAAAGAGCATGTGCAGAGGGGACAGTACTCCAAATGTTAGAAGGTTGATAAGAGAAAAGATCAGTAATGATCAGCAGCACATAGGGGCCTGGGCTCTACCACCAGGTGTGGGCTAACAGAGCAAATGTTCTAGCAGGACAGAATAGGCCTAGTGGAGGAGGGCAGGTGTTGCATGAACAGCTTTGAAAATTACAGTGAGCAATATTTGTTTTGCACTCAGAGAGTCAAATGAGCTGCTGTTGGTGGTGGAAGGTGGGGTGTATCCATGTGGCCTTGATGAGGATACCTGAGCCAAAGTTAATGGGTTCATCAAGAGGAGTAAATCAGAAGTGCAGGGAATCCAATAGAAGACAATAATGTACTTTTTTTTTTGTTGCAGTTTTATATAGCACAAACTCGACCCGTAGGTATCAGAGCGCATTACATGAGCACCAGTTGCATTACAGACGGACACATTCATTTTTTAGGCACAGGGAGATTGCATAATGTGCCCAGAATCACAGGATGCTTGAGCATCCCACCAGACTTGAACCTGGTTCCCCAGCTTCAAAGTTGGCCGCTGTAGCCGTTAAGCCACATCCTCTAGCATTACCTTCATCTTATTAACACTTATTGTGGTTTGAAGAGGGGGGGCGAGGCAGGATGAGCAGCCATTGGAGTCGGACTCTGTGGGGGGAGATTAATGACTCCCACAGGATTCTTTAATTGAACAGCACACAGAGGTCTCTAGCAGAGGTGAAGGGATAATGATGTCAAGGTAGGAGATAGGAGTCAGCAGAGCAGTGGGGCACACGGTGTGGGGAAGTAAATGATTTTAGTTTGAGGAACTGGGCATGCGGGAACCTAAGGTCAACAGTGAGGAATGGCCGTTACACACTCAGAGAACTGGGATCAGCGGTGAGCGGTGTACACTTTAAAGGAGAAAACAATTAATGCAACCTCAACTAAAAGGTAGTGGGAGAAGCTGCATAGATTAAGTCACCAAGGGAAATGGTGTAGAAAGAAAATAGCAAAAACATCCAGAACAGGGTATTGGGTGCCACTGGAAATGGGGGAGAGAAACTGGCAGGGGCTCAGAGAAGAAATCAGAGGAGCAGCATGAAAGAGAGACTGAGTGATTTGAGAGGGAAAAAGTGAACCGATCCATTGCAGGCAATGTCAAGTGAGGTAAGAGCAGTAGACAAGATATTATGGTCAGTATTATTAAAAGATACAAGGAGGTTAAAGGCCGAAGAAACAGGATTGTGATGGGCAGAGGTAAAGAGTAGGCCTGGGTGGAGTTAGCAGAGTTCCACTACCAGACCAAAAATCTCCGCCGCAACACACGGAGTACCGCAAGCGGCAGAGTGCATTTGGTCACGGTATTTGCGAAGATTTTTAGCAGGAGGTAATTGTCCCGCGTTGGAAAATCAGTGCAAACGGCACCATGCACAGCACAAGAGGGTGCTTCTTCTTTCTGCCGCTCGAGTAGATTTTCTACTTGGGTGGCAGCTTCCTCAAAGTGAACGGAAGGTTTCTGTTAGATTTGGGGGTCTCTAGTTGGCAGAGGTAGGTACCTTTGTCCAAATAGGGACCCTTGAGTCTAGTCAGGGTAAGGGGGTACACTCCTGAAATAACCCCTGCTCACCCTCTTGGTAGCTTGGCACGAGCAGACAGGCTTAGTTCAGAGGCAGTGTGTAAAGCATTTGTGAACACATACAGTAATCAAGTGACAACACTACAAATGGACACCACACAGTTTGTATATTTATAAAAATAAGAATATTTTATATAGATTTACCACAAGACCATAAACGACAAAAATAATCCACAATACTGTCAAAAATCAAGAGTTCTGGTTAAAAATGCTTAAATCAAGGTTCTGTGCGAGTCGGTAGCCTTCTCCGGCTACTGCGATATAAAGAACAAACAGAGTCGATCAAATCCAGCTGACCGCGTCGATACGGGCCAGCACAGCGTAGACGGACTCGGTCACAGTACCTTTTACTTGAAGCGGCAGGCACGGGCGTGCGAGCCGGACGGCTGATCGTCGCGGTCGCGATGCAAAAATGGAAGCGTTGCAGGACGCGTTGTCCCTCGATGCGGTGCAGGCAGCGGCTCGTTGACGGAGTCGGTGAGACCAAGGCCGTGCGTTGCAGGGCGAGACGGTGCTTCGATGCGGTGCTGGCAGGTTGCGGTGCGGCGACGGAGCCGGATTCAGGAGCTGGCGTCGATCAGTCCGGACAGCGGTGCGAGTCGATCGGTGCGTCGCGAAGCTTGCGAGGCGGTGCCCAACTCTGGTGCGGTCACAGGACTCGAACTCAGCAACAGTGACCGTGTCGGTCGGACCAGATGGATTCGGTGTAGCGAGGCGTTGCAAGGTGCGGTGCTCACAGGTTACGGTGCAGGCAGCGGCTCGTTGGCGGAGTCGGTGAGACCAAGGCCGTGCGTTGCAAGATGCAGGCGTTGCTCGATGCGGTGCCAACAGGACACCGAGCCGGTCGGGAGAGTCGGTCACAGCTCCCTACCTCTGTAGCCACTGAAACAGAGTTTCCAGCAGCAATTCACAAAGGGGGTGAAGTCCAATGGTCCTGGGACTTCGATCAGAGGGCAAGCTCTCTTCCAAGCCCTTGGAGATCCTTCACAAGTTGATGAAAGTCACAGCAAAGCAAAAGTTCCTTTCTCCTTTCTTTGGCAGTCAGGCAAACCACTGCAGGCCCATCCCCCAAGCAGCACTTCAGGCTTAGGGATAGTCTCTCCTCAGTTTCTTCTTGGTTCCGCTCCTCAGCAAAGGTTTCTTCTTGTTCCCAAAAGTGATCTAAAGTTCCTGGGTTTGGGCCCCAGTACTTATACTCCTTTTCTCTTTGTTCTCTGAAGGCAGAGAGGCCTTTGCCTAGTAAAAACCAGTTCTGTGCAGCTTTGGAGCACTCTGTGTACATGTCTCCTTCTTTTCCTTTCAGAATGTGGGGCAGGGTACTCAGACGCCAGGCAGGAGGTGGAGCCAGCATTGTGGAAGGCAGGCACAGCCCTATTCAGACCCAGCTGCAACACCTCCCTCCACTCTGGATGCAGATCTCTCTATTCAGCCCTGTGCTGCCTCACCCTGTCTCCTGTAGCCACCCCCAGTCCCTGTCACGCACAAACCAGACACACAATACACAAGCTGGCAGAGGCAGGCTGGATAGTTAGGCAAGAAAATACCTACTTTCTAAAAGGGGTATTTTCAAACACAGAATGTTAAAATCAACTTCACTAAAAGATGTATTTTATCATTCTGAGTTCAGGCGTACTAAACTCGAATTTCTACCTAGTTCCCTGAGTCAGGTAAGGATTATAAGAGGTTATAATCAAAACTGCCCATTCTGGCCTATGGGGAACAGGTAGCCTTGCAATAGTGAAAAACGAAAATGGCTGTAATTCACTATTAGGACATGCCACACACACCAGGCATGTCCCACCTTATCCTTACAATGCACCCTGCCCGTAGGCCTACCATAGGGGTGTCTGATATAAAGAAAAGGGAAGGTTTAGGGACTGGTAAGTGGGTGTACTTACCAAGTCGACATGGCAGTCACAGACTGCACACAGGCTCTGCAATGGCAGGCCTGAGACACACTTTACAAGCTACTTCTGTGGGTGGCACAACCAGTGCTGCAAGCCCACCAGCAGCATTTGATTTACAAGCCCTGGGCACACTCAGTGCACTGTACTAGGGACTGACAAGTAAACCAATCATCCAATCATGGAGTCACTAATTCATAACACAATTTACAATAGGGAGCACTTGCACTCTGGCACTGATTAGCAGTGGCAAAGTGCCCATGAGCATCTAGTCCAGCAAAAACATATCGACAACAGTGGAGGCATTATGAAAAAATGGAAGGGAGACCCACGCCAAGGATGCCAGATCTAACACGTGTCCCCTCCAGCTGAAATGTGGGGAGAACTATCCTACCCCTAGGGAGTTCTCATCACTAAGGCGGAAAAATCTGGACAGACCATCACCATTGGCGTGTTCTGTACCAGGGCGGTGTTCCACCGTAAAGTCCATCCCCTGTAGGGAAATGGACCACCTCAACAGCTTTGGATTCTCACCCCTCATCTGCATCAACCATCTGAGGGGCCTGTGGTCTGTCTGAACCCGGAAGTGAGTCCCAAACATGTATGGTCTCAGCTTCTTCAGTGCCCAGACCACAGCAAATGCCTCCCGCTCAATAGCACTCCATCTCTGTTCCCGGGGAAGTAACCTCCTACTGAGGAAGGCTACAGGTTGGTCTAGGCCCTCCTCATTAATCTGTGAGAGAACAGCCCCTACACCATGCTCTGAAGCGTCCGTCTGAACAATGAACTCATTGGAGAAGTTGGGTGCCTGGAGCACAGGCGCCGTGCACATGGCAGTCTTCAAGGTGTCAAAAGCTTTTTGACAGGCGTCAGTCCAAATCACTTTCCTGGGCTGCTTCTTGGAAGTAAGCTCTGTCAAGGGGGCAACAATGCTGCCATACCCCTTGACGAATCTCCGGTAATACCCGGTGAGTCCTAGGAAGGCTCTCACCTCTGTCTGGGTCTTGGGGGCTCCCAAGCCAGAATGGTATCAATTTTCGGTTGGAGGGGCGCCACCTGGCCGCTCCCAACCTGGTGTCCCAAGTACACCACGGAACCCTGCCCGATCTGGCACTTACTTGCCTTGATCGTGAGGCCTGCCCTCCGCAGCGCCATCAACACTTCCCAGAGGTGGCGCAGATGTTCTTCCCAACTGGCGCTGAACACTGCGATGTCATCCAGGTAGGCAGCACTGAAATCCTCCAGTCCAACCAACACCTGGTTGACCAACCTCTGAAAGGTGGCAGGGGCATTCTTCATCCCAAAGGGCATCACCCGGAACTGGTAGTGCCCATTTGGTGTGGAGAATGCTGACCTCTCTTTTGCTCAATAAACACAAGGGAGATACCCTACAAGTCCAATCAGGGACAGGGAAAGTTCAGACAGAATTAACAAGCGAGTCCCTACTAGATACTATGTACCAAAAGAAGTTTCAAAAATGTATTATATATATATATATATTATGCGGTATTAAGGGAATAACAATAATCACAGGAGTCAGAATCAACATAAAAAATACACTAATAAGTGTAAGAATAACTAAAATTCACATGGACATATGTCAAAATAGATATTTATTAACATAGTTATACATAGTATATTTACATAAAAGTTTAAAAAACATTTCATTGTTATATACAATCAATATAAAAACAAATAATATGAAAACAGAGTTGTCGACGCTGCGTTTCGGTGAGTAGATATATAGACACCTTCCTCAGGACAGTTTTCTAAATAGTAAAAACATCATGACATAATCAAATCACAAATCACAAAATAAGAACATTGCACAAACATATTTTGCTGACTCCACTGTGTTATTGCTAAAAGTTTTACCAAAAGATCTTTTCAAAACAATTTTTAAAACAATTTTTATATACATCAGCTGTTTGCTACACACAAATTATTAAGTTCATTACCAGCACATATACATTTCTCTTTTCTATATATAAAGCATTTTGCAAAAACAGATAAAAAACAGATAAACTGCCAAGCACCATAATCATAAGCAATATTAATAACCACATACCTAAAAAGTGTAAAGAGCAGGACTAGAATGTAATACTTCTAGTTCTTTGTAAGTCACAATTGGTTGAGGTGAAGGAGTAGGAATGATCACCTCATCAAGATTCCTTAGATACCAGAAGAAAAGGAAACATTTTCTAATTAATTAATGATAATAATTAATCCACAATCAGTCCTACTTAAGTTTTGAACCAATGTGAAACAACGTACCTTATGATAATGAATTAAAACAGTGTATGTATGTACATTGATGCCACCGTGAATTTCTCATGCACTGGAATCCCCAAATGCTGAAAAATAGATATATAAAGGTATCAGTACCCATGATCTACAGGCTTGGCAAACTAATGCAAGGCCGGTACTAAAACAATGTCTTACCAGAATTTTTGATAAAGCTGGAACCAATCATAAGGTAAATGATACGTCGTAATAATGATCCCCAAAATAGACAACAGTGCCGATAGTTTCGATCAATTCCTAAGGCAACAGTTGTTCAGGCAGATATACAGCCGAAATGATAGGTACCTATGATCAAATAAGATATATCAATCAAAGTGAGACTTGTATCCTTATCTATTTTATAGTCGTTCTCAGATAATTTAATTGATCTATTCCTAAAACAATTTTTAGGCATCTGCTAATAGATTTAAAAGTTGTAAATAAACATCTTTGTTTATAAAAATGGTATTGTTTTTATGTTCTAATAAGTCGTGTTCTTTATTAACAGCTATGTTGTTTACGTATAAACTCTCATCTTATATTGTAAGCCATAATAAGTATTAGGGTAGAGAAGGGATCTATTTAATTAAACATCATTATTTATCTTAATAAATAATGACCCTTTACCGTTGAGATTGAATGTGCCCGGCGTAAACACCCTATGGCTTCTTAATATATAGGCCATATCTATGCGACATCGGATATCTTCAAACTACAGATATTAATAGAGTACGGCATTCAGTTACCGCAAGGCTCTCATCGCAGCGCTCAAAATGAGCGAGAGCAAAAACTAAAGTCGGCGAGGCCAGAGTTGTTCTCTATATGGCACCAGATATGACTACATGCCTCAAGCTCACGATGGAAAAAACCACTAAGAGCTGCTTAATAAAATCAGGACACTCAAACGATGAACCTCCCGCTTACCTCGTCGTTGAAATCCGGCCTCCTTGCAAACAATGTACAGCTTCCGGGTCACATCCTATAGAGGTGTTCAACCCGGTGCTGCTTTTAAATGAATTCCGATGCAGTCACGTGATCGGAATAATTACGAGCACGCAATGGTTTTTGGAATATTTATTTCTTATTTCAATTATATTAGCGGCCTGAAGCAGAAACAGATTGTTATTCAAAACCTGTTTAACATGGGGAAAACCGAATGGTATAACAGTTTAATGGTGACTTACCACTCCTGGGCATATCGCATAATCGTTTCTACAGGATGGCGGCCATCTTTAAGTGGGAAGGATATAATGAGCCTCATGTACTTTAACATCGACTACAATTACTGTTAGTCTGTCAATTAGTTCTAATGAACATTCATAATTTTAATGATTTTAGATGGACGTGTTACGACCAGGCCACATGATAATTTAAAAAGTTACAAAGATTTTTATTATTATAAATATCTTTTAATGAGGGCATATTTTTATTGAACATAAGGCAATCCGTATATCATGTGTAATTTGATATTAACGTCCTCCTACTGGGCATATAACATAGAAAGTGTCGGATATGCGGCGGCCATGTTAAAACAGGAAGGCTGTAATATGTCTCATATATAATAACAGTGTCCTAAATAGCTGTAAGTGCCTCAATTTGTTATAGGGATTCTAACATCCCAAAAAACGACCATCTAATAGTGGGGATAACTGTCACGCATTTGCTGGTCCTTAAAGATGTCTATACATTATTAGTGACCTACATCCTTGGCCAATCCCATAGAAAAAATATATATATATATATATATATTTCAACCACAAGTAATATGCGGAATAGGCATAGATTTTTCAATTTTCGAGACGATTGCGTAAACAACCAGGAAAAACCTGTGCTAAAATTAATAAAGTTATCACGAAAAAGGAAAATAATAGAACATACTATATTTTTTCTATGGGATTGGCCAAGGATGTAGGTCACTAATAATGTATAGACATCTTTAAGGACCAGCAAATGCGTGACAGTTATCCCCACTATTAGATGGTCGTTTTTGGGTTGTTAGAATCCCTATAACAAATTGAGGCACTTACAGCTATTTAGGACACTGTTATTATATATGAGACATATTACAGCCTTCCTGTTTTAACATGGCCGCCGCATATCCGACACTTTCTATGTTATATGCCCAGTAGGAGGACGTTAATATCAAATTACACATGATATACGGATTGCCTTATGTTCAATAAAAATATGCCCTCATTAAAAGATATTTATAATAATAAAAATCTTTTGTAACTTTTAAATTATCATGTGGCCTGGTCGTAACACGTCCATCTAAAATCATTAAAATTATGAATGTTCATTAGAACTAATTGACAGACTAACAGTAATTGTAGTCGATGTTAAAGTACATGAGGCTCATTATATCCTTCCCACTTAAAGATGGCCGCCATCCTGTAGAAGCGATTATGCGATATGCCCAGAGTGGTAAGTCACCATTAAACTGTTATACCATTCGGTTTTCCCCATGTTAAACAGGTTTTGAATAACAATCTGTTTCTGCTTCAGGCCGCTAATATAATTGAAATAAGAAATAAATATTCCAAAAACCATTGCGTGCTCGTAATTATTCCGATCACGTGACTGCATCGAATTCATTTAAAAGCAGCACCGGGTTGAACACCTCTATAGGATGTGACCCGGAAGCTGTACATTGTTTGCAAGGAGGCCGGATTTCAACGACGAGGTAAGCGGGAGGTTCATCGTTTGAGTGTCCTGATTTTATTAAGCAGCTCTTAGTGGTTTTTACCATCGTGAGCTTGAGGCATGTAGTCATATCTGGTGCCATATAGAGAACAACTCTGGCCTCGCCGACTTTAGTTTTTGCTCTGCTCATTTTGAGCGCTGCGATGAGAGCCTTGCGGTAACTGAATGCCGTACTCTATTAATATCTGTAGTTTGAAGATATCCGATGTCGCATAGATATGGCCTATATATTAAGAAGCCATAGGGTGTTTACGCCGGGCACATTCAATCTCAACGGCAAAAAGGGTCATTATTTATTAAGATAAATAATGATGTTTAATTAAATAGATCCCTTCTCTACCCTAATACTTATTATGGCTTACAATATAAGATGAGAGTTTATACGTAAACAACATAGCTGTTAATAAAGAACACGACTTATTAGAACATAAAAACAATACCATTTTTATAAACAAAGATGTTTATTTACAACTTTTAAATCTATTAGCAGATGCCTAAAAAATTGTTTTAGGAATAGATCAATTAAATTATCTGAGAACGACTATAAAATAGATAAGGATACAAGTCTCACTTTGATTGATATATCTTATTTGATCATAGGTACCTATCATTTCGGCTGTATATCTGCCTGAACAACTGTTGCCTTAGGAATTGATCGAAACTATCGGCACTGTTGTCTATTTTGGGGATCATTATTACGACGTATCATTTACCTTATGATTGGTTCCAGCTTTATCAAAAATTCTGGTAAGACATTGTTTTAGTACCGGCCTTGCATTAGTTTGCCAAGCCTGTAGATCATGGGTACTGATACCTTTATATATCTATTTTTCAGCATTTGGGGATTCCAGTGCATGAGAAATTCACGGTGGCATCAATGTACATACATACACTGTTTTAATTCATTATCATAAGGTACGTTGTTTCACATTGGTTCAAAACTTAAGTAGGACTGATTGTGGATTAATTATTATCATTAATTAATTAGAAAAATGTTTCCTTTTCTTCTGGTATCTAAGGAATCTTGATGAGGTGATCATTCCTACTCCTTCACCTCAACCAATTGTGACTTACAAAGAACTAGAAGTATTACATTCTAGTCCTGCTCTTTACACTTTTTAGGTATGTGGTTATTAATATTGCTTATGATTATGGTGCTTGGCAGTTTATCTGTTTTTTATCTGTTTTTTGCAAAATGCTTTATATATAGAAAAGAGAAATGTATATGTGCTGGTAATGAACTTAATAATTTGTGTGTAGCAAACAGCTGATGTATATAAAAAATTGTTTTAAAAAATTGTTTTGAAAAGATCTTTTGGTAAAACTTTTTAGCAATAACACAGTGGAGTCAGCAAAATATGTTTGTGCAATGTTCTTATTTTGTGATTTGTGATTTGATTATGTCATGATGTTTTTACTATTTAGAAAACTGTCCTGAGGAAGGTGTCTATATATCTACTCACCGAAACGCAGCGTCGACAACTCTGTTTTCATATTATTTGTTTTTATATTGATTGTATATAACAATGAAATGTTTTTAAACTTTTTATGTAAATATACTATGTATAACTATGTTAATAAATATCTATTTTGACATATGTCCATGTGAATTTTAGTTATTCTCACACTTATTAGTGTATTTTTATGTTGATTCTGACTCCCTGTGATAATTATTGTTATTCCCTTAATACCGGCATAATATATATATATATATAATACATTTTGAAACTTCTTTTGGTACATAGTTTCGACCTCTCTTTTGCCCCATCAGTCAAGGCGATCTGCCAGTACCCAGACGTTAAGTCAAACGTGCTGAGGTACCGGGCAGCCCCTAACCGATCTATGAGCTCATCAGCTCTGGGGATGGGGTGTGCGTCAGTCCTGGTGACGGAATTGAGTCCCCTGTAGTCCACACAGAACCGGAGTTCAGGTGTGGCACCAGGCGCGGCAGCCTTTGGAACCAAGACCACTGGGCTGGCCCAAGGGCTGTTAGAGGACTCAATTACCCCTAGCGCAAACATCTTGGAGACCTCCTCCTTGATGCAGGCTCTGACCCTGTCAGTCATCCTGTAAGCCTTGTGCTTCACAGGAAGACTGTCCCCAGTGTCCACATCATGGGCACACCAATGAGTGACACTGGGAACCAGGGAGAACAGGTCAGGGAACTGTCCCAACAGCTGGCGACAGTCACCCTGTTGCTCAGGTGTCAGGGAGGTAGAGAGGTTTACTCCCTCCACTGATCCATCTTGCTCTCGGGCTGACAGGAGGTCAGGAAGAGGCTCGGTCTCCTCCTCCATCCCATCATCTGTAGCTAAGAGCATGCCCACTTGGGACCTCTCCAAGTGGGGCTTTAGGCGGTTCACATGCAGGACCCGTAAGGGGTTCCTGGGAGACTGCAAGTCCACCAAGTAGGTAACTGGACTCTTGCGCTCCACCACCGTGAAAGGGCCGGTCCACCTGTCCTGGAGCGCACAAGGCTCCACAGGGGCCATGACCCACACTTTCTGACCAGGCTGAAGCTCTACCAGAGTGGCATTCTGGTCGTACCACCGCTTCATCTCCTCCTGGCTGGCTTCCAGATTTGCCTCAGCAAGTTCTCTGAAACGCCTAGTCTGGTTCCTGAAGGCCAGCATGTAACTGTATACATCCTGGGAGGTTTCCTGGGAGATTGCTCCCAGCCTTCCTTGACCAAACTCAGAGGTCCTCGCACTGGGTGTCCATAGAGGAGCTCAAAGGGGCTGAACCCTAGAGACTTCTGTGGCACCTCCCGGTATGCAAACAATAGGCAAGGTAAGAGTACGTCCCATTTAAGCCTCATGGGTTCTTCCAGACCCATAATCATGCCTTTTAGGGTCCGGTTGAATCTCTCAACCAGCCCATTTCCTTGAGGGTGGTAAGGAGTGGTGAACTTGTAAGTTACACCGCACTCCTGCCACAGGGACTTCATGTACTTGGACACGAAGTTGGTACCTCTGTCAGACACCACCTCTTGAGGGAATCCTACACGTGAGAAAATTCCCATCAGTGCCCGTCCCACCACGGGGCTGTCACTGTCCTCAGAGGGATGGCTTCAGGGTACCGGGTGGCATGGTCCACCAAGACCAGGATAAACCTGTTGCCCATGGCTGTCTTGGGGTCCAGTGGCCCCACAATGTCAATACCCACCCGTTCAAAGGGGGTGCTGACCACAGGGAATGGCTGGAGAGGAGCCTTGTGCTTCCTCCCACTCTTTCCACTTGCCTGGCAAGTCTGACATGTCCTGCAGTGAGTGGCGGCACTCCTGCGCATCTGGGGCCAATATAAATGGGTGACAAGCCTTTCAAAGGTCTTGTCCTGCCCCAGATGTCCTGCTAACGGTACATCATGAGCCAACCCCAGTAGGAAGGCTCTGAAGCGCTGGGGTACCACCAGCACACGGGCTGACCCAGGCTCAGCAACCTTAGGCTCTGAATACAGGAGACCATTCTCCCAGTAAATCCAATGTGATCCAGACTGATCACCTGCTGCCTGGTCTGTGGCCTGTTGCCTCAGACCCACGAGAGAAGGGCATGTGTTCTGCTCCTCGCAGAACTCCTCCCTGGAGGGTCCTCCCTCTTGCTGCCAATGGGTCAGCTCAGGTAGGTCCCCCAGTTCAGCTACCTGTTCCCCTGTAGGCTCCAGGGCACCCCACTCAGGGTCTGCCTCCTCCTGGACCGTGGGAACTTCGGGGCCGGTTTCCCGTGCCCCTGCCTCCTCTCTCTCCGGCAGGCACCTGGGCCTCCCTCTCAGGCTCCAGGTCCTCTTGAACACCTTTAGCTGCCATTGACCGGGTGGTCACACATGCCCAATCAGGCAAGCCCAACATTTCTAAATGCGCACTCCGCTCCACCTTAGCCCAAGGTGAGCTCTCCAAATCGTTCCCTAACAAACAGTCAACAGGCATGGCTGGCCTCACAGCTACTTGAAGAGTACCCGAGACCCCCCACTCAAAGGGAACCTGAGCCACCTTGCAGTGACTCTCTGTGTTGTCAGCGGCAACAACCGGATAGAATGCATCAGGGATAACCTGCTCTTTAGACACCAGGTGACATTTGACAGCTGTCACACTGGCTCCTGTGTCTCTCAGAGCCTCCACCCTATGGCCATTGATGGTCACCCACTGCCTGTATTTCTTAGTGTTGTCAGGCAGCTGGGTCCTAGGGACCATCTCAGAGTCTCCTAAGGAGACAAGGGAAAACACTGTGAGATCCCCCCACCTTGGGCACCCCACTCCTCCCCCAGGGCTACACTAGCCAACTGCCGGGGACTGCACCAGTGGGTGCTGGTTTTCCATGCAAAGGGCAACGAGGATCGTTTGCTTTGTGGCCAGGGCGCCACACTTGTAACACACCAGTGGTCCCTGGTGAACAGGGGGCCTGTCAGGGCCACTGGTTTCTTCTCAGGGGGAGGCTGGGAACCTTTCCCTTGGTTCCCTGGGGGTCTACTGTGGGGCCCTTTATGGAACTCCCTCTGTTTACCCTTGTCCCCCCCCCCACTCTTCTAATGGGGACCCTGCCCACCCTTGGCGGAGTCTCCCACGTGACCCTTGTGGACCCGGGTACTCACCCAGCGGTCCGCCTCCTCAGCAAGCTGCCTAGGGTTAGTCAGCTTACTATCAATTAGGTGCTGGCGTAGCTCAGGAAAACAATTACTGGACAAGTGCTCCCATGCAATCAAATCAAAGAGCGCCTGAAAATCAGTCGCTCTGCTACCCTTTACCCAACCATCCAAGGCTCTGCAAAAGAAGGTCACATATTCAACCCAGGTACTGCCTTCAATCTTCTTACAGTTCCTGAACCTCTGCCTATAAAGCTTAGGGGTTAAACCATATCTAGTCATCAATGCATCTTTCATGTGGCTGTATGAATTATAGACTTCAGAGGGCAAATCCAACAAGGTATCCCGCCCCTCACTAAGGAACCGTCCCCACAACCCCGCTCCCCAATCCTTCTCAGGTACCCGGTGGGAAGACATGGCTACCTCATAGGCTTTGAACCACTGCCCAATGTCATCATTTTTTTAAAAACTCCTTCACCACATCTTTGGGAATATACACCCTAGCTTCAACAGGCACAGGCGGTACACTGCCACCAGAGGGAGTAATCTCTAAGCTTTTGGCCTTCAATTCCAACTCCCTCAAAACTTTCTCATGTTCAAACTGCATTTTCTTTTCCTCTAGGGCTAATTTCCTAGTTTGCATTTCAAATTCTAACTGCCCATTCAGCTTGAGCTTGGTCAGCTCCATTTCGTGCATCCTACTCTCTTTCCTGTCCTCCAACTCTTCTGGGGACAGTCCTCTGGCAGAAACACTGCTACCTACTGGGGAAGGTGGTCTTCCAGCCCCTAGACCCAATAGCCCCTCCAGCTGCCCTTCTGCATTCTCAGCCCCCTCCACAGGGGCACTCCTTGATTCGACCCAGGCCCTCCGCGCCTTTTGGAGGTCCTCCTTCCTGGAGAGCCCGGTCATGGACACTTTAAACTTTTTGCAGAAATGCTTGAGCTGCTTGAGGGTGTAGCATTCTAGCCTCTCCTCTTCCCAATCACACTCAACAGAGGCTACTGATGCTGGTTTCTCCATGGTGATTAAACTTGGCAGTTGCAAAAATAGAAAATCCCAGAAAAAATGCTATCAAAAGTATGTGGTTGCGTTTTGGTCTGCACTCACTAAGTAGTGTTCACCAATTACTGTACATGAGTCACAAATGCAAGTCCAGAATCCTCACCGCTGACCACCAATGTTAGATTTGGGGGTCTCTAGTTGGCAGAGGTAGGTACCTTTGTCCAAATAGGGACCCTTGAGTCTCGTCAGGGTAAGGGGCTACACTCCTGAAATAACCCCTGCTCACCCTCTTGGTAGCTTGGCACGAGCAGACAGGCTTAGTTCAGAGGCAGTGTGTAAAGCATTTGTGAACATATACAGTAATCAAGTGACAACACTACAAATGGACACCACACAGTTTGTATATTTATAAAAATAAGAATATTTTATATAGATTTACCACAAGACCATAAACGACAAAAATAATCCACAATACTGCCAAAATCAAGAGTTCTGGTTAAAAATGCTTAAATCAAGGTTCTGTGCGACTCGGTAGCCTTCTCCGGCTACTGCGATGTAAAGAACAAACAGAGTCTATCAAATCCAGCTGACCGCGTCGATACGGGCCAGCACAGCGTAGACGGACTCGGTCACAGTACCTTTTACTTAAAGCGGCAGGCACGGGCGTGCGAGCCAGACGGCTGATCGTCGCGGTCGCGATGCAAAAATGGAAGCGTTGCAGGACGCGTTGTCCCTCGATGCGGTGCAGGCAGCAGCTCGTTGACGGAGTCGGTGAGACCAAGGCCGTGCGTTGCAGGGCGAGACGGTGCTTCGATGCGGTGCTGGCAGGTTGCGGTGCGGCGACGGAGCCGGATTCAGGAGCTGGCGTCGATCAGTCCGGACAGCGGTGCGAGTCGGGCGGTGCGTCGCGAAGCTTGCGAGGCGGTGCCCAACTCTGGTGCGGTCACAGGACTCGAACTCAGCTACAGTGACCGTGTCGGTTGGACCAGATGGATTCGGTGTAGCGAGGCGTTGCAAGGTGCGGTGCTCACAGGTTACGGTGCAGGCAGCGGCTCGTTGACGGAGTCGGTGAGACCAAGGCTGTGCGTTGCAAGATGCAGGCGTTGCTCGATGCGGTGCCAACAGGACACCGAGCCGGTCGGGAGAGTCGGTCACAGCTCCCTACCTCTGTAGCCACTGAAACAGAGTTTCCAGCAGCAATTCACAAAGGGGGTGAAGTCCAATGGTCCTGGGACTTCGATCAGGGGGCAAGCTCTCTTCCAAGCCGTTGGAGATCCTTCACAAGTTGATGAAAGTCACAGCAAAGCAAAAGTTCCTTTCTCCTTTCTTTGGCAGTCAGGCAAACCAGTGCAGGCCCATCCCCCAAGCAGCACTTCAGGCTTAGGGATAGTCTCTCCTCAGTTTCTTCTTGGTTCCGCTCCTCAGCAAAGGTTTCTTCTTGTTCCCAAAAGTGATCTAAAGTTCCTGGGTTTGGGCCCCAGTACTTATACTCCTTTTCTCTTTGTTCTCTGAAGGCAGAGAGGCCTTTTCCTAGTAAAAACCAGTTCTGTGCAGCTTTGGAGCACTCTGTGTACATGTCTCCTTCTTTTCCTTTCAGAATGTGGGGCAGGGTACTCAGACGCCCGGCAGGAGGTGGAGCCAGCATTGTGGAAGGCAGGCACAGCCCTATTCAGACCCAGCTGCAACTCCTCCCTCCACTCTGGATGCAGATCTCTCTATTCAGCCCTGTGCTGCCTCACCCTGTCTCCTGTAGCCACCCCCAGCCCCTGTCACGCACAAACCAGACATACAATACACAAGCTGGCAGAGGCAGGCTGGATAGTTAGGCAAGAAAATACCTACTTTCTAAAAGGGGTATTTTCAAACACAGAATGTTAAAATCAACTTCACTAAAAGATGTATTTTATCATTCTGAGTTCAGGCGTACTAAACTCGAATTTCTACCTAGTTCCCTGAGTCAGGTAAGGATTATAAGAGGTTATAATCAAAACTGCCCATTCTGGCCTATGGGGAACAGGTAGCCTTGCAATAGTGAAAAACGAAAATGGCTGTAATTCACTATTAGGACATGCCACACATACCAGGGCATGTCCCACCTTATCCTTACAATGCACCCTGCCCGTAGGCCTACCATAGGGGTGTCTGATATGAAGAAAAGGGAAGGTTTAGGGACTGGTAAGTGGGTGCACTTACCAAGTCGACATGGCAGTCCTAGGCTGCACACAGGCTCTGCAATGGCAGGCCTGAGACACACTTTACAAGCTGCTTCTGTGGGTGGCACAACCAGTGCTGCAAGCCCACCAGCAGCATTGGATTTACCAGCCCTGGGCACACTCAGTGCACTGTACTAGGGACTGACAAGTAAACCAATCATCCAATTATGGAGTCACTAATTCATAACACAATTTACAATAGGGAGCACTTGCACTCTGGCACTGATTAGCAGTGGCAAAGTGCCCATGAGCATCTAGTCCAGCAAAAACATATCGACAACAGTGGAGGCATTATGAAAAAATGGAAGGGAGACCCACGCCAAGGATGCCAGGTCTAACAGTTTCTCAATGCAATGCCAGGAGGGTGTCTTGAGTAACATTTTCCATGCTACGCTCGCCAACTTAATGAAGCGACCAAAAAAACTGCCACACTACGCGGAGTTCCTGAGCGGAGTAGTGCATTAGGTCACGCAGTACGAGCTAATTTTTAGCAGCAAGTGTTTGTCCCATGCTGGAAAATCACCACGAACGGCACCATACACAGCGCAAGAGGGCGTTTTGGTTTTTTCTGCCACTTGAGAAGATTTTCTACTCGAGCGGTAGCTTCCTCAAAGCGAACGGGCGGCTTCTCAACGGGAGCGGTAGCGGCTATTCCCCAACTGCCCGCGTTGAGAAATCTCACCAGGAGGATGTCTGGAGTAAGATTTTCCTCGCTGCGCTCGCCAACTTAACGTTGGCAAGTGCAAGGAGGAAAAAACTCTGAAAAACTCCTTTCCACGTAGCAGAGCACCCGCGCTACACGGAGTGGGAAAAACTCCATGAGCAGAGCAGAATTTCACGCCCAGGCCTAGTAAAGAGCACAGATGCAAGGGAGAGAGCAGGTTCCGTAGAGTCCAGTATGAGGATGCCAAATGGAAGAGGTTGAGGTAGGTTAGTGGGAAGAGAGATTTAAGGAGGGTCACCAAGAAATCATTTAGAAAAGATCTTGAGAGACTGGGAAATAGCTCAATGGTGGATAGTGGCTGGCTGTGAAGTTCATGGGTAGGAGAAATAAAACTGCAGACATAATACATGCGTGTAGCTATTTTCTACGGAGGGATAAAGGATGAGTAGAGCAGGGTCAGTATTCTGTTGGTGGTTACTTAAGTTTAAGATCGGGTTGCCATTCGCAATGAGTGGGGTGAAGGAAGGCAGTTAGTTGAGCATTGCGTCGACATAGTAAATAGTTAACTGCTGATGTTTTAATATGTTTGATCAATGGCTCCGTGCAGAGAACAAGTGAACAGTAGGATGCAGAATTCAAATGGTCAACAATGATGAGATTTTAATGCATAAGTGTCCAGGGCTTCATTAGCAAAGCCTGAAAGGAGGGACATTGGCTGTTTGATATTAATTCCAAGGAACGAAGATGTGGGTTTAGGGTTAAAGCGATCTTAGAGAAGGGGGATATGGTAGAAGTGGGGCTCTTTGTGAAATGACTGATATGTGGGAATGAGGTCATGAGATGAAGGGTGGAATATCATGAAGGGCATAGGAGGCCACTGACCATGACTAGAGGGAGACAGAGATGAGAAGATGGTGTAGTGGGGAGTATCCTATTTGTGTGTATTTGGGTGCAGGGTCTATAAGGCAGTCAATAGCACAGTTTATCAGAAATATTAGGGTTATTATTCACTCAAGCCATAGAACACAGTAGGCCCATGGGGTACTTATCATTTAAGGCACAGTTCACATCAGCACATGACTGGCGATAATTCAAGGTGCAGCATACAGTCACAAGAGGCACTAATCATTCAAGGCATAGCTTCCAGTAGGCACACGAGGTACTGATCACTGAAGGCACAACTTACAGTGGGCACAAAAGGTACTGATCACTGAAGGCACAACTTACAGTGGGCACAAAAGGTACTGATCACTGAAGGCACAACTTACAGTGGGCACAAAAGGTACTGATCACTGAAGGCACAACTTACACTGAGGGCAAGAGATACTTATCACTGAAGGTACAACTTACAGTGAGCACAAGAGGTTCTGATCACTGAATGCACAACTTACTGTGGGCACAAGAGGTACTGATCACTGAAAGCACAACTTACAGTGAGCACAAGAGGTACTGATCACTAAAGGCACAACTTACACTGAGCGCAAGAGGTACTGATCACTGAATGCACAACTTACAGTGGGCACAAAAGGTACTGATCACTGAAGGCACAACTTACACTGAGCGCAAGAGGTACTGATCACTGAAGGCACAACTTACAGTGGGCACAAAAGGTACTGATCACTGAAGGCACAACTTACAGTGGGCACAAGAGGTACTGATCACTGAAGGCACAACTTACAGTGGGCACAAGAGGTACTGATCACTGAAGGCACAACTTACACTGAGCGCAAGAGGTACTGATCACTGAAGGCACAACTTACAGTGGGCACAAAAGGTACTGATCACTGAAGGCACAACTTACAGTGGGCACAAGAGGCACTGATCACTAAAGGCACAACTTACAGTGGGCACATGTGGAACTGATCATTGAAGGCACAACTTGCAGTGGGCACAAGAGGTACTGATCATTCAAGGCACAACTTACAGTGGGCCCAAGAGGTACTGATCATTCAAGGCACACCCTATAGTGGGCACATTGGGTGTTACTCACCCAAGGCACAGTTCACAGTAGGTATCAATTACAGAACACAATGGCCACAAGGGATAGTGATTACAGTTAGAAATGTGTAAAACTGCATAGCTTATACATGAAATGTCATTAAAATTATACGAAATTACACAAAATCGCGCTTATGCCCCTATCTTGTGAAAATGTCATGTGGTGATGTACATGGAGTAGAAAACTCAGACGAGATACTAGGAAACTGGTGCCAGCAGACAGTGTCTCTGAGAGAGAGATTTCCTGCTTGCTCCAATCTTCCTAAAGGAACAAAGAATCAAAATCTCATAATGCAATTTTTTTTTAAAATCTCAAACTTCTCATAAGGCAAAATTAAAAGATTACGAAAGTAAAATTAAAATTTCATCTGGACATGCTTACAACAAACAGCGGGTGCATGAGGTACTGATTACTCATAGTACACAATTTACAGTGGCACTGTGTCGCCCTCATTCAAGAACTCTGGTGCATCACATCAGCTAAACTCACAGAAGAAGGTAAAGTTAGACTTTTCTACAGCAAACATGTCCTATTCAAGTGACTGCTTGAAACTGTGCAAGCTTGAAGAAGGCAAAAGTGTGTGTGGTATCACAGCTTGAGTGGGCATGTGTAGAATGACTGTGTGTGTATGTGGACATGTGTAGGATGGCTGTGTGTGTGTGCATGTGTGTGTGTGTGTGTGTACGTGCATCAGTCCTTAATTTGAGCCGGTGGTTGCAGCTGACCCCACCTGCACTCAGTTTTGGGGACAACCACTCATTTTTGGGAAACAGCGTTTACGAAGCTGTAAACAGAAAGCGGTACTTTACAACGCGGTCATTACAACGACCGCGTTGTTACCACGCGTGCCATTACATCGCAAGTCGTATCAACGACTTGCTTTAGGGGGCGTGCAACACCAGGGAATGTGTTGGATTTTAAATCCAACACATTCCCTGCTGTTGCACAAACTGGAGTAGGAATAGTAATTAATACTATTCCTAAGTCCAGCGCGCCCCCTACAGCAAGTCGTTGAAACAACTTGCGATGTAATGGCAGGCGTTGTAAAGTACCGCGTTGTGAATGCACGCGTTGTAACGCGACAAATTCCTCATTTTTCCTCAAAAGATCCAGAGCAAAAGAGAGAAAATACACAAAGGGGTGAAAAAGGAGCAAAAGAAAGATGGGCCAAACAATCATGCGCACTTAGGGAGTGCACACCACTCATCCCCTGCTCTGTCAGCAGAGAAGCCCCGCTCCACCCGCAAGCCGCAGCAGGGAAAAAATAAAACGATAACCTTGAGTTATTATCATTTTATTTTATTTATTTCACTGCTGCAAAGCAGTGGGGCGACGCTCCTCCGCCTTAGCGGAGGAGCTGCCACTGTTCCCCCATTCCGAGAATGGCCAGTGTGACTCTTGTCGTCAAAAGCTGGAGTAAATACTAAAACAGGGATGAATGGAGAACAAAACATCCCTAAAATTTGTGAGTGTGTTGGCAGAAAAATTTCACCAAGGGGGAAAATATTTTTCAGGTGGAGAAAGAAAAAAGAAAAAACGCATTATTGTATGAAGGTGCCGCCATTTCACAGTTCACAACTGAACTTTGTGTACAATCCTGCATTGCCTGTAACCAAAACAGAATCGACAAACCTTTCCGATAAGTACACATGGAAAACCTCTGAATGGTGCATCTTTCCGGGCACACCCTTTGAAAGTTTTGTGAATTTCCATAAAGAGTACAAGGCGGTTTAGACAGGAAAGCAGCTCTCCGAATGCAATTTTATGCCTGTAGTATATTGGTGTCTGAGAAGGACGAATAAACAAGTAGCAAGGTGTTCCTTGGATCTCTATAAACATTTGTGTAACTTAACCTATGTTTCAAGTGCTTGTATTTGCAAACACCAGTGCTTTAAAAGGACAGGTACACACAGGTACCGAGTACCTGCACTGATTTAATTTGAAAGGTAGAGTACCTGCACCTCTCAGTGGGCGTTCAATACTTTTAATGGGAGAGCACCTGCACTGTCCCAGGTACTTTGGGACAGTGAGTACCAAGACTTGGTGTTCAATTTCAACCACTGGCAAACATAAACACGTGCCTCCTGCATAGCCACAAATTGTAATTGCATTTATATAGGGCTTACTACCCCTGACGAGGCATTGAAGCGTTTTTCAGCGAGTAGCACGCTACTCCGGAACCCAGAGAGGATTAGTGGTTAAATATAATATAGGGATATATAAAATGAATTTGAGCGGTGGACATGTGAGCTTGTTATTTGGATTGAAAGGGATAATGGATGGGTAGAAGAGGGAAGGGTCTAGAAAGTGTTTTGTTTTGTTTTATTTTTGGAGCTCATAGCAGTAGGAGGAGGTTTGGGATGAGTAAAGGGGAGGTGGAGGAGGAAGAGTCAGAGGGATGGCTTTAGAAAGGCTTGTTTGGGATATCTGAATAGTAAAAGAGGTGTGAGATGATGCAAGGAGGGGTAGAGGCGGGAAGAGTCTAGAAAGGGTTATTTTGTGGATCATAGTAGTAGAATGGGGTTTGAGATGAGTCAGAGAGTGGAGTTAGAGGATACATTGAGAGAGAGAGGTATAGGGTGAGATATAGGGTAGTACATTGGAAATGTTGAATTAGAAGTAAAGTAATAAAGTATACAGATACATAAGTACACCCTGCTCCAGAACGTGTGTGTGTAACCAGCCCAGTCCGTGCAGGTAGCAGCGGTGGGGCCACGCGGGGGGATTTCGAGGGACGGTGCTGAAGGGAAATTAAATAAATAATTAATTTTCCCTCAGCATCGTCGCTCGAAATCCCCCCCCCCCCAAGTGGCCCCACCTCTGTTACCTGCACGGACCGCGGCTGCGTGTAACACTCTTTGTAAGGAAACGCGTTTGTAAGAGTGGGTTTCTTTGTGTCTGTCCGTAATAGCTAGCGTGTATGTGTGCGTTTGTGAGAGAAAAAAATATTTAGCGCGCTCGCGCTCTTGTCTCGGTTTAAGGCCTCACATCAATGCCCAGAAGAGGCAGAGGCCGCGGACGGGACATAAGCATTTGTTTTGAAAGTTTCAGCCAGAGAAAGGCATTGCCATTGATTGATTTTCCAGCATTGCAGCTTAACAAAACATAATTTGTTCTTGAAGGCAGACTCCTTTCATCATCGGCAATTACAGAAAGCCTGCCAGAGCACAAAGGGAAGAGAGAGCAATTTGTGCGACAGGCCGACTAACATCAGTGCTGTTGCTCGGAAAACATGCCGTCTGCTGCTGTCAGAAGGAACAGACAATCGTATCATGCACACTCGAGCCGTCCTTATAGACTGTGAGCGTTCCCACAAGCACCCACTTCTGGTCAGAGAGGCAGCAAAAACATAGGACCAGCGACCCGCCCTTCCCGGCATGCATCAGTCAAAACCTGCGAAACACAAGACTGCTGGCAGCCTCCGTCTAATTCATCACGATAGAGGCCAAGCACATACGTGCCAACATCTTAAAAGTGGGAGATTTTAGAAAAAAATCGGGGGGACGTATTTTCTCCATTGACTTCTATTGACGCAGAGGCAATTTTAGACCGGAGCCTGTTCATAAAAAAGCTGTTTTTTGGCTTCAAAAAATGAGTCTCCATACCAGGCCTGCCAATTTACAAATTAATGCCACCTTATGAGGAGAGGGTGGGGCCTTGGAGGGGGTGGGGCCTCGTGCCCAGCGCAACTTAAGAGGTACTCTGCCCCTCACCAAGCCCCCCATGGCCCTCCCCAAAAAATAAAAACAAAGGAACAGCGAGGCTGTCACCAATGTCCTGGGGTGTTTTCAGACCTCTTAGTAAACATCAGCTGCTTACTGCCTCGGAAAACGAGCTGAAAATCCACTGTTTACATCGCTGCCACCATGTAATTTCGGCTCTTCACTGGGTGACAGTGTGAACAGAACCGAAACCGTGTGACACGCGGCGGCACCGTGTGAGTTGGCAGTTCTGTGTATGAAAATATGAGAATTCTACTTTACTTTTAAAATAGATTATGAGACAAAAGTCCATAAGATCAATCAACAAAGGAAATAAAAAATGAATTTCATATTTCAATATACCTTTTCTTTATTAAGATACAATTTCGTCATGAATTTTACAACATCAGTAAGGCGTTACTATTTTCAAGCTGTATGAAATTCCACTGTCAGGACTTGCACATTCGAGAAAGAATGTGTATTTAATACGCCCAATTATTAGTGCCGTTATTTAGGCCAAACAACTCCTAGTACCGCATTTGGGTATCTGATGGTTAAAAGTGGTAGGCACTGGCTCTCATTTTTGGGGAGCGGACTTATTTTTCATCATCAGACTTTGACGTGGAGCAAGACAGAGAAAGATAGAAATGGAGAGGAAGGTAAAAGATCGCGGGGTGGTATAACCATTCCAATTTTCTCATTGTCTCCAGGCCCTGAATTACTGGTTTCTACAAACCCCGAGACTGGTAATTCTGTAATTGACCAGAGCAAGCACATGTGTAGTGCAGCTGGGGCTACATGCAGCTGCTGAACTCGGCCCCCCACATGCCATGCTCCTGCATAATAGCATCAACTGAATTACTCCTGCCAGCTATCCCCTCATGGGAACAGCCCTCCTGCTCCCACACATACCACCCACACCACAAGCTTCAAAAAAGCCCCTTCACCTATATACCACCAGCATCATGCAGATGGTAAATGTAGGCAGATTTGGGGTTTGTATATATATGGATTTGGACGTAGTATGCCCGGGTCATTGTGTTATTCCCCTTCCTGGGAGAAGTAATATGTTGTAATCCCTGGATTTAGGTGAAGGGATACCAGGCAGAGTAGGAGACTCCCTGCTACACCTAAATCTGGGGAACCCGTAATGAGGGCTGACGCAATAAAATTGGATGCAAACTAACCTGCAAGAGCGAGATAAAGAGACAGGAAGTCTTTAGTATCTTTATGTGGGACTAGAGGTAGTTCTTCACCCTGCCCTCGTACCACTACTTCCTGTATTGTTATTGACTGTTATTATTGCTTATCATTGTCTGCTTTGCTTGTTTTCTCTCACCCTGTTCATGTGTAAAGTGCTCTGATACCCTCATGAGTCATGTTCGCGCTATATAAAACTCAAAATAAATAAAATGTTTAAAAAACATAAGTGCATTAGAAGGGGAAAGGAGGCATGAAGTAGAACCAGCACTAGGCACTCTGGGAATTTAGCAGCCCTGGTCTTCAACAGAACCAGCAGCTTCAACTGGGAAGAAACTTTGGGTGCCTGCACTTATTTTTTAACAAAGTAAACACTGGGACGGGCTGATGGCTGTTTTGAGATGAGGGTCTTTTGGGGCAGTTTCACAGACAGTGTCTTATTTCTGGTACGTTGTTGAAAATGAGAGCATGCATGTTCTCAAGAACATTGAGGAGCTGCTTGGGTTGCAGTGATAGGAGGAGACCCTGTTGTAGAGGCTTAAATATCCGTCAACATATGAGGCTGCCTATGTGCTCTGCAGCACATCAGTTTTGGGTATTGCAGGCAGTCTGATGTACACAAAAGAGTACATATAAAATGTAAATTGTGTGGTGTGTGATGCTTCAGAATGAATACAGCGCAAGGCAGAACAGACTTATGTAGTGAATCACATACAATGAGATCTGTAGGGAAGAAAGAACAAAGCATGTGTGAAGCAGTGTGTGTTGTGCACCAAGGAATAAATAAATAGCAATAAATATTCAAAAAGTAAGAATCTGCACATGATGTGGTAATTGTATTTATTACAGAGTTTCTGGTCCCATAAGCAGAGATTTAGAAAAAAAAATTCAACCATATGACTCAATTTCGGCCTCTCGAAAGGTGCTGTATGAGGAGAATGGATACAAACAGCCACCACAGCATTGCAACAGTCACCACAAACCTGCATGTCAAATCAGGTAATAGGTAAAGGTAACTGGTCTAACTACCAACAAAGCAGTGCTTAATTTGTTAAAAAATAAGTGCAAGGGCCCTCATCAGGAGGTCACTGAAGCTTGCACCGCCCATTGCCTCTGCCAGCGCTGCCAATGACAGTACCTACACAACTACTAACCATTACACTGCTACAAGTGTGACAATTCAGACTATTCAAGGCCTCTAAAGCTATAAGAATAACTTGGGTGCTATATACTAGTTGTTTTAATGTATATGAGACTAATAAACAGCTGCTATTGTGCTCATCTCCAAATTACACAAACAGTGCTACCATGGTGCAGGCTGATATAAGTGCCAGTGTTGACAAGTGTCGGTGCTGAGCACCGGAAACCACCAGCACAAATTAAGCACTGTAACAAAGGCTCCAGTGTACACCAATGTGATTGTGGTTTTGCATGAAGTGGATGTCTATCCACTTCCCAAGCATCGAAGACCACAAGCGCAATATACCTAGGGGCATATCTACAAGCCCCTTGCACCGCCGGTGTGTCACGTTTTGTGACGCACTTGTGGCGCAGTGTGGTGCTCCATATTTACAAGGACACGTAAAGCTACCCTTCGTGGCTTTTCGTGTCCTAGTAAGTACTGCCCCTTTTCACGCAGCACTTTGTGTGAAAGGGGCGTTCCATGGGTGTTGCTGTGGGTGTTCCCACGCAACACCCATGGATTCTGCTGCATTCCCAGATTTACAACATTTCGTAAAGCTGGGAATGCGTCAGAATCCTACGCCTCCTTACGTAAGGAGGCGCAACGAGGAGAAATACTTTTATTTCTCCTCGTTTTTTCCTCTTTCTATGCATGCTGCACCTAGAAAGAGGAAAACACCTCTTGTGATAGTTTTTGTGCAGGAAGGTGTCCCTTCATACACAAAAACAATCATCCCCACAACGCAGGCACCCTGGTGCTAGGGGGCCTGCATTGGCGCATGCCCTCCAATTGTGCACCAGCGTAGGGGAGAGCTCGGTTACGTCATATTGTTGTAAATATGATGCATCCCTTTACTTCTGAAGTAACGCAGCGCAACGCAGCCAAATGGCTTGCGGCACCACGCTGAGTTACTGCCTTGTAAATATGGCCCCTAGTATATTGAACAAATCACCAGGAGTTGATCAATTCTTACAACTTCTGTTCTGCTCCTCATCGAATCAGACAACATAAAGGGACAGCAGAAGATGCTATGCATGGGTGTAATGCAAGCCTATGCAGCCATTTCCTGGGGGGGATGGTCCATTCAGCCAAAGGTCATTGAATATCTTTGATAATTGCAAAATCGGGCCCCTCACCACATTCTGTAGGAGGGACCCATCATTTTCCCTATGTTGTAATTAGTTACAAGATGCTTGCATTGTTCCTCTTGGGAACTTATTACATTTCCCTTGTCAGATTGATAGACCCGCAATATGAATTTCGTGCTGATATCTGCCTAGTTTGCTTATTTTACTCAAGTCCAAGGAAATATTATGTCCCCTCGTCCCCAACCCACGTTAACAATTGAAGAAAGGTTGGTAAGGACCACAACTTAGTAATCCTAAGTGTGGTTAACATTTGAGACACATCCTCAAAGTTAAAGGTCTGGCATTTGGGCAAATAAAATGCTAATGTTAATAATGATTCAGTGGCGTAGCAAAGGGGGGCGGAGGAACGGACTGCCCTGGGCGGCATGAGTTTTCAGGGTGGCGGACCCCCCCCCCCACTCTTACCTGCGGATGTCACGGGGCGGCAGATGCAGGGACCATCGACACACTACCCCCGCTCTCACCTGCGGCCGACGTGGGGTGGCAAACCCCCGACCGCCACAGGCAGCAAAATGTTTAGCTACGTCACTGAAATGATTAAAAGTCGTGCACCAACCTTGGGCACAAAACGTGACAAAGTTAATGAGAACTCATCTTTTAAGGGTTGTTTAATATCGTACGGACTTCATCAATTATAAAGCAATCCATCTCGAGACTTAAAATTATATAAAGAAAGAACACGCAAACACACACCCCTGAAATGTACCCAGGGTAGGGAACTAGGGGCTATGGGGTCTCAAGGGTGAGCTGGCCTCCCAACACAATATATGCACACAAAAAGAGCTACCCGAGATTTCTTAATTTTTAATTATGTATACCTCGAAGTTCTACTCAATATGAGTTATTGGACAGATACAAAAATGTGACGGGTTATCCTCACACACCACCAGGTGTCATGCTTCATCATAGGACAACGCAAGCTCTCTAAAAACCCGGTTTGATGGAGAGTGAGCCTTCACCTGGAGTCAGGGAAGCATTTCTAACTAAGGGTGGACCCATGATTTAAGTGTAATAAAAACCAATGTGACATCCCAAAAACTTTTTTACTCGCTAGAAATGACGCTTGATATTAAAAGAAATCGTGGGGCCAAGGGGAATTAGTACCCCATCACCACTTTTACCGTGAACATGTTTCTGCTTTGTGGCTCATGTATGTCCGTGGCATTCTTCAGGACAGGAATATGGGATGCGCATCTGGAGGAAGGAGCAGACGCGTTTAGGCTTACAGTAAAGAACGCACCTCGACAAAAGTGTGACTACAGGGGTTCCGGAGCCCTTCCTCCACGGAGCCCAGAAGACCCAACAGTGGGGTACATAAGAGCCAGATATATAAGAGGTAGACATATGTCACTCTTTGTCAGTGGCAAGTCTAATGTATGGTTGCCACATTAGGATCCTGTATTGCGATCCTGAAGAATGTCACAGACTCACATGAGCCGCAAGGCAGAAACATGTCAACAGTAAAAGTGGTGATGGGGTACTAATTCCCTTGTACCCACGATTGGTTTTAATATCAAGTGTCAGGTCTAGCGAGTAAAAAAGCTTTTTAGGATGCCACATTGGTTTTAAATATAATTAAATCACTGGTCCACTCTTAGTTAGAAGTGCCTCCCTGACTCCAGGTGAAGGCCTGCTCTCCATCAAACCGGGTTTCTGGAGAGTGTGGGTTGTCCTATGATGATGCATGACACCTGGTGATTATGTTCTCATAATCCAGCTTGTTTGTGACAGGTGCCTCGGTGGTGGTTTTGTGGGCACTGGTGGGAAGTCATTTGAAGATTTCTGTCTAGTTGAAGTTCAATTTAAGACAGTTGGTCTTCATCCAGTCAGTGACTTTGGTCATGCAGACGGCAAACATGGTCCGGGTGTTGGGAGTTTTGTCTGAGAGGGAAAGTATCAGCTCAGTGTCATTGGCATAGAATAGGACATCTATCTCATGGGTGCAGATGCTGCTTGTGAGGGGGATTGTGTAAGAGTTGAAGTGGGTTGGGCTGACAGATGATTCTTGAGGCACTCAACAGTTGACGTTGCGGGTGTGGGAGTAGTAGAGGGCTAGGCTGACTGTTTGGGTTCTTCCAATCAGGAATGAGCATTTCCATCAAAGTGTTGGTCCTTGGAATCCAATATCATGTAGACATCAGATGAGGATTGGGTGGGATATGGTGTTGAATGCCTCAGAGAGGTCCATGAGGAAGAGGGCTGTTGTGTCTCCTCTGTCCAAGACCATACAGATGTCGTCTGTTGCAGTGATGAGGTCTGTTTCTGTGGTGTACCTAGGTCTGTGGATTGTGTGGCTTGAAGCATTGGTGTGCGTTGAGATGGTTGGTTAGTTGCTTGTTGATCAGCTTCTCTAGGATTTGGGCCAGGTATGGTAGCAGGGAGATGGGTCTGTAATGAGCAAGCACCATTGGGTCTGTGGCTGACTCCTTGAGCAGGGGGAATACTGTGGGGTGGTTCCAGGTGTCCGGTTAGGTGCTGTTGAGATGGAGGAATTCTGGATAGGAGTGAGTGCTGAGCTGATGGGCGCTAGTCATTTAGCGAAAATGTGGTGGGGGCAAGAGTCCAATGGGGCCCATAGTAAATGGGCTGCATGGTGGAGGCAGTTTCGTCCATGGAGACAGCAATCATTATGGACAGTTCAGTTGGTGGTCGAAGTTGTTGTATATGCTGATTATGTTGATGCAGAAGAAGTGGGAGATCATGGAGAAGAGGTCCTATGAGGGGGTGATGCAGTTGGAGGCAGCCAGTGGGGAGGTGAAATCTTTCACAATAGTGAAGATCTCTTTGCTGCTGTTGGTGCTGGTGTGGATCTGCTGGTGGTAGAGTCTAAAAGCAGATTTGAAGAGAATGTGGCCTAACGGCTAGAGTGGTTGACCTCAAAGCTGGGGAACCAGGTTCGAGTCTCCTCAGGGGCACTCAACATCTTGTGAATCTGGGCAAATCAATTAATCTCCCTGTGCCTAACAAAATGAATGTGTCCATCTGTAAAGCAACTGGTGCTCATGTAAAATGCTCTGATATTTTTGGGTCGCGTTTGCGCTATATAAAACTCCAAAAAAAAGGTGTTCTTGCTGCTTTGTCCTGGCTAATTCTCCAGGCTAATTCTCCAACTACACTTGGATTGTTTGAAGAGGCGCTTCGTGGTAGGTTCACCATGTACTAGTTGACTTGTGGCCAGATATAGTGGCTTTATTGGGTATTAGGGGAGACAGGGTGTCAGCAAAGGCTGTGATCCAATTCACGTCAGTGTTCCATGAGTTTGGGTAACCAGTTTTCCTCAGGGATTTGATTACAGTCCCAGCGAGATAGTTTGGCATGGTAGATCTATGTTGATGGTAAACTTGATGATGGTGTGGTCAGTCCAGGTAACAGGCATGGGCTTGCTGATCGAAAGTGCTGAAAGTTGGGTCTAAAAGGTGCCCAGTGGAGTGTGTGGGTTCTTTCATGCATTGGGTGAGGCCAAGGTTTGCCAGGTCTTTGAGTAGTGTGGTTGTGTTCAGATTGGTGTAGTCTTCCAAGTGAAAATTCAGGCCTCTGAGGAGGATGAAGGTGCTAGAGTCGAGGATGAAAAGTGTAAAGATGTTCACTATGGTGTCAGCGAACATGGTACATGGTCATGGAGGTTTGTAGATGAGGGTGCCGCTCAGGGTGTGACGTGTTGGCTGTGACGTGGACCTTGAAGGACAGGTGTTCCATGTTGCTGGGGGATGTGTCCAAGGAGGTGGTGCTGCTGATGGAGTCCTTGAAAACAATGGTGATTCCACTGCCAGGCTTGTTTGGCGATTTTGAGGCTAGAAGGGACAGCTGTTGCAATTTTGAGGGCAAAATGCGGAGTCAGCCAGTTTTCCATGACGCACAGAAAGTCCCGAGCGTGGTCGTGTAGCAGGACCCAGATCTCTGTAGCATGTTTAGTGAGAGCGCAGGTGTTGAGGTGTGTGTGCAGGAGAATGCAGAGTGGGATGTGGTCGGTGGCTGGTGAATGTGGGTGTGAGTGAGGCTGGAGTTGGGTGCTGTGCGTGTGGAGGAAAATGTGCAGAGGGCACAGAAGAACACCCCTTCGGTGTTGTGCGGTAGCTGCACAACAACCAGTGACTGGGATTAAGCGCATTGAGGGTTGCGGTGGGGTAGTGATGGGGGTGTGGAGAACCAGAGTTCCTGGCGCTGTGGGTGGGGCATGGGTGGGCACAGATGGGCCTGCCTTTGGCATGCCTTCAAAGCGCCATTGGTGCACCCGCTGCATGCATCCTTTGTGTGTGTTTATACTGCAGTCGCCATTAAATAAGTCTGGGGGAGCAAGGAGAGCAGGGGGCAGATGGTGGGGCTGGGAGTGGGTACAAGAGACAGGAAGCAGGAGAGTTCATCAAGATGGGAGGAGGGAAGGTAAGGATGGTAGGGGTGGTAAGGAGCGTGTGGGTAGAAGAGGGAGGAAAAACACGGAAAAATACAAAAAACGGCGGAGAACAGAGTAATGAGTGAAAAACGAGCAAAGCAGAAATAGCAAACAGACCAGGCTCGAGCACTTTGTGTAAAAGTTAGGGAGAACAAAAGGAAACAGCAGAAAAGATCAACAAGAGGTAAAAAGAGCGCTGAGAGAAGAAAGCCAAGCGTGAGAGTGAATGAACGAACGAACAAGGCAGAAAAAGCGGTAAAATGGCAACAAGAAACAGATAGGCATGAAAATCAGCAAAGTAAGAGGCAACCAACTGGCAAAACAGAGAGGCAAGCAAATAAACGGTGGCAATAGCAAATAATAACAGACAAAGCAGAAGAGAGAGTGGAGCAACAGAGAGAGAGCGAGCAACAGGGAAGAGGCTGCCGGAAGTGAGGCGGGAGCCTTAGGTGCACAGGAGCGGGTTCCAAAGGGGCTTTGCCTGGTTAGAGGGCCGGGCACAGGTCGAAGAGGACCTAGGAGTCACTTGTGTCACATCGCATCAAAAGCAAGAGATTTGGGGGCTCACACTAGCACGTATGGTATACTTAAGGGAAAAAGTTTAACTTAACAGTTCTTTTGGCAGTTAAGAAAAATAGTAGGCGGCCATGAGTTTTGGGCCTTCTAGGTATAAGTAATTTCCCAGCAAGACGCTGGGCATTATGAACAGAGTGCTCCAATGAAGAAGGTGACTCTAATTCGGAATAGTAGATAATATGCTGAATATTACGTAAATCTTAAAAACATTTTGACTGTGATTTGTTTGAGATTTATTGTAACAAAATTGGAAGTCAACAACAGACAATTTCATGTGCGATGAAACACCATGGCTGTAGAATAGTAGTCAGAGTACAGTGCCCAGTTCCCCCGGCTCCTGTGGCTTGGAGGGCACAGATGGATACTAAACTTTGCAGGACAGATCAACCATTTGACATCTTCTTGGTTTTACCTACTAAAAACCTTGTGCAAAATCTTGCCGTTTATTCCCCTAGACCTCAGAAAATCTGTTGTAGTCCCACTAATTCTCTCACGAATCGACTACTGTAATGCACTTTTCTTGGGCATAAACAAACGCCAACTGTCAAAACTTCAATCCCTCCAAAATGCTGCAGTGCGAATGCTGCTCAATATCCCTAAATACCACCATATTGCCAGCGGCATTAGGGAACTGCATTGGCTTTCGGTCAAGCAGTGCATTGAACTCAAGGCGCTATGCCTCGTGCATAAAGCTTTATATGGGGGGGGTCATTGGACCTACAGAAACGGTTTCACTGGCACTCCCCACGGCGTAATCTTAGATCTGCCAATAAAGGTCTAGTCCAGGTCCCCAGAATACAAAAGGCTAGATGGGGAGGTAGAGGCCTTTCCTATCGAGCATCTAAGCTCTGGAATGAATTTCCGGTCATCCTTAGGCTACAATCTTCTAGACCCCTGTTTAGGAAAATGCTTCAGACCTGGCTATTCCCCTTACAGGAATGAAGCTTTCCCATGATCCTTCACTTGTTTCCTCGCCACTCCCAGCGCCAAGATGCCTCGGCATTCGTACGCTTTATAAGCTATTTACTTACTTACTTTACTTACCAGATGGATGAAAATATTGAAATATTTTACCTATTACCGTAGGCATCCTGTGTGGGTTTCATGCGAACACCCAGAAAGACTCTACGTTACACAAATCTTACTGTTTTTGCCTATAGCAATATAAGAGGTCTATCAAGTTTTTTCACAAATACTTTAGAGGCTAGCACATCACACAGATGAACCACTCAAGAGTTTGCCCGTAATATTTATGTTTAAGTCTGAGTCATCAGAGCTGCCCCTCAGGCTAGACAGATCATACAGTTTTAAGTCCTAAACCCACAGAATTAACAATGTGGTTGATGGCATTTTACAGCCTAAACTTACATTAGAGCTATCTCTCTGATCACACAGCTTGTTATTTGTCGACAGACTGCACAGCAGACATACCTCAGCGGTAATCTACAGGGTGACACTCAAAGTGTGCTTCTCCAGCCTTACGTAAATCTGTCACCGGCCAACCCCGGGACGGCTATTTCTTGGTAACTCATCATAACTGCATTCTCTCTTCCTTCAGCTATTTGAAATATAGCTCGTGTCAATTTCACTGAATTTCCTCTTCCCCCCATTGTCCAAATATAGCTCTCCCTGAGCAGCCATATGAGGGGAGGCATCCTTTGCCCCAGGCAGGGCCGGACTGGGAACCCAAAGCAGCCCTGGCAATTTTGTCAGATCGGGCCCCACCCACGGGGGGATCTTTGCAAGCGCCGAAGCACTGCTGCTTTACAAAACCAGCCCAAAGCACTGTTGCTTTTGTTACTGGGGGTCGATATTCCAGCATCACTGCAAAACAGGCCCAGTGGCGTAACAAAGGCCTCTGTAGCCCCTGCGGTGCCGGGGGTGCCCCGAGCTCTGGGGTCCCAGACCTCCAGGGGGCCCCTCCAGCACTGGCAGGCCCCTGGCCTGAGAATTTCGGACTGGTTCCAGAGTGTGAGGGGCCCCCTGCATGTACTTGGCAGATGGGCCCCTTCAAGTTTCATTACGCCACTGAACCGGCCCCCACCCAGTGCTTCAAATAGGCTGGTACTGAGTACAGACACTTCTCAGTGTTTTCTCATTGAGTACTGGGACTTCTCCTTGTGTCAAGAGAGTACTGGTGCTTCTAGTGGCATGCTGGGGATCAGGCTCTGGGGTATGGCCGCGTGACAGTTAATGGCCAGTGTATTCCAGAGGCAGGTTGCTCCTGCAGCCTTACACTCTAACTGACAGCGCGACAGGAATAAGGAGATGTGGCTTGACGGCTAGAGCTGCCGATACTGGAAGTCAGTTATAGTGTATGGCTGCAGCGCTGGAACACACTCACCATTGTCTGTCAGAGCGCCTAACGCCCTGCGGCTAAGGTCAGCTCGTGTGTGCAAGGCACAATTGGTACTAGTTTTTTGCAGCTATATATAGTGCAACCTTGGCAGGAGGGCATTAAAGCGGTTTACAAGAAAAGCAAAAGTTCTACATGAAGGCATACTTTTTGTTTTTATGGCACAGGGAGGTGAGATCCCAGCGTCGGCTCAACATCTCCCTGTGCCATAAAAACAAAAAAGTATGCTTTCACGTAAATCTGCTGCTTGTTATGTAAAACGCTTTAATGCCCTTGGGCCAAGTTCATGCTATATAAAGCTACAAAAAATACCAAAGATGCCCTGCACCTATGCGCTGGAGTTGGCCAAAGGGCACTTTACATTTGAAGAAGAAAATGCTGATATTGTACATGCCTGCCTCAAAGACACGCCCCTTCCAGACCCACTCTAATCAAATTGGTGAGTACCGACACTTCTCTTTTTCCATTGAAAGCACTGCCCCCACCACTCCAAAACTCGCCTTCCGGGCAAACGCCTGCTGCCCACTAAGGCCAGTCCGATCCTAGCCCCAGGCTACCATATCCATCACTTTTGTAACAATTTCTCTGCCTAGAATGATATTGTTTACCTTGCAAACCACACCAGCATCTTATTACATTAAATGGTATAGTCAGATTCTATGTAGCATTAGTGAGAATCAAGCAGGCATCTGTATGCGGGTACTGTGATTGCTGTCATTACCAGGGGACAATTTATTCTTCCTATTAAACGTTATTATATATTCTTTAAATATAGGGTCCAAAATCCCTGGCTCAGAGAAACTGTGTGCTACCCTGATCCTTATTTCAACATTTCTGACTGCTCGGGTTGTTTCCCCCTGAAGCGGACTCACTCCACATCATGGCAGAAGCTTTAGATGCCTTGGATACAAGTTGGTTCTCAGCAATCAATCAATCAATCAATCAATCAGGGGTTTGTTAAAGCGCGACTACTCACCCGTAAGGGTCTCAAGGCGCTAGGGGTGGGGGTGCAGGTTCCATCCATCAAGGAGGGGGTCTGTCGAAGAGCCAGGTTTTGAGGTTTCTTGCGAAGATGGGGAGCGATGTTGTCTGTCTGAGGTGGAGCGGAAGGGCGTTCCATGGTTTGGCCGCGAGGAAGGAGAAGGAGCGGCCTCCCGATCTGGTCTTTCTGGTGCGGGGGACCACGGCGTAGGAGAGCTGGGCTGATCGTAGGGTCCTTTGGGGTGCGTGGAATTTGAGTCGGCTGTTCAGGTATGCTGGTCCGGTGCCGTGGAGGGCCTTGGGTGCGTGGGTGAGCATCTTGAAGGTGATTCTCGCCTCGACAGGGAGCCAGTGGAGTGTGCGCAGGTGCTGGGAGATGTGGCAGTGTTTTGGCAGGTTGAGGACCAGTCTTGCGGCGGCGTTCTGGATGTTCTGTAGCTTGCGGGTGAGGTTTTTGTTTATTCCGGCGTAGAGTGCGTTGCCGTAGTCGAGTCTGCTGGTGACCAGGGCGTGAGTGACGGTCTTTCGGTGTTCGAGGGGATCCATTTGAAGGTCTTACGAAGGAGGCGGAGGGTGTGGAAGCAGGAAGACGAGACAGAGTTGATCTGGCGGTCCATTTTGAGCTCGGAGTCCAGGATGATTCCCAGGTTGCGTGCGTGGTCCGTGGGGGTTGGCGGGTTTCCGAGGGCGGGGGGCCACCAGGTGTCGCTCCAGGTGTCGGGGTTTGGGCCCATGATGAGTACTTCTGTTTTGTTGGTGTTTAGTTGTAGGCAGCTGTTTTTCATCCATTTGGCGACGGCTTCCATGCCTTCTCGAAAGTTGCGTCTGGCGGTGTTGGGCTCGTTGGATAGGGAGAGGATGAGCTGGGTGTCGTGCGTATGACACGATGTTGAGTCCGTAGGTTCTGACGATGGGTGCGAGTGGAGCCATGTAGACGTTGAAGAGCGTCGGGCTGAGGGAGGAGCCCTGTGGGACTCCGCAGGTGGTAGGTGTGGGGTCCGAGAGGAAAGGGGGAGTCTGACCCGCTGCGTCCTGCCGGAGAGGAAGGAGCGGATCCAGTCGAGGGCCTTGTCCTGGATTCCTGCGTCGTAGAGTCTGCGTATTAGGGTGCGGTGGGAGACTGTGTTGAACGCCGCTGATAGGTCGAGGAGGATGAGGGCTACTGTTTCTCCTTTGTCCAGTAGGGTGCGGATGTCGTCTGTTGCGGCGAGGAGGGCGGTTTCGGTACTGTGGTTTTTTCTGAAGCCGGATTGGGAGGAGTCGAGGATGTTGTGTTCTTTAATGAATGTGGCGAGTTGGCTGTTGATGGCTTTCTCGATGACTTTCGCTGGGAACGGGAGCAGGGAGATGGGTCTGTAGTTTTTGAGGTCGGTGGGGTCCGCTGAGGGTTTCTTTAGGAGGGGTTGACCTCAGCGTGTTTCCAGTCGTCGGGGAACGCAGGCGGTCGCCAGGGAGCGGTTGATGGTGTGGCGGAGCATGGGTGCGATGGTGTCGGTGGCTCTGTTGAAGATGTGGTGGGGGCAGGGGTCCGTGGGGGCCCCTGAGTGGATTGACTTCATTGTCTTCAGTGTGTCTTCGGTGGTGAGGGCTGTCCAGTCGTCAATCGCTGGTTTCCGGGTGTCGGGGGTGGTTGGTGAGGGTTCAGTGTGTTGGTTGTCTTCGTCGAAGTTGTCGTAGATGCTCTTGATTTTGTGGTGGAAAAAGGTGCTGAGTTTGTCGCAGAGGTCTTGTGAGGGAGGGTTGTCAGTAGACTCGCTAGTGGGTTGGGCGAAATCCTTGATGATGCTGAAGAGTTCCTTGCTGTTGTTCGCGTGGGTGGAGATTCTGTCTTCAATCGCTTTTTTCCTCGTTTCTCTGAGGAGTTGATGGTGGGCGTTGGAGGCGGCTCTGAAGTTGTTGTGGGCTTCTGTGGATTTGGTGTTCCTCCAGGCCTTTTCGAGGCAGCGGCATGTGCTTCTGGACTCTCGACGTTCGGTGGTAAACCACCTGGCTTTCTTGGCGCAGGTATTGTTGTTTTTCTTGAGGGGGGCTATGGTGTTGGTGCTGTCCGAGATCAGCAATGTTTTGATGTCTGCTGGAGATAGGAGACCACCCAAAGCGGGACTCCTTTTCTCATGGTTGCCTCTGTCCCCATATCTAGGCCACAATGGGACTCAAGGTTGGTGCCAGCTAAATGTTGGCCATGAGATAGAGACCAATTAATCAGCACATGGGGTTAGGAGGCAAATTTCTGGCCCTCCCTGTTAAATCCATGTAGTCTGTCATGACTGAAACCATTCACTGCCCCCAAGTGCTAGATGTGAAAGAGAGAGAGCGAGTGTGTCTGTCTGTCTGTCCGTCCGCTTGTCCAGCGTGTTGTGAGGGGCTGAGATTGTTCAGGCTCGAGGGGTCCCAAGTGTGCATACAGTCCCAAGATGGTGGCTTTCCATGCTTAATTGGGAACTGTGTGATTTATAACATACACTATTAGGAATTGCTTGGATCCCTCAAAATATCGAATGTGGATATCTTTCTTGGTGGCTGGTTGACCGAACACCAAATGCCACCATTTTATAATATAAACTGTCTTTGTGAACCAGGTAATCGAGTTTACCCTTGACTTCAAGAAGAATCTCTCTTCATCAGCCTAGAAGAAGAATTGGGCCAGAGACACAAAACGTGGCTGTCCTCCCATAGCGCTGGCACCAGACACGAGAACTGAGGGGAAAGGCTTACAGATGTTTTGACCTCAAGGCCCAGGTGATCGAGTGCCCCGCGAACTTGGAACCTGCCTTGACCAAGGACTGAGGTCCAGCTGCTGTCAGTGTTCCATCCCCATTTGTACATGTTCCTATACTAGTGATCAGTGATGCTACCATAGCCGTACAGCATTCTCAAGCATAGTACCAGAGGTCAGTAGCATATATTTATATGAGGGCCAATGAGTATCATCTCGGGCTCCTCCTAATGCATGTCAAAGCTATAGCATTGTTTTCAACAGTCAGTGCCAAGGGCAAAAAAGGAAAAGTCAAGGGAAGTTACCTCATGGGACTATGAGATGGGCAACCCTGTTTAGTGTCTTCATTGTATAAGGGTGTTCTTGGGAAGCCCCAGGTTTGTAGTTTAGAAGGTCACTTGGATATGTGGTTCCTTCAAACTGAACAAAAAAGAAAAAGTTTGGGGAACTTTAGGGTTAAAGGGAAAAAGTCCGACAACTCGTACAATTAGCTGAGACTTTTATCCACACAAAGTTGTAGAAATCAAATTATTGCTCATCATATGTTATTTGCTAAAGAGTCTCATTTTTTTGTGAGCCTCTATACCAGTGGCGGCTCTTTTGCTATGGCGGAGGAGCATCGCCTCACTGCTTTCAAGCAGTGCGAGAAACAAAAAGATAAAATGATAATAACTTTCAGTTATTATCATTTTATGTTTGTGCTGCTTTGCGGGCAGGCGGGTGGGCAGGGCTGCTCTGCTCTCGGAGTAGGGGAGGAGTGGTATGCCCACTCCTAAGTGTGCAATGACTGTTTTGTCTGCCCTTTCGGGCCGCTCAAACCAGTCATGCGCACTTTCCTCGTTCTCCATGCAGGCTGCATTACAGCCTGCATGGAGAACATGCCTACCTCTCCAGCCCCTGGCTGAGCGCTGTGTCACGGCGCTCAGACCAACCACAACGCTGCATTGCGGCGTAGTGATTGGCTCAGGGGAGGGGGCCTGGCTGCCTGCTTCCTGTTCTTGAAGTCGGAGAGAGGAGAGCAGGAGCAAAAGCACGGGACCCGGCGGAAAGGTACGTTTTGTTTTTGTTATGCTAATTCCTGCAATCGCTACCCCCCGCCTCCGCCTGCGCAACACTCCCCGTTACCCCCCCGCACGCCCTCCCCCCACCCGCGAGCCATGCCGGCCACCACTGCTCTATACTTACATCACCCTTCAGAAGTAAGCATCAACTTCTCTCCATCCCTTAAGGTTTAAAGCATAAAAAGGAGTTTTTAGGCATTTTAGCCGGCCTGGAATAATGTTGGGTTCCTGGATCCCAGGAACAAATGTCAATACTTGTTATAAGGACTACAGAGATACCTCAGACCTTCCTAGGTGTCAAAGAACTGGCCTGACATGTACCACAAATCAACAACACAAGGTATGTCATGAAAAAGAGAAGAAGGGCAGAAAAGAGTACCAAAGAACACCACATTAAGGAGGGAATAAAACAAAGAAAGGAAAGGCAGAGAATACTATATGTATAAGCAGAGAGGGTAAATGGTATACATACACAATACAGAAAAGAGCTGGAATACATTTTTGTTGCGATTTTAGAGCGCGTGCTGGGATAAAAAAGGAGTACATAGAGTGTATACAGTTTCCCACACCCATTTCTTCTGCGTGAATACCTAGAGGTCATATGGTTCGCCATTTATGCCACTACCTCTAATCTAATGGATGTCATACAATGTAGATCCCACCAATTCCATGCTAAGACTATCCTCAGACAAGTGTCCAACGTTCTCACTAAAGTCCACCACAACCACCTATTCTCAACTATCTCCTTCTTGGCCTCTTACCATCACCTGCATTGGTTCATCAAACACTGCACTAGCTATTCTGACCTCCACTGGGTATCTGCAGTAAAACATTTGTCTGGCTTTTCTTCTACCACTTAAATATCTCTGTACAGCTGCCTAGTGCGTCTTGCACTGACGTACTTGTGGTTGCCTGCCCTTGCCTGCTCCTTCCTGCTTACCTCCAACAAAGAAAAAATTATCTGCATCTCACCTCTCTAACCACCTAACCTTCTTCCATCCAGACACTTCACCCAAGACTGTAGTCTTGGCCTCTAGTTTGATTCCAGTTCCTTTACCATCTACATCACTACTGCCATCAGGTTCCACCTACTAAACATCTGAAAGATTTACCCATACCTTGCACTCGGCCCTACCAAAACGTTATGTTTCTGCTGGACTAGTAGAAAAAACTCCTAATTGGCTGGTGTCAATTTGGATCAGAGTCATAACATAATTTCTTCTAATCTGGTCAGTATCATGTGATGTGATTATCCTATGTTGAAATCATCTGTACCGAGGTCACATGATGTTGTTATAGACGATGGAATATAATGCTATAGGGAGTTGTTAACACTAAACAAAGAAGAGAACCTACCTCTTTTGGTCACAGAACATTGGCAAGTCTATATATGCTCACTCATGTTTACACAAGCCATTCTCTCTTTTACACACTCTCTCACAAGTGTACCCAAAACATGCATGCAGGATTTCATGTCCCTCAACTCCTGACCAATCAGCAATGGAGCGGGAATGTGATAGGGAGACTCAGTCCCCTATTTGTAAGAGCATGGCTTGTAGGCAGATAATAAGAGGTTGCGGAGATGGTAGCAAATTGAGGTGGAAAGGTAGGAGATGTTGATTCCAAGCCAAGAACCCACACTAGCAACTCCTGCCCCTTCTTACCCAACATGAAACAAGGACCATCTAAACATGGGACATACCTCCACCATCCCCCGCCCCTCCCAATGACATGCCAGCGACATGAGGTACCCCAGCCCTCTCCCTGTGCAGACCATGCAAGAGGTAAGCTGCAAAAATGGCAGGCACTGCAATGAAGCGGGTGGCACTAGTAGAAACGTGTCTGTCCTTACAGTAATGACATCTATGTATATATCTCAGTACAAGCTGACCTTTTTTTCACTTAATGGTGTTTATTACTATCAACATCAATATAAATAACTTTATTTCGGCATACATGCCATAAACATTTTCACATCTTCATTATCCATACAGTAATAAAAACACATAGCAATTAAAAGAATGGAAACATATATCCTGGTGAAAAGTTCTATGAAAATACAGCATTAAGAACATGTCCTAAAAAACAAAACAAAAAGCAAGAGAAGAAAGCGCCAGGCCATCTGAAAGGATAAAGTGCAAAGACATACAGTTAACAGATACTTTTGCAATTTTCTCCTAATACCCCACATGTGACCCAGGAAGTTGACATCAGCACAAGCAAACAGGGGTTTAGCATCAGATCTTAAGATATGCAGGGCTTCTACATGATTACGCATTTCTAGCTGCTTGCAAATAGGGTTTAGCCAGTTTGCTCCTGGGAGTGCATAAGCTGGGCAGGCAAACATTCCGTGGACAACTGATTCAGTAGCTGTTTTGTAGCCGAAACAGATCCGAGTTGCTGCTGAGTTATGGTGCCAGCTACTTGTGAATAGGTTCAAGGGAAGTGTACCAAACGTAAACTGGATGTAAAGTTTCCTATCATTTGGCACCTGAATGATGTCCAAGTAGTTCTCCAGGGAACTATCCAGTTTAAACTCCATAAACTCAGTTGTCAGCCTCCCCCATGATGTACTGCTGAGCTCGGCTTGCGCTATCCAATCCCAGTACTGTAATTTTACATGGTCTTTTGAGGGGAATGATGAAGTATCAGCATTAGCCCAAATTCCCTGCAGCCCAATATCGGGCAATAGTCTCCTCACACTGCTCAACCAGCTTATTTTATTAGGCTTGTCCAGGCGACTAACTTCTGTGAGAGCATTAGTTTAGGGAAGCCATTCTGGAGTGGACCTAATTCTCCTCCAAAAAGCAATGGGTGAAGCTTAGCTTTGTCAGCAATGGATTTCCTGCCCATATCCAGCTCTAAGCGGTGGAGTGGTGTACTCAGGGGCATCGACACCAGGGTCCTCAAAAATGTATGCTGGGATCTGGAAAGGGCATCCATTCTGTCTAATCCCCACAATTGAGCTCCGTAAAGAGCGGAGCTCACCGCTTTTGAATCATAAATCTGTAGGACGTCTGCAACTAGTTTACTAGTTGATGTGCAGTGTTCCTTCCCCAGAGCCCCAACTATGTGTTTATGCTTTAGATCATCTTGGTCACATGCGGTTTCCAGGACATGCTTTCAGATAGTTTTATGCCCAGATAGTTGAAAGTATTAACCCTCTCGGGCAAAACCCCACCAAAGTTGGGTCTCCCCCTGTAGGACTTATGAGGGTTTATTGCCATAAATTTGGTTTTAGACATATTTATCTCTAGGCCTGGCAGGTCACAAAAGTCTTTAGAATGGCCCCCACCCCTGGGGTTTTCAACACCAACAAAGTGTTGTCTGCAAATAGGAGGGTCACAACCCCCCCCCCCCCCAATGATGGTGCATCTGCTGGATGCTGTGATAAGAACTGGACTACACTATTCATATAGAGGGAGAAAACAGTTGGTGCCAGCGCGCACCCTTGGTGTTCTCCCCTACTGACATGGGTTGGGTTGGTAAGCTGACCTTGATTGCCCCACCGCACACTAGCATAGTTGGCCTCATGAAGGATGATGACCAATGATAAAATCTCACTGAGCATTCCCATATATTTTATCACATGCCACAACTTGTTTCTTGGGACGAGGTCGAAGCTGTCTTCAGATCAATAAAAGCAATGTATAAGCTCCCCTGGCCAATGACCATGGTTTTCCAAAATAAAAGGAGAAGGCGAAACACCTGGTCTATTGTCCCCCGGCTTTTGTCTGGAACCAGCTTGGTAGGGTGTTAAAATATCGTTATCGCTTATCCAATCCTGGATCTTAGACAGACGTGCGCGACAAAACACTTTTTGTATTGAGTCGATGAGGCTGATAGGCCTGTAGTTAGAAGGTTCAATCCTGTCACCTTTCTTAAATAAAGGAATCACCTCTGCACCATTCCAAGACCCTGGAATCGAGGCCCCACCTGCTATGGCATTAGAGAGTAACAGGATATAACGTGGCCAATTAGCTCTTTAATGGAAAAAGAGATCACCTGGGATGCTGTCGGGGCCTTGGGCTTTTGCTTGGACCATTGAATCAATGTAAGCCTGAATTTCACTCATGATAAACAGGTCCTTGTTATCAGTCTGGGATAGTGCAAGAGCATCTACGGGACAGTCAAACATGAGGGATTCTGAGTATAAAGAGCTGAATTGATCGTGCCGAGCAGAGACTGATAAATAATTGGCGGGTGGGGGGGGGGGAGGGAGGATGCCCTCATTTGATACGACCCATACGACCAGGGACCAGAACTTTATGGAGTCTTTGTGATCACATGCTTCCTTGATGAGCCGCCATCTATTCTCATCGCACTCCCTTCTTGATTTTAATAGGGCATTCTTGTAGGACCTTCTCATGGTTCTAACACAAACCAGATCCTTAGATCTGATAGCCAGAGAGAGTTGGTTTCTTAAATATCTGCACTCTCAATTGAACCAGGCTTTCAATTCCTTATTATTAGGTCTAGTGTTAATCTTATGCACAGACACGGTGAAATGAGAACCCAACTGCTCAAAAAATTGGGAATGAATATCTGGGACCACAGGCAGCTCTCCTGGCTTTTCGTGCAGAGCAGCGATCTCTTGTATGCATGCCCGCAAATCCAGGTTAATGAGCTGAAGCGTGTCTTCATGGAGATTCATCGTTTGCCATCGCTTATCATTAGATGGGTGTACCTCCCTAGTTGCTATCTAACTGGGCCAAATTAATTAAATCTTTGGAAGAAACATTGAGCAGAAACCGGCAAAGATGCTAGTTTACGCTTTGCTTGCTACACTCTCCTATTTACAGTAGATGCATAACTCAGTGAGCTCTTTTACCTGGATTTGTAACATGGGGATCAGAGGTTACTTAAGGATATTTGCAAAAAAAGTATTAACCTACTGGCAAGGCTTTTATAGAATACAATCTATAACCTAACATTACATGGAATGCTCTAGACAACATTTTTATGAGGATTCAGACCTGTGACCGGATATTACACACAGAACTGTGACTCCAGAAAATGACTTAATTGTGACTCCAGCAAGTACATTTCGTTAACGAGGACTAGGTATACTGGTTGGCGTGATGTTCTTGCACTAGAAGGTGAAGAACTGTTTCCCAATCAGAGAAGCCACCAAATCAGCCTTATTTAAAGTTGCCAATGATCTTTAAAGCAAAGTCTTTTGAAAGAATCAGTCAGTTCAGTTGCCAAAATGTGAGCCGTGGATCTTGGGCCAATAGTCCTCAATTCACAAAATGACTTGGCACACACTATACGGAAAGAATCCATGCTCAAGCTGTGCTAAAATCCCTCATGTGAGTTGCTCTGCCTTTGTTCAAGCTCAACGCTTTCTTAAACACTGTGCGGAAATATACTTTTTAATATTGTGTTCATGTTCGCTTAAAAAAATGTAAAAAATGTGCTGCTATTTTGAAGCTATTTCAACTGCATTTTATGGCCTCCTAAATAGCCTCATCTTTTCCTGCCTTATTATCACATTTACTCAGGCTCCTGGAACAAAGGGGACACCTTGCAATGGAGTGCTCTGCAGCAGCATGGGCCTAGGCTAATAGCAGCTGAGATGTTATTTCTTCAGATGCCCACCAGCCCTGTAACCGCACTGGGCTATCCACCCTCGCGGCTCCACATCCACAGATACACACAAGTACAGGAGAAAAGAGCCAGTGCAGGAGCTGGGGGCAGAGCATCAGTCTTGGGCTGGACTTCTCCTGGCGGCTGGAGCAGTGTCTGTCCTAGCCGACACAAGCAGCACCACCACAAAAATTAGTACATCAGGTGCGCAACTCTGATGTCTCCCCATTGAGCATCACGCCGAGTCACTGGGGGTGGTCCTGACAGTACAGTGCCCCATTTTCAGATCCACGCCTCCACAGAGCTCTGTCTACACATCACACAATGGGGCGTAGTATCCACACCCCAACATTGGTGTGACTGTGATAATTCGATCCGACTCGCGCAGCTGTGACCCGATACTGAAATATGATTAGGTGGGGTGTTCCACTCCATACACCCCCCTTAAAGATACGCCCCTGCGTAATGTGAATATACCATCACAGCTGAGCAAGATCCCCAAGGGCAGAGGATAAGAAATACTTGACCTGCGAAAGCACAACAGGAACGCATCCTTATAGTATATAGTATCTAATGTCCTTTTATAGATATTATGGACCTTGAGCCTGGTCCTGGAATGTCTGGCAACGAGAATGAAATGCAGCTGTTGTGGATTGAGGATCCATCAATGCCATCATTTTTTTAAAAACCTACTTGACTTATATACATCTGATCTAGAACATCAGACGCTTTTGATTCAAGCCCATTCTTTCATCTGGAGCTGTACGCGGGTGGTGCGGCATTCTTAGAAAGTCATGGAGATTTTCATGAATCATGGCCAAGATAATTTTCTGTAGCTGCAAATGAAGACGGTCCTGCTCTAGGATTTAATATACGCAGGAGGATTCAGAGCTATCCAGGAATTTGTGACCTTGTCTTTCTTTGGTCCTGAGGAGGCCATGATTTAATATGGCCAAAACGCGTCGACCTTTATAATTTGAAGAAGTCTTTCTAGATAAAATGGACTTTGAACTGATCAATTTAGAATGCATGGAGCAAGTAATGAAAGGAGGGATCTTTTTCTGACTCCCTTTTATTTTGAACTAGTTAAGTTAATTCTTTATTGTATGATTACCTAAAATCATTTACAAATACAATACATGTTACGTCATAAAAGAAAGTATTTGGTTGGTTAAAAAGTCTAAATAAAAGAAAATTGTAAAAACAAAGAGAGGGCAAGATACAGCATAAAAAAGGAGCGAGACTGAAAGGCATGGGAGCGTAGGCGTGCAAACGTGCAATACGATGACATTTACATCATAGATAAATGCATTTTTATGAGTACATCTAAGAAGTAAGACAAGATGCGGAATGAAAGTTGGGCGAGCTGTACAGTGATAATAGTTGAGTAATAGTGCAAAAGCGTAGGTACAGAGTCGTAATACCAAGGCTGCTACCACAGTTGGTGATGTGTGGCTCGTATATTATTTTGCTGTTATCTTCTGTTCTTGCGTTGAGCGTAGAGTTATTCCAGCTACCGCATTGAACTTCCCAATTCGTGCAAGCTCCATCGGCACTGTGGTGGTGTAGATAAACATTAGAGCCTCCTTGCATGATCTTACTCCATTTTGGATGAACATAGTTCTTAGATATAGACGCCTCGGGCTTAACAAGACTGGACAGCAGCAGATGACGTGCTCTGCAGATTCTGTATGATATTGGCACAAACGACATCCACTGCTTCCTGATGGTGTATTTTTCCAGTGTGCCCTGTAATCCTGTATTGGTAATGTTAGGAGCCTGGTCCTCAATACATTCTGTAGGGCTTGCCTGCCCAATCCTGCTTTCAGGTATGGTTGACATGGGATAGCTTCGTGTGAGTAGACAAGGCCCTCTGCGCCTCGAATGGATCTGATCCGTTCGAGATCCTGTTGTCTTGAAGTGATCTTTCCCTGCTTCTTTAGCAGGTTTTTTAGGCCGACGGTTGTTAATTGAGTGTCCGTTAGAAGATCAGCTGGCAGACCCAGTGTCTTATTGGCTGTCACGAGGTACCTTGCCCAACGACTAGTGTTGTCGGCGAAGACTATTTGTAGTGCTTCCCTGATAGTACCAGGACTTGCCTTAATCACATGATGATGGAATTTTACTATATCTTTTTTACATTCTATGTCCATTGCTGTGATATTGAATTCTAGATGAATCAGTGTGCGCCTTGTCGAATATAGAAGCTTGAAAACCTTTCTGAAGGCCATGATGTGCAAGCGCTCCAGTTTGTCGGTCAGCAAGCCAGGGTAAGCAAGATGGCCATAGCTCAATGTTGGACTACCTCCAGGTGGATCATGAACTACATAACTAGATAAACATCTACACTTAAAGACGTGCAACAAGGGACAAAGAACAACAAAATATTTGTTTCTATATTTTGTCTATGTGTACATTGTATATTATCTACTGGCGGTCGCCAGTAGATAGTTATAGTTAGGACCTATTATCCATAGGAAATCCGCGACATTCTATTTGAAATAACGTTGGCGCCGGTTGACGAATCTTCGCGAAAGTTTCCAACTTGTTGGGGCGCCCCGCTCCGCTCCTACCCTGAAAGTCTCGGGTTGATTCGTCAAGCGGGGGCCGAGAAAAAAGGGGGGTCCCAAAACACGTTTTCCCCATTCATTTTTCCATAGGAACCTTTAGTCGCAGCTACAGCCCGAACTGCTGAACGGAATTACACCAAATTTGGCAAAGAGGTAGCTCTTGGTTCAGACTGGTGCCTTTTGCTTAAATGGTGTAAATCCGTTCAGTAGTTCCTGAGAAAATCAAAAGTAAAGTCACATATATATCTATGGCCGAGTAGGGTCCGCGTACCCTCAGCGCACCCTGCGCGCACCGTCCCGATCACGAGCTGCATGCTAATTGGCTGTCAGCTGGCTGTCAACACTCCAAACCAGGAAGTGTTGGCAGCCATTTTGTCCCTCGGTAGAACCGAGGCACAAAAACAAGTGCGCAAACGCACAAAGGGGGCAGGGTAGAAACACCCTGACCTCTAGGCCTGCTCAGGGGTCCCACAAAGACCCCTGGGCAGAAAAAGCATTTTTTTTTTAAATCGGCAGGATGCGCTCAGGGTGCGCGGATCCCGCCGAGAAAAAAAAGAAACAAGTGCGCAAAACGCACAAAGGGGCAGGGTAGAAACACCCTGACCCCTAGGTCTGCTCAGGGGTCTCACAAGGACCCCTGGGCAGAAAAAGCATTTTTAAAAAGAAATCGTCGGGATGCGCTTAGGGTGCGCGAATCCCGCCGAAAAATAAAAATCAAGCGCGGTCTCCCGCGCTTCGATGTTAATTTGCCCCGGGTGGGCCAAGTCCCGGGGGCATGGTTGGGGGTTTAAATTTAATGTGGGGGCCTCTAAGGCCCCAAGCCCCGGGGACCGCCACCCCCGGGGCTTTGAAAAATAATGGTGCGGGAGGGCTCTTGGCCCTCCCGCAGCCCCGGGACCGCCACCCCCGGGGCTTCTTTTTAAAATTTTTGACTTGTGTGGGGGCTCCAGCCCCCACATGCCCCGGGACCGCCACCTCCCCGGGGCACTAAAGATTTGAATATGGGGGTCCGTTACGGACCCCAAAGCCCCGGGACCACCACCTCCCGGGGCTGTTAAATGGTTGGGAGGGGGCCGCGCGGCCCCCTCCTGGAGCCCTTGATGGCCCTGGGGACCGCCACCCCCAGGGCCACCTCCTGCAGTGTCCCGGGGTGCCTACCCCGGGACACTGTAGTTTGCTATGACAGGACGGGAGCCTCGCGGCTCCCGTCCTGTCATAGCAAACTTGGTTTGCATTTTGAAAGAGAGAGCAGGAAACCTGCTCTCTCTTTCAAAATGCAAACCCAATTGCTTTCCACATGGGGAGCAGCATGTTAGCTGCTCCCCATGTGGAAAAGCAATGCTGGCTCGCGGAGGAGGCGGGGAGCCGGCTGGGACTGTGGGGGATTGGGGACCCCCACAGTTCCCAACCAGAGGTCAGGCCCCGGGGATGGGGTCCCGGGGCCATAAGTGGCCAGGGAGGAAGGCCACGCAGCCCCCTCCCCAAATTAAAAAAATTTAAAAAAAAAAAAAAGGGCAAGGCCGGCCCCGGGGATGGGGTCCCCGGGGCCTTAAATGGCCTGAGGAGGGGGCCCCGCAGCCCCTCCAAATTTAAAAAATACAAATCGAGGGCATGCCCCGGGGATGGGGTCCCGGGGCCAATACAGGCCCAGGGAAGGGGGGCCACGCGGCCCCTTCCCGTTTTTTTTATTTATTTAAAAAAAAAAAATGTTCAGGCCCCGGGGATGGGGTCCCCGGGGCCAAAGTGGCCAAGGAAGGGGGCCACGCAGCCCCCTCCCATTAAAATTTTTTTAAAACGACCGGCATCGTGCCGGAGGCACCGCCCCTCCCAGCAGTACTCTGCAAACGCGCCCCCTGGCGCGTTTTAAGAAGGGAAGTAATTCCCCTTGAATACTGGGGGTCCCTGGGGCCAACTAGCCCACCAGGAACCTCCAGTATGCGCCAGGGGCTGCGTTGCAGAGAGGTGTACAGAGGCCACGCCCTTTTTACACCTCTCTGCAACGCAGCTCTGTGGCGCTTTTAGAAGTACATGGTGGGCTAGTTGGACTCCAGGGACCCTCAGCATTCAAGGGGACTTAATCCCCCAACTTAAAACGCGCCACGGGCGCGTTTGCACAGTGGTGAAGGGAGGGGCGGGGCTTCAGGTGACATGTGTGCAAACAGGCCCCGTGGCGCGTTTTAAGATGGGGAATTAAATCCCCTTCAATCCTGAGGGTCCCTGGGGGCCAACTAGCCTAACAGGTACGTCCAGAAAGCGCCACAGAGCTGCATTGCAGAGAGGTGCAAAAAGGGGCGTGGCCTCTAAACACCTCTCTGCAACGCAGCTCCCTGGCGCATACTGGAGGTACAGGTTGGGCTAGTTGGACCCCAGGGATCCTCATGATTCAAGGGGACTTAATCCCCCAACTTAAAACGCGCCACCGGGCGCGTTTGCACAGATGTCACCTCAGGCCCCGCCCCCTCCCTTCACCATTGTACAAATATTCCTCTAAAATCAGCCGAACTACGAATTCCTATTTACTCACCTGTTATCAGGAGAGACCTCAGTGCTGCATCTTTCAGCCCAGTACTGATCATGAAAAGTAATTTTAACCGTACTTACCAGTAACTTGAATTTCCTTCCATAGGATATCATTGCCTGCTTTTTGATGAAAAAGTTTCTAAGTGTCGATTTTGAAACATACAAATATTCCTCTAAAATCAGCCAAACTACGAATTCCGATTTACTCACCTGTTATCAGGAGAGACCTCAGTGCTGCATCTTTCAGCCCAGTACTGATCCTGAAAAGTAATTTTAACCGTACTTACCAGTAACTTGAATTTCCTTCCATAGGATATCATTGACTGGTTTCACTTGGAAATTCTTCTAAGTGTGGAGTTTTGGAACTTTATAATATTCCTCTAAAATCAGCCGAAATACGAATTCTGATTTACTCACCTGTTATCAGGAGAGACCTCAGTGCTGCATCTTTCAGCCCAGTACTGATCCTGAAAAGTAATTTTAACCGTACTTACCAGTAACTTATATTTCCTTCCATAGGAATCCATTGTCTGGTTTTCAGCAGAAAAGTTTCAAAGTGTTGATTTTCACAAACTACAAATATTCCTTAAAAATCGCCTGAATGACTTGAACGCATTCTTTCAACTGTTTACAGGAGATGCACCAGTGCTGGATCCAGGATCCACCACTGAGTAAGAAAAAGTAACGATAACACTACTTACCTGCTAAGTGAATTTCCTCCCATAGGATAACATTGGTGATTCTATGTGAAAAAGTTTCTAAGTGTCAACTTTTAAAATACAATAATATTCCTTAAAAATCACTACTGTAACCAAAACGCTTTTACTCAACTGTTTACAGGAGATGTCCCAGGACTGAATCTAGGATCCAGTCCTGTGGTTAGAAAAGTAATCCATAAAGTAACTAATTGCATTTAACTTGAAATTCACATTGAGCTCAATGTTGCATTGTGTTTGAAATTGTGTTGCCCATTGCAATAACTGTAACTACTGTACTTAAAAGTCTATTGCCTATTTGCAAAGTATTTAAACTAAAGTAATTCATTCTGAGAAAGTATATTTTGTAATGTAATGTATAATGTAATTACAATGTATTTAAAAAAATAAAATATCTAAAAATAAATAGTTTAAAAAAATGTAGTAAATCAGTATCAAAAAATAAATATAACAATTAATACATTTAAAAATTGTCATTTACAAAACCTTTGAAATTCACTGAAAAAAACCATAGGTTTCAGACATGTTATAGTTAGGAATTAGCATTTAAAAAACCTTTGAAATTCACTGAAAAAACCATAGGTTTCAGGCACGTTATAGTTAGAAATTAGCATTTAAAAAACCTTACAAATTCACTGAAAAAACCATAGGTTTTAGGGACAGTTATAGTTAGTTGGACATTGCACTCGTACAAAACCTGTGAAATTCCCCGTTATAGTTAGTTCAGGTAACTATAACTCGCGCTCCGCAATGCACTGCTGATGACGTCACATATTACATCACTCATGACATGGTCAGTGACATCACTGATGACATCACTGATGACATCTCAAATGACATCACTGATGACATCATCCATGTGATAATTTGATGCATCTTCTCACACCCTAATATAACTTTTGATACACCCACTGTAAATTACAGACTGCCATTGTCAAAACCATAGACACTCCAACACCAATTACTATATACACACTCACTGATTCTTAGGTCTACACACACACATCTACTCACTCACTCGTACAGTCATTCATACTTATAGTCACTCAGTACAGGACTATTATATGCACTCATACACCTATATAAACACTCACACACCGCCACTCATCCATAGAGGTACTCACACACCTAGTCAGTCATGCAAAAAATTAAGCACACACCCATTTACTCACCTATACAGTTATACACACACCAGCTCACTTACTCATACAAATACTAGCACATTCTTACGCTCTTATACAATCTCTGATACAAGCACACACTCATCCATACAGTCACTATCACAATCACACACTCTCGCTTATAGGTATTTATATACTCCAACACACATATATACTGCCTTTCACATACGTAGTTACTCACACATGTACCACTGGGACATACATTCACTCACTAACACACTCTTACACACACTCACCCACCCAAGTAGTCCATCACAGATGCACTCTTGAAATCATGCACCCAGTGAATCACCCACTCACACATCTATGTACAGAGTCACACACACCCCACCCACACAAACACTCAGGCAGCCATACAGATACTCAGAGAACCAATCAATAACCCATATAGACACTCATGTAGCTATTCGCAAATCCATGCATCCACTTACACACCAACAAACAGACGGATACAGACATTCACACAGTTTAGTCACTAACCCATGCATTCAGTAAGATACGTTTAATCACTCACTTGTAGAGTCAGTCACTCACGTACTAAATCATCCATTCAGACACTTATACACCCACTCATTCTTCAATACGCCTTTCCCTATATTTATTAAACATATTTAAACTTTACAGAAACACACAGTCACAGGATGATGTCATCAGTGATGTCATCAGTGATGTCACTGAATTTCACGGGTTTTGTACGAGTGCAATGTCCAACTAACTATAACTGTCCCTAAAACCTATGGTTTTTCAGTGAATATATATATATATATATATATATATATATATATATATTCACTGAAAAAACATAGGTTTCAGGCACGTTATAGTTAGAAATTAGCATTTAAAAACCTTACAAATTCACTGAAAAAACCATAGGTTTTAGGGACAGTTATAGTTAGTTGGACATTGCACTCGTACAAAACCCATGAAATTCCCCGTTATAGTTAGTTCAGCTAACTATAACTCGCGCCCGCAATGCACTGCTGATGACGTCACATATTACATCACTCATGACATGGTCAGTGACATCACTGATGACATCTCAAATGACATCACTGATGACATCATCCAGTGACTGTGTGTTTCTGTAAAGTTTAAATATGTTTAATATATATAGGGAAAGGCGTATTGAAGAATGAGTGAGTGTATAAGTGTCTGAATGGATGATTTACTAGGTGCGTGACTAACTCTATAAGTGAGTGATTAAACGTATCTTACTGAATTCATGGGTTAGTGACTAAACTGTGTGAATGTCTGTATCCGTCTGTCTGTTGCTGTGTAAGCGGCTGCATGGGTTTGTGAATAGCTACATGAGTGTCTATATGAGTTATTGATTGGTTGTCTGAGTATCTGTATGGGTGCCTGAGTGTTTGTGTGGGTGGGGTGTGTGTGACTCTGTGCATAGATGTGTGAGTGGGTGATTCACTGGGTGCATGGTTTCAAGAGTGCATCTGTGATGGACTGTATGGGTGGGTGAGTGTGTGTATGGGTGTATTGGTGAGTGAATGTATATCTCATTGGTACATGTGTGAGTAACTACATATGTGAAAGGCAGTATATATGTGTGTTGGAGTATATAAATGGCTATAAGTGAGAGTGTGTGATTGTGAGAGTGTGTACTTGTAGCAGTGATCGTATAAGAGCGTAAGAATGTGCTAGTATTTGTATGAGTAAGTGAGCTGGTGTGTGTATAACTGTATAGGTGAGTAAATGGCAGTGTGATTAATTATTTGCATGACTGACTAGGTGTGTGAGTACCTCTATGGATGAGTGGCGGTGTGTGAGTGTCTATGTAGGTGTATGAGTGCATATGATAGTCCTGTACTGAGTGACCGTAAGTATGAGTGACTGTACGGGTGAGTGAGTGGATGTGTGTGTAGACCTAAGAATCAGTGAGTGGGTATGTAGTTATTGGTGTTGGAGTGTCTATGGTTTTGCGAATGGCAGTCTGTAATTTAGAGTGGGTGTATCAAAGGTTATATTAGGGTGTGAGGAGGTGCATCAGATTATCACGTGGATGATGTCATCAGTGATGTCATCAGTGATGTCATTTGAGATGTCATCAGTGATGTCATCTGAGATGTCACTGACCATGTCATGAGTGATGTAATATGTGACGTCATCAGCAGTGCATTGCGGGGGCGCGAGTTATAGTTAGCTGAACTAACTATACGGGGGAATTTCACGGGTTTGGTACGAGTGCAATGTCCAACTAACTATAACTGTTCCTAAAACCTATGGTTTTTTCAGTGAATTTGTAAGGTTTTTTAAATGTTAATTCCTAACTATAACGTGCATGAAACCTATGGTTTTTTCAGTGAATTTCAAAGGTTTTTAAATGCTAATTCCTAACTATAACATGTCTGAAACCTATGGTTTTTTCAGTGAATTTCAAAGGTTTTGTAAATGACAATTTTTAAATGTATTAATTGTTATATTTATTTTTTGATACTGATTTACTACATTTTTTTAAACTATTTATTTTTAGATATTTTATTTTTTAAATTACATTGTAATTACATTATACATTACATTACAAAATATACTTTATCAGAATGAATTACTTTAGTTTAAATACTTTGCAAATAGGCAATAGACTTGTAAGTACAGTAGTTACAGTTGTTGCAATGGGCAACACAATTTCAAACACAATGCAACATTGAGCTCAATGTGAATTTCTAGTTAAATGCAATTAGTTACTTTATGGATTACTTTTCTAACCACAGGACTGGATCCTAGATTCAGTCCTGGGACATCTCCTGTAAACAGTTGAGTAAAAGCGTTTTGGTTACAGTAGTGATTTTTAAGGAATATTATTGTATTTTAAAAGTTGACACAGAAACTTTTTCACATAGAATCACCAATGTTATCCTATGGGAGGAAATTCACTTAGCAGGTAAGTAGTGTTATCGTTACTTTTTCTTACTCAGTGGTCGATCCTGGATCCAGCACTGGTGCATCTCCTGTAAACAGTTGAAAGAATGCGTTTAAGTCATACAGGCGATTTTTAAGGAATATTTTTAGTTTGTGAAAATCGACACTTTGAAACTTTTCTGCTGAAAACCAGACAATGGATTCCTATGGAAGGAAATACAAGTTACTGGTAAGTACGGTTAGAATTACTTTTCAGGGTCAGTGCTGGGCTAAAAGATGCAGCACTGGGTTCTCTCCTGATAACAGGTGAGTAAATCGGAATTCGTAGTTCGGCTGATTTTAGAGGAATATTATAAAGTTCCAAAACTCCACACTTAGAAGAATTTCCAAGTGAAACCAGTCAATGTTAGCCTATGGAAGGAAATTCAAGTTACTGGTAAGTACGGTTAGAATTACTTTTCAGGATCAGTACTGGGCTCAAAGATGCAGCACTGAGGTCTCTCCTGATAACAGGTGAGTAAATCGGAATTCGTAGTTCGGCTGATTTTAGAGGAATATTTGCACAATGGTGAAGGAAGGGGGTGGGGCCTGAGGTGACATGTCTGCAAACACGCCCTGTGGCGCGTTTTAAGTTGGAGAATTAATTCCTCCTCAATCCCGAGGGTCCCGAGGGCCAACTAGCCCACCAGGTACCTCCAGTATGCGCCAGAGAGCTGCGTTGCAGAGAGGTGTTCAGAGGCCACGCCCCTTTTACAACACTCTGCAACGCAGCTCCATGGCACTTACTGGAGGTACCTGGTGGGCTAGTTGGCCCCAGGGACCCTCAGGATTGAAGAGGAATTAATTCCTGAACTTAAAACACGCCACGGGGCCTGTTTGCACACATGTCACCTGAAGCCCCGCCCCTCCCTTCACCACTGTGCAAACGCGCCCGTGGCGCGTTTTAAGTTGGGGGATTAACTCCCTTGAATCCTGAGGGTCCCTGGAGTCCAAGTAGCCCACCATGTACCTCCAAAAGCGCCACAGAGCTGCGTTGCAGAGAGGTGTAAAAGGGCGTGGCCTCTGTACACCTCTCTGCAACGCAGCCCCTGGCGCATACTGGAGGTTCCTGGTGGGCTAGTTGGCACCCAGGGACCCCCAGTATTCAAGGGGAATCGTTCCCCCTCTGCAAACGCGCCAGGGCGCGTTTGCAGAGTGCTGCCAAGGAGGGGGCGTGGCCTCCGGCGCCATGCCAGATTTTTTTTTTAAATTTTTTTGAAAAAAGGGGGCTGTGTGGCCCCCCTTCTTTTTATTTATTTTGGGCCCTGGGGACCCCATCCCCCAGGGCCTGACCCCCTTTTATTTATTTTTTTAAAAGGAATGGGAAGGGGACCGCGTGGGCCCCCTCCCGTGGCCAATTTTGGCCCGGGGACCCCATCCCCGGGTCATTGCCACATTTTTTAATAAAAATTTTCATGGAGGGGGCTGCGTTGCCCCCTCCTCAGGCCTCCTTAGGCCCGGGGACCCCATCCCCGGTGCCGGCCTTTTTCTTTTCTTTTTTTCCTTTATTTGGGGAGGGGGCCGCGTGGCACCGCTCCCGGGCCACTACTTGCCCCAGGGACCCCATCCCCCGGGGCTGGCCCTATCATTTGGGGACCGTGGGGGACCCCAACTCCCCACGGTCCCGCCGGCTCCCGCGTCCTGCGGGAGCCGGCATTGCTTTCCACATGGGGAGCTGCTAAGATGCAGCTCCCCGTGTGAAAAGCAATTTGCTTTGGTTTTGGACGAGAGAGCAGGTTTCCTGCTCTCTTCCAAAAATCAAAGCAAGTTTGCTATGACAGGACGGGGGCCGCGAGGCTCCCGTCCTGTCATAGCAAACTACAGTGTCCCGGGGCAGGCACCCCGGGACACTGCAGGAGCCGGCCCTGGGGGGTGGTGGTCCCCAGGGCCACCACAGGTTCCAGGAGGGGGGCTGCGCGGCCCCCCTCCCAGCATGTACAAAGCCCCGGGAGGTGGTGGTCCCCGGGGCTTCGGAGGTCCGAAACGGACCCCCACATTTCTTTATTAGTGCCCCGGGAGGTGGCGGTCCCCGGGCGTGTGGGGGGCTGGAGCCCCCCATATAGGTAATTTTTTATTTAAAAAAAAGATGCCCCGGGGGGTGGCGGTCCCCGGGGCTGCGGGAGGGCCGAGAGCCCTCCCGCACCATTTTTTTTCAAAGCTCCGGGGTGTGGCGGTCCCGGGGCTTGGGAGCCTTAGAGGCCCCCACATATTATAAATAAATCCCCGCATGCCCCCGGGACTTGGCCCACCCGGGCGAAATACCATCGAAGCGCGGGAGACCGCGCTTCGATTTTTTTTTTCCTCGGTGGGATCCGCGCACCCTAAGCGCATCCTGCCGATTTTTTTTTAAAAAAAATGCTTTTTTCTGCTTAAGGGGTCCTTGTGGGACCCCTGAGCAGACCTAGGGGTCAGGGTGTTTCTACCCTGCCCCCTTTGTGCGTTTTGCGCACTTGTTTCTTTTTTTCTCCGCGGGATCCGCGCACCCTAAGCGCATCCCGCCGATTTTTTTTAAAAAAAAAATGCTTTTTTCTGCCCAGGGGGTCCTTGTGGGACTCCCTGAGCAGACCTAGGGGTCAGGGTGTTTCTACCCTGCCCCCTTTGTGCGTTTTGCGCACTTGTTTCTGTGCCTCGGTTCTAGCGAGGCATAAAATGGCTGCCAACACTTCCTGATTTGGAGTGTTGACAGCCACTTGACAGCCAATTAGCATGCAGCACGTGATCGGGAGGGTACGCGGATCCGACGCGGCCATAGATATATATGTGATTTTACTTGTGATTTTCTCAGGAACTACTGAACGGATTTACACCATTTAAGCAAAAGGCACGAGTCTGAACCAAGGGCTACCTCTTTGCCAAATTTGGTGTAATTCCGTTCAGCAGTTCGAGCTGTAGCAGCGATGAGCGGTTCCTATGGAAAAATGAATGGGAAAACACGTTTTGGGACTCCCTTTTCTCGGCCCCGCTGAGCGAATCACCCGAGACTTTCAGGATAGGAGCGGACCGGAGCGCCTCAACAAGTTGGAAAATTTCGCGAAGATTCGTCAGCCGGCGCCAACGTTATTTCAAATAGAATGTTGCAGATTTCTATGGAAAATAGGTCCTAACTATAACTATCTACTGGCGACCACCAGTAGATATATATATATATATATTATCTACTGGTGGTCGCCAGTAGATAGTTATAGTTAGGACCTATTTTCCATAGGAAATCTGCAACATTCTATTTGAAATAACGTTGGCGCCGGTTGACGAATCTTCGCGAAATTTTCCAACTTGTTGGGGCGTCCGGTCCGCTCCTATCCTGAAAGTCTCGGGTGATTCGTCAGCGGGGCCAGAAAAAGGGGGATCCCAAACGTGTTTTCCCATTCATTTTTCCATAGGAACCGTTCATCGCTGCTACAGCCCGAACTGCTGAACGGAATATATATATATATATCTACTGGCAGTCGCCAGTAGATAGTTATAGTTAGGACCTATTTTCCATAGGAAATTCGCAATACTCTATTTCCAATAACTTTGGCGCCGGTTGATGAATCTTCGCGAAATTTTCAAAACTCGTGGGGCGCTCCTGTCTGCTCCTATCCTGAAAGTTTCGGGGTGATTTGGCAAGCGGGGGCCGAGAAAAAAGGGGGGTCCCAAAACGTGTTTTCTCCATGTTAATTCCCATAGGAAACTTTATGCAAGGCTACAGCCCAAACTGCTGAACGGAATTACACCAAATTTGGCAAAGAGGTAGTTCTTGGTTCAGAAAGAACCCTTTTTGTTAAATGGTGTAAATTCGTTCAGTAGTTCCTGAGAAAATCAAAAGTAAAAACACATATATATCTGGGCGGAGCCTAACCACACATGTCATCGTGAGATCTGATTGGCTGTCAGCACTTCATCCTGGAATTGCTGACAGCCATCTTGGGACCAATATAAATGATAGTACCCCATTGAAATGCATTGTAGTGAATCGAAGATTTTGAGGGTTACCAAAAGGAGAACTATAAAGGGTGATAACAGACTTTAGTTACATTAGAATTCATTTGTTGATGGTACCATACTAATTTCAGGAATTGTGGTGTGTTCTAAGGTGATTTTACCCTGTGAAAAACCTTCTGCTGGGATATCATGAATCATGTTTGAGAGAAAACTATTTTCACATGCTTGTCCCATACAGTTTTGGAAGGTGCTCCAGAAGCTAAAATGAGAGCATATTTTCTGTAAATTCACATTATCTTTCTCAGTCATGTGAGAATGATGTCTGACATTCTCAGTAAAACATGTACATCCAACAAGGGCAGAGACTGTCAGTTGATTCCTTTGTGTTCTACTGCAGCTTTCCAGAGTGTTCTAAAGAACAACTAGAGTGCTAACAGCCTTACTTATGACAAAAGTATGGCACACCTGAAGCCATCTTGATTGGAATAAACTGGTAACACTTAAAACATTTAATTTAAAAAGGAACAAAATGAGGGGGTTCATTTTGCCATAGAAATTATGGTTAGTGCTGTAGAAAGAAAAATTAGGACATGTTTTAATTGAGATCTCAAATATCTTCCTGTTATATTTCAACAGGAGCAGCCTGTCAGTTGATGCCTTTGTGTTCTACTGCAGCTTCCCAGAGTGTTCTAAAGAACAACTAGAGTGCTAACAGCCTTACTTATGACAAAAGTATGGCACACCTGAAGCCATCTTGATTGGAATAAACTGGTAACACTTAAAACATTTAATTTAAAAAGGAACAAAATGAGGGGGTTCATTTTGCCATAGAAATTATGGTTAGTGCTGCAGAAAGAAAATTTAGGGTATGTTTTAAGTGAGATCTCAAATCCTCTTCTATTTCATTAGAAAATTCTGACATGCAGACTGAAACAATCACTTTCAATACCAGCAGTAGACTTCCAGTTAACTCCCTGGTGAGCAGTAGCTTTACTACAGTGATCTAATGAACAACTAGAGTGCTAACATTCTGAATTTATGGCAAATGTGTGACACATCTGAATGCCTTCTTGATGGAATCAAAGTAAAAACTGAAAGCATTTCCTACTGAGGAGACTGCAGTAAATGACGAAATTAGGAAACTTCATAACAAATAAGTCTCCCAAGATGGCCACCAGAGAAAAAAGAGCCCAAATGTAGCACAAATATCACCCAGATGTAGCCCACATATAGCCCAATGACAGATGTGTGCAAAACACTTTTTATTTTTCATTTTTCTGCAGTTTTATATAGTGCAAACTGGTCAGGTATTGGAGCGTTACATCTTACTTGGACCCCTTATTGCGTATTTTGCACGAAGTACATGAGATTGATCTTGCGAAACATTGACCTTTACGATTCTGTTAACCTGAAGTTGCTCTGAACCGGGCTTTGTAACACCCGTTTTTACCTACTGGTTTTAATTAATTCTCACTGTATTGTATTAGGAAAGAGGATTTACTGTTTTTATGTACACTTTTATGATCTATGTTTCTAAATCAGATCAAATAAAGTTTAATGAATTCTATGGCAGGACGGAGGCGAGGATTATGCATATCTTTCCTCACTTTATTTGCATAGCAGTTCAAAGAAAACGTAACACAACAATCATTAAACAAAAGACTACACAACCCATGAACCATTAGGGGGTAGTCTCCAAGGCAACTATAGTCCAATCATATCACAGTCCATCGTATATAATATCGTGACGTCCCTTCCGCTTCCTCTTTCTTCACGGCTCGTCAGTTAAGTGCATTCCTTACATTCTTGGCTTAATCTGACGTTGTTGCTGTTTGTATAGCGGTTTCTTGTGCACGTTATTAGCATTATTGCCTTGGTATTGTTTCATATTCCCTGCGCAGCAGTCTCTTGCCCGAGCGCGTTCTCCCCCTCGCAGTTTCTCCCGCTGTGTGCTCTGCGCGCGGTGAGATCCTGTCAGGCGCGTCTGGTCCGAGCGAGGCAGCTCCGTTGAGCGCTCCCGCTGGTCTTTACGCGCGTTTGGGAATCCGGTCACTCCTTTAGTGTCCGCTTGATTCCCGACCAACCTCGCCTAATTTTGACACCGCTACGCGGTGATTTCTCCACACGGCCACGTTAGTGACCAGCGCCACCTGGTGGTGGTAATTGGTATTGCGCCTCAGTCTATTCTTATAACAGCTTCGGGGAAAGACCAGCTGTTGGAGCACCGGCGAGGGGGCTGCCTTAAGGATTTTAAGGGCATTTGTTCTGTGCTCACACCCTCTGCTATCATGTCTTCACCAGAAGACCATTTTTACTCCTCCTACCAGGAAGTGGAGGAGGAATGGCCCCCAACTTCTCCCTCCAGCAGTGGACCAAGCCCTCTCTCTGGCTATTTCTAGGCGCTGGCTCCTCTTAGGGATCAGGTTGATAAGCTGGCGAAAAGCATCCCTGGGGTGTTCAGTGACCCAGATCTGGTGGTGGCGGGTCCCAGTAGCTCCCAGATGGGGAATAAAAGGGCCGTTAAGCATAACGCGGGGCACTTGGAAGGATTTGATAAACTTACGGAGACCTTCCTCAAGAGTGCGCGAACGCTAAAACATGCACCCTGCCGGGAGCAGGAGAGCCCCGGAGAAAATTGCGACACTGTCACCACTATTGTAGACCCCGACGGTGGGTTTCCCTTAGAGGGAGAGGTTGTATCGGAGGACGATTTCTCCTCCGATGAGGATAAGGACTCGGGGCGTCCCTGGCGTCCAGAGTCCCACTCCTCTCAGTCCCCGGTTGGGGACGGGGTCCACTCGGACATGTTCGAGCCTACCCAAATTTACCATCCTAGGTCAGTGGAGTGGACACCTGATGCCAAAGTGGCAGAGTATGTGGTGGGGAAAATCCATCAACCCCTTGAAAGGGAGGTCAGGAATAGGATGAGGGGAGAATGCCCCAGGTCCTCACTGAAGGGGAAGGTGGCACACACGCCTGAAATTGATGAGAAACTATGTACCTTTTTCTCCAAGTATATGAGGGATCCCAAGAAAGGAATTGATAGGTCTTGGACGTGGTAGGGCCCTTGACCCAAATTATTCAATTGACGGAGCGTTCCAAAGAGTCAGGATCCCCTTTGTCCACGGATATTGTGGCTGGTTGGGTGCACTACCCTAAACCCTAAAACACTACCTCCTCCACTACCCAAACACCACTGCACTACCCTAAACCCTAAAACACTACCCCCAGCACGACACCCTACACTACCCAAACATAACTGCACTACCCTAAACCCTAAAACACTACCACCAGCACGACTCCCTACACTACCCAAACACCACTGCACTACCCTAAACCCTAAATCTACCCACAGCACAACCCCTACACTACACAAACACCACTGCACTACCCTAAACCCTAAAACACTACCCCCAGCACGACCCCTTCACTACACAAACAAAACTGCACTGCCTTAAACCCTAAAACACTACCCCCAGCACGACCCCTACACTACACAAACACCACTTCACTACCCTAAACCCTAAATCTACCCCCAGCATGACCCCTACACTACACAAACACCACTGCACTACCCTAAACCCTAAACGACTACCCCCAGCACGCCCCTCTTCACTACCTAAACACAACTGCACTACCCTAAACCCTAAAACACTACCCCCAGCACGACCCCCTTCACTACCCAAACACAACTGCACTACCCTAAACTCAAAAACACTACCCCCAGCACGACCCCCTACACTACCCAAACACCACTGCATGACCCTAAACCCTAAAACACGACTACCTACACTACACAAACACCACTGCACTACCCTAAACCCTAAAACACTAGAACCCAGCACGACCTCCTACAGTACACAAACACTGCACTACCCTAAACCCTAAAACACTACCCCCTACACTACACAAACACCACTGCACTACCCTAAACCCTAAAACACTACCCCCAGCACGACCCTCTACACTACACAAACACCACTGCACTACCGTAAACCCAAAACACTACCCCAGCACTACCCCCTACACTACCCAAACACCATTGCACTACCCTAAACCCTAAAACACTACCCCCAGCATGACCCCCTACACTACACAAACACCACTGCACTACCCTAAACCCTAAAACAATACCTCCAGCATGACCTCCTACACTACCCAAACAACACTGCACTACCCTAAACCCTAAAACACTACCCCCAGCACGACTCCCTACACTACACAAACACCACTGGACTACCCTAAACCCTAAAACACTACCCCCAGCACGACTCCCTACACTACCCAAACACCACTGCACTACACTAAACCCTAAATCTACCCCCAGCATGACCTCCCACACTACACAAACACCACTGCACTACCCTAAACCCTAAAACACTACCCCCAGCACGACCCCTACTCTACCCAAACACCACTGCACTACCATAAACCCTAAAACACGACCCCCAACACTACACAAACACCACTGCACTACCCTAAACCCTAAAACACTACCCCCAGCATGACCCCCTACACTACACAAACACCACTGCACTACCCTAAACCCCTACACTACACAAACACCACTGCACTACCCTAAACCCTAAAACACTACCCCCAGCACGACTCCCTACACTACCCAAACACCACTGCACTACACTAAACCCTAAATCTACCCCCAGCATGACCTCCCACACTACACAAACACCACTGCACTACCCTAAACCCTAAAACACTACCCCAGCACGACCCCCTACACTACCCAAACACCACTGCACTACCCTAAACCCTAAAACACTAACCCCAGCATGACCCCCTACACTACCCAAACACCACTCCACTACCCTATACCCTAAAACACGACCCCCTACACTACACAAACACCACTGCACTACCCTAAACCCTAAAACACTACCCCAGCATGAACCCCTACACTACCCAAACACCACTGCACTACCCTAAACCCTAAAACACTACCCCCAGCACTACCCCCTACACTACACAAACACCACTGCACTACCCTAAACCCTAAAACACTACCCCAGCACTACCCCCTACACTACCCAAACACCACTGCACTAACATAAACCCTAAAACACTACCCCCAGCACAACCCCCTACACTACACAAACACCACTGCACTACCCTAAACCCTAAAACACTACCCCCAGCACGACTCCCTACACTACCCAAACACCACTGCACTACCCTAAACCCTAAATCTACCCCCAGCACGACCCCTACACTACCCAAACACCACTGCACTACCCTAAACCATAAAACACTACCCCCAGCATGACCCCTACACTACACAAACACCACTGCACTACCCTAAACCCTAAAACACTACCACCAGCATGACCCCTACACTACTCAAACACCACTGTACTACCCTAAACCCTAAAACACTACCCCAGCACGACCCCTACACTACCCATACACCACTGCACTACCCTAAACCCTAAAACACTACCCCCAGCACGACCCCCTACACTACTGCACTACCCTAAACCCTAAAACACTACCCCCAGCGTGACCCCCTACACTACCCAAACACCACTGCACTACCCTAAACCCTAAATCTACCCACAGCACAACCCCCTACACTACACAAACACCACTGCACTACCCTAAACCCTAAAACACTACCCCAGCACGACCCCTTCACTACACAAACACCACTGCACTGCCTTAAACCCTAAAACACTACCCCCAGCACGACCCCCTACACTACACAAACACCACTTCACTACCCTAAACCCTAAACCTACCCCCAGCATGACCCCCTACACTACACAAACACCACTGCACTACCCTAAACCCTAAAACACTACCCCCAGCACGCCCTCTTCACTACCTAAACACAACTGCACTACCCTAAACCCTAAAACACTACCCCCAGCACGACCCCCTTCACTACCCAAACACAACTGCACTACCCTAAACTCAAAAACACTACCCCCAGCACGACCCCCTACACTACCCAAACACCACTGCACGACCCTAAACCCTAAAACACGACCCCTACACTACACAAACACCACTGCACTACCCTAAACCCTAAAACACTAGAACCCAGCCCGACCTCCTACAGTACACAAACACCACTGCACTACCCTAAACCCTAAAACACTACCCCCTACACTACACAAACACCACTGCACTACCCTAAACCCTAAAACACTACCCCCAGCACGACCCCTACACTACACAAACACCACTGCACTACCGTAAACCCAAAACACTACCCCAGCACTACCCCCTACACTACCCAAACACCATTGCACTACCCTAAACCCTAAAACACTACCCCCAGCATGACCCCCTACACTACACAAACACCACTGCACTATCCTAAACCCTAAAACAATACCTCCAGCATGACCCCCTACACTACCCAAACACTGCACTACCCTAAACCCTAAAACACTACCCCCAGCACGACTCCCTACACTACACAAACACCACTGGACTACCCTAAACCCTAAAACACTACCCCCAGCACGACTCCCTACACTACCCAAACACCACTGCACTACACTAAACCCTAAATCTACCCCCAGCATGACCTCCCACACTACACAAACACCACTGCACTACCCTAAACCCTAAAACACTACCCCCAGCACGACCCCATACACTACCCAAACACCACTGCACTACCCTAAACCCTAAAACACTAACCCCAGCATGACCCCCTACACTACCCAAACACCACTGCACTACCCTATACCCTAAAACACGACCCCCTACACTACACAAACACCACTGCACTACCCTAAACCCTAAAACACTACCCCCAGCATGACCCCCTACACTACACAAACACCACTGCACTACCCTAAACCCCCTACACTACACAAACACCACTGCACTACCCTAAACCCTAAAACACTACCCCCAGCACGACTCCCTACACTACCCAAACACCACTGCACTACACTAAACCCTAAATCTACCCCCAGCATGACCTCCCACACTACACAAACACCACTGCACTACCCTAAACCCTAAAACACTACCCCAGCACGACCCCTACACTACCCAAACACCACTGCACTACCCTAAACCCTAAAACACTAACCCCAGCATGACCCCCTACACTACCCAAACACCACTGCACTACCCTATACCCTAAAACACGACCCCTACACTACACAAACACCACTGCACTACCCTAAACCCTAAAACACTACCCCAGCATGACACCCTACACTACCCAAACACCACTGCACTACCCTAAACCCTAAAACACTACCCCCAGCACTACCCCCTACACTACACAAACACCACTGCACTACCCTAAACCCTAAAACACTACCCCAGCACTACCCCCTACACTACCCAAACACCACTGCACTAACATAAACCCTAAAACACTACCCCCAGCACGACCCCCTACACTACAGAAAAACCATTGCACTACCCTAAACTGTAAAACACTACCCCCAGCACGACTCCCTACACTACCCAAACACCACTGTACTACCCTAAACCCTAAAACACTACCCCAGCACGACCCCCTACACTACCCATACACCACTGCACTACCCTAAACCCTAAAACACTACCCCCAGCACGACCCCTTCACTACACAAACACCACTGCACTGCCTTAAACCCTAAAACACTACCCCCAGCACGACCCCCTACACTACACAAACACCACTTCACTACCCTAAACCCTAAACCTACCCCCAGCATGACCCCCTACACTACACAAACACCACTGCACTACCCTAAACCCTAAAACACTACCCCCAGCACGCCCCTCTTCACTACCTAAACACAACTGCACTACCCTAAACCCTAAAACACTACCCCCAGCACGACCCCCTTCACTACCCAAACACAACTGCACTACCCTAAACTCAAAAACACTACCCCCAGCACGACCCCCTACACTACCCAAACACCACTGCACGACCCTAAACCCTAAAACACGACCCCCTACACTACACAAACACCACTGCACTACCCTAAACCCTAAAACACTAGCACCCAGCACGACCTCCTACAGTACACAAACACCACTGCACTACCCTAAACCCTAAAACACTACCCCCTACACTACACAAACACCACTGCACTACCCTAAACCCTAAAACACTACCCCCAGCACGACCCCCTACACTACACAAACACCACTGCACTACCGTAAACCCAAAACACTACCCCAGCACTACCCCTACACTACCCAAACACCATTGCACTACCCTAAACCCTAAAACACTACCCCCAGCATGACCCCCTACACTACACAAACACCACTGCACTACCCTAAACCCTAAAACACTACCCCCAGCATGACCTCCTACACTACCCAAACAACACTGCACTACCCTAAACCCTAAAACACTAAACCCAGCACGACTCCCTACACTACACAAACACCACTGGACTACCCTAAACCCTAAAACACTACCCCCAGCACGACTCCCTACACTACCCAAACACCACTGCACTACACTAAACCCTAAATCTACCCCCAGCATGACCTCCCACACTACACAAACACCACTGCACTACCCTAAACCCTAAAACACTACCCCCAGCACGACCCCCTACACTACCCAAACACCACTGCACTACCCTAAACCCTAAAACACTAACCCCAGCATGACCCCCTACACTACCCAAACACCACTGCACTACCCTTTACCCTAAAACACGACCCCTACACTACACAAACACCACTGCACTACCCTAAACCCTAAAACACTACCCCCAGCATGACCCCTACACTACACAAACACCACTGCACTACCCTAAACCCCTACACTACACAAACACCACTGCACTACCCTAAACCCTAAAACACTACCCCCAGCACGACTCCCTACACTACCCAAACACCACTGCACTACACTAAACCCTAAATCTACCCCCAGCATGACCTCCCACACTACACAAACACCACTGCACTACCCTAAACCCTAAAACACTACCCCAGCACGACCGCCTACACTACCCAAACACCACTGCACTACCCTAAACCCTAAAACACTAACCCCAGCATGACCCCCTACACTACCCAAACACCACTGCACTACCCTATACCCTAAAACACGACCCCCTACACTACACAAACACCACTGCACTACCCTAAACCCTAAAACACTACCCCCAGCATGAACCCCTACACTACCCAAACACCACTGCACTACCCTAAACCCTAAAACACTACCCCCAGCACTACCCCCTACACTACACAAACACCACTGCACTACCCTAAACCCTAAAACACTACCCCAGCACTACTCCCTACACTACCCAAACACCACTGCACTAACATAAACCCTAAAACACTACCCCCAGCACAACCCCCTACACTACACAAACACCACTGCACTACCCTAAACCCTAAAACACTACCCCCAGCACGACTCCCTACACTACCCAAACACCACTGCACTACCCTAAACCCTAAATCTACCCCCAGCACGACCCCCTACACCACCCAAACACCACTGCACTACCCTAAACCCTAGAAAAGAAACCCCCACCCCATGCCCAATCCCCCTTACCTTCACTCATCGTGGTTCCTCTCTCCTCGTGGTTCCTGCTTCATGTCGTCTCTGAGGGGCGGTGCACGTCGTTGTGAGGAAACGGAACAGCCTCTGTTTCCTTACAACGACATGGATCGTCTACATGTTTTTTAGAACGCATGGTCATTTACCATACATACCTTTACAACAAAATTCGTTGTAAAGGCATACGTGGTAAATGACCATGCGTTCTAAAAAAGTGCGTAGTAATGACTTTGTGATGTACAACGCGTGCGTGGTAATGCATGCGTTGTAATGGTATCGCAAAGTAAAAAAGTCGTTGTAAAGGCTGTTTACCGATCGAAGCTGGCCCCTGTTCTTCAGTGAGACGTTTATTTGATTAATTAGGAGGAAGGAATGTGGTTGTTTTACCGAAAAGTGCATTCCCGGCTGTTGCATTGTGAAAGTGTCCGTGTGGCCTGGTTTCACTTCCGGTGAGAGAGTGGAAGAGTCTGTTTGGATCTAAAGGAGTTCTGTTGTTGGACGGGGCCGGCGCGACATGTCATCAGAAAACATAGCTAATGGAAAGCGTCCTCCCTGAAGTGTGGAGCAGTGCCATGAGAGGTCAACGAGTGTGCGTCCCACCGCAGTATGACCGTACCGCGTGACCCATGTGCCACCTCCAGGGTACGGGAGGCAGAGGCGGCATCGCAGGTCCTCTTGAAGACCGTTGTAGCACTAATTCTACATTTTGGTACTAGGGCATTTTAACTTCGTTGTTCCTGCCAGATACAAAGAGAAGATCCTGTGTTATTCAGTGCCCTCGTTACCTTTTTTGTGGGTTGTGGTGCTTGTCACTTCGCTGCCCCGCCAGTGCACAGGACTGGGCACCCCACCTCGTGTGCCATCTGCAGGGCCTCTGCCCTCGGATCACTGGTTTCGGTTTCTGGAGTGGCAACATAAACAGTTGCTCCCAAAGGACTAGCCTGAACACTTAAGTGAATATCCCCTGCACCAGCATTCCACGGAAATTCTTTCCTAGCTCTCCCACGTCAACGAGGACGTCATAATAGCACGGCTCCGCTCGCGACACCGTATGACGTCATCGGAGCCATAAGAGGACCTCGTCGGCGTGCTGACGTCAGTTCCACCCATTTTTCCGTGCCACCGAGGCAAACAGGGGACCGAGACATTTTCACATGTATACATAGTATAATAAATATATATATATTCACTCAAAAAACCATAGGTTTCAGGCACGTTATAGTTAGAAATTAGCATTTAAAAAACCTTAGAAATTCACTGAAAAAACCATAGGTTTCAGGCACGTTATAGTTAGAAATTAGCATTTAAAAAACCTTAGAAATTCACTGTAAAAACCATAGGTTTCAGGGGCGTTATAGTTAGTTGGACATTTCACTCGTACAAAACCATAGAAATTCCCCTGCTATAGTTAGTTCATCTAACTATAACTCGCGCGCCCGCAATGCACTGCTGATGACGTCACATATTACATCACTCATGACATGGTCAGTGACATCACTCATGACATCTCAAATGACATCACTGATGACATCACTGATGACATCATCCAGTGATGTGTGTTTTTCTGAAAATTAAATATGTTTTATATATGTATATCTCAAGGTCGATTGAAGAATAAATGGGTATATAAGTGTCTAAATTGATGATTTTTTTGGGTAAAATTGATTGTATAACTGACTAAGTGTATCTTAGTGAATACATGGGTTAGTGAGTAATGTTTAAATATGAAAATATCTGTATCAGTCTCTCACTTTGTGTATAAGTGGCTGCATGGGTTGGTGAGTAGCTACATGAGTGTCTATATGGGTTATTAGTTGGTTTTTTGAGTATCAGTATGAGTGTCTGAGTGTCTGTATGGTTCGGTGGGGGTATTACTTAGTGCATAGATGCATGAATGAGTGACTCACTGTTTGTATGTGTTGAAGACAGCATGTGTGCAGGACTGTGTAGGTGGATGAGTATGTGTATGGGTGTGTTAGTGAGTGTACGACTGTCTCAATAGTGTCTTTATGAGTAACTATATATGTTTTAAACTAGTATATGTGAGTATTGGTGTATATAAGTGAGTATATGTGAGAGTGAGAGATTGGAAGAGTTCCTGTACAAATAAGTAGGTGTTTCTATAAGTGATTGTTTAAGAGAGTAAGTATGTGTAAGTTTCTGTAGAAGTAAGTGTGGTAGTGTGTGTATAACTGTATATGCAAGTAAATGGATGTTTGATACTTTGTTTGCATGTGTGACTATGTGTGTGAGTAACTCTATGGATGAGTGGCGGTGTGTAACAGGATGTATAGGTGTATGAGTACATATGATGAGTGAGTACATGTATGAGTGACTGTATAGGGACTGTTGGTGAATGAGTGGATGTGTGTGTAGATCTTGGAATTACTGAATAGGTGTGTTGTAACTGGTATTGGTATGTCCATTGTTTTGAAAATTTTAGTTTGTATTTTTGAGTGTGTGTATCAAAGGTTATATTAGGGTGAGAGGAGGTCTGCCACTCTATCACAAGGATGATGTCAACAGTGATGTCATCAGTGATGTCATTTGAGATGTCATCAGTGATGTCATGAGTGATGTCACTGACCATGTCATGAGTGATGTAATATGTGACGTCATCAGCAGTGCATTGTGGAGCGCGCGAGTTATAGTTAGCTGAACTAACTATAACGGGGGATTTCTATGGTTTTGTACGAGTGAAATGTCCAACTAACTATAACGCCCCTGAAACCTATGGTAACATGAATTGAACGGAATCGTACAATGATTTTAAAGCAACTATGATTTATTTTAACACACTGCACTTTTCAATTTTAGCACTTGGTTAAATGTATAGTAATATAGCAATCATGAAGTGAACATTATTGGTGGTTAACAATTTGGAGGATGACTTATATAGGATTTATCCAGATATTAGGTATAGTCGAAACGATATTATTATGAGAGTTGTGGTATTTGACCAATATTAAAATATATCAAGCTAAACTTGTGATTTGCATTAAGCAGGTATTAAGTTTTATACATATATCGTTTAATTGATGATTTGTTATTCACAAACGTCAGTTGTATAGATATGTTTTCTATGTTCATTAACACGTGTCAATTTGATTGCTTGCACTTGTCACTTTAAATGTTGCACTGACTCACCAAACCATGTCATGTGAACAAGGCTCGGACGAGCCAAAACGCGTAATGGCGATGGGAGAATAAAGACAGCCTAAATGCACCTACTAGGGTCCGTGTCCGTTTGTGAAGCTATCTTCATTATGCAGCGGAGAAAAAAGTAATATATGTGTATGTATGCATATATATATATGATGTAATGTAAGCCAATTGACTAGAGACATAAAATAAAATGTAATATGTATGTGTCTTTGTGTTGAGCTCCGAGAGTGCATTTTTATTGACCTGTTGGCAATACTGAGACATTCAGACAGACAATGATACATAACTTCATTGTGTGATAAATATTATAGGTCTCGATTTATCTACATAGTTTCCAGCTGTTTTGATCATTCCAGAACATCTGCCAGGCAGCCGTGACATCTAGATGCCTTGCCATAAGGTTGTAGCACAACTGGAACTTCAGACTATAATGCCAGGAGGTCAAAGCATTGTCTAAGGAAGGGAAACTATGCTAGCTAGGTCTGCACATACGTACACCATGGGTTAAAGCTGTGTACATGTAGACTGCCCTTGGATGCACTGGTGATGTCCATCCTACAGCTGCGCCTCAGGTTCTTTGTGTTATCCCCATTGTAACCATAAATCAGAGCCACAGAAATTATGTAACAGGGCAGGATCAAATCATGCAACAGGGTTGACTTAATTATGCTACAAGAAAAGGCGCATTTCGGGCCATAATGCAGCACATATTTTTTTATATTATTATTTTGTCCGTTTTATACATGCTAACATAGTCTGGACAAAGGTTTCATGTCATTAGTACCAGTTTAACACCCAAATAAGGCAATAAGTAACAGAGAGGTGCCCAGTCAACCTTTGCAATGGATCTTCCACTTCGCAGCAACACAGGTAGCTTCGTTTTAAGTAGCTTTTGATCTGTTTGAGCTAGAAATTATTTTGTTTGTTAAAATATGCAGATTATGCAGTTGATGATGGATTATATGGCAAATCTATAATTATGCGGGAAACCCTGCAGTTACAAAACCACATAATTGCACTTATCCTGCCTTAAATCCACCCGTAAGAGTTATACACCTATGAGAATTGAGACCACCTCAGGTGGTTACGGGCAGACCATATCTGAAATGCGAGAAATCAAATCAATGAAGCTGGGACAGGAAGGAGAAGAATAGTTAATGGAAACACTAAATCTGACAGGTGTCATCATGTGCCACCCCCACAAAACCTCTCCTTCACAGTAATGCATGGGGCACACCAGCACGGTACGGAATACAGAGCAACAGTGCAAAAAGACATGCAGAGATACAAAAGTGAGTCAAAACATGACTTTTTCCATCTCAGAAGTGAGAAAAAATTGATAAGACGAGAGGGTGGTGCTTTAAAACTAAGCAGCTTATTTACGTGCCCCCTGCACAGCAGGAGCAGCACTTTTTGTGACACTCCGATGGCGCAGATTACAAAATTATATCTATGAGACCACGAAAAGCCATTATGCGTGGCTTTGAATGGCCTCATAAATATGGAGTTAGGCAAGGCAGCGCAAATCGCTGCGTTGCCTTACTCTGCGCTCTGGAAGCATTCCATCAGCGTTGTGGTGGGTTTTCCCACGCAACACCCATGGATTGTGATGCTGCCCCAGATTTACAAGATCATGTAAACCCGGGGAAGCACCAAATCCTTATGCCTCCCGAGGTGAGGCGTAACGAGGAGAATTATCTTTATTTCACCTCGTTTTTTCCTCTTTCTATGTGTGCTGCATTCTGCCTCTTAGAGCTGTTTCTGTGCAGGAAGGTGCCCCTTTCTGCCCAAAACCAATCCTGGTGACAACCCAGGCACCCTTGCACCATGATGCAAGGGTGCCTGCATTGGCGCAAGGCTACGGAAATGGCGCCAACGCAGGGGGAAAGGACAGGAATGCACCGTATTGCATTATTCCTGCCCTTTCACTTTGGCATAGAGCAGCGCAGCAAGGTGACTTGCTGTGCTGCCCTATGCCTTATCCCCATAAATGAGGGCCTAAGTGTGCCATATGAAATCTAATGGAAGGGGAGACGTGTGCGCAGTTATGAAGCACAGTATAGGAGGGGGTGGCGGGAGGAGGCTCATTTTAATAGCTAGTGGATTTTGTGATTACTGCAGTCTGGATTAAAGCCGATTTGAGGTTTACTGTGAGGGAGGGATGCAGAGAGCAGAATGATTGCACAGCATTTCTTGCACTGTAGAGCCCCACGGGCCTTGAGAGCCTAGGATTGATTCTAGGCCCCTTGTGTTTTGGTGAGAAGGGGGGGGGGGGAGGCGGGGAGAGGCGGAGGACTTCATCCGAATGTGCTGATTCAGGCCCTGCACTGGTGCTGGCGGAGAATGAGCACCTCCGAGACATGAGCATGCATTCAGTTCATCAAACTCCATCACAGACAGATCTAAGCATACAAAAGTGTGTGGGCGCATTTTTAAAGACATAAACTTACACAATATCACATCGTGTGGCAGCAGACAAAATATGGGCAGGTATAGGCCCCAGCCCCCCCGACACACACTGACCTGCCCCACCGAAGAATTCAAAAGTTCAAAGGCACGCATACGTCCACCCAGCTCCACAAAAGCACATATAAAAACACACACGCATCCATCACACAGGAGCATGCAAAGGCACACACATCCATGCAACTACACACAGGCATCTACACAAATAGACACAGACAAACACAGGGGAGAGGGGAGTGGATGTGGCCTAATGGCTAGGGCGGTCGACCTCAAATCTGGGAAACCGGGTTCGAGTCTTGGCAAGGACGCACAACATCCTGTGATCCTGGGCAAATCACTTAATCTCCCCGTGCCTAACAAAAATGAATCTGTCCTCCCGTAATGCAACTGGTGCTCGTGTAAAGCGCTCTGATAACAAATACCTTCGGGTCAAGTTTGCGCTATATAAAACTCCGTAAAAAAAACATTAAAAACACACGTATATACTGATAAACCTAAAGTCATGCCGAACGCAGTTGCGTAGCAAGAATGCTGTGGGCCCTAATGCAAACAAGCAAAATGGACCCTAACCCATGGTTAGGGATTGTAATACAGCCACAATTGAGGGCAGAGATCCCCTAATGCCCCTAGGCCTGGTGTCACTGCACCTGCACCACTATTGATATCTACACCCCTAGCTTTATGGGTGTAATGCCTGGTAAGAAATAGTACTGTGCTGCAGAGCCCACCTTGTTTTTCTAAACTATAGAACCTTACAATTTGCAAGTCTACAGGCGGTGCTCACCATTTTAACTGAAACGTTTAGTGGCTACTGTTCTGTCTCCCACCGCACACCAGCCACAAGGCTCCACGACACCGGCATCCAAGGAAGGAAAGGCCTCAGACTGGCTACGAACATTCCTCTCAGGCAGAACACAGAGAATAAGACCCCCGCCCTTCTTCTCAGAACCAACAGAGATCAGATGCGGAGTACCCCAAGGATCCTCCCTCAGCCCCACACTCTTCAACGTCTACATGGCCCCCCTCGCAACCATCATCAGAAACCATGGGCTCAACATCGTCTCCTACGCCGATACACCGAGCTCATCCTCTCCCTCACCAAGGAACCAGACATCATCAGGCACAACTTCCAAGAAGGGATGAAAGCCGTTGCGCCCTGGATAAAGGACAGCTGCCTGAAACTCAACTCCTCATCCTCAGCCCCACACCCTCTGCATTGGACGACACCTGGTGGCCCCCCGCCCTCGGAACCCCACCCACCCAAACAGACCATGCACGCATCATACTGGACTCATCACTCACCATGAATCACCAGATCAACGCCGTCTCCTCTGCATGCTTCAACACCCTCCTCATACTACGCAAAACTTTCAAATGGATCCCCCCGACTCCAGGTAAACCGTCACTCATGCCCTCATCACCAGCAGACTAGACTACGGCAACGCCCTCTATGCCGGAATCAACAAAAAACTCCTCTGCAAACTCCAGAACGTTCAGAACGCCACAGCCAGACTAATCCTCGATATCCCACAGCACAGCCACGTCACCCAACACCTCCGCGATCTCCACTGCCTCCTGGTCGAATGAAGAATAACCTTCAAGCTGCTCACGGATGCCTACAAGGCCCTCCACAACACCGGACCCCAATAAGTCAATGACAGAATCTCCTTCCACGCCCCCAAGAGAAACCTCTGCTCAGCCGACCTATCCCTAGCCACCATCCCTCACATCTACAGGACCAGAGCAGGTGGAAGATCCTTCTCCTACCTCGCAGCCAAGACCTGGAACAAACTCCACTTTCACCTCCGACGGAGCCCAACTTGCACCAAGTCAGGAAGGACCTCAAGACCTGGCTCTTCGAATGACCCTAATCAGAGCTACCTACACCCACCCCCAGCGCCTTCAGACCCTCACGGGTGAGTAGTAAGCTTTACAAATCCCTGATTGATTGATTGATTGATTGATTGACTGATCCTTCATCCCTAACCAGGAGATGACTAGTGGTTGCATACTTGCGAACATTCAGTGACTAAAAAGAGATGGAATTTACATGCTCCAAAACCAGCTGTGGCTTGTCCATATGGGCGGAGTGTCACTCAGGCTGAGCAAAGATCAGTCAGACAGGCACATTTTTGTTCAGATCAAGCAGCCAGAGGTAGAGATGCACTAAATGCGCAGGCACATGGCTGCCTGAGCTGAACTTTGCCAGGCTGAGAATTTCACAGCCTTGTGGGTGTGACCTCCTCAGCCTGACAAAAGTACCTCGAGGCCCTCCGCCTCATGACGAGGGGGAGCGTCCTTGGTGGCCTCGGACCTGGGCATTTCATTTTTAAGTCCTGAAGTGCCCAGGGCTGAGTGTCAATCAGTGAGACCTTGTCACAGTGTGAGGAGGGGTTGGCACCACTCTGTGATGAGTAAGGGACTGCTGCCATCCCTCATTGGCTGACCTAGCCAATGATGATTAGGCAGCAGTCCCAACCCTCCTGGAACAAACGAGGTTTCCCTCCCCAAGAGCTGCAGTGAAGGAAAGTTTTATTTTTTTATGTTTAGTGTGTGCTGCATGTATGTATGAATGCATGCATGTATGTGTATCTGTGAGTGAGTGTTGTGAATGTGTGGGTGCGAGTGAATGTGTATGTGAGTGAGTGTGGCCCCCAGCCCCTCTCCCTGCTAAAATTACCAGCCGCCACTGTCCAAAACCACTCAAAGTAACATAAAGATATCACCATAAATTAAATCACATGACCTTTGGTCTGATAAAACTATCACAGGAAATCACATCATTGTATTTAGGATATTATACCAGAGGAAATTACTGTGTGGGTTCAAACTCAGGTTACATCATGAAAATTAAATTACATGACAAATGAGAGTTTTATGAGTACTGAGGCTGCCTTTCAAGCTCACCAACACACCTCTGCATCAGCAAACGTACCTGTGCGGTGCAGTGCTGTCAGTTAGGAGGTCCAAAAGCTACTACAAGGTATCGTTTTCAAACCAATGTACGGCTTTTGGTGGGTTGTTCTTATATTTTTATCAAACTCAGGGAGATGGTTTTAACCTCTTAACATGTTCACACCACAGCTGTACCTACAGGAGTGGGATGCCTCTTGTGAGAAAGTGCCTCTTATGCATGGTTGCCCCCCCCCCCCCATTTTTGCCTGGTTTTGATGTGGTTTTGAATGTAGTGCACAGGGTCCCTGCCAACCAGGTGCCCTGTGCCAGTGCTTTTTCCCTAAAACAAACTTCCAATTGGTACTTCTGCCCACTGCAAGTCCCTAGTAACTGATAACCTGGGTACCTAGGGACAGAGAGCTGAAGAGGGTCCCTTGGGCCCCCCTCACTGGGACCATGCCACTGCCCTTGTAGCCTGCATGCCCCTGCGAGGGAGAAAATGACAAAGTCAACATACCACCCGGCCTGGGTGCCATGCAAGCTAACACTGCCTGGCAGCATAGGTAAGTCACCCCTCTAGCAGGCTTCACAGCCCTAAGGCAGGGTGCACTATGCTACAGGTGAGGGCATATCTGCTTAAGAAGATATACCCTTACACTATCAGGCACCATTTCCTATTATTGTAAGTGCCAGTGAAGCCATAGAGAGTACATGGGCTAAGAACCCGACAACGCGAGTTCCACAGCATCATGACGGCCTCACTGAATACATGAGTGTTTCAATAAACCCACCACTGTGGGATTTATTGTACCGTGTACCCAGAGGCCCCTCAGAGGTGCCCCTGAATCCCTACCAACCCTGGTGTGATCTCTAACCGGCTGTAGGCAGCCAGTCACCACCAGACATGTTTTTGGACCCCTGGGTAGAGAGCCCCTGCTCTCTGGGAACAGAAACAATGCACATCCTCGGCAGAGGTGTCACACCTCCTCCACCGGGATGGGCCAGTGCTCGAAGAAGGGAGGCTTCAAAGGCCTGCCACCTTCGTAATGTAAACCCCTCCCACCTCTGCTGCTAGTAGCAGATGGCAGCTCCTGGTTTACATCCCCACTTTGGGTGGGAAAACCAGCTTCAAAAATTTGAAAAGGTAAGTGTGCCCACCTCTGCCAACTCCACCCCTCAGGTGGGGAGAAGAGAGGTGAAGCACACTTTGATGTGACCTGAGTAAATACCAGTAGCTGAGATTAATAAAAGCATTCCATTCTTCCCTTTTTGGTATGCTTCCTTGTGAAAGGGACGCATGATGTAACTCAAAGTGAAATCAGTCTGTGGCTTTAGTGTGCTAAACCACTGCCCCATGATGCATAATACAGTGGCTGGACAAAAAAATGTGAATGACACCACAGACCAACGGATAAAATCTGGCTGAAAACCCTTGTAAGTAACTATGTTATACACATAAACGTAGAAAAATCAAAAGGTCTTGGCTAACACCAGACCTAAAAAATCCAATTAGTTTGCACAGACAGAATGAGAGATTTTGCAGACAGGCAGAGGCTTGCATAGAGACAGGCAGACAGAGAGACTTGCACAGACAGGCAGGTGTGCACATATAGAAAGACAGACAAACAGAGAGGCTTGTACAGAGAGAGAGGCTTGCACAGACAGGCAGGCATGCACATATAGACAGACAGACAAGCCGAGAGGCTTGCACAGAGAGACAGGCTTGCACAGACAGAGAGGGTTAGACAGACCGTCTGAAAGGCTTGCACAGACGGAAGGGTAGAGTCTTGCACAGACAGAAGGGTAGAGTCTTGCACAGACAGAAGGGTAGAGTCTTGCACAGACAGAAGGGTAGAGTCTTGCACAGACAGTCAGAGTCTTGCACAGACAGAAGGGTAGAGTCTTGCACAGACAGATAGGCAGAGGCTTGCACAGACAGATAGGCAGAGGCTTGCACAGACAGTCAGAGGCTTGCACAGACAGATAGTGGCTTACACAGACAGATAGTGGCTTACACAGACAGACAGAATTGCAAAGATAGATAGACAGATAAGGTTGCAAAGGTAGATTGTCAGAGAGAGACTGATAGAGTTGCAAAGATAGATAGACAGACAGACAGACAGACAGATAGATATGAGAGAGCACAGGACCCACGTGTCTTTTGCTTTCTCGCCCTAAGTGCGCAGGGTATGCCCAGACATGGGTCCCGGGCTCACTGTGCCACTGGATTCAAGCTATCCTGGCTGATGAGGGGTGAAAACCCGAAACCGGTCCTAGGATGCTTGTTTCCGGTCCAGGGAGGACCTGGCTTGGCAGTTCGGGCTGGACTGTTCCCATGAGGCACATGGTCAAGTCTGATTTGCATATGGCCAGGTCTAAACTGGGGTGGCATGGTGAACAAAAGAATGATGGATTTAACCCAGATTTCTTGACTGGGGGTGAATGTTTTGATTTGTTCTGCATTCCGTCCATCAATTGTGTGTCTTATGCTTTCTCGCCCTAAGTGCGCCGGGTATGCCCAGACGTGGGTCCCGTGCTCACTGTGCCACTGGATTCAAGCTATCCTGGCTGATGAGTGGTGACACCCCGAAACCGGTCCTAGGATGCTTGTTTCCGATCCAGGGAGGACCTGGCTTGGCAGTTCGGGCTGGACTGTTCCCATGAGGCACAGGGTCAAGACTGATTTGCATATGGCCAGGTCTAAACTGGGGTGGCATGGTGAGCAAAAGAATGATGGATTTAACCCAGATCTCCTGACTGGGGGTGAATGTTTTGATTTTTTCTGCATTCCGTCCATCAATTGTGTGTCTTGAGCATTTCAACAAAACATTAAGTAAAGAACTGCAAAGATATTGGGTTTGTAAGCTGAGACCGGACACATCTTGGTGACAATGTGTTAACATGTTATCAACAGTTGATTAGTGTCGATAAACCATGTAAAGCAAGTGTTATTCTTCCTAGAAACCCTACACCAGCCCCGGGTAAACCCATGGCATTTCTAACAGCTTGGAAACCTTCTATGTTTAAGAGGTCTGTTGTGTGCCATTTATCAGAGGAATGCATTACATTTTAGAGTGTTTGGATTAAGTTGCAGGAACATATTTAAGGTTTCCACTACAGACATGTAAAATGTATCAAGGACCTCAGTGACTAAAGTGGTCGAATAAAAAAAAGTTGGACTAGTTCAGGTGTAATTCATTTACGATTATGGAAAGGAGGTAGGATTATCAGAGAACGGTTTAGACGAGGAAGATGTTTTAAGGTGGCCATTTAAAAGCATATCATTGAGTGATTGTTGAGTGCTGCAGGTTCAGGGCAGAAATGGGCACCTCAAGACAATAAAGTATATGGGGTGCCTTACTGTACGAGGGCCTTGAGTATATATTGACTGAGATTTAGCACCTCATTGGCATATCAGAATTCATGTTGACCCTTAGATCATGGTTCAAAGCGTTCATCCTCTTCTTTCTGCATCACACACTCCTGCTACCAAAGGAGAACCACCCCCATCCATAGTCACTCATCTCTTGCACACAGCCCCCTTCTCTGCAGGCAGACAAACCGCTCTGCGATACAACCTCACTCTTCCATGCACCACAACGTACAACATTCTCACCACCCACCACTGGTACAAACAGTTATCAATCCACCTTTGCATTACAACATTGTAACCTCCTACAGAAGGAGATTGAGAGTACCTGCAGGGCAAGCCCATATGTACCACACTCCTATGTAACATGTGGCACGATCTCCAATGTGCAGATCAATCTTCCATGAAACATGGATCAACATTTGTTGAAACAACAGGCACATTAAACATTAGGCAAACAAGGGCATAACACTTCCACATTACAGCTTGTACGTCAACCTTGCGTGAAATATGTGTCAACTTTCCGTGGAAGAACATGCATAGTGATCAATGAAACAATTACATACATTTTCCACAAAACAACAAGCACAATAACCTTACCAACCTCCAATTTAATATTACTTTAACCTTCAATCAAACATGCGCATTAATTCTCCATTAAATTTGTACATTATCCTTCAATGAACCTTGCCCATCAACCTTCCTTGAAACACACATATCAACCTTCTATGAAAGACACATATCAACCTTCCATAAAATAGACATCCATCTTCAATGAAGCAAATGTATCTAGCCACTTTGAAGCATACTAATCAACCTTCCACGAGGCATGTAGTTTAGCCTTACATCAACTATTCCAAAAAAACAGGGGTTTCAACCTTCAATGAAACGTGCAACAAATCAACCTCCCATCTACCCCCGTTAAGCAAGGGAACAGGCTCCTATTAAAATGGTCTCCCTTGTGATGGAGTTGGAGAACGTGTCAGACCTTCAGGTCATTTTGATGTACTCTTTTAGATGCAAACTTCACCTGCATCATACAGCAGGAATGTTTAGTAGGTCTGGCTGTCAAGTCCTGGATCATGGCTTGCTGCCTTTTCATCTACAAATATTGAGCTTCCTGTCTTTTGTGGGTAAATAAAGTTTGGAATCAAGTTAAAATGTACTTCGCAAAGTAGTATATGTAAAACAGAAGTGTACATTGTGAAATAAGATGTGTCTATATATGCTGTAATGGGGACTGGACTAAAGGGGTGAAGAGGTTAGCAAAAGTGGTAACTGTAATTGTATTATTGTGTATGTTTTATTAAAATGCTAATAAAACTATGTTTAGAAAAAAAACTCAGTTGTGACTGGGGTATGAACCACAACCTGGCATCAAAGAGAGAGGATCTATTACCACAGACCTAATGAAGTCTCTCCATGGAGAGTGGAGGTGGCAAGGGTGCAGGAGGTATCTGAGGCTTTGAATTGCACAGGTGCCTAAGAGTAACATCTCAGTCTCAGACTGCTTGTCTTTCTTTGAAAACACAGATCTGCGAATGCCGTTAAGCTGAGCTACCTGCGCTTCTAAAGTGGCACAGTTCTGCCCTCTACCCTCATATAAGCCTAGCTGACAGACCGTATCCAGGGCCGGACTAAAAACCGAAACCGGCCCTGGCAAGGAGAGCGGCCAGCCCCGGAGGGAGAGGGGGTGAGTGGAAAGCTTTGTGCCGCTTTTATTGCAGGGGGGGGAGGGGGGCGCGATATTCCTGCACAAAAACTATGCTTTAAGGCAATTTACCCTTTTCATGTGAAAACAAAAGTAGAAACAAAATTATTTCTCCTTGTTACGCCTGCCTCAGGGAGGCTCAGAATTTGGGGGCAAACCAATATCTACAATTCTTTGTAGATATGGATTTGTGTCACAATCCATAGATGGATGTAAGAGAACGACCATGCACCACCCATGGAATGCCCCCTCCAGGGCAATGTAATGCAAAGCAGGGCACTGCGCTGCCTTGTGTACTTTTGGCTACAAACCAGTGATTTGCGTTGGTTTGTATATTGAACCTGGATTTTGCATCATGTCTGCTTTTAAAAAGTAACACATACCCAATTTAAATCTTTGTAAATCTAGGCCAATGTGTGCATCAACTTTCCACGGAATAACGTGCGCGTCACCCTTCATGAACAAATGTGTGCATTAACTTTCCACGGAACAACTTGTGCGCCACCCTTCATGAACCAATGTATGCATCAAGTTTCCACGGAACAACTTGTGCAACACCTTTCATGAAACAATGTGTGTGTATCAACATTCCACGGACCAACTTGAGGATCACCCTTCATGAAACAAGGTGTTTGTATCAACATTCCATGGACCAATTTGAGAACCAACTTTCCCTGAATCTGATAAACCTTCCATGCAATGGGTGCACCAGCCTTATTTTACGCAACATGTGAATCAACATTCCATGAAACATGCACATTTTCTGCATACGAAAGAAAGACATCTCTGTTCCCAACACAGAATGCAATCCACCTTCTCTGCATCCAACATACAGCATCACAAGACATTGATCTTTCCTGTATCCCTGACCAAGTGATTTAAAGAAAGAATACATCATGTTCGCGCTATATAAAACTTTATAAATAAATAAATGAAAGCAGGGGCTGAGAAAGAATGGATAGAGAGGACAGAGGAGAAAGGAGAGTGGAGAAATATTGTTTCCCGGGATAAAATGTTACTAACAATTTCATGAATATTCAGCAATGTGACCCCATACTGCTGCCAGTGTGTACAAGTACAGTCTGCAAATATCTGATTCAGAATATGCAGACAAACCTGGTATTGCTACCCGGGCGACACAAGAAACAGACAAAATGGCAGAGAATCCATCAATCATGTGTCTTTGTTGGAAAGAGCGTTAGTCACTCCTTCCCCATCATTGCATAATGTAGCCATCTCCCTCGGGATGGCAGGCTGGCTCGAATACAGGAATACTAATGGTGCTTCCCTGGCCAGGAGCGGCCCCTCAGGTACCAGTGACTGAAGCTCTGCCACTGCTTCTTATCTAAAGCCCACTCTCTGTCCATTACTGCAGTAATAGGAACTACACATCACTCTACACTGTCCCTGATTAGGAGTTGCATGGTACTGGCGGGGTGGTGTTAGCTCCACTCACATTACCGCGTGGTAACACACCTCCAGTAGCGTTACATGCTCCCCTTTGCCTAAAAAAAAACTTGGGCTGTTGCAGCCAAAGCCTCTAGTGATTTTATAGGTTGTTTTTACCAGATGGTAAAGTTGCGTCCAGTGTTCCTGCATGTGGGAAATCTAGGTGTTGGAACATCAGCCATCATGGATTTGGGGATAGTAAAATTTGACATGGGCGTTCCCTTTCTCCTGACTCGTAATCAGGCCCTAAGTGCTTACAGAAAAAGAAAAGCCAGGGTTTGAAAGCATTAATCCAAACTTCTGTCCCATCTTATAAATATCAATGTTAAAATGCTTTCAGACCCCGTTCCGGGGGCCACAGGGCAGACAGCCTATACTGGGCCCCAATCGTGGTGGTTGAGGTCATGTGCCACTAGACTTTTGGGACAAGTCCTACTATGGCTCTGAGAACTGGGCTAAGTATGCCCCTTTCAGCACTTGAATCTCGAGTAGTAAGGATGAGCAGTCACAGGCGTCTGTGGCAGAAGCATGCATTAGGCATATTTACTGATTACTTCATTTTACCCGAATGCATTTAGATGAGCAACTCAGTTTAATAATTTTCACCCCAGAATTTAGTTTGGACAGAAAGTCTTCACGCTAAATTCTTCTGAGTGAATCTTAGTCCATCTGATCAATTGCACGCTAGTCCCATATTACCTTCTCCATCTTCTTGCAGCTCATGTACTGTGGTGGGTGCAGCCCACGTCCTCAGCCTATGGGGCAGCTTCTATTACATGAATCTCTGGACAAGATTAGTACGGTGGGTCTTTACGCAGTGGCCCATTGTCTTCAGCAGTTGCAGCCTTTGCAACCAAGTGCAAACAGAAACTGCGTAAGGCTGTTGGGGCCTCTGGGGTGATTCATCAGAGGGTCAGTGTCTTCAGCAGTTATGGCCTCCCCAGCTGATTGGCTCTGTTGGAACTGACACGTTCGGTTGGCTGAGGCGAGGCCCTAGCCAGGCAGAACCTACCATTCCCATCAGAGCTGGCTGATTACACTCTCTTTATAACTTGAGCTCACCCTTCTGTAGCTTAGCACTGAGCAGTCAGGCTTATCACAGAGGCAATCAGTAAAGCACAGCTTTGGCACAGCACTCTCACACAATAAATACACTGAGCGTCACAATAGAGACTTCACACGTGGTGTATGTAAATAAAGTTTGTATTCAACACACACATTAATTAACACAACATGAACATCACGTATTTCTGGGCAAAAATCACATTAGGAAATATCACTAGCAGTACTAGGCCCAACTGTGTTAAAATGACATCAGCAATATGCACCCTTGGGAAAGATCATACTTTAACCCCCCAACACCCTTATGTGGTGCAAAACATTGTCAGAACTAGGCCCATCCTCGCAATTATTATAATTCAATACCACACAGTTATAGGGTGCACCCCAGATCACAACGATATCAGAAATGTATACACACAGATAATTAAACTTTTAAACAGCACTGTGGGCCAAGGTTGCACGGGTAAAACCAGTGCCAAACGTAGTATTCTTTTGGCAAGGAATCAACGTGTAAAGCAAAACCGCCGTGGGGTGTAAGTAATAACAGGCAGTCACTCCCACACACTCAGTCAGCACCGATACGTGGTGCCACGGATATCAGGCAGGTCCGTATGGAGCACACTGTCACACACACGCACACAGCACCGTGATGCGGTGCAACTGTTATCTGGCAGGTCAGTTTATAATGCACATGCAGACCCAGTGGACCAAGCCCTCCTCCATTATCCAGCTAACCCCCACTACCCTATACGGGCGGGTTGGAGATAAAGAAAACCTTCCACTCTGATTCTAGGCCGATTGCGGACAGAGCCACACTTAGTCAGCATCTTAGAGAAGAAGGTGAGTGTAGGTAGCAGGGCTAGTTAGGTGGCAATCGACAAATGGAGGTTTGGCCACTATTTGGGAAGTTCACCCGCGGTATGCGTAGCAGAAGCGGGCTGACGGTGATAGTCGTTCAATCAAGGGATTCCACTCTGTGCCTTCTGGCACTTCCCGAGTTCTTCGAAGTACGGGGGGGGTCAAACAGTCTCTTGACCCGCTTCCGATCGCTCTCAGAAGCGTTCCATAGCCCAGTCAATTACTCTCAACACCCAGGCCCAGTCTGGGCAATTCTAGCTGGCAACACAAAGTCGTCGGGGCTGGGTGAGGAGAGGGCAGTTGACCCACCGCACTGAGGGCACAAAAGGAACACTAGATGAATGGGGGATGAAGTAGGAGAGCCTCTGGGAAGAAGAAGGCACCCCATCAGACACACGTCGATCAAAGTGGCATCCAGGCAACCCAGGGACCATGGAACATGTTTCTGCTTGTCTACACCTCCCTGGAAATGAGGCACAACATCTGGTGCACGTTGATACAAGATGCACCAGACAATTCCGGTAACACACAATGAAGAATTGCAAACTGAGTACCTCCCTGGAAATGAGGCACTATGTCTGGTGCGCATTGGTACGAGACGCACCAGACAGTTCTGGTCACACACAACAAGGAGTTGCAAATTCCGTACCCCCCTGGATATGAGGCACAATGTCTGGTGCGCGTTGATCTGAGTCACACCAGACAATACCGGTCACACACAATGAAGAGTTTAAAATTCCGAACCTCCCTGGAAATGAGGCACAACGTCTGGTGCACATTGGTCCGAGTCGCACCAGACAATCCCTGTCACACACAATGAAAAGTTTAGAATTCCGTACCTCCCTGTAAATGAGGCACAACATCTGGTGCACATTGATCTGAGTTGAACCAGACAATCCTGGTCACACACAATGAAGAGTTGCAAATTATGTACCTCCCTGGAAATGAGGCACAACTTCTGGTGCATGGTAATCTGAGTTGCACCAGACAATCCCGGTCACACAAACAGGTGCAAGTTCAGCAACGCCGCACAAGGTAGAATGAGGCACTACTAAGGGAACGCCCCCCATCTGAGGGTTGCAACCTGTGGATCAAACACCACATGCAATAAGCATGCAGTCGCTGTGTCGCACGAGAGAGATGCGGCACGATCGACAAAGTGGGCCACGTGGGGTTTCGCAACCTGTAAATAAGCTCACCACCAACAAGATGTTTATGCGTGTTAAGGCCCCACAATGCAGAGGCCACACTCCTTAGATGCGGGCAGTACTTTTGGGGCTCCGCACAAGGCAGTTGGGATTCACAAGACAATGTTGGCACTTAAGAGGTCTCCGCTCTCCAGGTGTCACAAGTAGATGTGTATATCCCTTGTGGGAGGTCTTTGATGTCACTGAGACCTCCACAAGAGAACAGGGGGCAAGCCAACAAGCCCTTGGGGAGCACACTTCAGGGTGCCACAAAGCAGCAAGTAGTTATCGCAGGCCAACCACTATTCAGGTAGGGAGCACTGTCCCTTCCAATGGCAGTAATCCTCCTTGTGCACCACGCCATTCCAGGATCTCCAGTCCCATGCTCCCACAAGTATATTGCTATCCTGCTGAAGTATTGCACTAGTAGTATACTGTATTGTGCCTGTGAAGTTGGGGTGGTTCAGAGGGTTTCCCTTTGCACCACGGATGTATCCCCTAAATTTCAGTCCTGCCTGCCATGGGGCCGTGAAATGCAGGCCTAAATCTTTAGTGGGGCCATGATATGGCTTCCCAAAGGCCAATTGTTAAAACCTCTCCTACCAGTCTATCTAGACAGACCCTCAAATGGCAGAGGTCTGTTGTTCCAGTTACATGCCCAATGTTTATAGTTGTCTGTGGGGAATGCACAGATGTGCTCCCCCATCTTCCAGTTTCGACTGGAGTCAAACTAAAAGGCGCACAAAGAGTTTTCAGGCAGAGAAATGCCCACTTTCTAGAAGTGGCATTTCGAAGTTATTAATGACAAATCCCTCTTTCCCACAGGAAAGGGTTTGTCTTTGTGAATCCAATGATAGGAAAAGTTATGAGGCTGCTCCACTGTAAGCCAGTATTGCAGCTTGAAGTAATTTCAACCATTCCCCCATGTTAACCTTTGGAAACAGCAAACCTCATAGGTAGTGAAAACACACATGGGTATTCTTCACTACCTGGGCAGGGAAAACACATGTGTACCTGTCCTGCCTTTCACCTACTACTTGCTTCACCCCTTAAGACTTATCAAGGAGTGCCCTGGTGGGAGTGAAAGGTCCCCTCAGGATTGGCCAGTGGTTTATAAAGGCCAACCTGAGCATAAGTGCAATTGCACACACACAGGCCTGCAATGGCAGGCTTGACACATGTTTTAAAACATCATAGGTGCAAGTGTGCACCCACAAGCCTGCAATCGCAGTCTTGAGGCATGTTTAAAAACATCAGGTAAGTGTGTGTAGGAAGGGTGCACGTACTTTTACACTGCATTTACAGTGGGAAAGTGCCCAGAGCCATAAGGTCATTAAAAGAGAATCAGAACAACTCACTGTTGTCCCATGGGGAGAGCCAACATCCTAGGTAGGGAAATCTCACATGGGGGTTCTTCCCTGTCTGGGCAGGGAACACCCATGTGTACCTACCCTGACTTTCACCTACTTGTTTCACCCCTCAGGGCTTACACTAGGGGTGCTCTAGTGGTAGTGGAAGGCCCACTCAGGGTGGCTAATGAGTTAGAAATTCCAACCTGAGCATAGGCACAACTGAGCACCCACAGGCTTGCAATGACAGGCTTGATACATGTTTGAAAGGCTATGCTGGTGGGTGGCACAATCAGTGCTGCATCCCACCATTAGCCAGCGCAGTACCTGCCCTGGGTATGCGGTGTACCTTTTTACAGGGCACACACAGGTACAACACCTAAACCTATCAAGTAAGCACCATTTCCTAGCATGGGTAGGAAGGGAGCATGCACTTTCACATTGCAATACAGTGGGAAAGCGCTCAGAGTCCTACGGTGACAAAATGAGAATCAGCAAAAAGCAGGAGTTGAAAAAGCAAAAAGTTTTATGGAAATCCCCTAAGATGGGCGATGTCCAACAGGCTCCACTTAACATTGATGCACTTTCTCTCTCTGGCTGAAACAGCAGCTCCAGTTTGCGGCCCATAAGAGCCGACATTGGATACTGCAATACTTGTTATGGTGCATTCTTCAGGAGTTTTACAGGAGGAACCACGTAGAGATACCTGGAAACACCCCTCATAACATGGGTCCTTCCTTGCTTCGCTCTCTAATGTAGCCTGCTTTCTCTGGGTGGTCCTCATGCCACAAACATGCTGGGCTTCTCCTCCTGGGCAGTCTTGCATCCCAGAGGGCCAAATACATTCCTTTCCTATCTCATCAGGCAGGCAGGCATCTAAGCACCAGGCAGACCACAGCTCCTCCAGTAGAAAGTGCAGATTTCAGGCGATGTCCCCTCAATCCTGGGAAACTGGCTCTCAGGCAGACTCCAGGCCTGGTCAAACAGCAGTCCTTCAAGAACTCAGTGAAGTACTCCTTTCCTTGGTCATGAAAAACTCGGAAATGGCCTCACTATTACACACATTTTCAAGATGGAATCTGGATCCCATTTTGGATTGGTTCACTTCCAAGCTGCTTTCTAGACACAGCCTTTGTGCTAAGTGATGCTTCTCGCAGCAGGAAGCAGTGGGGGCTGCTCAAACAAAGAAGTACTGAACACATGGGTACAATGAAGTGTGAGGTCTCTGGTCAGGCAGATGTCAGTACTTCTTAAATAGTAACCAGGGACAACAAAAGAACAGGCCTGATGTAGAAACTCCACATCGTAAACAACAGAAAGTGTAGTTTCACTTCTTAACCGAGGATCTACTAAATGGCAGTACTCAGGAAGATCTAATCAGAAGTCTCTTCTCACTAAAATAGCCTTCTTGGGATATCTAAAGGTAGACCTGTCTCCATTCTTTTCAATTTAGTGTCTGATCTACACCCTCCAGCCACTGGAAGGCAGGCAGTACACTTCACTGTCTGGGAACCTATCCTCACTCTCCATCTTGTGCCACGTTAAACATCCAAAATGGAAATGGATCTCACTGACTTCCATACTCAAGACTGACACACCCACCCACCCACCCATGCAGCCTGACTCCCACAGATGTATCACACTCTCACTGTATAGAGACACACATACACACAAACTCGAAATGCACATGTGCTGTTTCCGCAGGGAGTTGGGAGACCACGTTCTCACTGACAGAGAAAAAAAGGTCTTGTTATACTATAAATCTTTAAACACACAGCTGCTGTCACCACTCTCTCTATGATACACCTGGGACAGTGGTCCACTATATTCTATGAGGGTACTCTTGGTGCATCCCTCTAGATCACAATACAGGTCATTGACCTCTCTTTGTCAGGATTAGTATGATGCCAGGGCCAAAAAAAAAAGGCAGGATTCAAATGTCACAGGTAGTCAGGCACTTGAGGCATAGAAATTTGCCTAAAAAACATACAGCAGGCAAAAGCTATTTAAGACAGTGTCATACAAAAGATAAAAAGCCACATCGCCAATAAAATGCCTTTTAAATAATGCTTAAAAATGGCTAGTACGACCTCAGGAAGAAAGTGTGAGAAGATTATAGCAGGCCAAGCAGTATGCCAAAGGAAACGGTGGTCGGTCAGTACGGTGTTCTCGTACTCGAGCTACACGGAGAGCGACGTTTGAGACGAGACCGTCAGACTCACGAGCTCAAGATTTGGGGACAAAATAGGATCCCTCAGATGCATGGACTGCTTTATTGACGTCGCGCAAGATACTGAATCCCTTTGTGGGTTGAAAATATCACCACAAAAGAAAGGTCTTTATCAAAAAGGACACAGCCTTGAGAAAGTCGCGGGACGATTTCCCTTTGTAAGTGACGAAACACGTGTTGGCTGTCTGAAGCAAGACCAAAAGAATAAAGAAAGAAAAAGAATTGAAATAACTTGTGTATAATTTGTGCTTACATCGTGCACTTAACGAATTGTTGTTACACCTATGACGTGTGCTGAGGATTTCTTTGTCGGTCAGTACCATGTCTAGCTTAACCTTGCTAAGGTGAAATTGACAGTGTTGGAGACTATGGACCCATGTGGTTTGGAAATAACACCACCTTAGAAGGGCAAGAAGCACAACATTACTTCTGAACCCATGCACCTTCGCCGGTCACGCACACGGCCGGGGGGCCGGACCACAGGTACAAACCAAAACCTGGTCCAAAAAGGCAATGCTCTTTGCAAGAGTCACAAAATGGCTTCCGCAATCAACCAAAGCCATGGCGTGCAGACAGGGTGGCATCGGTGATACTCAATTAGCAGTCCACTGTCCCGAACAGCATTAATCAGAGAACAAAAGCTAATGGCTACTGGCAGCCTGTGGCGACTCAAGTTCTGCACTTGTCTTAGCCATCCTTGTTCAACTCCATCCTTCGATCATCCTCCCCTGCCTTTGGCAATGTAGCTAATTCTAATACCCATGTGAGCCAGATTGATGATGTTTGAGGTGCAGAACAACATACTTACAACAAGCAGAAAAGACAGCGCGAAAGACTGAAAATTCTATTAGAAGACATATATCGACGGTCCGCGCGCTGGAGAGCGGTTTAGCTCTAGCGGGAGAGGTAAAATAAAGGACACAGTGAAGAAAAGACGAGAATGCCCTGGGGGGTCCGCAGCCAGAGGAGCAAAATGGCATTTAAAAATCAAACGTATTTTTAACCCCCTCCCCTTCCTTCGTTTGCCCGCAACTCTAATTAGCGTGACTCCGAACAGCGGTGGCGGCGGCGACAAGCCGTGAGGAGGCGCGGTTACGAATTCCACTCACGGGCTAACCTGCTCCATTAAAGACGCAAGAGAGAAGGTGGGGGGTAGATGCAGCACCGACGTGCTGCTTGCTCACTCACTCTTCTTTCACTGCCGGGGCCGATTTCATTTCGATCAGCACGCGCCATCACTCCACGTGACGGGGCAGAGGGTGAATAAGACCGTGTTTGGTGACTTCTAGGCCCCTTCCCACCATTTACCACTACCTTTGTACTACTGTTTAGTAGCGTATGGTGTAAGTGCTTCTCTATGCCCTCAGAACATTCAAGATGTACGACTTGTACGTTGTTTGTTAGAAATAGCCATTATCTTTCACATTTGCACTTTAAGGCCTAGTAGCTGTTGGCTCTCCTCACACCCGCCTTCTATTTTAGGGCCTAGCAGCACCGTGCGTGTCTCAATGCCCCCCACTGCATGAGCTAGTGTTGTTTCTCTTTTCCTCACACAAACCCCTTTCAGTGCAGTTCCTGGACCCTTCCGATACTTCCCTTCCATGTAAAGAGTCTCGCATCCCATTATGCTTTCTCTCATCCCTCGCTCTTCATTCTCCACCATTTCCAGGCACATGACCTCCCTGGGGACCCCATTGACTTTATAACCCGTCGGTGTTCTGGGGGGGGAGGGGCTACCAATTGGTCCATTTGAATCACGCTGCCAATCGGGGCCCGGAATTATTCCGGGCAGCTTCTTCCCGCTCGCGGGTCCCGCCCTCGGTAGGGGTTTGTCGCGGGTCCCGAAGCGGTCCGGCTGCGCCTCCCGTCCCACGTGCCTTCTCTTCCATTTCCAGCGCTCCGCTTGTAGGCCTATCAATGTCTGGTCGCGGTGGCTCTTATTACACAGCTCCTGCCATATTTAGGGCTTAGCACCAACTTGAGTCTTTACTTCCTCCACTGCACGGAATAGTCTTGCTCAGTGCTTTAAATGGGCCGGTACTCACCGGTACTAAGTACCGGCACTTCTAAATTTTCTGCCTTTGAGTACCGGAACTTTTTCTTGTCTCAAAGAGAGTACCGGTACTCATAGGGCAGCAAGTCAACTCAGTGCAATTTGGCTTGCAAAGAAAGAAGCGTGACACAGATGAGTCGGTGCGTTTTCGTGAAGCACTCGAGTGCTAATCTCCCTTTACAATCTACTAATTGAGCACCTCCCATATGTATTCAATCAGAGCAGGCAGGGAGTTTGGGAGGGCGCCGAGTCACACTGTGATTGACACAGTGTCCACTCAGGCTCTGTGGAGACAATTTCACCGTAGGTGTGCGAGAAGGGCCTGCTAAGAGGCACATCTCCTGACTTGGGAAATCTAAAAGTAGGCATCCTGCTGGCATAGCAGAGTAGGGCAGAACTTGATTGGAGCCAGATCGAGGGGGAAAGGTGGTGATGATGACCTGTAGCACAGCAGTGGGGGGTGGGGGTCGGGGAATCAAGGTGTAGTAATGTGGACATCAGAATATGCGTTTCTAAGGCACATGAACTAAATACCCTGTCTGCGTGCACAAGTGCGTATCTATGTCCCTGTGCATGTTCTTGTATGAGTGAGTGTTGTGTGCATATCTGCACACCAATTAAACCTCAATCAAATGAAATGTGTGCCTCTGGCCCCGTCCCTTAGCACTGCCCGTAGCCCCGCCCCCATAGCCCTAACCCCGCCCCCTAGTCCACATCTCTGGTGAGTACCTGCACTTATTTTTTTCCATTTAAAGCACTGGTCTTGCTCCCCTTTTCATCATACATAACCCTTCAATTGCAGTACCCAAAACACTTCCGAACCTTCCCTCAACGTCCAAAGCCTCACATCACGTATGCTTTTTCTCAACCATTCTCCTACGTATCAAACACTCTGTCCGGTCGCCTGCCTTTAGTTTTTTAACCAGACCAACCCATCTCAAGTGCTTTGCCTCATCTACCTCCCATTGTCATTCTATTACTCACTATGCATCTCCTATCTCTAATACTTCTCATATTCTCTCCTAGTTTCATTATGCCCTCTTCCTCGTGCCCCTCAATGCTCCTGTCTGTACATGCCAGCCCTTCAATGCAAGGCTAAGATGAAGACTACTTCTGTTAGGATGGTGCGTTGCCAGAGCCTGTGCACTCAGACAACCCTTATTTATATCCTGACTCGGCTCGTTGCATTGGGAAGCATGGATGCTTGACCAGTGGTTTACGCTGTGATGGGTGGCTCACCTCATCCATCTCCTACCTCAAACTCAACAGCATGAACATTTAACCAACATATAATCCTGTCACAATCCAGGGTTCAGCTGCTGACCTAGTTCAGCAATCTTTGAAATGGTCTAGGATTCGGGCTGAGGTTGTAGTGACCCTCGTCCCTCTCTGGATGTGGACTTCGCACAGGCTGTGTCTTTCTATGTTCCCGGGCCTGCTCTCAGCATCTTAGTGGATGATAGGAGACATCAGTATCCCTGCATGTGCTGTGGCAGCTCCTTCTTCCCATTCAGTTCTTTCCTAGTCTATGACACTGTCATTCTCCGGGGTACCCGGGGTGTTTGGCCCTCTCCACTTCTTGAAGTATGATATCTTTCAAGGTACCCTTTGGTTTCTCCACTGGATGTTGACCATGGTACCTTTCCTGTCGACCACAGTCCATTTATGACATTCAAATGGCATTATGAAATGCTCCCTTGATGGTGGTTTCTAATCAGTAAGCCATCATCTGGCAATGTAACACTTATGTCTTGCTCCTCTTGATTGGCTGGCCCTTCATTATTTCTTTGTCACCTTTGCTGGAGAAGCTAAAGATCAAGTGGGGCAGGAGACCAGCTGGGGGTCCTGGGATGGTATCAGCCATTAACTGGTCGAACAGCAAAGTGACAGGAGTGTGGATGATGTACAATGAGGAGTGTTGGACTGAAAGCTCTACATTGCCATTCTGTCTACACAGATTCTGATGACTTTGTTGAATGCTGTCATTCTTTCCACCTCCTCAGTGGCCAGCGGCCACCTTGGAGTGATATTCTGATTATGAATTGCCCAGTACTGAAGGTATTCATTGAATTCTGTCCCTAGAAAGGGCACACCATTGCCCATTTTGATCATGGCAGGTAATCAAAAAGTGTCCAAGAAATTCTCGAGTTTTTGGTGCACGTGTTCAAAGAATGTGGATAGTACTATTTCCAAAACCTGGTTTTTAGGTCAAGCCTAGAGTAGCGCGCAAGCGCTGCTTCTGGCGAAGACTTTATGTAGTGGGCATTTCAAAGCTGACCAGACGCTCGTGCGTCATGGCCTTTTCCCTGCGGTTACCCGCACGGGCGCCATGTGGTTTCAATTATCGTGCCCTGACACGGGCGCGATAATTAAAACCAGATGTCTCGCTGTGGCGCGCGTGCGCGCACCACTCGCGTCGCCCCCCCCTCCTCCCCTCTCGTGCCTTCAAATGCTTGTTTAAAGCGCACTCGTGCCGTGCTTTTCCTTTAATGCCAGCCGCGCACCATTATTAATGACCTGCGGCAAAGAGGGGTCGCAGACTCGGTTAACTGTACAGGAGGGGTTGCAAGGGGCATTGAAAGCTCTGTATAAATATACATAAAATGAAAATCATATTCGGGCGCTTGATTTCGAGATACGAATACATACATAACTGGAAATTTCGTTACAAAGGGTTAGCCTTAGAGTCCCAACCAATCACTTTATTCGAGCTGTGCGATCAGTTTCACAACACACTGCAAGCTTCCTGACATTCCTGCCCAGTGAGCTGCCAGCTTGTGAATTGCTTGCTGGTTAGTGGCTACTGGGTGCAAAGAGAGAAACGCCCTCTGTGCCAGCAGGGTTTTAGTTATGTGCCCCAGTTAAGAGAAGGTTTTTCAAGGAAGACAATAATTTTCAAATCCCGGCCCCCATTGGTGTGGCTGCGGGGTCTGTCAGAGGAGGGGCATGTGACCAGCTGAGGGGCACAGCCCGGCCACGAAGGAAACAGCTGCTCCCTGCACGTGCTCACACTTGGTAGCTGTGTGTGTGGAGGGTGGTGCGAGCGCGTGAGCACCTCGGCGCAGCAGAAGCACAGTGTGTGACCGGAGCATGGCCCTGGCATGCGTTGTATTTTACCGGTACACTGTGAAAGGGTGGCTGGCGGGACACGCATGCTTGAAACAGGAGTCTCTGGTACTAACTGAAGTTGTTAATTTCTTAAGCAGTGTTCGTAGTGAAAATGGTTAATCCTCCTTAGTGACAATCTGTAATCTGAAGTCGCATTAAACTCCTGTGTTATGTTACTATATATTTTGTCTTTTTACTGTATTGTAATTTGTACCCCTTTTGAGGATCGTCCGTTTGAATTATTTATGTAGCGCTTCATACATCTAGCTAGGTGGTAAAGCGCTCCGATTTGCATCAAGTTCCTGTGCACCCATGAGAGTGTTATGTCATGTTTTGCCATGCTATGTCACGCAAGGCTGTGTTATGATGGTAATGTATGGCGTTCTATGTTATAGAATATACCAGTGGTTCGATTTGCGCTTGGCAGTTACTGAATCTAGGGGGTTCGGTGGGTGCAGGAGCTTGTGTACGATGTATAGAAGACTAGCCTGCTCATACACGGCCGACTTCTGCAGCTATTATCTATCACTCTAGCTAGGAGAGTGTCGTGCAGTTGCTCCAGCCTGCAAGAAATTAGAGATTTTTTTTTAAATTATTATTTTTTTTGCAGATTTATATAGCGCAAACTCGACCCGAAGGTATTGGAGCGCTTTACATGAGCACCAGTTACGTTACAGAAGGACGCATTCATTTTTGGTAGGCACCAGGAGATTAAGTGATTTGCCCAGAATCACAGGAAGCTGAGCCCACACCCAGGCTCGAACCTGGCTCCCCAGCTCTGACCATAAAGCCACAACCTATCCCCAATTGTTTACCTGCCCTCGCTTATGACCGGCAGATATAGCACCGTACTCACCAACTATGCAGGATCAGCTTTGATGTCGTGTGGGGAAATCCCACATTTCATTTTATTCTCCTCTGATGTGAGGTGAGGTAATATTCCACGGCATTACGTGATATCAAGTAGGGTAGTTCTGTAGTCTAACATTTTATCTCTAACGGCAAGTCGCATCATCACATAATCTTTTTTTTTTTTAAATCAGATGTGTGCTCTTTAATATAATCTTTGCATTGCAGAAAATGCGATGTGTTTCTGTTATCACGAAAGGCAGATAGGTAGGCCTGTTTTCTCCCCATCGCCTCTAGTCGCAGGTATACAGCTCTGATGCTGATTGCAAATAGGATTTCCTTATGTTATGTTGCATCTCCTTTCAAGGTAGTTAGTTTGGCCCTGTATTCTGCAGTATTCACTTCAATGGGTGGGGGCTAGTTTGCTCTGCTAACGGGTAAAACAGGCCTACATTTTGCAGCATCTCCTGGTATGACGTTATGATAGCCCAACATTCGGTGGTATAACTTTTCATGAAAGGTAGAAATGTGTTCTTTTATTTCTTATCCTGGCAGATTGGAGGTGCGGCATCACCTTCAGTGGCTGGTAAGCTAGTTCTTTGGTCTACATTCCTGTCTCCATTTGCAGCTGTGACCATGATCCCTTACAGCCATAGCTTCTAGTGAATCTGTCTGCAGGCCTCAGTTACCATACTTAACCACAGACTTTGGTTCTAACACTTGCCTTTGGCCCCCTAGATCCCTTACAACTTTCGGTTATGTTCACTATTTCGCCATCCCTGCGCGCGGCAGAGGCAAGCATGTATTCCTGACACACTACATGACCTAGTGTGTAGTAATTTTATAGCTATTCAATCCCTAGCGGCACAATACCCAGGATAATATGTTACATGGATAATCACTTATAAGGTCCCAAAGGCGAGACCAATTGCATTGCAAATGCTTGTTTACACAGGCATCTGCCACAGCTAACAAGTATCTCTCACCTGTGAATAGCCCCAAGAGTTCATTGATTTCCTTCCATGGCTCTGAACATCCTTCTTTGGTGATCATTCGTTCAAGTCGCCATGATTCTCTAGTCGTTTGGCGTCATGGGCATTCTCCTACTATCTGTTCCACTGGAGCATCCACGCCTGTGAATTGGGCTTATCCGTCAAGCAGACTTTGGCTACTCATTGATGTCCTAGAAACGTGGTCAACCACTCGGTGTTGAAGTGATTGCAGTATCACAGTTCAATTGCTTCACAGCAGGACATCACATTCTGTGGCAACGACCGTACTGCGAACTCTCGAGAGTATGTTTGGTTCAGTTCATTCTTACTGTGGGAGTCCTGAAAGAACAGCTTCCATGAGCTTTAGTTGACTGCCTCCTTGGCTCTCTGAAGGCAAACATATCCTAGGGCGTCTCATTCTATGTCACGCAGTGACACCCCTTTGGGCACACTGCCTCAGTATTGTGGCTTAGGTATCCATCAATATTGATGGTGTGTATCGATTCCAGTTGATTACCCTGACACGGGCACCTCAAGAAGTTGTCAGCGGGATTGATGCACCCAAGTTTGTATGAGAGTGAAAACTTAATTCTGAAGATGGAGCATCCACACCTCCGCGTAGATGGCGAGGTCCAGCGTTAGCAAAAAGTGATATCAGGAGCTTCTGGGCAGTGACCACTGTGAATTCCTGCCAAATAGAAATAAATGATAGTGGTCCACACCAATTTTAGTGCTTCCTTCTCAATTTAAGAGTAACTTTGCTCCATCATCGAGAGAGTTCAGCTAAAAAATGCACTAGATCTCCAGCAACTCCTATCTTGTTTTTGCATCAGTACCACTTCTGTCCCCAAGGGACTGCCATCTACTATCAACTCAGTGTCCGAGGTGGGGTTGAAGTAAGCCATACTGTAGGACGAGTAATTAATCAACTGAAAAACTTGCTGGAAAACTCCCACAGCTCCTTTGCCTTTGTTAGTGCTCTCTGGGGGGTCAGACAGAGTGACCAGGTTGGGGATTAAGCTAACAGAGAAAACTATGAACTTCCACTTGCTCTGCAGCGGTGTGGTATCATGAATGTCCAACACTTTCTGTAGGTCCACCCTACATCCTGCTTCGGAGAACATGTACACGTAAATTTGTACCTCCATCTTCAGGAAATCACACTTGCATCGGGGCATGGTGAGACTGTCAGAATAGTTACTACAGCATCCCCCTCAGTGACTTGTGTTCTGGGGTATTGCCAGTATATATTAAGATGTCATTGCTGACATTTTGAAAGCCCTCCATGTCAGACAGCATTTTCTTAATTGCATTTTGAAACACTTCCGCTGCCGACAAGAAGCCAAAGTTAAGTGCTTTAACTGTCTCAGGTTTACGTAGGTCGAGGATGTGGTGAAGTGTTGATATTTCTCATTGAACATCAGTAGTGGTATCCAGCATTGGGACCGATTCAATACAGTGATCAAATTGTCTATGGTGGGTATTAGATCCCATTCCCCCTTAATGGATTTATTAGGGAACCTCATATCAATACATAACTGTATAGAACCAGGATTTTTTTTGTTTGGCAGTGACGACCATTGGCAAGACCGGTGGTGTGAGACCTGACACTTTCTTGATCACACTAGGCTGTTCAGAGTCTTCAGCTCAGTTTCAACAAGGGGTCATAAGTGAAATGCTGTACTCTGGTACCAGAAGGTGGCTGGTTTCATGTGCTTATCAATATGAAGCTTGATGAGGGTGGTGAGAGACATTCTAATCCCTGAAATAAGTGTCCAACGTAATTCATTATCTGTTCAACCCCTTGTGGATGTATGCTGTGAGTTCCTCTATTGTTGTGCAGCACAGCAGAGTGTCTATTTCCACCTTAGCCACAAAAAATTTAGCAAGTCTGGTAAGGTTATCATGTCTGAATTCAGCCCTGAACTTGCCCTCAAGTGGGATATGGTCTAGCCTTTCATAAACAAAGATACAGGTGTTCCTCTGTGATAACTCTTGGAGTGATTTCAAATAGGTGTATTGGAGGTAGCTCATGACATTCACTGAGGTACCTGTCTCAATCAGGGCAGTGTTGGATGACCTTGTACTCTGCACTTTGTTTAGCCATTTCTCCTTTTATTGAGTAAGTGGCAAATGAGATCATGAAGACTTCCTAGTCACCATCGTCTTTTTCAAGGCCAGCATCGGGCCATTGCTTATTATGATTGATATGGTCATCATTGTTCTTCTCGGTGAAACTTAGGTTTCAGCTGGGTTGTGAAGTGGTCTGTGGCTCCCTTGGTGTTGCCCATCTCAACATCGCCCTTGTGAAATGATCGCTCATGCTGCAGTTTGCACGTCTTTCCCTGAGCAGAGCCGGCAGTATCCACAGTTTCTCCTGTCATCTTTCACATCTCTGCAAGATCTGAGACTCCCTGTGGGCTTTGCTGCTGTCGCACGGCATTCACAGTCTCTGTCATGATCGTGCGCAGGTCTCTTGGTTCCTCATTCACTGGCACCTTGGAGAACGTAGATTCCATTTGTTCTGCTGGAGTATTTGGCAGTTCATGGGACCTGTTCAGGATGAGGATTTCATCCAATGAGATGTCTGGCTTCTGGAGAATGAGGCAGCATAGGTCTAACAAGCGAGAACTTTGGATAATCTGGGCTTGCACCTACTTTTATGAATCACCCTCTTTGCTGGTGCTGGCGAGATCTCTAAGTCATGCATAGAAGATGTTAATAGATTCACCCACATTCTATCATGCTTGTCTCATCTTAAAGTATTGACGAGTTGAACTGCAAGTTGATAGCTGCTATTGCCTTATCATAGTAGTGTTCGCCACCGGAATCTGGGGGGATTGAGGAACATTTTGGGAATCTATTACCCTGCATAGTGTAGCAGTAGAGATTGTTTGACTTCACTATAGGTTTCTATTGTGACCTTGTAATAATAGTTCAGTTTTGCTACTCCTAGGTGCTTCTTGGCCTGATCCACCAGTTTACTAAAGGGCAGGTGTGGATTGGTGTTGCCTCTCACCTCATGTACTTGAAGGAAGTGTGCATATTCACTGAGGTGCACTGGTGACTGAGATATCTGCATCGTGGTGGGCACTTGTCCTAGCCCAGAAGCATCTGCCAGGGGGTCGTGAGACCCATCTTGGTGTCCCTCACTCCTTTTAAGTTGTTTGTCCATTTCGAGGTAATGTCACCATAAGAGCAACTGTACAATACATGGGGAGTAGTTTTGAGGGCCTGTGTTAATTCTGTGCAAAAACAAATTAATTGCTTTGATTTTCTTCAAGTGGTCACTCGCAGGACAGATTGTGGGGGGAGGGGGTACTTGACCAGGTCTTTGACACAGTTAGTGTCCTGCCTTCCTCTCTCCCTTCAGATACTCAACAGAGAGACATAGTACATGCACCTGTGAGGGATGCTCATATCATTCCTCAGGCCTGGGCTAGTGGTGATGGTAGGGCAAGGCACACACAGTGGTCAAACATGTGCTGGCAGGCAGATGTCCAAGCACCACTCCTGCTTATCCATGTGCTGCTGTTGGAGTCTGAGGAGGTGGGAAGCCACTGATGTAAGCAGATGATGAAATTGGTTGCTGGTGGTAATGGAAGTGTGTCAGACCACTTAACTAAGTGTACACTCCACAGGTAGGTGGGCGCACGTTGGCAGACTCCTTCCAGCAGAGCCACTCAGCTGGCTTGCAGTGCTACTGCATATAATGCTCTAGGGACAGGGATCACGATATTGGTCCTCCGATGGGATAGGAAGGCACGAAGTTGCTGGAGTCCACATTATTGCCTTAGATGGCAGCTCTGTGATGCCTGAATAAGACACAGACTACTACCGGCTGGGTGGAACATTGTCTGAGCCTGTGTGCTCATCCAACCTTTGTTTATACCCTGACGCCACACTCGACATTGGGGTGCTTTGATGTGTGACCAGTGTTTTCTCTGTGCCAAGTGAGACACTAACCTCTCCTAATTTCATGATTCTCTTCCCGTCTACAATATTTACTGTGCGAGGCACATGTAGATTCACTTGCCAGTTCACCAAGGCCAGATAAGGATTTAGTAAAGGCCCTGCTTCCATTTAGACCAAAAAATGGTTAAGTCGCAATGGTTTGTTCTCATATAGTCTTTCACCACAGTTGTGCAGGGTTATAGTACTGTATCCTATTGTCCTGGTCTGTGGACTCAAACAGCACAATAAAGGATTCGAATATGGATCAAAGACTGGTTCTGCCATTTTCTATGGAATGTCACAACAGGATAGACTAAGATCACTTATGCTTTTTTTCTGCTTAATGTATTAAGGACAGTGCACAAATTGTGGACTCTTACAATTGGAGTACCTCAAACATTTGAAATATATAATTTGCCTTTGGTGTATATGAGACTTTTTGCAGCCTAGCCCTCGGGTGAGAGGTATCGTATCAGGATAATATCACAATAATATGCGTGCACATGGATACAATGGTTGCTTTCTTCAACATTACTAGCACTCATGTAGTTGACACGAGAACCAGGAGAGGGTGACTGGATTCTGTGTAAAAAATGCATTCGTCCACCGAGCTATCATCCTTACTTGGTAGAAACATTCCTAGACATTGCTCTCTGTAGGAATGTACCACAGCGAAATAGGTTTGACGAAGTATTATAAACATGCCTAGACATTGCTGTATGTAGGATGGTACCACAGTGAAATAGGGTTGATAAAGTATTATAAACATGCCTAGACACTGCTGTATGTAGGAAGGTACCACAGTGAAACAGGTTTTCTGAAGTATTATAAACATGCCTTGACATTGCTCTGTATAGGAAGGTACCACAGTGAAACGGGTTTTGACAAAGTACCATAAACATGCCTAGACATTGCTGTATGGACGGTACCACAGTGAAATAGGTTTGATGAAGTATTATAAACATGCCTAGACATTGTTCTGTGTTGGAAGGTACCACAGTGAAATAGGTTTGATGAAATATTATAAACATGCCTAGACATTGCTCTGTGTAGGAAGGTACCACAGTGAAATGGGTTTGATGAAGTATTATAAACAAGCCTAGATATTGGTGTATGTAGGAAGGTACCACAGTGAAATAGGTTTGATGAAGTATTGTAAACAAACCTAGACATTACTGTATGTAGGAAGGTACCATAGTGAAATAGGGTTGATGAAGTATTATAAACACTCCTAGACATTGTTCTGTGTAGGAAGGTACAGCAGTGAAATAGGATTGATGAAGTATTATAAACATGCCTAGAAATTGCTCTGTGTAGGAAGGTACCACAGTGAAATGGGTTTGATGAAGTATTATGAACATGCCTAATCATTGCTGTATGTAGGAAGGTACCACAGTGAAATAGGTTTGACATAGTACTATAAACATGCCTAGACATGAATCTCTGTAGGAAGGTACCACAGTGAAATAGTTTTGACGAAGTATTCTAAACATGCCTAGACATTGCTGTATGTAGGATGGTACCACAGTGAAATAGGGTTGATGAAGTATTATAAACATGCCTAGACATTGTTCTGTGTAGGAAGGTACAGTAGTGAAATAGGATTGATGAAGTATTATAAACATGCCTAGACATTGCTCTGTGTAGGAAGGTACCACAGTGAAATGGGTTTGATGAAGTATTATGAACATGCCTAATCATTGCTGTATGTAGGAAGGTACCACAGTGAAATAGGTTTGACAAAGTACTATAAACATGCCTAGACATTGCTCTGTGTAGGAAGGTACCACAGTGAAATGGGTTTGATGAAGTATTATAAACATGCCTACTCATTGCTGTATGCAGGAAGGTACCACAGTGAAATAGGTTTGACGAAGTACTATAAACATGCCTAGACATTGCTCTGGGTAAGAAAGGTACCACAGAGAAATAGGTTTGATGAAGTATTATTAACATGCCTAGACATTGCTGTATGTAGGATGGTACCACAGTGAAATAGGGTTGATGAAGTATTATAAACATGCCTAGACATTGTTCTGTGTAAGAAGGTACAGCAGTGAAATAGGTTTGATGAAGTATTATAAACATGCCTAGACATTGCTCTGTGTAGGAAGGCACCACAGTGAAATGGGTTTGATGAAGTATTATGAACATGCCTAATCATTGCTGTATGTAGGAAGGTACCACAGTGAAATAGGTTTGACGAAGTACTATAAACATGCCTAGACATTGCTCTGTGTAGGAAGGCACCACAGTGAAATGGGTTTGATGAAGTATTATAAACATGCCTACTCATTGCTGTATGCAGGAAGGTACCTCAGTGAAATAGGTTTGACGAAGTACTATAAACATGCGTAGACACTGCTGAATGTAGAAAGGTACTGCAGTAAAATAGGTTTGACGAAGTACTATAAACATGCCTAGACATTGCTCTGGGTAGGAAGGTACCACAGAGAAATAGGTTTGATGAAGAATTTTAAACATTCCTAGACATTGCTCTGTGTAGGAAGGTACCACAGTGAAATAGGTTGAAGTATTATAAACATGCCTAGACATTGTTCTGTGTTGGAAGGTACCACAGTGAAATAGGTTTGCTGAAGTATTATAAACATGCCTGGACATTGCTCTGTGTACGAAGGTACCACAGTAAAACGGGTTTGACGCAGTACCATAAACATGCCTATACATTGCTGTATGTAAGAAGGTACCACAGAGAAATAGGTTTGATGAAGTATTATAAACAAGCCTAGACATTGCTGCATGTAGGGAGGTACCACAATGAAATAGGGTTGATGAAGTATTATAAACATTCTTAGACATTTTTCTGTGTAGGAAGGTACAGTAGTGAAATAGGTTTGATCAAGTATTATAAACATGCCTAGACATTGCTCTGTGTAGGAAGAAACCACAGTGAAAAAGGTTTGACGAAGTACTATAAACATGCCTAGAAATTGCTCTGTGTAGGAAGGTACCGCAGTGAAATAAATTGGATGAAGTATTATTAACATGCCTAGATATTGCTCTATGTAGGAAGGTACCACAGTGAAAGAGGATTGATGAAGTATTATAAACATCCCTGGACAGGAAGATACTGCAGTGGAATAGGGTTGACGAAGTATTATAAACATGCCTAGAAGTTCCTGTATGTAGGAAGGTAAAAGACACACAATTGATGGACGGAATGCAGAACAAATCAAAACATTCACCCCCAGTCAAGAGATCTGGGTTAAATCCATCATTCTTTTGCTTACCATGCCACCCCAGTTTAGACCTGGCCATATGCAAATCAGTCTTGACCCTGTGCCTCATGGGAACAGTCCAGCCCGAACTGCCAAGCCAGGTCCTCCCTGGACCGGGAAACAAGCATCCTAGGACCGGTTTCGGGGTTTCACCCCTCATCAGCCAGGATAGCTTGATTCCAGTGGCACAGTGAGCCCAGGACCCACGTCTGGGCATACCTGGCGCACTTAGGGCGAGAAAGCAAAAGACACCGGTCCTAGGATGCTAGGTTCCAGTCCAGGGAGGACCTGGCCTGGCAGTTCGGGCTGGACTGTTCCCATTGGGCACAGGGTCAAGACTGATTTGCATATGGCTGGGTTCAAACTGCAATGGGCATGGTGAGCAAAAAAACGATAGATTTAGGCCCAGATCTCTGTACTGGGGTGAATGTATGACATTGTTCTGGATTCTGTCCATCAATTGTTCTTTTTGCATTTGTCACCCCGAGTGGGACGGGTATGCCCAGACGTGGGTCCTGTGCTCTCCAGGCCACTGGAGTCAAGCTATCCTGGATGATGAAGGGTGAAATCCCGAAACCGGTCCTAGGATGCTTGGTTCCAGTCCAGGGAGGACCTGGCCTGGCAGTTCGGGCTGGACTGTTCCCATTGGGCACAGGGTCAAGACTGATTTGCATATGGCTGGGTTCAAACTGGAATGGCATGGTGAGCAAAAAAACGATGGATTTAGGCCCAGATCTCTGTACCGGGGTGAATGTATGACATTGTTCTGCATTCCGTCCATCAATTGTTCTTTTTGCATTAGTCACCCCGAGTGGGACGGGTATGCCCAGACGTGGAGTCAAGCTATCCTGGCTGATGAGGGGTGAACAGGGCCGGACTGACCATAACGGGCACCAGGCGTTTCCCCGGTAGGCCGCTAGGGTGGGGGCCGGCTTTGGGCCCCTGGGGGGCCGTTTTTGTTACCGGGGGTCGGCAATATCGGCCCCCCGGTAACAAAATCGGCCGAAACCGGCCCTCGCAAACTGCTCGGCTGCACTCCCCCTCACCCCAGGGTGGGGCCGGCTGAGCAGTTTGCCAGGGCTGGTTTCTGTTCCCAGTCCGGCCCTGGGGGTGAAACCCCGAAACTGGTCCTAGGATGCTTGGTTCCAGTCCAGGGAGGACCTGGCCTGGCAGTTCGGGCTGGACTGTTCCCATTGGGCACAGGGTCAAGACTGATTTGCATATGGCTGGGTTCAAACTGGAATGGCATGGTGAGCAAAATAACGATGGATTTAGGCCCAGATCTCTGTAATGGGGTGAATGTATGACATTGTTCTGCATTCTGTCCATCAATTGTTCTTTTTGCGTATGTAGGAAGGTAACACAGTGGAAAGGGTTTGACGAAGTATTATAAACATCCCTGGACATTGCTCTGTGTAGGAAGGTACCACAGTGAATAGGTTGGACTTGAAGTTTTATAAAATATCGCACACTAGTTGTTTGAAGCAAGCTATGGCCATCTGCATTAAAGATGGGGTTGCGATTTTCTGAAGGGCCTATTGCCAGCCTTCCTGAGTTTATCCCCTACGATGGAGAGAAAAAAGCTGCGAGGCTGCTTTGCATCCACCGCTGCCCGTTTGTGATTCCTTTACGTCCTCAATAGAGCGTTTCATCTTCTAATGCTTCTGCGCACCTCATCAACGGCCTCATGGGCCTTTCTCGCGGACGGGAAATAATCGACTGATGTCCGGGGGAGGAGGCTGTTTTGTCGGCGGAATCGACACGGCTGGCGTGATTGGCTCGCGCGCGGCTCTGGAAGGAGGCCGTTCTCAGGCTCGGCGCCGCCATCTTCTCATAATCCCTCCGTGTAAAATGTGATGAATGTCTCGCCGTGGCCCTGTCACTGGATTAGATCAAGCGTCGCCTGTGCTATCTCATCACTTAGCTGTCTCATTACTCCGGCCGTCAGCCATGTCTCCCATTACCGCGTTGCCTCTTTTATCGCTTGCCTTCATTACCACGGATTTATTCCGAGCAAAACTTCTCCCGGGCTCGGCGCGTGGCGCTGGACGGACTCGGAAGCCATTCCCTCGGACTCGAAAATGTCAGAAAAGAGCTTTTCTCAAAAGCCCAATTGCCGACTTTTTCAAAACAGCAGGTACACCCATTAGAGATGAAAAAAACATGAAAATGCGTATCGATTGGCTCTGCGCATCTTTCTTCAGATCTTCGACGGAAATGGGGCGAGGACCACATTGGGCTTTCAAATCCCATTGTACTTCGGAAAGCTATGGATTTTCAGGCAAAGGCGCGTGCCGGCAGCTCTGAGCACAGTCATTATTGGAACAGCTCCTGTTGTAAAGACTTGTGATGTCTAAATACTGTGCTTGTCGGCCTGTGTACAGGCCTGCAATGAACCTCAAAGCAGGCCTAGATCATATATATGGTTATCACACACAATATCACGAGGATGGTTCTTTTACAGAATTAAAACAAAAATATTCTCTCAGAAGCGTGGGCGCCTAAGCCTAGTTGTAGGAACTGCCTACCTTGTCGAACCCAATTGCCCATCCTTATTTTTGTCTTTCAAGTTTTTTTTTTTTAAAGTGACGTTTCCTCTCCCAAATTGGGTGCCCCACTTAACGTGGTACCCTATGTGAGCGCTTAGTTTTCCTGTAGAAGCAGCCGCTTCTGCTCTGTATGATTGTGATAGCTGACTCACGTTTTGCTTATGTGTTGCTTATAAATACATTTTCTGTACTGTTCCTGCTTTTGTGTCGAGTCAAACATGGATTATTTCACTACTTGCAGAAAAAGTTTCTGGGCATAGAAGTGAGCTGTGTGAGTATGTCACAGGCCGTGAGCCACTGAATAAGAGGGTGACGGGGTGTGTGAAGAGTGACTGCAAGAGAGACATAACACTCAAATTACTTTCGTTTTTCACTATACTAATTCAACACTAAACCTTTATGGGTTCCGGAGAAGTTTGCTCCTCGCCGAAAAAGTGCTTCAACACCTCATCAGGGGTACAAGCGCTATATAAATGCAAACCTTTTTCCCTCTTCTATCCCTCCACTATCCTTCTCAATCCAAATAACTGACTAACATATCCACCACTCAAATTACTTTCGTTTATCACTATACTAATTCACCACTAATCCTTTATGGGTTCCGGAGTAGCGTGGTACTCGCCGAAAAAGAGCTTCAACGCCTCATCAGGGTTAGTAAGCACTATATAAATGCAATTACAATACAGTACAATAATCTATGAGAGGCAGCAAGAGAGACCCAGAATGAGTGAGAGGCGGGAAACAGACAGTGTTGTAGACAGTAAACATGAGCGTGCCACAGCTGCACCAGGATTGTGTGTAAAAGTCTCATGTGGACAGCGCGAGCTGAACTATGCATTTCTGAAAGGGTATTGACAATATGTCGATTATTAATCTATTGGAAGAAACTGGTGCCTGGACAAGGCCAGCAGATGAGAGACCCCCTGTTATTATTTTCAGCTCTCTGAATGTATAAGTAAGGATCATAGTTTTATTATTTACATTTCGATCTGTATTTCCTGGTATTTATTTTTGATCATTTATTCATCCACATCTGTCTTGTATTCTGTGAAAAAAAACGAAGCTGCAACTAGTAAATCTCCACATTTAACTAAAAGAAAGGGCGCTCGCTCTTGGATACCTGATGGGTTTTAGCGCTGTAAGTAGGCATATATGATATATCAATACGTGAATATGAAACAGTTGTAGTACAAACCTGAAAATCTGCAGTAATTTAAGCTTCATTAGTCAATCTTGCCCCTTTAAACTGCCCTGCCCTCCTATTGGTCCAGCAGTCGCGATTGGCAACATTTGAGAATCCTGGCAAAAAAAGAAAAAAAATTCTGTATTTAAATATAAATACAGGCATGGCATGAAGTGTTTTCCTGTCTGTTTTTATATGTAAAAATCAGACGAAACAGAGCACTGTGAGCCTTCTTTATAAGCTATTTTTCCAACAATGACCACAAACTAATACTATTTTCTTGGGGAGGGATCTTCCAGATAGACATGTATGCTTGGCAAAGTTGATGAGGTTGTTTACTCAGAATGGGCTCAGCTTAACGGCTATCTCCGAGTGGCACAAAGTGCATGGACCTTAGCCGTGCCATTTACTAACCTAGTTTTCATCTTCCTTTATAACCAGAAATGCATATGTGGTTTGAAAACACAGCGTGAGGCCCAACGTGCACCCTCATTCCTGGTGTGACATGCCTCTCGTCTGTATTGTCAATGCATTTAAATGCAAGAGGCATATAATAGTATTCCACATTAGCTTGCACAAAAGGTTTGAGAAACCATTTGTCGTCAATTTAATTTTCAAACATGTTCTTTTATAACTGTGCAGAGAATATAGTCCAAACATACTATTTACAGGCTGAGGCTTTCATGTTGAGGCCAGGTTCCAAGTAAGTAAAGTGAGGCCATTTAAGAGGAGGGTGCACAGCACTGGCTGTACGTATAACACATGCTAGACGTATGAATTGTATTTAATCTTCTCTTTACAATTTTTCTGATAGAAATCCCTGAGGGCAAAGACATTTTTAGAGGAATTTCCAGATGGAAGGTCAATTTTTATTGTAATGGTGGTATTGCTTCTCCCAGTAGGAACAGTTCAAACATTTGGAGTGTGTTGAGTTGTCTTGCAAGCATAACCTTAACTGGTTCCCCTCTTTTCTTGGCAAAAAACGGAGTTCCTCCCTTCCATGACCTAGAACAATCACAAAGGTTAGTCACTCTTCAGAGCAGCTTGAAGAAGTATCTACCTTACAGTCATAAAAAAAAAAATCTTTGGCAGATACCTGTCCCCACTCACCCCTTGCTCTTCAGCGCAATGTCAGCGAAAGAATACAATAAATCATAAGCCGACATTATTTTGCAGACAAGGCACCTAGAAGCATAAATCATGCACGTCCTCAAGGTATGAAGCGCTATATAAAGGAAACTAAAATACTGCACATATCAAGATTCTGGAAGGGGCAAGAAGGGAGAGCTCCCTCCTTTGCTGTCTCTGCTTTAATGTTCCGAGGATGCTGTGGGTCCAGGAGGAGACTGCATCACAGTTAGGAGGGGACCACACATTTCCCCAAACCGCTTTAACCATTATGCACTTGGTACGGGAAGTGGTTTCACACAGGCGCACTTAAAAGTTCCAGAAAACTCCTGTTGACCCCATAAAATTGACCACTTGCTGCGCAGAAAATGCACATTCCTACCAATAACCATTTCCAACATCCTAATAAACTTTTGGGATCATGAAAAAGATGCATGATGGAGGTAACTACTCCTAGAATTTATTGCCTAATAAACCGTGAGTATGTGTGTGTGTGCTCATGCGTGTGTGTGTATTACATTACGCAGGCTGCAACAGCACTTGTGTAGGTATGGTTATGTCTGGCTTTTCTAATAATGTTGGCCTCATTTGATTAAAGAAAGGGTGGGTTAAAAAAATGACATTTTTCATTTTAAAAGTCTTAGGAGTCTTTCCTCTCCCATACAGAAAAAAATTAAAAGTAGCTGTTACACCAAACTTGACATAGAAGTGAAACTTTACACTACTAAGTACATTTGTTCACCGGGATTAAATCTGTTCAATAGTTTAAGAAATTAGTGTGTAATATTTTTTTCGGCGGGCTTGAAAAGGCAAAAACCTAGAGATATATGGACACTTAACTCAAGAATTCTTCACAGATTCATGAATCCAGTTGAAAAATAAAGGCACACCATGGGACAAGGAAGTCTTTTATCCTGCCTTCCACTATGGTTTCCTGAATCTGGCTGTGGATTTGAGAATCCATCGCTACCACAGAAAAAATATAATTGCAGCTGATATCACCCAAGATGGGGCACTAAGCACGAGCAGAAAGTGGCAGGATGTGCCTACCCTCACCTCTAGGTCAATGCATGGGACCATCATGGAATTAAAATGAAAGCTAGAAAATAATTTCATTTTGGGATCCACAAATCCTGGTCCAGAGTTGCAAATACTGGACCCTCCCTTGGTCCTGCGGACCTTCTAAGTGTCTCAGGATTTGCAAATACAGCCAACAAAATGATAATAAAGAATTTAGAGCACCACAGCTGGACCTGGTCATTGCTCACATGCAAGGGCTGGCTGCCAGTGGGGGTGGAGCACAGGGACTAGCAGAAGGCCCGCCCCCCCAGTCATTTCCTGTTGCACATGGGCTGTACATGACCCTCTGTTGGAGTGGGACCCTGCAAACAAACCAGGGTGCATCCGTCCTTCAGCCATTTGCAGCAGGGGTTGGCTGCCCATGGCGGGATGGGTGCAGGGCCTGGCCAAGCGCCACTGCCGAAGGCAGACCATGCGCAACAAGAGTGTTTAGAGCATGGCGGCAGGGTAGGCGGCAACATCCCGCTGCAGTAGAGGCCACGTGCAGCGGGTTGGGTAATGGCCATGGTAGTAGGGCGAGCTATGAGCGCAACCCCAGCTGACCGCAGCCTTTGCACACCAAATGCAGTGCTTAAACCTTTACAACAATTATACCAATAAATACCAAAACTTAAAAGCCCAACACAATTAAATACCAATACATATTAATGCCAATAAACAGTTCACATAAAGGGTAAGGTCATGAGTATTGCATTTAATGTGGGATTTATGGTTTACATGGCTGTTGCGCATGTCATGAAAATTACGGTCATAACCATCACTTATGAAGTTCAGTGGTTTCTCGGTTTTAATTCACGACCATAACTTCACTTTAACTGTGTTTTTTTTCCAAAGTGAATTTCTCAGCCATTTGTTTTAAAAAAAATGCGTTATGGTGTTTTACGCAAAGCTTCACCATATGTGTATATTATCTACTGGCGGTCGCCAGTAGATAGTTATAGTTAGGACCTATTTTCCATAGGAAATCCGCAACATTCTATTTGAAATAACGTTGGCGCCGGTTGACGAATCTTCGCGAAAGTTTCCAACTTGTTGGGGCGCTCCGGTCCGCTCCTATCCTGAAAGTCTCGGGGTGATTCGTCAAGCGGGGGCCGAGAAAAAAGGGGGGTCCCAAAACGTGTTTTCCCCATTCATTTTTCCATTGGAACCTTTAGTCGCAGCTACAGCCCGAACTGCTGAACGGAATTACACCAAATTTGGCAAAGAGGTAGCCCTTGGTTCAGTGTCGTGCCTTTTGCTTAAATGGTGTAAATCCGTTCAGTAGTTCCTGAGAAAATTACAAGTAAAATCACATATATATCTATGGCCACGTCGGATCCGCGCACCCTGAGCGCACCCTGCGCGCACCGTCCCGATCACGAGCTGCATGCTAATTGGCTGTCAACTGGCTGTCAACACTCCAAATCAGGAAGTGTTGGCAGCCATTTTGTCCCTCGGTAGAACCGAGGCACAGAAACAAGTGCGCAAACGCACAAAGGGGCAGGGTAGAAACACCCTGACCCCTAGGTCTGCTCAGGGGTCCCACAAGGACCCCTGGGCAGAAAAAAGCATTTTTTTTTTTTTTTAAATCGGCGGGATGCGCTTAGGGTGCGCGGATCCCGCCGATTAAAAAACACAAAAACAAGTGCGCAAAACACACAAAGGGGCAGGGTAGAAACACCCTGACCCCTAGGTTCTCAGGGGGTCCCACAAGGACCCCTGGGCAGAAAAAGCATTTAAAAAACCAAAAACGGCGGGATGCGCTTACGGTGCGCGGATCCCGCCGATAAAAAAAAAAAATCGAAGCACGGTCTCCGCGCTTCGATGCTAATTTGCCCCGGGTGGCCCAAGTCCCGGGGGCATGCGGAGGGTGGGTTTAGATATAATGGGGGCCTCTAAGGCCCCAAGCCCGAGGACCGCCACCCCGGGGCTTTAAATAAAAATGGTGCGGGAGGGCTCTCCGCCCTCCCGCAGCCCCGGGACCGCCACCTCCCGGGGCTACTTTTTTTGTTAATTACCTTTGTGGGGGCTCCAGCCCCCCACACGCCCTGGGGACCGCCACCTCCCGGGCACTTAGAAAACAAATGTGGGAGTCCGTTTTGGACCCCGAAGCCCAGGGACCACCACCTCCCCGGGCTGTGCAATTGAAGGGAGGGGGCCGCGCGGCCCCCTCCTGGAGCCTGTGGTGGCCCTGGGGACCGCCACCCCCCAGGGCCAGCTCCTGCAGTGTCCCGGGGTGCCTACCCCCGGGACACTGTAGTTTGCTATGACAGGACGGGAGCCTCGCGGCTCCCGTCATAGCAAACTGCTTTGGTTTTTGGAACCAAAAACCAAAGCACATTGCTTTTCCACACGGGGAGCTGCATGTTAGCAGCTCCCCATGTGGAAAAGCAATGCCGGCTCCCGCAGGAGGCGGGGAGCCGGCATGGTCCGTGGGGAGTTGGGGTCCCCCACGGACCCCAAAGGATAGGGCCAGCCCCGGGGATGGGGTCCCGGGGCAAGTAGTGGCCCTGGAGGGGCCACGCGGCCCCCTCCACAAATTAGGAAAAAAAAAAAAAAAAGCCGGCCCAGGGGGATGGGGTCCCCGGGGCCTAAGGAGGCCTGAGGAGGGGGCAACGCAGCCCCTCCATGAAAATAATTTTTTTTAAAAAGGTGGCAAGGACCCGGGGATGGGGTCCCCGGGCCAAAGTTGGCCACGGGAGGGGGCTTACGCGGTCCCCTTCCCGTTACTTTAAAAAAAGGGGTCAGGCCCTGGGGGATGGGGTCCCCAGGGCCCAAAATAATTAAAAGAAGGGGGCCACACAGCCCCCTTTTAAAAAAATCCCCCAAAAAATGCGGCATCGCGCCGGAGGCTACGCCCCCCTCCTTGGTAGCACTCTGCAAACGCGCCCCCTGGCGCGTTTGCAAAGGGGGAACAAATTCCCCTTGAATACTGGGGTCCCTGGGGCCAACTAGCCCACCAGGAACCTCCAGTATGCGCCAGGGGCTGCGTTGCAGAGAGGTGTTCTGAGGCCACGCCCTTTACACCTCTCTGCAACGCAGCTCTGTGGCGCTTAATGGAGGTAGCTGGTGGGCTAGTTGCACCCCAGGGACCCTCAGGATTCAAGGGAGTTAATCCCCCGACTTAAAACGCGCCACGGGGCGCGTTTGCACAGTGGTGAAGGGAGGCGGGGCTTGAGGTGACATGTGTGCAAACAGGCCCCGTGGCGCGTTTTAAGATGGGGAATTAAATCCTCTTCAATCCTGAGGGTCCCTGGGGGCCAACTAGCCCACCAAGGTACGTCCAGAAAGCGCCACAGAGCTGCGTTGCAGAGAGGTGGAAAAGGGGCTTGGCCTCAGAACACCTCTCTGCAACGCAGCCCCTGGCGCATATTGGAGGTTCCTGGTGGGCTAGTTGAGCCCCAGGGACCCTCGAGATTGAGGAGGAATTAATTCTCCAACTTAAAACGCGCCACAGGGCGTGTTTGCAGACATGTCACCTCAGGCCCCACCCCCTTCCTTCACAAATCTGCAAATATTCCTCTAAAATCAGCCGAACTACGAATTCCGATTTACTCACCTGTTATCAGGAGAGACCTCAGTGCTGCATCTTTCAGCCCAGTACTGATCCTGAAAAGTAATTTTAACCGTACTTACCAGTAACTTGAATTTCCTTCCATAGGCTAACATTGACTGGTTTCACTTGGAAATTCTTCTAAGTGTGGAGTTTTGGAACTTTATAATATTCCTCTAAAATCAGCAGAACTACGAATTCCAATTTACTCACCTGTTATCAGGAGAGAACCCAGTGCTGCATCTTTTAGCCCAGCACTGACCCTGAAAAGTAATTCTAACCGTACTTACCAGTAACTTGTATTTCCTTCCATAGGAATCCATTGTCTGATTTTCAGCAGAAAAGTTTCAAAGTGTCGATTTTCACAAACTACAAATATTCCTTAAAAATCGCCTGTATGACTTAAACGCATTCTTTCAACTGTTTACAGGAGATGCACCAGTGCTGGATCAAGGATCCACCACTGAGTAAGAAAAAGTAACGATAACACTACTTACCTGCTAAGTGAATTTCCTCCCATAGGATAACATTGGTGATTCTACGTGAAAAAGTTTCTAAGCGTCAACTTTTAAAATACAATAATATTCCTTAAAAATCACTACTGTAACCAAAACGCTTTTACTCAACTGTTTACAGGAGATGTCCCAAGACTGAATCTAGGATCCAGTCCTGTGGTTAGAAAAGTAATCCATAAAGTAACTAATTGCATTTAACTAGAAATTCACATTGAGCTCAATGTTGCATTGTGTTTGAAATTGTGTTGCCCATTGCAACAACTGTAACTACTGTACTTAAAAGTCTATTGCCTATTTGCAAAGTATTTAAACTAAAGTAATTCATTCTGAGAAAGTATATTTTGTAATGTAATGTATAATGAAATTACAATGTAATTTAAAAAATAAAATATCTAAAAATAAATAGTTTAAAAAATGTAGTAAATCAGTATCAAAAAAATAAATATAACAATTAATACATTTAAAAATTGTCATTTACAAAACCTTTGAAATTCACTGAAAAAAACCATAGGTTTCAGATATGTTATCGTTAGGAATTAGCATTTAAAAAACCTTTGAAATTCACTGAAAAAAACCATAGGTTTTAGGGACAGTTATAGTTAGAAATTAGCATTTAAAAAACCTTTGAAATTCACTGAAAAAACTATAGGTTTCAGACACGTTATAGTTAGAAATTAGCATTTAAAAAACCTTTGAAATTCACTGAAAAAACCATAGGTTTTAGGGAAAGTTATAGTTAGTTGGACATTGCACTCGTACAAAACCCGTGAAATTCCCCGTTATAGTTAGTTCAGCTAACTATAACTCGCGCCCCGCAATGCACTGCTGATGACGTCACATATTACATCACTCATGACATGGTCAGTGACATCACTGATGACATCACTGATGACATCTCAAATGACATCACTGATGACATCATCCATGTGAGAATTTAATGCATCTTCTCACACCCTAATATAACTTTTGATACACCCACTCTAAATTACAGACTGCCATTCTCAAAACCATACACACTCCAATACCAATAACTACATACCCACTCACTGATTCTTAGGTCTACACACACACATCTACTCACTCACCCGTACAGTCACTCATAATTACAGTCACTCAGTGCAGGACTATCATATGCACTCATACACCTATATAAACACTCACACACCGCCACTCATCCATAGAGGTACTCATACACCTAGTCAGTCATGCAAATAATTAATCACACTCCCATTTACTCACCTATACAGTTATACACACACCAGCTCACTTACTCATACAAATACTAGCACATTCTTACACTCTTATACAATCACTGATACAAGCACACACTCATCCATACAGCCACTCTCACAATCACACACTCTCACTTATAGCCATTTATATACTCCAACACACATATATACTGCCTTTCACATATGTAGTTACTCACACATGTACCACTGAGATATACATTCACTCACTAATACACCCATACACACGCTCACCCACCCATACAGTCCATCACAGATGCACTCTTGAAACCATGCACCCAGTGAATCACCCACTCACACCTCTATGCACAGAGTCACACACCCCCACCCAGAAAAACACTCAGGCATCCATACAGATACTCAGACAACCAATCCATAACCCATATAGACACTCATGTAGCTATTCACAAACCCATGCAGCCGCTTACACATCAACAGACAGATGGATACAGACATTCACACAGTTTCGTCACTAACCCAAGCATTCAGTAAGATACGTTTAATCACTCACTTATAGAGTCAGTCACGCACCTACTAAATCATCCATTCAGACACTTATACACCCACTCATTCTTCAATACGCCTTTCCCTATATATATTACACATATTTAAACATTACAGAAACACACAGTCACTGGATGATGTCATCAGTGATGTCATCAGTGATGTCATTTGAGATGTCATCAGTGATGTCATCAGTGATGTCACTGACCATGTCATGAGTGATGTAATATGTGACGTCATCAGCAGTGCATTGCGGGGGCGCGAGCTGAACTAACTATAACGGGGGAATTTCTATGGTTTTGTACGAGTGAAATGTCCAACTAACTATAACGTCCCTGAAACCTTTGGTGTTTTCAGTGAATATATATATATATATATATATGTTATTCATAGACCACAGACATCTGATTAGCCAGTGATCAATGTTCTATATGTGCTATTTAGTAGAGAATTCGACAAAATACATCTGTGTGATCTACGTGAATTGTTAGCAGAACATTTCCAAGTCCCCTGATCTCTCCTGTTCTCCTTAACTACCATGACCTTTCCTTGAGTCAAACCAAACAGTGTCTTTGCTGCAGAGCTGTCAAGCAAATCATTAAAATCACACTGATAACTGCCAAAAACGATTAAACTTATCATTGATGGCTGCACATAGTGAAGGGACGTATCCTTTGGGGCTGAAACGCCACAAGGTAAGGCAACTCCAGGAACCTAAGCGGGAATTCCCAGAGGAGTCCCATAAGTGCACCGCATGCTTGTGAGCCACAGACGGCAAAGGCTGGCCTGGTGATGATGCAAGAAAGCCACAGGATGGTGCTTGAATCAAAGATGCTTCCAAGCATATGGGACAGGAATACAGAACAAGGTAAGGTGAAGTATCTGTGCCAATTTGTTTGTGTAGAAGTCATATTGATAATATGTCTTATAAATATTTATCTTCTAAACTAACTCAAACAAGGAATTACACTAGGATGTGTTCAAAGTACCAGGATATCAGAGAGGTGTGTGAGCCCTGCAGAATCACCAGGTGCAGCAGGCGCCAGATGGAGCAATTGGGGTCTCCACAATCATCAGCTCGCTATGGCCTTCAATACAAGTGGCACAGTAAAATACCAGGTCCCTGTATTCCTGGTGGATCACAAGTTGATCCTCTACTGGCATCGGGTAGTGGGGAATCACATGCAGGCATCTGTATGACTAAACCAATTTAATCATGGAAACGTGTAATTCTGTTGCTATTGCTGTGGAAAAGTCATCCAGGTATGACATGGGTGTTTTTTTCCCTCGTAAAACACGTAGTACTACCGCACCCGGGAATAATGGGTTCGGTAACGCTGCGCCCACTTGTGATTTCAGAAGGCGGCGATAACTCCCTGTGTGGAACTGCAGGGCCTCCTACTGAAGATCTAAGAAGTAAGATGTCTAACTGAGAGCTGAGAAGAAAGGGAACTTGTTCAAATCCATCATTCCAACTTCTTGTGGCCTTTTTAGCCACAATTGACCTCACTGACCATGGTGTCCTATGACGCTAAAACTCTGCTCCAGAAATATTGTATACTTTCAGCTCAGAGCACATGGATAGAAGCACACTACTTAAAATTATGTTCTGTCAGATTGTGCTTCAAATAGGCCCCTCTTTGTAAAGTTTCATTGTGTTTAGTACTACTACTGAGGTACAAAAGGAAGACCCTAACACAGAGGCTCAACATCAGAAGTGTCTGCATAAAGCGCCTAGGTGTCTGGATGCCTTAATATTAAGGCATCTCTTCCCCAAGGTTTTATCATGTCGCCGATTATACGACTATCAGTTCCATTTTGTAAGTCTTTCCTTAATTTACTTGCAGTTGGAAGTTAAGGTCTGGTGCTAAGTTAGCAGCCGATCTGGGCACAGTGCAATGAGTAAAGAAAACTCACCATCCTTATTTAAGTATTTTGTTTATGTGTTTCACAATTACTTTTCCTGGTGGACATTTTTAGGAGGTCATCACCCATTAAATACCCACAGCTTTAAGCAGTTAAAGTACTTCAAGTAAGTCAAAGTGAAAAAGCTCATTTTTATGAAGCAGGAAAAAAAGCATACAGAAAAATAAATTCATGAGAAAATGAAAGTGCTGTCAACAGAAAGTTAACCCAACAGATATTTTAGTACACATTTGGTATTTTCAAACATAGCAGATTTCTATTTTCTATATCACACAATCAAATGTAATTTACAAGCGGTTGTAGTAATTAAAACAATCAGAACTAACAACGTTTTCAAAATTGCAGCAAATCTCCCAGAAATGGACCACAGTGACACACTGCAAGCTAAAATGAATGGATGTTCTGTGAACAGTGGCAAACCCGGTAAAGCCAATGAAACAACATCAGCACAGTGATAAACTGTACATCTCAGTGGAGAACGTGGGCACCTGAAATTGGTCCTTTGAACAGAGACACAGCGGACAAATTTATTATCAGCGAAAGTGAGGGGACTTTCATCCTCGCTCTTCTTCAGGACAGTGCAACTTGTGGCTCAAGCACAATATGCACACCAGTACTGGCCGGCGAGTTGACAGAGTGGCGGAGCGGGGGAGGGAACGGGAGGGGGGGGGTTGGGGAAGGGGGGGGATACAAACAAAAAAACTACTTACCTGCTCGCCGCACAGCGCTCCTTGCTTCTCCAGGCACAGGCTCCCAGAGTGTTCTGCGGCCAATCCTGGTGCTGCTTTCAAGCAGCGTCAGGATTGGCCTGAGCACCGATCATTTGCGCTCCCACACAGACTGGGAACCTGTGCCTGCTCTCTCCAACCCAGCAGTGCAGCTAGGGTTGTAGAGAGGTTCACTGCGTATGTGGGTTTGGCCAGCCTGAGACAGCCAGAAAAAACCTGCATGCACAGTAAAGGCAGTGCCTACCACTCCCCCTCCAGCCTGTCACCACCCTGGCCCACCCCAAGCATCGCATTCACACACATTAGGATACACTATGGGTTAGGGTACCCCTATGATTGGCATGACCTACCCTGTAAGTCCCTAGTACATAATAGGGCAGGGGGATTAAAACTACCTTTAAGTCCCTTGTATATAATAGGGCATAGCAGCTTAGAGACCAGCATTCCTTTCTGCACTTGCATGTGTGCACTGCTGAGAGCCTGAGGTAATTTTCAAAGCAGCCCTGTGTTGCAGGACTGCTTTTAAATGTAAATTGTGCTCAAACACGACTTTGGTGTTAGGGGGACCTAAAAATTGACTAACTACAATATATTGTGGCGTATTAGGTAGCCCCAGGGACTCCCCTGGTGTCCCAGGGTTAGGGGGGTCATGTACTTATAAGGAGGACCATTATAAAAGAGGTTTTATATGCCCTGGGGATAGAGAAATTGCACATTTCACTTCCCCCATTGTAGTAAATTGCTTCCCAAAATTTACTTTTGTGCTAGGAGCACTGTGGAGTGAGGATCTATATTATTTCTGTATATTTGGGATCCCTAAAGTCTCCCCTATGTGTCCTAGAGGTGGAGGGTCATGACGCTATAAGCAGGGTCCTTATAAAAGATGTTTTATAGGCCCTGGTGCTGGAAAAATTGGACATTTCATTTTCCCCATTGTAGATCCCCAGGCACATAGGTTAACATTGCAATAAGTTATGAACTCATAACTACAGCTAGAAATTCACGAAAAATACCATTCAAGGACCTAGGAGAATGGTATAGATAAATCCAACAATATGCTATTGTTGAATTTATCCTAAAGAACACAGAAAAGAAGTCATAAGACTTTCTTGTCTGTAAGCCAAAATTCAGCCTTTCAGTGGCCTGTCCTGATTGGTCAGAGTTAACAGGATTAGCCAGGCTGGTTTGATGAAGTGACAAGTGGCTCACCCCAGAAAGGCTAATCTGTTGGAAAGAGCCCTGCTGCAGAGGAATGCCAAAGCAGGAGGGAGGGATCGTAAACCATGGGGCTTCAAAGAAAAGACATGATAGGCAGGAGTTGCAAGGTCCATCTACCCCCATCTCCTATGACCCAGCCAGATGGCAGGCTTAAGGAAGGAATTTGCAGATGTCAAGGGGAGGGAAGCTATGGAAATGAGCCATCCTGGAGGTTGGTTTAGCTAGCTCTTGCTTCTCTGCTGAGACTTCAGCCATATTGAATTGTGTAGAAATAGTGCTTTCTGGGAGACCATTATGCCACATTTTGGAGGAACGGGTCAATCTCTGGGGTATTGCCCTGCACCTCATTGAACAGGAGTGCTATCCTGCTTGACCCCAGAGAACACTGAATAAGTATCTGTGAGGGGCAGAGCCTCTCAGATCTGCTGCTTGAAACTAAGAGAAGAAGAAAGGTCCATGCTGGAAGTTTGATTTGCACCAACCAGGCCCTGTACTCTGACTGACTGCGCCTGCTGCACAATCTGGAACTGCACCCCTGTGAACCTAACTTGCTTCAAGAAGACTAAAGAGTGGACTCCCTGCAAGCTACAGGCTAACAGAGCTCACCTGGATCATCACCATCAACAATCCCCAACCTGGAGTGCGTCCAGTGGGTTTGTAAGGGTTTTGTCCAAGTGGATTGTGAGAACTGAAGTTCCAAACTTTCAAGGGCCATCTTAGAGATTCCCGACCCTTGGATTGTGTTTTGGACACTTTGTGACCCCCAGACGAACTTCAGGAAGAAGTTCCAAAAGTTTGGAGAAACTTTGGAAAAAAGCTCCATAAGTGGACAGACTCAATATGGCAAGCCAAGCCGGCGACCCTCAACCGCGACCAGGTCTGCCCTGCTGGTTCGTCCTGATGAAAAGTTCCGGACAGCTGACTGGGAAAAAATAACTAAAACCACTTACCTTGCGCCGCCGCATCGCCGAGTTGGCGATGCGGCGAGACCAAGGCAAGTGGTTTTATTATTAGTTTTATTTAATTTTACCTATCCCGTTGTCTGTCGACTTCCCCCAACCCAACCCGCCCCGCCCCGCCGCGTTTACCTGTGCCGGCCACCACTGATCACACATCTGGTAAATCTGATTCCTGTGCAATCTCCTGTTTGCAAAGGGATCCGGATTTAGTCCTGAACTTCTAAGCAGGATCATGAAATCCATTTGCAACGACTCGGAAAACTTTTCCTTAGCTCAGAATCAATCAGTGGGGTTAGTAGGATATGACACAGCTGCCCAAGAAAGTTATAAAAGGAAGAATAATGACACGCACAGCTCTGTAATCCATAAATACAGGTAAGTAACTTGATTCTCCCCTTACTGTATGGTGGCTCCAATTCTTTACAAGCCTGCCACAGTATGTCTGCTCTGGGAGGAGGAGAGAAGTGGGTATTATTAGCTCTATCACACATGACATCAGCCAGTGCATCAGCATCCTTTGATTGCTCAAATGGTAGCCTCGCAAATCATCACCATGTGGATATATCTAATAAAAACTAGAGCACTTGCTTTTGACCTTTTAGAATGAGCCCTGGATGAGTTGGAATATGCCCTAGGACTTTCCCAGAGTGATGGGCAATACAATGCAAAACGAACCTTCAAATGGAGTCTTTAGTCATGGGCCATTTAACACATATTTGTCCAAAAGCAAGAGAAACGTTGTGATTTTCTGAAGGTCCCAGTCATAAATGAATGAAAATGCTAGCCACCATAGTTAGCCTTCCTGTTTGAAATAGGTTGTCGCCACTGGGGATGTTGTTTTGAAAACCTACCAGATGTCTCTTACAGTGGTGGCTGGCAGGGAACGAGGGGTGAAAGAAAAAGAAAACCACACCTTTTCACGGCCACCGTCTCTTCTCCGTCGTTTCTTCTCTTCCTGGTGAGTCCCAGAAGCAGGAAGCACACAGGCTCCCCTAAGCCAATCACAATGCTGCAATGCAGTGTTGTGATTGGTCTGAGTGCCGCGGTTTGGCGCTCAAAGGGGTACTGGGAGTCTGTGCATGTCTCCATCCAGGCTGTGTATTACAGCCCGGTGGAGAACATGCAAAGTGCGCATGACTGTTTGGCCGGCCCAAGATGGCTGGCCAAACCATCATATGCACTTAGAGAGTGCCCACCACTCCTCCCATCTCTGACACCAGCCCCACCCCACCCTAACCCAGCCCACAGCGACGAAAAATAAAATGATAATAACGGTGTTATTATCATTTTATTTTTCATTTTTCCATTGCTTTGAGAGCAGTGGGGCGACGCTCCCGCCCATGTTTCTTACTAAGTCAAACACATCACCTTTGGCATGCTCAGAAAGACAGACTATAGTCTTTAGCCAGCCATCTACACCACTGCAATGGCACATTAAATTAAGCAAAACACACAAGATGATGGACGGAATGTTGCACATTGGCAAACATTCACCCCGAGTCACAGATCTGGGTTTAATCCATCGCTATTTTGCTTCACCACGCCACCCCAGTTCAGACATAGCCATATGCAAATCAGTCTTGACCCTGTGCCTCATGGGAACAGTCCAGACCGAACTGCCAAGCCATGTCTTCCCTGGACCGGAATCAAGCATCCTAGGACCGGTTTCGGGCTTTCAGCCCTCATCAGCCAGGATAGCTTGACTCCAGTGGCGTAGTGAGCACGGGACCCACGTCTGGGCATACCCTTCCCACTTAGGGCGAAATGCAAAACACACAAGATGATGGACGGAATGTTGCACATTGGCAAACATTCACCCCCAGTCACAGATCTGGGTTTAATCCATCGTTATTTTGCTTCACCACGCCACCCCAGTTCAGACATAGCCATATGCAAATCAGTCTTGACCCTGTGCCTCATGGGAACAGTCCAGACCGAACTGCCAAGCCATGTCTTCCCTGGACCGGAATCAAGCATCCTAGGACCGGTTTCCGCAAACATTTATTGGAACACAACAAGGAATTAAAAACATAGTGCCAGGAATATTCCTCAGACAAGTGGCATCCGCTTGAGGAAAAACAGAAAGCTGTGTGATAGGAAGGTGACTTTTTGTTTCAGATTACACTGACTAATGGCATTTCATTGACCAGGGTACCTCCTTCTTGGTCGTCCATGAGAATCAGAAAATGACTGTAGACTCATAACTATCGGTTTGGCTATCCAGTTTGCAACACGTGCTAGGAAATGCATTGAAGTCAGCCACGGCCCGTGCAAGTAAGAGCCGTAGGGCCGGGTGGGGGCGGGGGATTTCGACAGACGATGATGAGGGGAAATTAATTATTTATTTAATTTCCCCTCATCATCGTCCGTCGAAATCCCCCCCGCCCTCCTCCCCCCCCAGCAGGCCCCACCGCTCTTACCTGCACAGGCCGTGGCTGATTGAAGTGAATTACTCTTATACCAGATAGAACTGGAACTCTCAAAATCCAGAAGAATTGTTATGTGCCGTTTTAGACCCGAAGAGTAGGACATCAAAAGGAGTAACATAATAAGGCAAGGCACCATCAATGTATCCTGCAGAGTGATAGAGTAGAAGTCTTTACATAGTTCCCTGAGATGCTAAATTTGTAGGATATTTTTAGGACTTTGACACAACAGTTAATACCTTCCTTGAGAGTCCTAGGAGAAAGTAAATGTTATTTCTTTGTACATGTCTTCAACTCAGAAATCTTGGTGGGGCCTTAAGCCCATGCAGTGACTTTGGACGTGACACGCAGTCATGTGTGCTAAAGGATCAAATTCCTTGGTATCTACATTATCCTCCCTGATGGAATTCCACTGGTTTCCAGCGAGAGACCCCATTCTCTTTGTAATCTGAATGCATTTAACCCAAAGAATCCGCATACGTGTGCTCAAGCATGCCTCAAAAATAAAGTTATCCTCATTGCTCCAGTCACAGCTTTTGCTCCTCCTCAATCTCCCTTTAAAGCTCACATATCACATCTCTCCAGGCCATGCTACTTAAGGTTGCACATTATTGGTAAGGTAGATGTCCAAGATCCTGGATCAGTATTGTTGAAACGCCATTAGGCCACCACCTTGATGAATAGAAAGCAGTTGCTGTAACTTTCTTCCAGTGACTTTTCTTTGAGCTCTGCCTGATTCCAAGATGGCACCGCACTCCAGTGCAGCCACCCCATCTCGAAATAGAAGCTCCCACGTCACAATACAATCAGTTTGAGTATCACTGGTTATTGATGGGACAGGGCAGCTCATGAAAGAAAAGAAATGCTGCCTCACTGAAAGATGCCATAACATCAATCATCAGTTCCTGAAGGCAACCAAGATTGTAGCATAAACGTGGTGGGATAAGACAGATAGGCATTTTCAGACGCTGAAAGCAGTAACATGAGTTTATGATGATTTTTACAGCTGCAGATCCCATTTGGTGTGTGATGGGTCTATAAATCTGCCAGTGTACATAGTAGAAAATCCTGGAAAAAATGTAAATAATTATTTAAACAGGGATTTAATGTTAGTGGATACACTTTTCATGTATTTCAAATTACATTTTTTTCCCGTTTAATTTACGGATAGTTTTAAGCCTAAACAATTTTCTTTGTGTAAGCGCATATGCTAATACCATTTGTGTCTGAAATGAGCTTTTTATTGTGGCGGCGCTTCAAATGAAGTTATGGTATGCAACATACACATCACACGCCATAACTCAGGCCACCCGACATGTTTTGCTCTGATAGTCAGTCTTTTTTCCTGTGCCATTTTGAAATGGGTGTTTTGCTTTGAATTTATTTTCAATAGTGGATAATGCAAGTTATGGCATGAATTGTAAGTATGTTTACCATAACTGCCCAATTTCAGCTGTTTTGTGCATTTAAGCCAGAACCATAACTCAGTATTTAACTGAATTTATCAGCGAAATTCATACAATTTTATTATGATGCACTTAATTTTCCACATCCACTGCATGGTTGGCCAAAGGGCCTGTCCTCTGTCCATGTCCTGCGTCCAACCTGCCGTGACTGCAAACCCCAGCTGTGAACGGCACTTGGTGATGCTCAGAGGGGTTTTGCTGTATGGCCTAGCCTATGACCAGGCCCTGCAACCAACACATTAGTGGTGACCAACCCCAAATGATCATAGGGGTTGGCAACAGAGCTTGGCCTTTGGCCAGACCTGTTTTCCTTTTTTATTGTTTGCTTCTATTTTTGGATTATGGTAATAACAGACTAATGTTAGTTGCATATTTAGAAAATATGAATGCTAATGCCTGACATTTGGAAAATGGAAGAAAGACTTTGCAATTGAAGTCTGTCATCAGTTTTCTTAGTTTGTATGTAAAACACTTTTGAGCACATTGGTGGCCACCATGATCAAGGCTCGCTTACAGCGCCGAAATGTGCCGGGTCCGCCTAAACCTCAAATAAAGCACCATCCCTTCTTAAGCAGATATTTGTGTAGACCGTTAGAATGGAGTTGTGGCTGCATTTTATATATTTCAGTAACATGAGACCCATGAGTGCATGCCGCTTTGAAAGAACCAGGGTCAGACGTCTTCTCTGTAATTTTTTTATATATCTTTGTGTATATATATTGATTATAGGAAATGTCACCAGTGACCTTGTGTGTGTTTTGACAATGTGATTGTTCCTATAAAGAAGACTATAAGAGTACAAAGAGGTAAATTGCCACCAAACAAGCGTCCTCCCTTTTAGCTATATGTAGTCAGTGCTTCTTTGTTTGCAGGTGATGTCCTCCTTTTACTTGGCATCAAGAACTCCTCACCAAAATCCGCAGAAAAAGCGCTGGGGGCCGCTTGTGAAGCTGTCCATCATCCTGGCAAAAGGCAAGAAGACCTTTGCATACTACTAAGGTGGGTGGGGTCAAACAGGCGATTCTTTCAAGTGATTTGCACATTTCCGTACTCATAGTCATTTAAAGGGAGAACCATGACTCTGCTCTCACCAGGACAGGACAAGAAAGCACCCACTCGTCACAGCCACATGCATATTGCGCTTCAATAGATCAACGATGCATTCATCTCTACGAAGCATTTCAGATTGCTTTTCAATATGGACTTTCCTGAGAAAACACACTTGCTTTGCCTTCCCTAAGCCCAGGAGTTAGGATCATTTGTCCTTTACAGAAGTGGAGCTTACACGGGGGCACCTGCTATGCTTATATATGTAAGTGCTTACTGTTGAGGTTTATGTTCTGTGAAAGGAGCATCAGGGCCAGAACGTCCCCTGGGACCCCATTCCCCGGGGCCATTACTCAATAGGGGAGGGGCTGTACAGCCCCTCCCCTGACCTCATCACCTGGCCTTTACGATCTATATATTGGATGAGAGAGGGTATAAATATATATATATATATATCTATATATATATATATATATATATATATATATATATATATATATATATATATATATATATATATATATATATATCCATCAATACACCATTCCAAAATCCAGAATGAGAAGCGGCACACCAAGTGAATAGCACCAAGATTTAATGTGCAAAACAACACGTTTCAGCTATGAAGCCTTTGTCAAGTTTACACAGCGTGCTCCACTCACCATAGAAATACGCTGACTCATAATGGACATAGAAAAAGTATTTCGCAATGATCGTGATTTGTTTACAATCACATTGAATGTAATTCATATGAAAGTAAAATAAAATAAAACAGATCCTGTTAAGTAAATCAAGAATCCACATTGCATAATTCATCATATTGAATAACATATGGAAAATAATAGATTCAAAATTTAGCAGCGTATATTCAGTGCATAACTCGTATGTGATAAGGTGCATAGAAATACATAAATAAATGAAATGGCTCCACAATAGTCTAACAAGGCGATGACACTCGCACATTAAAATTTTGCACATGATATTGTGTAAGGCGGGCATACGGGCATAGGCATACCTCCAACAAGAGACCTCTAGAAATCTAAGCTCTACGTGGGATAGGCGAGGTTGTCAAGCTAGTCGTTTCAATTACATCGACTATGGAAAGTTTCCTTGAGCTTGTCATATAAATATATGAGGGTAAACCACAATGCCTGTGTGTGACTCGGTAGTCGCGTTACCCTAACACCTCAACCGTAATTATGATAAAGGGCAAGTGCCCCTATATGGGTAGCGAGTGTTCACCTATTATAAAAGGTGCCAAGAGGTGGAATGTTAATGTGAGTGAACTAAAATACAGATCTAAAAGCGCACGTTAGAGGGATAAGATGGAGGTAATGTTTAATCAACCAATATGTGTTGTTAATTCCTCACTGCTGTTCATCCCATAAGGTATTTTGGTGTTCAGATCAATTATGCTTCTGGACTCCAATGTTCGTAACATCTTTTCTCTATCACCCCCTCTAGTATGCTTCACAATACAGTTGATCCCAAAGGCTTTCAAGTGATTGTTATTACTGTTCTGTGTAGTTTGAAAGTGACGAGCTACTGGATAATTGGAATCATTATTGGTAATAGCTCGTAGATGTTGAAGAATTCTCATCTTAAGTGGAAGTTTGGTACTACCAACATATCTCAAGCCACACGGGCATTCCAGAATGTATATGGCAAACTCTGTGGTGCATGTAATATATTTGCGAATCTGCCTTGTTTTGCCATTTCTCGTGGAGTAGCTTCTACAAATCTGGCTATTTTTTCATGCCTTACATGAGCTGCACGGAAAGAATCCTCCCCTTTGTGTACCTAGCCAGCTAGTCGTAGGTGTAGGTTCTTGGAAGCTGTGTACTAAACAGTCCCTCAATGACTGCAGTCGCCTGTACGTGACCTGGGGTGCATTGCCCATCATACTGCCAATTATTGGATCAGTTACTAATAGGTTCCAATGTTGTTTCTGGATTTTCTTGAACTGAATGGATCTTTTATTAAAAGTGGTAATCAGTCTTGGTTTGTTATCCTCACTTTTATTCTTATAGGTATCCTTGGTTTTAATTTAAATTGGTCATCTTCCTGCTTCGGGTGTTGATCTGCATCCGTGTCGAGTGAAACACACGTTGAATTCTGCACGTTATAAAGGGGAAGACATGAATGATTGGGAATCTGAAAGGCATGCTGCTGCGATTTCTTTATTTAATGAGGAATTAAACCCTAATGAACTGAGCACCAAGACAATCGTTACCTCTATCATACAGGAATCATCCCTGACACAGAATTTGGCACTACTTGAAAAACTATCAAAACGTGAATTGAATAAGTGGTGGGAGGTTACCTCCCTAACTAACTACGTGGAAGTGGGACGAGTACCCAGGGGCCTAAGAATTTCCATTGTTCCCACCTATGAGAATCCCAATCCTGAACTTCTCAACGAATGGGCAGTGTTTATGGCCAAAACGTGCAAAGGAATGTTGGAACTGCTTATAAAGTACGCTAAGATTGATCTGGACTCTACCCGACAAGACCTAGCTAAAATAAGACAAGAACTGGAAAAATACAAAACTGAGAGCACAGCAATTGATTTTCTCAAAGGCCTAGAGGCCCGTTTAAAATCATATGAGGATGCCATCAAACTAAAGAAGCAATGCAAATTCCTACGAGACAAAAAAGATTATGGCGAGGGCTGATTTCTACTTATGCAAAAAGATTTGATTGGGCTCAGAGAGATCTACGAGTAATTCAGCAACAAAGACAACAAGAGGCTGTATCCACAGACTCAAGCTCAGATGTCAGTTCGGATTCCGAAAGACCAACAGTCCCTTTAGGTGTGTGCCCACTAACCTTCATTCACGAAATTCAATTACTGAAACAGAAAAAGAAGGAACAAACAACAAACGATCCCTCGGCAAAGAAGGGAAAAGGACGAGGAAGAGGCAAAGGAAAAGCAAAAGGATCTGACAAAGCCAAAGAATAAGTAACAGAAGGGGACGACGAACTGGCAAACTCAAGATGTGCCTAGCAAAGGAATCTAATGCTGACGATGAAAAGACCATTGTGAATTTGTCATCAAGAATACTTACACTTGATGAGGAATCATTACTCAAATTGGGCCTATCCTTCTGTCCAACTCATGACATGAACTATGTGGACTTAAGAATAGACTTGTTTCTGTATGTTAGGAAACTGAAACTGATGAAACTGCATAAAATGATAATAGGTAAACAAGGAAGGATTGGGGAGGTACCTCCACCCGATGCATCCTCCACTTTCACACTGAGGGACATCAATTCCATATTATCGTAGCATGCCTTGGATGAGAATATAACTGATGATACCCAAGAATGGAATATCAGTGAGAATCTGAGAGAAATCGGTTACACCTTGACAAATCAATCAAAAGTGGCTTTAAACCCAAGTCGAGATTTAACCCCAGCATTCCCTACGACAACATTGAGGCATTCAATTCTGTTATGATAAACGAATTACTTAAGATGCGTGACACTTATGGCAATATGGGACGAGACAATCTGACTAAGGAACAACGGAGAGCTTTGAAACAACTGACTGGGGACTCCTCAATAATCATCAAGCCCTCAGACAAGGGGGGGGGGCAACTTTGTTCTTATGGACATGGAGGATTATAGAACAGAAGCTCTGAGACAGTTGAACGATGTCACATGTTATGAGGAAATCAATTGGGAAATTTATAGGCAATCCATTTGCAGATATCATGACATGCTGAAAGACTGGTGGATCACAGGGTCAAGATGAATATCTATTTTTAAGAACTGACAATCCACGTACACCCGGTCTATATCTGCTGCCTAAAATCCATAAGCATCCCACCAGACCACCAGGGACACCCATTGTATCATCTGATACAATGGGGGTCTTCTGGAAAACACCTCGATCTTTCTTGATTACTTTCTGTGTCCATTTGTAGTTAATTTAAGATCATATTGCCATGACAGTACTGATTTTCTGAGAAGAATTCATGATGTAAAATGGGACAGCACATATTTGATGATATGACTTGACGTATGCTCATTATACACCTGTATCGAGCAAAGGAAGGGAGTGGATGCTTGCATGTACTTCCTTCAGGGCAGACCATTATCCATGTTAGAACACACAAGCATGTTGCAGGTGATGATGCTTTACTGTCTGGAACAGAATATTTTTCTGTTTGAAAAAACACTATACAGACAAAAGTCAGGCACAGCCATGGGCACCTGCTTCGCCCCCAGCCTGGCAAATCTTTTCCTGGGTTGGTGGGAGGAGCAGGTGGTCTGGGTAGAGAAAAATAAAAAATACAAGGAGCACATCCCTATTTGGATAAGATATATTGATGATCTGTTCCTGATCTGGGATGGTGACGAAAGTACAGCCAGGAAATTCATCAGTGTATTAGAGAGAAATGACCTGAATCAAATTTTCACTTACACCACCAGCAGAACCTACTGAGAATTCCTAGATGTAGCTATACGGATTGAAAAAGACAGATTACATACTTCTCGCTTTAGAAAAAAGACAGCTGGCAATAGCATATTGCATGCACAAAGCCACCATCCGGCCCCACTCATCCATAGCATACCCTATGGGGAGTTCCTTAGGGTGCGCCGCAACTGCAGCAGGGATGATACTTTCAACAAAGAACACGAAGACATGAAACATAGATTCACAAAATGGGGTTACTCAAGCAAAATATTGGCACACGCCAGCAAAAAATTGGAGGGCATGAAGCAGGAAGATGTCCTATTTAAAACCAAGGATACCTATAAGAATAAAAGTGAGGATAACAAACCAAGACTGATTACCACTTTTAATAAAAGATCCATTCAGTTCAAGAAAATCCTGAAACAACATTGGAACCTATTAGTAACTGATCCAATAATTGGCAGTATGATAGGCAATGCACCCAGGTCACGTACAGGCGACCGCAGTCATTGAGGGACTGTTTAGTGCACAGCTTCCAAGAACCTACACCTACGACTAGCTGGCTGGGTACACAAAGGGGAGGATTCTTTCCGTGCAGCTCATGTAAGGCATGCACAAATAGCCAGACTTGTAGAAGCTACTCCACGAGAAATGGCAATACAAGGCAGATTCGCAAATATATTACATGAACCACAGAGTTTGCCATATACATTCTGGAATGCCCCTGTGGCTTGAGATATGTTGGTAGTACCAAACTTCCAATTAAGATGAGAATTCTTCAACATCTACGAGCTATTACCAATAATGATTCCAATTATCCAGTAGCTCGTCACTTTCAAACTACACTCAACAGTAATAACAATCACTTGAAAGTCTTTGGGATCGACTGTATTGTGAAGCATACTAGAGGGGGTGACAGAGAAAAGATGTTACGAACATTGGAGTCCAGATACATAATTGATCTGAACACCAAAATACCTTATGGGATGAACAGCAGTGAGGAATTAACAACACATATTGGTTGATTAAACATTACCTCCATCTTATCCCTCTAACGTGTGCTTTTAAATCTGTATTTTAGTTCACTCACATTAACATTCCACCTCTTGGCACCTTTTATAATAGGTGAACACTCGCTACCCATATAGGGGCACTTGCCCTTTATCATAATTATGGTTGAGGCGTTAGGGTAACGCGACTACCGAGTCACACACAGGCATCGTGGTTTACCCTCATATATTTATATGACAAGCTCAAGGAAATTTCCCATAGTCGATGTAATTGAAACGACTAGCTTGACAACCTCGTCTATCCCACATAGAGCTTAGATTTCTAGAGGTCTCTTGTTGGAGGTATGCCTATGCCCGAATGCCCGCCTTACACAATCTCATGTGCAAAATATGAATGTGCGAGTGTCATCGCATTGTTAGAATATTGTGGTGCCATTTCATTTATTTATGTATTTCTATGCACCTTATCACATACGAATTATGCACTGAATATACGCTGCTAAATTTTGAATCTATGATTTTCCATATGTTATTCAATATGATGAATTATGCAATGTGGATTCTTGATTTACTTAACAGGATCTGTTTTATTTTATTTTACTTTCAAATTAATTACATTCAATGTGATTGTAAACGAATCACGATCATTGCAAAATATTTTTTCTATGTCCATTATGAGTCAGCGTATTTCTATGGTGAGTGGAGCACATTGTGTAAACTTGACAAAGGCTTCATAGCTGAAACGCGTTGTTTTGCTCATTAAATCTTGGTGATATTCACTTGGTGTGCCGCTTCTCATTCTGGATTTTGGAATGGTGTATTGATGGATTATTGGATGGTTGCTGCTACCATCGCTGGCACCGGCACCGCGAGGCGAGTGGTGGCGTACAAGCAGCCCTGTTGTTTTGAAAAAAAAAAAATATATATATATATTTCCCTGCTGTCATCTGACCACATCCACCACCCGAAGCCGATGCGAGAGAGTGGGAGCAGGGCCCACTGACAATAAATCAAGAAACCCCTGCATCCAAGGATCCACACAGGAAAGAAGTCTCACACTCCAGAAGATACAGCAGTGAAAGTTTTATTAGCTTGACTATCGAAATGCGTCAAGCTAATAAAACTTTCACGGCGGTATCTTCTGGAGTGCTAGACTTCTTTCCTGCATAGAACTTGGACGCGGGGGTTTCTTGAGTCATATATATATATATATATATATATATATATATATATATATATATATATATATATATATATCCCCACGCTGTGACTCAGTTTATGGCACTTCAGCGGCGCTCTCTGACGGTGCGGGTTGTGGAGACGGCAGAGCCCAGCCGTTATTATATATTACAAAGCTTCCTTTACAGAAAGAGTTCCACTCGCACTCACGGGTTATAATTATAATCCAATTTCCATTTTATTCAAGGCAACAGCATATGTACGACAAGCGCAACTGCCCTACGCGTTTCGGTCTGTCAGCAGACCTTGATCACGGGTACAAGAGCACCGCCCATAGGTTCATTTTTAAAACTACCACATGTCATTACATCACATCCTACATATGGCGCGCTTTGCATTCTGGTAATTGTAGTGAAAAAATGTGCAAAACAAACAATTTGACATTTGTGAAATATCGTGACTAAATTCGTGATTATTGTGTGACAGCGTATCTGTTGTAATACGAGAATCCCAGGTATCATACAAAATTTATACAAATTTAATTTATGATTTCATTACGTTCACCAATGTTTTAAAACATGATTCATTACGTCGGTAACTTATGTGCTTCATAATCCACATTGGGACAAATTACTCATTAGTAGCACAACTTGTTAAAACGATGTTATCCATTTCACTATGGTCTGGTATCATGTATCAGCTAGTCTTTCAGTCCTGCCCTCCAGTGGGCCTATATCTCATATGATTACGGACTTAATCGAGTGGCATTTACTTATATACCAATTGGTGAACGTTGACCATTAGCTCTGTTGTTCAATTCATGTTGCTTGTAACCCCTGAGTTCTGGGATTTATTACCCCGCCAAGCTGTTTCTTCCCGTTGTCACACATAAGAATTTTTAATCTGTGCATTAAACACCATTTTTAAAGAGGCAAAAGGAGAGAGAATAAGACTAAAAATTCAATAAGGATGTTGGAAGAACAAAGAGAAAGAGAGAGATTAAAAGTTAGAAAGTTAGAAGAGGGGGAGAAGAAAAGGGGGCGAGAAAAAAAAAAAGAGGGGGAAGGAGGGGTAAAAGAAAAAGGGGAAGGGGGAAAAGGGGGAAAAAAAAGGCAAACCTAGAATGAATTGTTTAATGTTTATATAGCTTTACAATACTATCTTCATATCAGAGCGGGGGTAGTCTCTCTTTATAGGTGCGAATGCATCTCCTCGTCCTTATTTAGTCCATTAGGGGTTAAAGTTCGGAAGGCCAAGATGTGACACGATTCCTTCTGTCTCAAAATGCGTTCTCGATTGCCACCTCTCACATGGCGTTCGACCATCTCCACAGCATAGAATTTTAACTGTTTCCAATCCCCTCCATGACATTTTTCCATATGTTCGGCAACTGCGTAACTGCGATCTCCATTTATAGTTGCCCTCACGTGTTCTAGAATACGCTTCTTGAGTTCGCAAATAGTGCTCCCCACGTATTTGAGTTTGCAGGGGCACTCAATTATGTAGATAACATATTGGCTCTTACAATTGATCAATTGGTTGATTTTCCACTTCTTTTTATTTTCCATGCGAATCTCCTTGACATTTTGTGCAATTTGGCATACTTTACAGGTTGAGCATTTATAGAACCCCTTTATTTTGAGCCACATGTCTTGTTTTTTCACTTTAAAGTGGCTATAAACGAGTTCATCTGAGATTTTTAGCTCTCCTGTAAGTAATACTTGGATGGTTTCCCACAATAGTTGCCATGGTTGGGTCTAGGTGTAAAATATTCCAGTTTTTACATAAGATTTTTTCAATCTGTTTAGACTCTGTGGAGAAAGTAGTAATTAGACGAATTTGGTCATCTTCCTTTTCTTTATTTTGCAGTTTCTCTTTTTTTAGGATTTCTGATCTTGACTGCCCTGCTGTTCTTACTAGGCAAGAAGTTAATATATTTTTATTATATTTTCTTTTCTTAAGTCTGGACATAGTCTTTTTGCTGTGTTTGTGCCATTGTTGTTCTTCGGAGCATATCCGACGAATTCTCAACAGTTCTCCGTACGGGATGTTATTAATTAATGTGGCTTGGTGGAAACTTTCGGCATGTAAAGTTGCGTTACTTGCTGTGGTTTTTCGATGTAGTGTTGTGTGGACTTTGTTGTCCACAATATAGATCTCAGTATCTAAGAAAACCACCCGGTTGTTACTTATGGTGTATGTAAAATGTAGGTTGGTGTTTGTGTTGTTCAGAATTTGGAAATATTCCTCAAATTCTTCCTTGGAGCCGTCCCATATTATGAAGAGATCATCTATATATCTCAACCATGTTATTGTTTTGTCTACATATCTGTCATTCTCAGGGTTCCATGCCACTTTTTGCTCCCACCAACCCATAGTAAGACACGTATAACTAGGGCTAAAGGAGAAACCCATGGCGGTTCCGTTCTTCTGTAAGTAAATTTCATCCCCAAACATGAAAACATTCTGGGTCAAACATAATTCAATCATTTCCATTACCATTGCGTTGTGATTTGCAAAATGGATGTTCCGTTCTTTTAAAAAATATTCACACGCAGTTATGGCAATTTTGTTTTGGATGTTGGTGTATAGCGAGATCACATCCATTGTGATTAGTATGTATGTCAGTGCCCAAGTAATCCCTTGTACAAATCGTAGTAGGTCACTTGTATCTCGTAGGTATGATGTTAATCCTTTGACATACGTTAGGAGATAGCCGTCTACGAAGTTTGCAATTGGCTCTAATAGAGATCCCTTCGCTGAAATAATCGGTCTCCCTGGTGGTCTCGTGGGGTGTTTGTGTATTTTTGGAAGGAAATATATTGTTGCAATTATAGGATGTTCCGTCGTTAGATACTTTATTTCATCATGGTCCAAAAAGCTTTGTTATATATATATTCACTGAAAAAACCATAGGTTTCAGACACGTTATAGTTAGAAATTAGCATTTAAAAAACCTTTGAAATTCACTGAAAAAACCATAGGTTTTAGGGACAGTTATAGTTAGTTGGACATTGCACTCGTACAAAACCCGTGAAATTCCCCGTTATAGTTAGTTCAGCTAACTATAACTCGCGCCCACAATGCACTGCTGATGACGTCATATATTACATCACTCATGACATGGTCAGTGACATCACTGATGACATCTCAAATGACACCACTGATGACATCACTGATGACATCATCCATGTGATAATTTGATGCATCTTCTCACACCCTAATATAACTTTTGATACACCCACTCTAAATTGCAGACTGCCATTCTCAAAATCATAGACACTACAACACCAATAACTACATACCCACTCACTGATTCTTAGGTCTACACACACATCCACTCCCTCACCCGTACAGTCACTCCTACTTACGGTCACTCAGTACAGGACTATCATATGCACTCATACACCTACATAGACACACACCTAGTCAGTCATGCAAATAATTAATCACACTGCCATTTACTCACCTATACAGTTATACACACACCAGCTCACTTACTCATACAAATACGAGCACATTCTTACGCTCTTATACAATCACTGATACAAGTACACAAACATCCATACAGCCACTCTCACAATCACACACTCTCACTTATAGCCATTTATATACTCCAACACACATATATACTGCCTTTCACATATGTAGTTACTCACACATGTACCACTGAGATATACATTCACTCACTAACACACCCATACACACACTCATCCACCCATACAGTCCATCACAGATGCACTCTTGAAACCATGCACCCAGTGAATCACCCACTTACACATCTATGCACAGAGTCACACACACCCCACCCACACAAACACTCAGGCACACATACAGATACTCAAACAACCAATCAATAACCCATATAGACACTCATGTAGCTATTCACAAACCCATGCAGCCGCTTACACACCAACAGACAGATGGATACAGACATTCACACAGTTTAGTCACTAACCCATGCATTCAGTAAGACACATTTAATCACTCACTTATAGTCAGTCACGCACCTACTAAATCATCCATTCAAACACTTATACACCCACTCATTCTTCAATACACCTTGGCATATATATAAAACATTTAAACTTTACAGAAACACACAGTCACTGGATGATGTCATCAGTGATGTCATCAGTGATGTCATTTGAGATGTCATCAGTGATGTCATCAGTGATGTCACTGACCATGTCATGAGTGATGTAATATGTGACGTCATCAGCAGTGCATTGCGGGGGCGCGAGTTATTATTAGCTGAACTAACTATAACGGGGGAATTTCACGGGTTTTGTACGAGAGCAATGTCCAACTAACTATAACTGTCCCTAAAACCTATGGTTTTTTCAGTGAATTTCAAAGGTTTTTTAAATGCTAATTTCCAACTATAACGTGTTTGAAACCTATGGTTTTTTCAGTGAATTTCAAAGGTTTTTTAAATGCTAATTTCTTAATATAACGTGCCTGAAACCTATGGTTTTTTAAGTGAATTTCAAAGGTTTTTTTAAATGCTAATTTCTAACTATAACGTGCCTGAAACCTATGGTTTTTTAAGTGAATTTCAAAGGTTTTTTAAATGCTAGTTTGTAACTATGCCTACAGAGGTAGGACATGTGAAGAAAGAAGAAACAACGCACAGAAAGAAGCAAAAGAAATGCAGAAAGAAGCAACAGAAGTCCACAAAGACGAAGAAAAGTGCAGGAAGAAGCAAAAGATGTGCAGAAAGAACCAACAGAGGAGCAGAAAGAGGCCTTGTTCCAAAATCATCCTGTGCCCACAACTTTTTCTGATGTGTACTGGTGGTAACTGACTCTGACTAACCAGAGCCAGTGCTATGCTAAAACACACTTAGAATACAGTTAAAACACCTACATACACTAGGGAACACTATGCGTAGGGGTACCCCTGTGATTAGCATGACCTCCTCTGTAAGTCCCTAGTACATAATAGGGCAGGGGATTAAAACTACCTCTTAAAACGCGCTACAGGGCGCGTTTGCACAGTGGTGAAGGGAGGGGGGCCTGAGGTGACATGTGTGCAAACGCGCCCCATGGCACGTTTTAAGTTGCGGGATTAAGTCACCTTGAATCCTGAGTGTCCCTGGGGCCCAACTAGCCCCCAGGTACCTACAGTTAGGACCACAGAGCTGAGTTGCAGAGAGGCGTTCCGAGGCCACGCACCTTTTTCACCTCTCTGCAACGCAACTCTGTTGTGCTTACTGAAGGTACCTGGTGGGCTAGTTGGACTCCAGGGACCCTCAGGATTGAAGGGGACTTAATCTCCCAACTTAAAACACGCCACGGGGCCTGTTTGCACACATGTCACCTCAAGCCCCGCCCCTCCCTTCACCACTGTGCAAACGCGCCCGTGGCGCGTTTTAAGTTGGAGCATTAAGTCCCCTTGAATCATGAGGGTCCCTGGGGTCCAACTAGCCCACCCTGTACCTCCAGTATGCGCCAGGAGGCTGCGTTGCAGAGAGGTGTTCAGAGGCCACGCCCCTTTTTACACCTCTCTGCAACGCAGCTCTGTGGCGCTTTCTGGACGTACCTGGTGGGCTAGTTGGCCCCCAGGGACCCTCAGGATTGAATGGCATTTAATTCCCCATCTTAAAACGCGCCACGGGGCCTGTTTGCACACATGTCACCTGAAGCCCCGCCCCCTCCCTTCACCACTGTGCAAACACGCCCCGTGGCGCGTTTTAAGTTGGGGGATTAAGTCCCCTTGAATCCTGAGGGTCCCTGGAGTCCAACTAGCCCACCATGTACCTCCAAAAGTGCCACAGAGCTGCGTTGCAGAGAGGTGTAAAAAGGGCGTGACCTCTGTACACTCTCTGCAACGCAGCTCCTGGCGCATACTGGAGGTTCCTGGTGGGCTAGTTGGCCCCAGAGACCCCAGTATTCAAGGGGAATTACTCCCTTCTTAAAACACGCCAGGGGCGCGTTTGCAGACTGCTGCAGGGAGGGCGGGGCCTCCGGCATGATGCCGGTCTTTTTTTTTTTTGTTTCTTTTTTTTTTGTATGGGAGGGGGGCTGCGTGGCCCCCCTTCCCTCGGCCACTTTTGGCCCCGGGGACCCCATCCCCCGGGGCCTGAGGATTTTCTTTTTTTTTGTTTTATTTTTTTAAAAAATGGTAAGGGGCCGCGGGGCCCCCCTTCCCTGGGCCTCTATTGGCCCCGGGGACCCCATCCCCCAGGGCATGCCCTCTTTTTTTTTAATTAAACAATATTTGGAGGGGGGCTGCGTGGCCCCCCTCAGGCCATTTAAGGCCCCGGGGACCCCATCCCCCGGGGCCGGCCTTTACGTTTAAAAAAAATATATATTTTTGGGGATGGGGGCTGCGTGGCCCCCCTCCCGGGCAACTAATGGCCCCGGGGACCCCATACCCCGGGGCCTGGCCACTCGTTGGGGACCGTGGGGGGGTCCCCAATCCCAGCACGGTCCCGCCGGCTCCCGCGTCCTGCGGGAGCCGGCATTGCTTTTCCATAAGGGGAGCTGCTGACATGCAGCTCCCCTTATGGAAAAGCAATCTGCTTTGCTTCATTGAAGCGAGAGCAGGTTTCCCTGCTCTCGCTTCAATGAAGCAAAGCAAGTTTGCAATGACAGGACGGGAGCCGCGAGGCTCCCGTCCTGCCATTACAAACAGCAGTGTCCCGGGGGTAGGCACCCGGGACACTGCAGGAGCCGGCCCTGGGGGTGGCGGTCCCCAGGGCCATCACAGGCTCCAGGAGGGGGCCGCGTGGCCCCCCTCCCAACATCTACATAGCCCCGGGAGGTGGTGGTCCCCGGGGCTTCGGGGTCCGAAACAGACCCCCACATTTATTTTGTTAGTGCCCCGGGGAGGTGCTGGTCCCCGGGGCGTGTGGGGGGGCCTTAGAGGCCCCCCACATAAAATATAAGGCAAACCCCGCATGCCCCCGGGACTTGGCCCACCCGGGGGCAAAATAGTATCGAAGCGCAAGAGACCGCGCTTCGATTTTTTTTTTATCACAGCGGGATCCGCGTACCCTAAGCGCATCCCACCGATTTTTTTTTTTTTAAATGCTTTTTTCTGCCCAGGGGTCCTTGTGGGACCCCTGAGCAGACCTAGGAGGTCAGGGTGTTTCTACCCTGCCCCCTTTTGCGTTTTGCGACTTGTTTCTGTGCCTCGGTTCTACCGAGGCATAAAATGGCTGCCAACACTTCCTGATTTGGAGTGTTGACAGCCACTTGACAACCAATTAGCATGCAGCTCGTGATCGGGAGGGTGCGCGGACCCTAAGCGGCCATAAATATATATGTGATTTTACTTTTGATTTTCTCAGGAACTACTGAACGGATTTACACCATTTAAAAAAAAAGGTCGCTTTCTGAACCAAGCGCTACCTTTTTGCCGAATTTGGTGTAATTCCGTTCAGCAGTTCGGGCTTTAGCCGTGTCTAAAATTTCCTATGGGAATTAACATGGAGAAAACACGTTTTGGGACCCCCCTTTTTTCTCGGCCCCCGCTTGCCGAATCACCCCGAAACTTTCAGGATAGGAGCGGACCGGAGCGCCCCACGAGTTTTGAGAATTCCGCAAAGATTCGTCAACCGGCGCCAAAGTTATTTCAAATAGAATGTTGCGGATTTCCTATGGAAATAAGGTCCTAACTATAACTATCTACTGGCGACCGCCAGTAGATAATATATATATATATATATATATATATATATATATATATATATATATATATATATATGTATATATATATATATATTATATATAGATATATATATAATATAGATATATATATACTATATATATTATATATATATATATATTCACTGAAAAAACCATAGGTTTTAGGGACAGTTATAGTTAGTTGGACATTGCACTCGTACAAAACCCGTGAAATTCCCCGTTATAGTTAGTTCAGCTAACTATAACTCGCGCCCGCAATGCACTGCTGATGACGTCACATATTACATCACTCATGACATGGTCAGTGACATCACTGATGACATCACTGATGACATCTGAAATGACATCACTGATGACATCATCCATGTGACAATTTGATGCACCTCCTCACACACTAATATAACCTTTGATACACTTACTGTAAAATACAGACTACCATTTTCGATACCATTGACACACTAATACCAGTTACTACATACCCACTCACTGATTCTTAGGTCTACACACACACATCTACTCACTCACCCGTACAGTCACTCATACTTATAGTCACTCAGTACAGGACTATGATATGCACTCATACGCCTATATAAACACTCACACACCGCCACTCATCCATAGAGGTACTCACACACCTAGTCAGTCATGCCAAAAATTAAGCACACACCCATTTACTCACCTATACAGTTATACACACACCAACTCACTTACTCATACAAATACTAGCACATTCTTCAGTGATGTCATCAGTGATGTCACTGACCATGTCATGAGTGATGTAATATGTGACGTCATCAGCAGTGCATTGCGGGGCGCGAGTTATAGTTAGCTGAACTAACTATAACGGGGAATTTCACGGGTTTTGTACGAGTGCAATGTCCAACTAACTATAACTGTCCCTAAAACCTATGGTTTTTTCAGTGAATTTCAAAGGTTTTTAAATGCTAATTTCTAACTATAACGTGTCTGAAACCTATGGTTTTTTCAGTAAATTTCAAAGGTTTTTAAATGCTAATTTCTAACTATAACGTGCCCCGCCCCTCCCTTCACCACTGTGCAAACGCGCCGTGGCGCGTTTAAGTTGGGGGATTAAGTCCCCTTGAATCATGAGGGTCCCTGGGGTCCAACTAGCCCACCCTGTACCTCCAGTATGTGCCAGGGAGCTGCGTTGCAGAGAGGTGTTCAGAGGCCACACCCCTTTTACACCTCTCTGCAACGCAGCTCTGTGGCGCTTTCTGGACGTACCTGGTGGGCTAGTTGGCCCCAGGGACCCTCAGGATTGAAGAGGATTTAATTCCCCATCTTAAAACGTGCCACGGGGCCTGTTTGCACACATGTCACCTGAAGCCCCGCCCCTCCCTTCACCACTGTGCAAACGCGCCCGTCGCGCGTTTTAAGTTGGGGGATTAAGTCCCCTTGAATACTGAGGGTCCCTGGGGGCCAACTAGCCCACCATGTACCTCCAAAAAGCGCCACAGAGCTGCGTTGCAGAGAGGTGTAAAAAGGGGCGTGGCCTCTGTACACGTCTCTTCAACGCAGCTCCCTGGCGCATACTGGAGGTTCCTGGTGGGCTAGTTGGCCCCCAGGGACCCCCAGTATTCAAGGGGAATTACTTCCCCTTCTTAAAACGGGCCAGTGGGCGCGTTTGCAGACTGCTGCAGGGTGGGGGCGGGGCCTCCGGCACAATGCCGTTTTTTTTTTTTTGTTCTTATTTTTTTTTTAATGGGAGGGGGGCTGCGTGGCCCCCATTCCCTCGGCCACTTTTGGCCCCTGGGACCCCATCCCCCGGGGCATGCCCAGTTTTTTTTTATAAACTATTCGGAGGGGGGCTGCGTGGCCCCCCTCCTCAGGCCATTTAAGGCCCCGGGGACCCCATCCCCCGGGGCCTCAGCATGTTTTTTTTTTTTTAAGTAAAAAAACGGGAAGGGGCCGCGTGGCCCCCTTCCCTGGGCCTCTATTGGCCCCGGGACCCCATCCCCGGGGCATGCCCACTGTTTTTTTTTTATAAACTATTCGGAGGGGGGCTGCGTGGCCCCCCTCCTCAGGCCATTTAAGGCCCTGGGGACCCCATCCCCCGGGTCCGGCCTTTGCGTCTTTTAAAAAAAAAAATTTTTTACTTTTTTGGGAGGGGGCTGCGTGGCCCCCTCCCGGGCCACTAATGGCCCCGGGGACCCCATCCCCAGGGCCCTGCCACTCGTTGGGGACCGTGGGGGTCCCCAATCCCCGCACGGTCCCGCCCGGCTCCCGCGTCCTGCGGGAGCCGGCATTGCTTTCCATAAGGGGAGCTGCTGACATGCAGCTCCCTTATGGAAAAGCTATCTGCTTTGCTTCATTGAAGCGAGAGCAGGTTTCCCTGCTCTCGCTTCAATGAAGCAAAGCTAGTTTGCAAACAGCAGTGTCCCGGGGTAGGCACCCGGGACACTGCAGGAGCCGGACCCGGGGGTGACGGTCCCCAGGGCCACCACAGGCTCCAGAAGGGGGCCCCCTCCCCACATCTGCAAAGCCCCGGGGAGGTGGGTGTCCCCGGGGCTTTGGGGGTCCAAAACGGACCCCCATTTTAAAATTGTTAGTGCCCCGGGGAGGTGGCGGTCCCCGGGGCGTGTGGTAGGGCGTAGAGCCCTCCCGCACCATTTTTTATTTAAAGCCCTGGGGGGTGGCGGTCCCCAGGGCTTATGGGGCCTTAGAGGCCCCCCCATAAAATCTAAACCCACCCCCCGCAAGCCCCCGGGACTTGTGCCACCCGGGGGCAAAATAGCATCGAAGCGCGGGAGAACGCGCTTTTTTTTTTTTAATCGCGGGATCCGCGCACCCTAAGCACATCCCACCGATAAAAAAAAAAATGCTTTTCTGCCCAGGGGTCCTTGTGGGACCCCTGAGCAGACCTAGGGGGTCAGGGTGTTTCTACCCTGCCCCCTTTGTGCGTTTTGCGCACTTGTTTCTTGTGTTTTTTTTTTAATCAGCGGAATCCGCGCACCCTAAGCGCATCCCGCCGATTTAAAAAAAAAAATGCTTTTTTTCTGCCCAGGGGGTCCTTGTGGGACCCCCTGAGCAGACTTAGGGGGTCAGGGTGTATCTACCCTGCCCCCTTTGTGTGTTTTGCGCACTTGTTTCTTGTGCCTCGGTTCTACCGAGGGACAAAATGGCTGCCAACACTTCCTGATTTGGAGTGTTGACAGCCACTTGACAGCCAATTAGCATGCAGCTCGTGATCGGGAGGGTACGCGGACCCTACTGGGCCATAGATATATATGTGATTTTAATTTTGATTTTCTCAGGAACTACTGAACGGATTTACACCATTTAAGCAAAAGGCATGACACTGAAACAAGGGCTACCTGTTTGCCAAATTTGGTGTAATTCCGTTCAGCAGTTCGGGCTGTAGCTGCGATGAAAGGTTCCTATGGAAAATTGCATGGGGAAAACACGTTTTGGGACCCCCCTTTTTTCTCGGCCCCCACTTGACGATTCACCCCGAAACTTTCAAGATAGGAGCGGACCAGAGCTGGCCACAAAGTTTGAAAATTTCGCGAAGATTCGTCAACCGGCGCCAAAGTTATTTCAAATAGAATGTTGCGGATTTCCTATGGAAAATAGGTCCTAACTATAACTATCTACTGGCGACCGTCAGTAGATAATATATATATATATATATATATATATATATATATATATATATATATATATATATATATATATATTCACTGAAAAAACCATAGGTTTTATGGACAGTTATAGTTAGTTGGACATTTCACTCGTACAAAACCATAGAAATTCCCCCGTTATAGTTAGTTCAGCTAACTATAACTCGCGCCCGCAATGCACTGCTGATGACGTCACATATTACATCACTCATGACATGGACAGTGACATCACTGATGACATCACTGATGACATCTCAAATGACATCACTGATGACATCATCCAGTGACTGTGTGTTTCTGTAAAGTTTAAATATGTTTAATATATATAGGGAAAGGCGTATTGAAGAATGAATGGGTGTATAAGTGTCTGAATGGATGATTTAGTACGTGACTGACTGACTCTACAAGTGAGTGATTAAACGTATCTTACTGAATGCATGGGTTAGTGACTAAACTGTGTGAATGTCTGTATCCGTCTGTTTGTTGGTGTGTAAGTGGATGCATGGATTTGCGAATAGCTACATGAGTGTCTATATGGGTTATTGATTGGTTCTCTGAGTATCTGTATGGCTGCCTGAGTGTTTGTGTGGGTGGGGTGTGTGTGACTCTGTACATAGATGTGTGAGTGGGTGATTCACTGGGTGCATGATTTCAAGAGTGCATCTGTGATGGACTGCTTGGGTGGGTGAGTGTGTGTATGGGTGTGTTAGTGAGTGAATGTATATCTCAGTGGTACATGTGCGAGTAACTACATATGTAAAAGGCAGTATATATGTGTGTTGGAGTATATAAATGGCTATAAGTGAGAGTGTGTGATTGTGAGAGTGGCTGTATGGATGCGTGTGTGCTTGTATCAGTTATTGTATAAGAGCGTAAGAATGTGCTAGAATTTGTATGAGTAAGTGAGCTGGTGTGTGTATAGCTGTATAGGTGAGTAAATGGGTGTGTGATTAATTTTTGCATGACTGACTAGGTGTGTGAGTACCTCTATGGATGAGTGGCGGTGTGTGAGTGTTTATATAGGTGTATGAGTGCATATGATAGTCCTGTACTGAGTGACTGTAAGTATGAGTGACTGTACGGGTGAGTGAGTAGATGTGTGTGTGTAGACCTAAGAATCAGTGAGTGGGTATGTAGTTATTGGTATTGGAGTGTGTATGGTTTTGAGAATGGCAGTCTGTAATTTAGAGTGGGTGTATCAAAAGTTATATTAGGGTGTGAGAAGATGCATGAAATTATCACATGGATGATGTCATCAGTGATGTCATCAGTGATGTCATTTGAGATGTCATCAGTGATATCATCAGTGATGTCACTGACCATGTCATGAGTGATGTAATATGTGACGTCATCAGCAGTGCATTGCGGGCGCGAGTTATAGTTAGCTGAACTAACTATAACGGGGAATTTCTATGGTTTTGTACGAGTGAAATGTCCAACTAACTAAAACTATCCCTAAAACCTATGGTTTTTTCAGTGAATTTCAAAGGTTTTTTAAATGCTAATTTCTAACTATAACGTGTCTGAAACCTATGGTTTTTTCAGTGAATTTCAAAGGTTTTTTAAATGCTAATTTCTAACTATAACGTGCCTGAAACCTATGATTTTTAAGTGAATTTCAAAGGTTTTTAAATGCTAGTTTCTAACTATGCCTACAGAGGTAGGACATGTGAAGAAAGAAGAAAAAACGCACAGAAAGAAGCAAAAGAAATGCAGAAAGAAGCAACAGAAGTCCACAAAGACGAAGAAAAGTGCAGGAAGAAGCAAAAGATGTGCAGAAAGAACCAAAAGAGGAGCAGAAAGAGGCCTTGTTGCAAAATCATCCTGTGCCCACAACTTTTTTAGACGGGTACTGGTGGTAACTGACTCTGACTAACCAGAGCCAGTGCTATGCTAAAAGACACTTAGAATACAGTGAAAACACCTACATACACTAGGGAACACTATGCGTTGGGGTACCCCTGTGATTAGCATGACCTCCTCTGTAAGTCCCTAGTACATAATAGGGCAGGGAGATTAAAACTACCTCTTAAAACGCGCTACAGGGCGCGTTTGCACAGTGGTGAAGGGAGGGGAGGCCTGAGGTGACATGTGTGCAAACGCGCCCTGTGGCGCGTTTTAATTTGCGGGATTTTGTCCCCTTGAATCCTGAGGGTCCCTGGGGCTCAACTAGCCCCCCAGGTACCTATAGTTAGGAACACAGAGCTGAGTTGCAGAGAGGCGTTCCGAGGCCACGCACCTTTTTTCACCTCTCTGCAACGCAACTCTGTTGTGCTTACTGAAGGTACCTGGTGGGCTAGTTGGCCCCCAGGGTCCCTCAGCATTCAAGGGGAATTAATTCCCCAACTTAAAATGCACCACAGGGCATGTTTGCGCACATGTCACCTGAGGCCCCGCCCCCTCCCTTCACCACTGTGCAAACGCGCCCCGTGGCGCATTTTAAGTTGGGGGATTAGGTCACCTTGAATCCTGAGGGTCCCTGGGGCCCAACTAGCCCACCAGGTACTTCCAGTAAGCACCACAGGCCTGCGTTGCAACGCTTGTAACAAATTGTGGAGTTGTGTTTAGGTAGTGAAGGGGGTCGTGCTGGGGGTAGTGTTTTAGGGTTTAGGGTAGTGCAGTGGTGTTTGTGTTGTGTAGGGGGTCATGCTGGGGGTAGATTTAGGGTTTAGGGTAGTGCAGTGGTGTTTGGGTAGTGTAGGGAGTCGTGCTGGGGGGAGTGTTTTAGGGTTTAGGGTAGTGCAGTGGTGTTTGGGTAGTGTAGGGGGTCGTGCTGGGGTAGTGGTTTAGGGTAGTGCTGTGGTGTTTGGGTAGTGTAGGGGGTACTGCTGGGGGTAGTGTTTTAGGGTTTAGGGTAGTGCAGTGGTGTTTGGGTAGTGTAGGGGGTACTGCTGGGGGTAGTGTTTTAGGGTTTAGGGTAGTGCAATGGTGTTTGGGTAGTGTAGGGGTTCGTGCTGGGGGTAGTTTTTTAGGGTTTAGGGTAGTGCAGTGGTGTTTGTGTAGTGTAGGGGGTAGTGTTTTAGGGTTTAGGGTAGTGCAGCGGTGTTTGTGTAGTGTAGGGGGTCGTGCTGGGGGTAGTGTTTTAGGGTTTAGGGTAGTGCAGTGGTGTTTGTGTAGTGTAGGCGGTCGTGTTTTAGGGTTTAGGGTAGTGCAGTGGTCCTTGGGTAGTGTAGGGAGTCGTGCGGGTGTAGTGTTTTAGGGTTTAGGGTAGTGCAGTGGTCTTTGGGTAGTGTAGGGGGGCGTGCGGGGGTAGTGTTTTAGGGTTTAAGGTAGTGCATTGGTGTTTGGGTCGTGTAGGGGGTCATGTGGGGGGGTAGTGTTATAGGGTTTAGGGCAGTGCAGTGGTGTTCGGGTAGTGTAGGGGGTCGTGCTGGGGAGTGTTTTAGGGTTTAGGGCAGTGCAGTGGTGTTCGGGTAGTGTAGGGGGTCGTGCTGGGGGGAGTGTTTGAGGGTTTAGGGCAGTGCAGTCGTGTTCGGGTAGTGTAGGGGGTCATGCTGGGGGAGTATTTTAGGGTTTAGGGTAGTGCAGTGGTGTTCGGGTAGTGTAGGGGGTCGTGCTGGGAGTAGTGTTTTAGGGTTTAGGGCAGTGCAGTGGTGTTCGGGCAGTGTAGGGGTCGTGCTGGGGTGGTGTTTTAGGGTTTAGGGCAGTGCAGTGGTGTTCGGGCAGTGTAGGGGGTCGTGGCTTGGGGTGGTGTTTCAGGGTTTAGGGCAGTGCAGTGGTGTTCGGGCAGTGTAGGGGTCGTGCAGGGGTGGTGTTTCAGGGTTTAGGGCAGTGGTGTTCGGGCAGTGTAGGGGGTCGTGCAGGGGTGGTGTTTCAGGGTTTAGGGCAGTGGTGTTCGGGCAGTGTAGGGGGTCGTGCTGGGGGTGGTGTTTCAGGGTTTGGGGCAGTGCAGTGGTGTTCGGGCAGTAAAGGGGGTCGTGCTGGGGGTGGTGTTTCAGGGTTTTGGGCAGTGCAGTGTTGTTTGGGCAGTGTAGGGGGTTGTGCGGGGGCGGTGTTTCAGAGTTTAGTGCAGTGGTGTTCGGGCAGTGTAGGGGGTCGTGCAGGGTTGTGGTGTTTCAGGGTTTAGGGCAGTGCAGTGGTGTTCGGGCAGTGTAGGGGGTCATGCTGGGGGTGGTGTTTCAGGGTTCAGGGCAGTGCAGTGGTGTTCGGGCAGTGTAGGAGGTGGTGCAGGGGGAGGTATTTCAGGGTGTAGGGCAGTGCAGTGGTCGGGCAGTGTAGGGGGTCGTGCTGGGGCTGGTGTTTCAGGGTTTAGGGCAGTGCAGTGGTGTTCAGGCAGTGTAGGGGGTCGTGCTGGGGCTGGTGTTTCAGGGTTTAGGGCAGTGCAGTGGTGTTCGGGCAGTGTAGGTGGTCGTGCTGGGGCTGGTGTTTCAGGGTTTAGGGCAGTGCAGTGGTGTTCGGGCAGTGTAGGGGGTCTTGCTGGGGCTGGTGTTTCACGGTTTAGGGTAGTGCAGTGGTGTTCGGGCAGTGTAGGGGGTCATGCTGGGGCTGGTGTTTGAGGGTTTAGGGCAGTGCAGTGGTGTTCGGGCAGTGTAGGGGGTCGTGCTGGGGCTGGTGTTTCAGGGTTTAGGGCAGTGCAGTGGTTTTCGGGCAGTGTAGGAGGTTGTGCTGGGGCTGGTGTTTCAGGGTTTAGGGCAGTGCAGTGGTGTTCGGGCAGTGTACGGGGTTGTGCTGGGGCTGGTGTTTCAGGGTTTAGGGCAGTGCAGTGGTGTTCGGGCAGTGTAGGGGGTCATACTGGGGGTGGTGTTTCAGGGTTTAGGGCAGTGCAGTGGTGTTCGGGCAGTGTAGGGGGTCATGCTGGGGTTGGTGTTTCAGGGTTTAGGGCAGTGCAGTGGTGTTCGGGCAGTGTAGGGGATCGTGCTGGGGCTGGTGTTTCAGGGTTTTGGGCAGAGCAGTGGTGTTCGGGCAGTGTAGGGGGTCGTGCTGGGGGTGGTGTTTCAGGGTTTAGGGCAGTGCAGTGGTGTTCGGGCAGTGTAGGGGGTCGTGCAGGGGTGGTGTTTCAGGGTTTAGGGCAGTGCAGTGGTGTTCGGGCAGTGTAGGGGGTCGTGCTGGGGCTGGTGTTTTAGGGTTTAGGGCAGTACAGTGGTGTTCGGGCAGTGTAGGGGTCTTGCTGGGGGTGGTGTTTCAGGGTTTAGGGCAGTGGTGTTCGGGCAGTGTAGGGGGTCTTGCTGGGGGTGATGTTTCAGGGTTTAGGGCAGTGCAGTGGTGTTCGGGCAGTGTAGGGGGTCGTGCTGGGGCTAGTGTTTCAGGGTTTAGGGCAGAGCAATGGTGTTCAGGCAGTGTAGGGGGTTGTGCTGGAGGTGGTGTTTCAGGGTTTAGGGCAGTGCAGTGGTGTTTGGGCAGTGTAGGGGGTCTTGCTGGGGGTGGTGTTTCAGGGTTTAGGGCAGTGGTGTTCAGGCAGTGTAGGGGGTCTTGCTGGGTGTGATGTTTCAGGGTTTAGGGCAGTGCAGTGGTGTTCGGGCAGTGTAGGGGGTCGTGCTGGGGGTGGTGTTTCAGGGTTTAGTGCAGTGCAGTGGTGTTCGGGCAGTGTAGGGGGTCGTGCTGGGGGTGGTGTTTCAGGGTTTAGGGCAGTGCAGTGGTGTTCGGGCAGTGTAGGGGGTCGTGCATGGGGTGGTGTTTCAGGGTTTAGGGCAGTGCAGTGGTGCTCGGGCAGTGTAGGGGGTCGTGCTGGGGCTGGAGTTTCAGGGTTTAGGGCAGTGCAGTGGTGTTCGGGCAGTGTAGGGGGTCGTGCTGGGGCTGGTGTTTCACGGATTAGTGCAGTGGTGTTCGGGCAGTGTAGGGGGTCGTGCTGGGGCTGGTGTTTCAGGGTTTAGGGCAGTGCAGTGGTGTTCGGGCAGTGTAGGCAGTCGTGCTGGGGCTGGTGTTTCAGGGTTTAGGGCAGTGCAGTGGTGTTCGGGCAGTGTAGGGGGTCGTGCTGGGGCTGGTGTTTCAGGGTTTAGGGCAGTGCAGTGGTGCTCGGGCAGTGTAGGGGGTTGTGCTGGGGCTGGTGTTTTAGGGTTTAGGGCAGTGCAGTGATGTTCGGGCAGTGTAGGGGGTCGTGCTGGGGCTGGTGTTTCAGGGTTTTGGGCAGAGCAGTGGTGTTCGGGCAGTGTAGGGGATCGTGCTGGGGGTAGTGTTTCAGGGTTTAGGGTAGTGCAGTGGTGTTTGTGTAGTGTAGGGGGTCATGCTGGGGGTAGTGTTTTAGGGTTTAGGATAGTGCAGTGGTGCTTGTGTAGTGTAGGGGGTCGTGCTGGGGGTAGTGTTTTAGGGTTTAGGGTAGTGCAGTGGTGTTTTTGTAGTGTAGGGGGTCATGTTTTAAGATGCAAAGCTCCAATACCTGACCAGTCTGCACTACATAAAACTGCAAAAAAACTAAAAGTAAAAAGTGTTTTGCACACTTTTGTCATTGGGCTATATGTGGGCTACATCTGGGTAATATTTGTGCTACATTTGGGCTCTTTTTTCTCTGGTGGCCATCTTGGAAGACTTCTTTGTTATGAAGTTTCCTAATTTCCTCATTTACTGCAGTCTCCTCAGTAGGAAATGCTTTCAGTTTTTACTTTGATTCCATCAAGAAGGCATTCAGATGTGTCTCACATTTGCCATAAATTCAGAATGTTAGCACTCTAGTTGCTCATTAGATCACTGTAGTAAAACTACTGCTCACCAGGGAGTTAACTGGAAGTCTGCTGCTGGTGTTGAAAGTGATTGTTTCAGTCTGCATGTCAGAATTTTCTAATGAAATAGAAGAGGATTTGAGATCTCACTTAAAACATGCCCTAATTTTTCTTTCTGCAGCACTAACCATAATTTCTATTTCAAAAAGAATCCCCTCATTTTGTTCCTTTTTAAATTAAATGTTTTAAGTGTTACCGATTTATTCCAATCAAGATGGCTTCAGGTGTGCCATACTTTTGTCATAAGTAAGGCTGTTAGCGCTCTAGTTGTTCTTTAGAACACTCTGGGAAGCTGCAGTAGAACACAAAGGCATCAACTGGCAGGCTGCTCCTGTTGAAATATAACAGGAAGATATTTGAGATCACACTTGAAACATGTCCTAATTTTTCTTTCTACAGCACTAACCATAATTTCTATGACAAAATGAACCCCATCATTTTGTTCCTTTTTAAATTAAATGTTTTAAGTGTTACCAGTTTATTCCAATCAAGATGGCTTCAGGTGTGCCATACTTTTGTCATAAGTAAGGCTGTTAGCACTCTAGTTGTTCTTTAGAACACTCTGGGAAGCTGCAGTAGAACACAAAGGAATCAACTGACAGTCTCTGCCCTTGTTGGATGTACATGTTTTACTGAGAATGTCAGACTTCATTCTCACATGACTGAGAAAGATAATGTGAATTTACAGAAAATATGCTCTCATTTTAGCTTCTGGAGCACCTTCCAAAACTCTATGGGACAAGCATGTGAAAATAGTTCTCTCAAACATGATTCATGATATCCCAGCAGAAGGTTTTTCACAGGGTAAAATCACCTTAGAACACACCACAATTCCTGAAAATAGTATGGTACCATCAACAAATGAATTCTAATGTAACTAAAGTCTGTTATCACCCTTTACAGTTCTCCTTTTGGTAACCCTCAAAATCTTTGATTCACTACAATGCATTTCAATGGGGTACTATCATGTATATTGGTCCCAAGATGGCTGCCAGCAATTCCAGGATGAAGTGCTGACAGCCAATCAGATCTCACAATGACGTGTGGTTAGGCTCCGCCCAGATATATATGTGATTTTACTTTTGATTTTCTCAGGAACTACTGAACGGATTTATACCATTTAACAAAAAGGGTTCTTTCTGAACCAAGAACTACCTCTTTGCCAAATTTGGTGTAATTCTGTTCAGCAGTTCGGGCTGTAGCCGTGTCTAAAATTTCCTATGGGAATTAACATGGAGAAAACACGTTTTGGGACCCCCCTTTTTTCTCGGCCCCCGCTTGCCGAATCACCCCGAAACTTTCAGGATAGGAGCGGACCGGAGCGCCCCACGAGTTTTGAGAATTTCGCGAAGATTCGTCAACCGGCGCCAAAGTTATTTCAAATAGAATGTTGTGAATTTCCTATGGAAAATAGGTCCTAACTATAACTATCTACTGGCGACCGCCAGTAGATAATATATATATATATTGAATGGGGGAGGGGGGCCGTGCGCCCCCCCTCTGTCCCCAGACTGATTTCAGACCTGAGGATCCCGGGGACCAGCCGAAATGTAATGGGGGAGGCAGCCACAAGTCCCACCTCCCCGGGCTGATTTTGGCCCCAGAGTCCCCATCCCCCAGCCAAAATACAACAGCCCTGAGGCCCCCATCCCCTGAGCCAGGGCCAAAAATACAATGGGGGAGGGGGGCCATGCAGCCCCCCTCCTTTGGCCGATTTCAGCCCCGGGGAGGGACCCTATCCACTGGGGCCCTGCCATGTGTCCCCTGTCACCCAGTGTGCAGGATGGGAACCGCTGGGGGATCCTCATGGCCCCCACGGTCCCAGCTGGCTCCTCGCCTCATGTGGGAGCCAGCATTGCTGCTGCACGCAGGGAGCTGCTGGAATTGCAGCTCCCTTCATGCAGGAGCCATAGTTGCATCTCTTTCCCTGTCTGCAGGCAGGAAAGAAATGAAACCTCTGGTTCCAGCAAGCAGGAGCACTTTGACAGCTCCTGCCCGCTGGAACCGGACTGTTTGCTTTTGCCTGGCAACTGTAACTGCTGAATTTCTATGGTTTTGTATGTAAAATCTGAACCTAACTATAACGACCTTGTAACCTTTTGCTTATTTCAGTATAATATATATATATATATGTATTTAAAAATATATACATATATATATATATATATATATAATAAAATCACCAAAATCCTTCGTCTGCTCGCAGCGCCAATCCACACCACTTCAGCCACAAAGGATTCACGAACCACCAAAACTGCAGGCAAGTCAAAGCTTTATTCCTGTTTCCTAATCCTGATTACGCGTTTCGGGCACCACTTGCCCTTGTTCACACATATATATATATATATATATTAATATTTTTTTTAAATATTGAGATTGAGAATATTTGAGATGTCATCAGTGATGTCACTGACCATGTCATGAGTGATGTAATATGTGAGGTCATAAGCAGTGCACTGAGGGGGCGTAAGTTATAGTTAGCTCATGTAACTATAACTGTTGAATTTCACTGGTTTTGTATGAGTGAAATGCGAGCCTAACTATAACGTCCCTGTAACCTTTGTTTTTTACCATATAAAAGACTGTTGTCATGATGGAGGACTTCCGGGATGGCATTACAAACACGAAGTTGCTCAGCGATTTATTACTCTCCATCTTAAACCTAAAAGGCAACATTAAAGCTTTCTCAGAGGTAAAAATCACATCCCTAGGACAGCAGAAAGATAACTACCTGAGAGGATGTGAGAGTGAAAGACTTCAATAAGCAATTTCACTTCTTAAAGAAGATGCAGTGGAAAAGCAAGCTTACACTAGACCTATTCATTTTCACATTTTGCCCTTCAGGAAAACTGTGACACATGATCAACCAAGATTAAAGAGTAATCTGCTTTCCGCTTCTTTCTCAATTCTTATGACCATCTGAATTACAGACTCTACAAGAAAAGTCTAACGGATTTGTTAAATGACCAAAACTGTACAACAATGGTCACTTTTTGCCTTGGAGGTCACGGTTTGGCTCATGCTGGTGAACAGCTGCAGGGACCATTTACCTATAGCTGTAACTTTGTTTGCCATTTGAAAGTGGGACTTAAGCAGTCCTAGTGAGCTCACTTCGCTGCACCACTAAGAAAAATGTTCATTGAATTGGGACTGTCCCTTTCAGAATTCCCGATATCATCTCACCAACACCTATGATGGAGCGAGCACAGCCTCCAGTACCATTGGGTATGGGTACTGGAAGGGTTTTGTAAGCTACAGTAAATGCTCCTCCAACCCATGGGGCTGACTATGTTCTGAACCTTTGAACTGCCCAGACTCAGACCTTAATATACTTGGACTGAAACATTAAGGTCTGTTTCTAACTCTGTGGTCATGTATTTGTTAAGATTTCCAACTCACATCACCTCCAAAAGGGACACAGAAGGGGCCAGGACCATAGGCCCACTTGGTTGTCACCTGTGGTCCAACAGCTAAATCAATATAGAGGATTTAAGAAGTCTAGAACTGCAACAGAGGGCAAGTCCAGGTCCCCATGGCTAAGTATCCACGAACCGTGGAATGGGGCCCAAAAGCAGTGGACATTTTCCCTAATTGTTTAGTGCTAGAGACTTCAGCCAAAAACAATTCTTATTTTTTGTCTACTATAATGTTAAGGTATTTATTAAAGTTTTATTTTTTGTGTTATGACTGTCTTTTTATTCTGTTTATAAATACTGTGTCATACTGCAGCGAGGTCTACCTTTGGGGCATTTTCGGCTGTGTGCTGTGCCAATGAGTATTTGTGTGTGGGGGTTAAAGCACATCTCAGAGAGGTATTTTGCAAAGCCAGGTCGGTGTATGTTTACATTTGTGGGTGATATGCATCTCTCTATGGGGTAGCGCCAGTGTATATCTAGAATTGTGGATTGGTGGTTTTCACCTCTCTGAGTGGAAGGTTCGATGTTGTGCGCCAGCATTTGTTTACATTTGTGTGCAGGTTACAATCGCATCTCTGAATGTGCGTTCACGTCTAGGGAGAGATTGATGTAAAAAATGTATCAGGGAGCCAGTGAAAGGGCTGTGAGTTCGTCAGTAATCTTCATGCCTGAACAATTACTAAATTGATCAGATTAGGTGCTATAAAATGAGGAAACCAAGATTCCACCCTTTCTGAACCAAGCACTGAAAGGCTTTGAAGAATGAAACATCACTTCATTTGGCACCCCTAGAAGGAATCACTTCCGAACAGCAAATGAGATGGACTTTGATGAAAGATGAAATCTTCAACCTACCATCTATACTTGGGGCAAGTCCACTCTGCCACAAATGCAAACAAAGAAAAGAAAAAACAAGTAATTCAAGCCCCCTCATGACCTTCATGTGAGATAGCACAGCCCACTGCTCACTCACTGGGCACCAGCCAGCTTTCACTCTGTCCTTGTAAGAATTTCAGATTATTTCTGTCCATGTTCTGAAACGATAAGACAACTTCTGTGCCCCTCACATCACTAGCCTTCAAGTATATCCTTCTAGGTTAATGTCCAGGATGTTGCGCTTCCAGTACACTTTGGGGGTCATTCCAATCTGGTCAGATTTCCAGTCCGGTATTTATCTTCCATGGAAATACTGATGAAGCACAGCATAGGACTTCCCTGGGCCGAAACTGCTACACCAGCTTGAGTTAGTGGAATGAGGGAAAACCTGGGATAGGAGCTTGAGCGTCACAATACTACGGCTTCTATTTTTCTGACCACTTTCCACCAATCCATATTTAGCAAGGATTTTCCTAGCAAAATCTATATGGTGAAAAACCTATAAGACAACACCATAGCTTTCTCAGTTGAAAAGACCACGTCCTCAGGGGCAGCAGAAAGATAGCTACCTGAGAGGGCGTGAGAGCGAAAGACTTCAAGAAACAATTTTGCATTTTAGACAAGATACAGTGGAAAAGTAAGCTAAAACAAGACCTATTCATGCTCTCAGCTAAAACCAGATCTATTTAACTTCTCATTATGCCCTTTAGGAAAACTCTGACACGTGATCAACCAAGATTAAACAGTAATCTCCTTTCTGCTTCTTTCTTCATTCCTAAAACCATCTGAATTACAGACTCGAAGAAAAATGTCTAGAGGATTTGTGACCTGACAAACTGTACAACAATGGTCGCCCTTTGCCTTGGTGGTCACTGTTTGGCTTATACTGCTGATCAATCATCAATCAATCAGTATTTGTATAGCGCGCTAATCACCCCAGGAGGAATCCCGGCGATAAGTGAGATGGGGCTATTCGAACAGCCAGATCTTGAGGCCAGTCCTGAATTCTGCGAGGGAGGTGGAGGTTCAGAGTTGGATGGGGAGGTCGTTCCTGTCCTTGACAGCGAGGCGGGAGAAGGCGCGCCCTCCAGCTTGGGTGTGATGGATACGGGGGACGGTGGTGAGGACCAGGGAGGCAGACCGCAGGTGTCTGATGGGCTGGTGGAAGGTCAGGCGGTTGTTCAGGTATTCTGGTCCCGTGTTGTGGAGGGCCTTGTAGGCGTGTGTGAGCAGTTTGAAGTGGCATCTCTTCTTGACGGTCAGCTGATCAGCTGCAGGGACCATTTACCTGTAACTTTGTTTGCTTTTTGAAAGAGGGACATAAGCAAGGGTGCCCGTGAGATACAGTAAGTGTTCCCCCAGAGAGCAAGCCCAGGTCCACATGAAGTTTGCACATTTTTCACATCTTATGATCTTGCACTATAAAATCAAGTGGCAACATCTATTTTTGCCGGAGTTGATATTACCAGACCACTACTACAAAAAAAGCCTAAACTGTTGGTTGAGAGGCTAATCAGAAAGGGATGAACTAGGAAGCAGCTGTTATAGGGAGCACTGCCGTACTGAAGATGAGCACAGATATAAAAGAGAGATCATTGAAATTCTACGAAGAAAAGTAAGCCTGCAGCTAGCCAAATGTTCCTCGATGAGACCCTGATGAGGCTCTCGCTCCATGGTGTATGGCGCTGCGTGCTGATCATGGACTCTGCAGGCCCACATGTCCTTCCCCGAAGCCATTCCCTCCAAAAACACATTCACATAAGGAGAGAGTGAGTAGCATAATTAACAAAGAAATGCACAGCTTAAAACCAACATGATACAGCCTCCTAGGAGAAAAAACCAACAGAAGGAAGCTCCCGCCTCCCATTCTCCTGCTAAAACCAACACGCCATTCCCTCTCTTGAGGAAACATTGCTCCCGGACATATTACTCCATTACGGCCTCAGCGGGGCTCCTAGTTATGGTGTGTATTCTAGTGGTGAATGGAGACTTTTTGCCCTGAGTCAGGCTCTGAACTTCAGTCAAGAGCCCGCCACGCTCTTCCGCATTCCAGGCTTTTCACTGGCTTCAAGGGCGTTCAGGTTTACAGAAGGGTATCAGCACGCCGAGGAAGGATACAGGGAAGTGGTTTGTTCAGATAGAGATTAAAAGATTAAGTGCTGAGAATAAAAAGTGATAGATTCAAATGCATGGATTGATCTTAACCGATGGTAATTAATTTGTGCAGCATTGCATTCAGTCTGTTTTTTTGCTGGTTCTGCCGTTGCAGATTTGGACCAACCATGTGCGTGTCAATCTTGGCCTTGCTCTTAAAGGGACAGTCGAGCACAGAATGCCCGCAAACCCGCCTGCATCAGGGAGGTGCAGAGTCAGCCCCAAGCCATGGGCCCCATAACCCGCTCTGCCAATGTGACTCAAGCAATTTACCAGTAGTGAGGTCCAACAAGACCAAAACATGTCTGAGTTGCTTGTTTTCCCATTAAAAGTGGGGGAGATGGCCTGGCAGCCCTTGTGGGCTTATTCCAATAGCCTGTGAGGACCAACTTCTGACGTTGAAGCCAAGAGAGGAACAGGACTGAATAGTGTTTGGTGAAACTGGGCAGACGGTAGCAATTTGAAGTGTTCCGCTATTGGTTTTCCTCATGGAACATGTTTTATCTTCACCAATTGTAGTTGTGAGAAAGTTTCCTTTGATTTCATGGTCTCTTTGTAGGGTCAGCGACATCATCTTTAAATGCAGTACCAAAAGACTGCCACACACCACTGATTGAAGAAACAAGACAGACAACGAAAGGTGATGGGTGGAAATGTTTGAGCCAACGCTTCTTAATGAATGAGCATTGATCGAGTTGGATTAATTGCCATGCACTAAAATAAGGATACTAATCATATGCAAATCAGTCCTGACCTCATCCCAAAGGAGAAGACCATTCAAAATTCTAGTTCACGTCCCTGCGCCTAGGAAACAACACACACTCCAACATGCTGTTGACCGTGCTTAATTTGTAACAAAATAAGCACCAGGGCCCTAGTTGGGAGACCACTGCAGTTTCCTCCACCCATGGCCCTTGCTAGCACTGTCAATGACAGTACCAACACAACTACTAAACATCACACTCCTACAAGTGTGACAATCAGACAATTCGAGGCCACTAAAGCTATAAGCATGGCAATGATGGCAGGTATTCATCATTTTTTTAATGTATCCTGAATTAATAAACAACTGGTTTTGTGCTCATCTCTAAATTAGACAGACAGCGCCACCATGTGGCAGACTCTCTAAGAGCTGGTGTTGACGATTAAGTGCTGGTGCCGAGCACCGGAAACCACCGACTCAAATTAAGGACTGGCTATTGAGCCTCACCAGTGGCCTGCAGCATGAGTCCATGGGCACAGTAAACTCTGTGGGTAACATATTTTGTAACAGAAGATTTTCCTAGTTCTTTCTTATAAGCCTTCATGAAGTTCTTGGCATTCACCACTTCCCCTTGGCTATGTAATGCAAAACCATATCCCAATGGTGACAGGCTCTCCCAGCTAATCCCGACGCTGCAGGAGCAGTGTCGTGATTGGTCTGAGCATCCAGTTTGTATGCTCAGGCAGTGCCTGGAGAGGCTGGGCATGTTCTCTACTGCGCCAATGGCGTCAGGCAATTTTGCATTTGACCGCATACATTACTATGGTTTTTTGCACGTAAATCTTTCAACACTAGTGAGGAAAATGTATGTCAATTTACATTTACAACATAAGGCCAGTTGCAAGATACCAGAATGAAACAGGACCAGTAGGACATTATTACCAAGAGAAGCAATTTATGACAAAACATGGGTCATGAATGACCAACCATGAAAGTTGTGAGATGTTGATCCATGCTTTAGGTAATATGCAATAAACTGCAGCCTTGACGCCACTTGTCCTGTTTCATTCTAGCCAACAGCATAACTCCTGAGCAGAGGTCAGTTCGCAGGTAATCCAGTGTTTACGGATTCTAGGCCTCTCTTGCTACCGACCTCGTGGGTGGCCGTTAGACCTGGCCCGGGCTGCAAGTGCCGTTCCACTTGGCCTGTCCTTTTGCTGACCCTTCGCCTGCTCCTCCATGCCCCTGCCGTGTGGCATCCCAAGGGCACTGTTTGGGAAGCCCTACAATTCTGGCTGTCCTTGTGTGCGGTCATCTGCCCACCTGTGCCCCTGCCGTGAGGCATCCCAAGGGCACAGCTTGAGCACCTCTTCTACCTAATTTAATCTTTTCGTGGGTACCGTCCTATGCTGCCTCCGTTCTGCCCTTCCCCTGACCTTACGTCTGCGACTACCGTAGTTTGGTGTGGGTGGGTGGGAATCGACGACGAGGTCAGTGCACCCCAAGCATGAATTGGAGAGGGAACCCCTGTCCCCTTTTTAGCCTCTGTCCTTGGCCGCCCCCCTGGTTACCCATTGGGCGACTTCCTTGTTTCAAATGACGCGCCCAATTCCAGCACAGCATTTTTCGCGGGCTTTTCCCCCCCCGCGACTTCGTTCCCGCTCTGCAGCCGTGAGGGGTTCCCCGTGGGCCTCCATTGGTCAGCTGTGCTTCCCGGCCAACGCTCCCAACCATGCTTGGAGCGATTTTTTACTGTGTTGGCAATGGCATGCTACCAAAAGGTACCTGGGTCATACCCATGGTGGGAAACAATCCACCACACGGCTCCATGGCTCTTTAAGGCCCACGGCTAACCAATTATGATGGCCCTTAAAACGAGAAGTCAGAAAGCATTGTCGGACATTCTCGTGTAAGGAGGAGCGGGTGTTTGGCCATTTGTTAAGTCATTCTTTTCGTGCCCTCTCCTCTTACAGACCATTTGCTCCTGGCTCATCCCGTTGTGACCTCTGACCCCACGTTCCCACGTCTCCTAGGCTGCAGTGGCTCTGTTGGTCGATGTCCCACACTCCTCCAGCAGCAGGCCCGAGAGTGCTGAGTGCAGGCAGGCCCACTGTGAGCCTGCATTAATGCACACCTCCAGGGAGGTGAGGGGGCGGGAAACGGAGTCGATGGTGTAAAAGTGCTTTCTGTACCAGAACTCCCGCAGTAAACAAAATTGCAACAGGGAAGGGGGTGTGAAGGCGATAGACGCAGAACACCGGCGAGAGAGACGAAAACAGCAAACATAAAATGCATTTCTCGAAATCATGAAATGCCAGCGCACATTCCTGTGATCCCCTGGGTCGTCAATAACAAAAGTCTCAAGGTATTATTTTTTAATAACTCACACTAAATGATGCACCGCACATAGTGTAATTACGCCTAAGTGCTCCGCGCGTTAAATGCCATTCCAGTTATCACTTTTTAAATGCAATTTTTACTGAGTGCACCATAATAATTCAGCAGCAGTCTGAGAGCGCGGGGCTGAGAGACTGACGCGGCCAGACAGAAACGAGAAACGCACTCAGAAAAAAACAGATACATTCGGTGCTCCCCGCGAGGTTGGCTCGTGCTTTTTTTTTTCATTTTTGAAAGCTCAGATTTTTTTGTTCTATTTGATTTTATTTTTACATAAAAAATAGGACAGGCTGAAAATTACAAGGCTGCACATTGACAGAAATTACAGCCTCTACTAAGAGAGATAATGGGAGCTGCAGAGGAGGGCGGGCGCGGGGAGGCTTTAGATTTGCATAATATGTCTCCCCTTGTGTTTTTTTTACAGGGCTGACCCAAGACAGCTGGTCCCGGTGAAGACTACGGTAAATATTATGACATGATAGGGAAGATCAGATATAGCGGAGTCGGCGGGGGGGGGGGGGTCCACGCTAGCATTGACATTGTAGGTAAAGGGCGGGTGAGAACAGGAACTTCCCCTCCACCCCTGCTCCATGGAGGCTCCCACTGTGCCGCTGCAGCTTGTCATAGTAAAGTGCTGCCCTTAGGTGCTGCGGAAGTGTGTTCTCTCCCCCATAGGCCAAGGAAAGGAGCACAATGGACAAGTGCAACTGGAGGAGATTTAAACCTATGCTTAATTTGAGCCGGTGGTGGCAGGTGGGCCCACGAGCACTCTTTTTAGGGTTATGGACTTATTTTTAAATCCATCAAAAACACCCAAAAGGTCATGGGGGATACAGTGAACGAGAGGGAGAGCTGGGCTGTCGCGTAATGTATCCTCCCAACATGTCATCTTACAGACAACAACAGCAGTGAGGGTACAGGGCAGGGAGAGACCATTGATGTACATGTGACTATAAGGATATCCTCATTCTGTTGGTCGTCCATGGGGCAAAACCCCCCCCTTTTTTTAGGGATCATCAGAAACACGTGATAAAAATATGACAGCCATATTTAGCAAGGGTTGTGTCACTTTTGCACCACACCACAGGGTGCACAAACGACACAACCCTTGAGATGCCATCTATCAAGCCACGCAAGGCCCCCTTGCATTGCCCTGAGTGCCTTGATAAATTCAGAGTAACGCAATGCAGCGCAAATCTCTGTGTTGCGTTACTTTGCCCCAGGGAGGCGTTCCATGGGTGGTGCATGGGTGTTCCCGTGCCGTATTGCATGGATTTTCACACATTCCCAGATTTACCTTAATCGCTAGACCTAGGAATGTGCCAAAACTGCTATGCCTCCCCAGGTGAGGCGTAGTGAGGAGAAATATGTTTGTTTCTCCACGTTGTTTCCTCTTCCTATGTGTGCTTTCACCTGCAGCACACATAGAAAGAGGAAAAGGCCTCAGGGGATTGTTTTTGTGCAGGAAGGTGTCCTGTCTGGCACAAAAACAATCCTGCTAACAGCGCAGGCCCCCTTGCACCATGGTGTAAGAGTGCCTGCATTGGTGATAGACAGCACATTGTGCACCAGCGCTGGGAAAAGGCAGGAATGCGCCGCACAAAGTTAAGTACATTGTATTCGTGCTCTTTCCCTATCACGCAGCAAGGTGACTTGCTGCGCTGCTTGATATAATGGTAAATATGTCCCAGAGCATATTCTGCACTCACTCCATGAATATAACAATGTACGAGTGTTGTACTATTGTATGGGTGTATGAATTGATCTAACTAGGGATCCTGGTCCTGATGAACACTGGGGACCCCATTTGGGGCCTTCTGAGCAATTGAAACATGTCGACCAACAAAATGCTGGAGGAATTAGGCTCCAATGCATCCCCTAAGTGTTTTAATCATCTCTCTGGCCTCTCTACAATAAAGGAATCCTTTGGGCATGAGCCAAAGAATTTTATCTCTTACACGGAATCCCGTACCACACTCTACTCTCTTCCTCTCTAAAAAGCACTCTCTCACAATCAGGGAGCCATTCATCACTAGAAACAATTCTGACAAATGTTGGTAAGTGTTGGACCTGGCCCTTTCTGCAGGGTCACCCCCAAACGCTTTACCTTCCTCCTCCCCTTTTTGCGGAATTCGTTTTTGTTGGCTTTACTACTCTGCACACTTTACCACTGCTAACCAGTGCTAAAGTGCATGTGCTCTCTACCTATAACATGGTAACATTTGCTTGTCCGCAATTGGCATATTTAATTTACTTATAAGTCCCTAGTAATGTGCACCACATGTGCCCAGGGCCTGTAAATTAAATGCTACAGGTGGGCCTGCAGCTCTGATTGTGCCACCCACTTAAGTAGCCCTTTAAACATGTCTCAGGTCTGCCATTGCAGAGCCTGTGTGTGCAGTTTTAAACTGCGATTTCGACCTGGCAAGCTAACACTCTTGCCAGGCCCAAACCTTACTTTTTAATTACATATTGGTCACCCCTAAGGTAGGCCCTAGGCAGCCACAAGGGTAGGGTGCAGTGTTTTTAAAAAGCTGGACATGTACTTTTAAGTTTTACATGTCCAGGTAGTGAAAAACTCTTACATCCGTTTTTCACTACTGCAAAGCATATCTTGCCCATAGGTTAACATTGGGATTAGCTTATTTCATCTTATAAGTGTAATTTCCAATTGGGACAAGATAGAAATTTCGAGTTCGGTGTCTCTGGACTCACAATTTAAAATCACAATTTATGGTGAAGTTGGATTTTAAATTATAAGTCGAAAATGCCACTTTTAGAAAGTTGCCTTTTTCTTACTTTAGCCATTCTGTGTCTTTGCCTGTCTCTTAATAAACGTCTGAGGTGGGTGACAGCTGTGATTTGAGCATTCCCTCTAGACAGTCACACACAAAGGGAGCCGAGGAGTGTCATTCACATCCTGTTGGCCCATCATCAGGCCTTCCTTGGCTAGGTGGGAGTTGACACTTACACCTGAATAGGGCTGTGTCTGTCCCCACATAAAGAGCTGCATACCCCCCTGTAGTGAGTCTGGATCCAGGGCAGGAAAGGCAGGGACCTTGTATATCTCAAAGGGATCTTTGAAGTCTCTCCCACTTCAAAGGCACAACTGGGTATAAGTATTGGACCCCTGATACCACCACTCAGTACACTCTGGACCGGAGGACACTGCCAGGAAGAAGAACTGCTGTGCTGCTGAAAGGACTTACACTGGTGGACTCTGCTGGAATTGCTGGACTCTTGCTCTGCTCTGCCTGCTGCCCCCTTAGCTGGTGGTGAGAAGGACTGGGCCTGACTCTCTACATCCACAGATTAAAGTGACTCCGAGGGCTTGCTGGATTGCCTCCTGTTCTGAAGTCTCAGAGACATCAAAGACTTCATTCAACTCTACTTCAGCTGCTAGACTCTTCCAACTGAGAGTCTTGCCCTGCCAAGAGGTGCCAATCCAGTCCTAGGCCTTCTAGAGGCATTCAGCAGTTGTTTTCTGCAAAAATCCACGCATCCCCTGCTTTGCGCCAGTCGAAACCGATGCATTTGCCTTCGACGCAGATGCAGTGCCGCTTCGGAGACTCCACATCGTTGACACCGTGGCTTGTCGACGACACAGTGCCTTCATCGTAAAGGGGCTCGACGACGACGCGGGACCTGACTGCGTGACTAGGACAAGACGCAGTTGCTCCTCGACGTTGACAAATTCTCTGGAAAGGTACTGTTTTTAGCTAGGCCTCCGTGGCTTAGGTGTCCAACCCGCGCTCCATCGTGATCAGCTTGACTTTTCAGATTTGACCCGGTCCAGCGCGACCTTAAGTAACCCCTAAGTGCTATTTGCTTTTAACCACTATATTTCAATTTAATCTTTACAAATTCATAACTCCGGTTCTACTTATTGGATTTTTGTCGTTTTGGTCTTGTTTTGTTCCTTAAATTAAGCTCTATTTATCTAACTTGGTGTCGATTATTTTTGTGTGAAGTTTTTCACTGTGTTACTTTAATAAGTGTTGCGCAAATACTTTACACATTGCCTCTTAAGTTAAGCCTGCCTGCTCTGTGCCAAGCTACCAGAGAGTGAGCACAGGTTAATGTACGGTGTGTATCTGACTTACCCTGACTAGAATGGTGGTCCCTACTTGGACAGGGTGCATACCTCTGCCAACTAGAGACCCCATTTCTAACAGTAAGCATCACAATGAAGCGTTGACACCTAGGTTGAAGTGAGACAATTGTTTTAAAATTGCAATATCACGTTTATACATTTACACAGTGGCGGCTCGCCGAGGGAGTGGTGCGGGGCGGTGAGGCGGGGGAGGGGCAGGGTGGGGGTAGTGAACTCGGACATACGACGGACAGAACTCAGAGGAGTTCTGTCCGTCGTAAGTCCGAGTCCACTACCCCCACCCTGCCCCTCCCCGCCTCACCGCCCCACACCACTCCCTCGGCGAGCCGCCACTGCATTTACATAGGAGGTTTTTCCTTGATTGGGGTAATTCACTTAGGAACCTCCCTCAAAAAATATGTTGCTTTCTGGCTTTTGTAACCTGACTTATTTTTAATCATCAGAAATGGAAACAGACCAAGAGAGAGAAAAGCAGCAAAGGAGAAAGAAAGGAAAAACAGAAGCAAAGGTAGGAAGCAGGGATAAAAAGCAAACTACCAAAATGCAATATAGGTGCAGGCATAGGATACTGGTGGATAAAAGAGACATGAGGTGAAATAACGTCTAGACAGCCTTGGTGGTCAGCAACCCCAACATTTGTTACCGGTGGGCCCCAGTATTTATTCTTTTACAGATCAAGCTATGCGCACAGCTCTTTGGGGTGGAACAGTTGGATGGATCAAAGCATAGGGCGATAGGACGATGGGTGACAGGCAGAGCTTAATTTATAAAAACAAGCGCAGGGGTCCAAATGTTTTTCTTCTGAGACCTCCACCGATGCTGCCAAATGTCAAGATGGCCGAATACCAAGGCTTCCTAGTCTTGATTATCCCTTATGCCTTTTCCTGTGACTGCTCTATACTTCCTCCGTATTTATCTCATTCTTGCAGATTCTTTTTCCTTCCATGAGTTCTCCATTCCTTTTTGTTTTCCTGTCTTTTTATTCTCATTACAGCAGACAAGCAAGTGAGCCACCAAATGTGACCCCGCTCAATGGAGTTGAGAAAACAAGCACCCTGCAACCGAATGAGCCTGTTAATGAGATCAGTAACTGAGTGGCTGTGCATGCGGTAATCAGTTCATGTGCATTCAGGCCACTGCACATGTGCATAAAGGGGAAGTCAGTGAATTGCTCCGAATACGTGACTGGAGGTATAATAAAAAAATAAAGAAAATAAGACATTGGGCCCGATTCATAGAACTAATCTGAGACAAAATCCTAAACTTACTACTTTTGGTATTCACAGAAGGCATTTAGTAGTAGTAAAGTTAGGATTTTGTCTTAAGTCTGTCTTAAGTCTGTCTTACGTCTGTCTTGCGTCTGTCTTGCGTCTGTCTTAAGTCAAACTTAAGACAAAATCCTAACTTTACTACTACTAAATGCCTTCTGTGAATACCAAAAGTAGTAAGTTTTGGATTTTGTCTCAGATTAGTTCTGTGAATCGGGCCCATTGTCTGAGCGCATGAAAGAATGCGTAACTAAATAACTGGACAAGTGAATGAGTGATTGAATCAATGTAAACTATTTGGTGACCCTGTGAAAGATAATGTGTAGTGGCGAACCGGGGAGGGGGGGTGCGGTCCTTCTCGGGCAGCACTTTTTTGATGACGGCGGGTGAGGCGAGCAATTTCTGAGAGCGCAAGGTAAGTGTTTTTTTAATTTTATTTTCCTCGTCGTTGCCCGTCGAGTCCCCCCCCCCCCCCACCCCGCTCTTACCTGTACCGGCTGTCACTGGGCGGCACACTCTGGGAGCACCCGGGCGGCAAAAGCTCTACCTACACCACTGATAATGTGTAAAAGCTGAGTGAGGTTTTGTGCTGTCTTGACTGACAGGAAGAACTGCACTTTCTTTGCCGACATCCTTGAAAACCAGACACACAGTTTTGAAGATGTCACCACTGTGAGCTCATGCCTAAATTTAGAATAAGAAGCAAGGAAGAATTGAGCTATATATAAGAGCAGACTAGAACACCAGACTACACATATCTTGATACTGGAAGAATTTAACAGAATAAATGGTGTCAAGGGCCTGGGTTTCATTGAAATGACACGTGAGGACATATGATTTTAGTGATCTGGGTTCTGAATGTAGTAAGATTAAATGTGATTTTAAGAGTATGGAAAGAGGCAGGGTGACAAATGTAGGATGGCAGATCGAGCGACAATAAGAGAGATACGCAAAAGTGAGGAGAGAGTAGGACAAATATAGAGTGGAAAAAAGGGAAAAGAAAAGAGTTAGACCAAAGTAGGGAGGACGAAAATGGGACAGCGAGTTAGGTAAATGTAGGGCATCCTTGTGCCCTACCTCCGGTGACAGCCTTGGAAGAACGATATAGTTCCTATCCATTTCATGTTTTACTTACTCTTGCATTCTCTAACAGTATTTGCTTTTTCTAGGATGGAGTGTTTCTGTAATTTTGTCATCCAACGTTATATTGTATAGTGCTTAGTGTGAAAAGAGTCACTTCTATATAGCTGTGTGCGCTCAGGTTCTGGTGAGTTACGATTGAGAGCTAAGGAGTTCAGGTTGAACGCAGTGCACATTTTTTACAGTTCCTATCAGTTGGTCATAAATAGGGCTTCCGGTTTTATGGTATTTATTTTCTTTACATTTCCGTCTGTATTTATCCATATTTATTTTTTGTCCATCTTATCAGCATTTATCCATATTTATTTTGAGTTTTGTGAACAAATGAAATTGTAACTTGTATATTTCCATGTTTATTTAACTGATAAATGTGCACACATATTTTGCTGCCTTTCTGGTTTTCGCACATTAAAAAGCCAAATATAATAAATAAAAATTCCCAAATGAAAATATAGGCATTATAACACAAACAACTGTTGAGATGAGTAGTTATTTGAAGAAATCTCATCCCCTTTATGGAAATCTCATCCTATTTTTAGACTCCCTATGCTGTCAATCTGCACAGCCACGGGCCTAGAATTCATGAATGATAACTTAGAGAATCGCTCAAAAAAAGGCCAATTATATGTTTTTCCGCTTTTAAAAATAAATACAGACTGGAAATACACAATTTTTTGTCCGTTTGATCTGTAAAAATTAGTAAAAACGGAAAACTGGGAGCCTTAGTCATAAAGGAGTACGGATATATGATCATCTTTCTTCTTTTTGTCATTTATATAGCACAAACTCGACCCAAATGTATCAGAGCGCTTTACATGAACACCAGTTGCGTTACAGACAGACACATTAATTTTGTTAGGCACGGGAGATTAAGTGATTTGCCCAGAATCACAGGGTGTTAAGCATCACTGCTGAGACTCGAACCCGGTTCCCCTGCTTCAAGGTCGACTGCTCTAGCCGTTAGGCCACATCCTCCAATCCTTGGCCTTTTTGCAGAGCGCACAGAGCAATGGCCAGGTGTGGCATTTGTTATTGTGATTATATACAAAAGTGCGTGAAAGTAGTACACAGCAGGTATAATATTTGCAGGGTGAAAGTTAAAGAACATCCAGTGCGCACAGATGATGTGAGTGCATTTTGTGTGTGGGGGGATTGGTAAGTGAAGGTGATTCGAAGATATACGCTCAGGAGAGAGTGAAAAGAGGGTGCAGAAAAAGAAAGAGATGAAGTATGAGATTTGTAGATTGAGTGTTTCAGAAAGATATAAGGAGAAAAAGAGTGTATATGTCTGGCAAAGACACTGCAGAAGAGAGTGGTATAAGGAGGAGAACGGGAGTGATTGAGACATTCCAAAGACCTTGCCCCTACCACAGACCAGAGCAATGTTTAATTCACAGTCTGCTTAAAATGTTTCAAGTAGTGTGTGTCTATATATATATATTTATTCACTGAAAAACCAAACGTTAAAGTGATGTTATATTTAGGAATTGCAATAATATGTTACTTTACTTAAAAAAAAAAACCTTAGAAATTCGCAGAAAAAACCGAAGGTTAAAGGGATGTTATAGTTAGGTGAAAATGTTAGTTAAAGCATATCATTTTCATTGAACAAAACCACTGAAATTAACCAGTTATAGTTATCTCAAGTAACTATAAATCGTGCCCCAAAGTAACTATAATTCACGCCCCAGCCATGTGCATCGTTGCTATCAATGATGTCATTTCAGATATTGCAGTGATGTTAGCAATGATGTCATAGAACATGCCATGAGTGATGCAATATGAAAGGTAATTACCAGTTATAGTGTCACTTTAACCTTTGTTTTTTTCAGTGAACTTCCTTTTTTTTTTTTTTTAAATTTAAAGTAAGATTTCCATCAGATTGTGAGGCTTGTGTTTGGGGTCCCCGCGGACTCTACAAGACTTGTGGATTGGGGCTGCATGCTACCCTCCCCATAACATTAAATTACAGCATTCCTTGGGCCCTCGCCTACCCCGAGGTTTTTTATTTTAAAAAGGGGGAGCCTACTTAAAAAATTTTTTTTTTTACTGCAAATCCTTCACAAAGTCACCTTCATTTTTGTTTTTAAATTAGTTTTTGGCCTTGGGGACATGGGGGGTTCCCTTTGGGAAGCCTCCATGGGCCTAGTGGGGCAGACTGTCACTCCCCTGCTCCCTTATATGTTTTTTTACATTTTTTTCCAGAACAGGGAATTGAGCTCACAAGTCCTAAAATGGCTGCCATCACGTTTGTTGATGTATTGACAGCCAATCAGATATTATCCCAAGATCTGTCGGCTCTGACGATCATCAATGGCGTATATATACAACGTTTATGAACCGTAATTCCTCAAAAACGAGTGAACTGATTTAGACCAATATCTAGCTTTCTGCCACATTTGGTGTAATTCTGTTCAGCCGTTTTTTGCGGCATTACTGTTCAATTTTCCAATGGAAAACTGCATGGGAAAAATGCGTTTTGGGACCACCCTCCTTTTTCTCTGCCCCCGCGTGATGGATCACCCTAAAACTTTCCAGGAAGGAGTGGAGGTAGACAAATGTTTTTTTGGAATGTTTTGTGAAGATTTGTTAAACTGTGCCAACGTTTTTAGCCCACAAACAGCCAAAAACACAGCCCACACACTAACCTGTCAGACCCCCCCCCCCTTCTAGCACTGCAAGACTACCCTATAGGCCAGCCCAACCCTGAGCAAGAGTGGGTGTTGCAGGTGTGAGTGTCGGGGCAGAGGACTACTGGTCACAGTAACAATGAGCTCAGGTCCAGGGTGTCCACAGCCATATGGGATTATGATTTTCAGAACATGGGAGATGGAGAGCTGTAGGTTCTAGCTCTCTGCCTCCAGAGCCCTGAGGAGGCAGAGCACCAAAGCAGGATACCGTGGGTTGGTTGGCCTTCGGGATTAAAAGGGATGCCAGCCGTGAGCCAGATATCAATAACAGGATAAGGATTATCCAGATCCTGCCACCAAATCATTGGCTGGATCATTTGAATGACTAGCCAATTATAGGAGCAGGCATGCATCAGGAGGATTGCCTACACACAAGTCAGGCTTGTCCAGAGTCCTGGAAAAAAAGTGTTGATTTTGGAAGCACTTCTCTGACCTTACCACTGCCTCTCAGATGTACAAACTGAAGTCCCCCACCTTGCATGCCCAGTGTGTATCTGCAGACTGCTTGGCAGCCCTTTTAAAGACAATTTTAAAAACAAGAGTTGGCATGGAATAGAAACTGCCCAGCCTGTCAATCGCATCCTCATGTCTCCTCCACACCTGGTGAGACACTGCCTGCTACACCCATATTACTCGGACGCCACAGGGATGAGTCCCTCTCATATGCAACCATGTGATTGATTGCTGATTGAAATATTGTTCAAATCAAGTTTTAAAATATCTCATTCAAAAGCAGAAACTGCAGAAATTAAACTGGGACCCTCACTCCCTTCCTGACCCCTGAGAACAGGGACAGCAAGGGCATTGCAAGGGGTACCAAAGAGCACAATAGATGTAGCAGGTATTACCCAAAGTTACACCTAATAGACATTGTTGGTGGTTCTTCTTACAAAGCAGCTGTCACTTGGCCTGCACCTGCACTTCCCCTTCTTTGAATGTGGCTATGCTATATCTCTTGAGAACAGGACTACCCTACCTTTCAGTGCCTGAAGTCGTACGAAAATCCCCTATTGAACCAAAGACTGGGCTACTACGACTCTGACTGTTGCAAGCTGATATTCTGTAATTGCAGCTCAGCTGAGTCTCAAGTCAAGCAGGTCTACTTCTGGTGATCACAATGGGCCAGTTGCGGCCGGCATGGCTCGCGGGGCGGCGCGGGGGGAGGGCACAGGGTTGTGTAATAATAAAAATAAAATATATACACTTACCTTGCCACCGGGTCCAGCGTCTCTGCTACTGCTCTCCTCGTGGTTGTGGGACTCGAGGAACAGGAAGCCAGGAAGAACAGCCAGACTCCCCTGACCAATCACAATGCTGTAATGCAGCGTTGTGATTGGTAAGCACCCAGGCTCCCCTGACCAATCACAACTCTGCAATGCAGCATTGTGATTGCTTTTGCGCATCCTGGTTTGATGCTCAACCAGGGAATGGGGGCCAGGGCATGTTCTCCACGCAGGCTGTAATGCAGCCTGCATGGAGAATTGGGAAAGTGCGCATGACTTGTTTGGGCAGCCCGAGAGGGCCGACCAAATAGTCACTGCGCACTTAGGAGGGGGCAAACCACTCCTCTCCTGCTCTCACTGAGAGCAGAGCAGCCTCGCCCACCCGCCCATAAAGGAAACATAAAATGAAAATAATTCAAAGTTATTATCATTTTATATTTACTTTACTTTGCACTGCTCAAAAGCAGTGGGGCGACGTTTCTCGGCCATAGCGGAGAAGCTGCCACTGCAATGAGCCACATGCATCAAACAATTTTGCATTTGCAAACGGTGTCAATCAGTAATTTTGGCCATTAGCAAATGCAAAATAGCCTTTCAAGATGCACGAAAGACTCTGCAGTCGCAATTTAAGGTAATCTCAAAAATAGGGATTACCTAAAATTGCGACTACAAATAGGGAATCGCAATATGAGATTCCCTTAGCACATGTACCAAGCATTTTCTAAATGCAAACTGTGTATTTAGGAAAATAATATTACCATCAACTTCAAGTTGATGGTAACCATGTGCAAATTTTGAAAAATACACAAAAATTCATTTTTCAAAGTGCCATGTAACGCACACATGCCCTTAGCACATGTGTGTGCTTTACATGTGCACATTTTGTTTTGGGAGGGGGTTCTTCAGGGGGCCTTAGGCCCCCGGGCACCCTTGGCTTTGCATTACCTAATTTGTGATCACCAATTAAGTAATCGCTTAATAGGTAATCGCTATTAGGTAATACTACTCCATTCATTCCTATGGGCCTAAAAACCCATAGGTGCGAATGGTTTTGCATTAGTTAATTTGCGGCTATTTGGTAATATTAAGGAATCACTACATCTTTGGTGATTCCTTAAATATAGCATTTTGCGATTAACAAATAGTGATTTTTATCGAATCGCTATTTGGTAATTGCAAAATGCTTTTTTGATACATGTGGCACAATATGAGCTGAAGACTGAGACTAAAAAGAGATATTTTATATCTGAGATTGTATCCGCTAACAGCAGACGTAATTGCTTACGTTCATGCTGGCTACTTGAGGACACCAAAGTTCCGATACCGAGTAGATCGGAAAAAGATCCAGTATCGAACCCAGTAAATGCTATTATCTAAAGGTGCAGCATTTATCAGGTGTGAGAAATACCTCCTATTCCAAGTTTTCATCAATGTGCGGTGAACTCCTGATGCCTTGCCTTCTTACAAGCCTTTTCCCTTGATGAACAGGTACCACCTGCCGAAATCTGTTGGCGGGTAACAACGTGGGGTGTGATAATGATCACACAACTTAGAATTGAGGTTCCACCACAAACTCTTTGCAGGGATTGGAATTCAACTCCCAGCTCTAGGCTGAGTTGATCAGTGGTTAAGGAGTGAGGAGCCGAGCACATGTACGCTGCTGAAAGCTGAGGGCATCCATGTAAAGCTGAGGTGACTGTGCGTACAAAGCTGGGTGGTGAAGAAAGACCGACTGTCTATAAAGCAGAGAATTCAATAAGGCATTGTGTAGCGGGGCAGGAGGCAGTGCACAGCAGAGAGGTGGAAACCATCATCGATAAATATTTCCCAGTGGCATGCGGCTACATTGTTGCCTATCAGTTTACTACAAGCGTATTGATTGTTGGGGGGGCTGCTAAACGCTTAGAGAGGAAATGAGAAGTAAAATCAATGTGGTGCCGAGCGTGCCCCCGAGATAATATCATCTAATCAAACAAAGCGATGGAAAAGCGCTACTGAAGCAGCATTAAACTATCACAGGCATAATCCGCCTCCATACTGCACACCCACTATTTAGCCATTCTCTCTGGCTTTTTCCTTCCACCTCCCCCTCTTCCTCCGCCACCCTTTTCTTTTTTTCCTCCTTCTCATCTTCATCATCATCATAATCATACATGCTCGGCTCCATCAGCCTCTGACAGTGATCCCATGTTCTCCCCCTTCCTCCTTCCATTCCACCCTACTCAGCAGCTCAATTGTGGTCTCAGATCAGGCTATTATCACAACATCCCTGACTGAGTCTCTTGGCTCAGGAGCTACAGAAGATCTGAAATACCTCATTTCTGCCTTTACCCCCAGATTGGTCTCCATCCTTTCACTCCTTTATTGCTCTTCCATTCTCTACACCAGTCTCATTGGGTCCACGGCCATCCTCTCTTCCCAAGTTATTCACTTCCATTACCACGACTGTCCCTCACATTAGTTGATGGTACATTTTATTTCACTTCCACCTTCACCCTTACTTTCTCATTCTGGCCCCGTTCATGTTTATCTTCTTTTTTCTATTACCACCTTATCCTCCTGTTTGCCATTTGTCCTCTTTACCATTTGCTCACTTCCGTATTTCCTACTTTTTCTTTACTGCTCGCTTCTGTGCAGTCCATACTTCTCTTTTCCACTGAGGCACTGCACATCCTATCCTCTCTTCATTGTCCCTCTCAGTTTATCTTCTCCAACCGATCTTTCCTCTCTGCCATTCATCAACCCTTTATTTCTTCCTTCTATTCTTTCCTCTTACCGTCATTTCCTGCCTTCCCTCCCTAGCCTCTACTATCCCTTTTCATGTTTTACTTCCTTATTTGCTGTTTTTATCCAGCTACTTCTTATCCTATCTTCCTTTCCATCTTCTCTCTGATCGTTTTTCGCTCTGCCTTCTCTCCTTCTCCTTGTTCTCTTTCACCATCTTCCACCTGACAACATACCAAATCTCTTTACTATTAGATTAATTTACATGTCTCTACATTTGGTGGCAATTTCCATAGATGATTTCATGGACTTTGTAATTTATCAATAATCATGCAAGTTGGTAAGCGGTGAAAGAGGGATTCGAGCCTTGCCTCTGCCCAACAATCCTGTGACCTACGAAGTACCTTACACATCCTCTCTCATATACACAGTATAGGCTGTCAAACATACAATCTACCACTGCAATACAAATACTTTCCATCTGATATGTCAGTTTTCAGGGCAAAAGGAAGAGTTCTTCACTGCTCTTAGTTGGCTGGGTATTACCCTTTACCTATATAGATGGATATCCAGTATCGTTTGGGTGCTAGGTAAGGCTCCTCTAGGTTTGACCATGCACCCAAAATTTTAATTAACAACTGCATTGGGAGTGGTCCTGCACTTAATTAAAGATTCTATTAGATGTAGTAATCCAGCCAAAATCAATTAAAAGGTACTTTTTTTCTTTCATCTTATCAATATTCACTTTTGGCCAAGTAGCTGCATTCAGGCGCACATGAACTTGCTTTTGGCACACCTTCAGGGCAGCCATTTTCCAGTTGTTATCATTAAGCCTGGGCGTAGTTCGCGAAGTAGCGCTACGCGAAGCTACGCAAAGTGCAGTTCGCACTACGCGAGCTACGCGTAGCACTACGCGAACTGCGTAGTGCGCTGTTCGAAATGATTGCACAGTGCCGGATGCTTGTCCGCACTGTGCAATCATTGAAAACGGCATCTTGCACAGTGCAAGTTGTCTTTTACTGCCGCTCGAGTAGATTTTTACTCGAGCAGCAGCTTTCTCAACGCGGACTGGTAGTTTCTCATCGCGAGCGGTCGCGAGCATACGCGACCACTCGCAATGAGAAACCTGACCTCCCGCGTTGAGAATCTCGCCGGGAGGTTTATTTTCCACGCTCGCGATCGGCAACTTGATGTTGCTGATCGCGAACGTGAAAAAGTCTCGCCGGGATGTCATTTTGCTTGCTCGCGGTCGCCAACTTGACGTTGAGGACCGCGAGCAAGCAAAAATGACCGCTGCACTACGCTACGCTACGCGTGTTTGCACTGTGCTACGTGCAATTCGCGTTGTACGAAGTAGCGCAAACTTCGCAAACTACGCGAGCGTAGCGTAGTGCTTTGCCCAGGGTTAGTTATCATATCACATGTATGCTATTATACTACACTAGAAAACAGTCGGAGTGTAGAGCTACCTTCTACCTACCACAGCTACATGATTTCTAATGATACTTTATGTAAATATGCATACATTTACAGACGATGAAAATCAGACGTAATATATTAATTTGTCACAATGATACCGTTTATTCGAATGTCTCTATTTTCAATAGCAGGATATCCATGGCAGCAATATACGTGCACCAACATTAATGATGGAAGCAAACAAATCACTCAACTCTTGGAATCAGAAATTCAAGATGCAATTCGAACTTATCACAGCAGAGTTGCTTCTACTCCTAACCCACATGAAAAGTTGGCTGTAGCAGAACACACCTACATTTGAGCGTACTGCACCATATACGGTTATAGTACAAAGCTCTCTTATTCATTGACAAAGCTCGGTCTGACTACCAATAAACAATCTCAATCAGCACGGAATAGACGGTCATGCTGTTGCATAAAACGCAAAGGAAGTCATCTTTGTAGTAAATTCTTTGAAGAGCTTGGCTGCAGAAGGACTGTCCTATCATACGATGAATGCTTACTGTTCTGCCATTTCAGCAAATCATTAAGGGTTCAATTTTCTTCACTCCTCAAACCAAATATGACTTTCTCTGGGCCACACAATCATGCACTCTCTTGAAACAGCTCTTATCCAAACTAACCATGCTTCTTTGTTTAGCTTTGTGTTGGAGAGTATTGGATGTGAAAGTCCTAGATTTGTCGGCCATGTTATTCAGTCTGAAGGGTGTCACATTTTTGCTAACTTGAAGAACAAAGACCCCATCCAGACATGTTTCCCATCCCAGTTTTGCATGAAAGTTCAATCTGTGCGATGTTAATTGCTGGTGTTCTTATGAAAGCATAACTAGAGCTCTTATAACCTCTACTGACGGTCAAGCTCAAATTTCCATTATATGGCCCTAACCCCCTGTATCTTCTATGACTCTGGCAAGATGGGTTCTGTCAAAGGCATGCATCAATATTACCATTTGAAGAGATCATTCAGTTGGATGTGCCATGGCCACTAAATCCTTTTCTCTCTAAGTAAGACTTGAAGATATAATTTGTATGGTTAACTGGTACTCCGATTCACTTTTCAAGCATTTCTACTATAAACCAGTAAACAATCGTTTTCTATTGTAATTGATGCACATTGAACTTGCATAGGCATCGCCTCTGGTCCTGATATAGATCTTCTAGAAATCGTGAATGGGAGTTTTCGATTCGTTTGAAGAAAAGTAGGCATGGAATATCTCATTCTATATCATTTCACTGTGCTGGTATCTCTAATTAATTATGCAATATTTGTTCCATACCAGAAAATTCTGTATTTCATGTTTCCTCCCGTCTATTTATATATTTGGAAATGAATATACTGAATAGTTATTTAGTACCCTTCCAGTTCCCTTTTGTTTTTAGTTACAGATCAGAAGCAAGAATAATGTCCGAATGGCTTGGACACAACATGAGGGATACCTCGCAGCAGAGGGAGATGGTCTTTTCGGCTTCGTTTGCATTTGTGGGATATTCTGGATTGACATTGGTTGCTGGTTTTCGGGCATGATGGGAGGTGTTGTTTTTTTGCTTGGTCCGTCATGGATGTTGTTGTTTTTGAGTTATTTGTGCTTGGTTTGGTCATGACTGTGTTGTGGCTGCTGTTTAAGTGGAGTGGGGAAAAGAATGCATGATCCTCTCCTCCGTGTCCTTAGTGGAATTGAAAGTTCTTATTCATGATTGCTGGAAAACCAAAGTAAGCAAGACAGGAATGGTATGGTTAGAACAATGCTATACCCTGAACTCTGCTATAATCATAACTATTGTCTAACAAAGGGGCTTGCATTTTCTGATCCCTTCTATAATATAAAAGCTGCCCTAAAAAGAGCCTATTCATAAATTGAGTCTCCAAAAATTCAGATATTTGACAGAAATAGAACCCCAGTAGGATCTGATTCTGATATGATCCAAAATATGGCATAATCAGAGCCTTGCTAGAATGCAAAACCTGACATAATATATGCCCTAGCCTAACTAGAAAGTATATTGTTATAATTTGTTTGCTCACTGTATGTCATCAAATTGGACAAGTGGATTTTTATATAGGGCATCTAGATTTCCAAAGCAGTCTGTCCCATGCGCAGTTTCTGACCTACTGAGGTGAACATGCTGATATTTTGACATGAAGGGGTCAAATTGTAGTTCAGTTTGTCTAGCCCATGTGGTGCATGTTTTTCACTCTTGCTGTGTTTGTTATTTTTACAACTTTTTTTCTACACAATTTTAACTTAATTCATGTTGCAAGTGCATCCACTGTCTCATACTGCTGAACTTGTTTTGGGTGGTTCTCCTTTAAAGTGTCCTTTCCAGGCTGCTCTCCAACAACGCCTTTATGTGGAGAGATACCCTCACAGCAGAGTAGTCCCATGCCTGGAGCACCCACAACAGAGGTACAAAGAGGTATGAGCGTTCTGCACCTGGCTGTTATCAGCATGACTTGAAAGTGTGATCAAGCAAGACGAAAGGCTGGGCCTCACCTAAAGGGTCCCCTTCACCTTGCACAACAGAATCTACAGTCCCAAACCTCACTCTGCCATCTACGAAAGGGCAGTACTTCAGGAAGTCTAATCTGCAGCTCTTTGCTAACACAGCCTTCATTTGATTTCTAAAGGGAGCCCAATCACCATCTGCCTAAACTCCATGTTTGGATCTCCATCGCCAGCCACATAAATGCAGGCCATACACTTCCACTATCTAGGGAAGCAGTCCGCACCTTCCACCTTGTGCCATGCCAAACCTGGTTCATCCATGCTTTTGAAATTAATACTGTGTGCCAACTCTTGAGCATGAACGTCACAGGACATTCACTCCAGCATTTTCAATGTCTGCATTCCATACCCAAATATTTTCTTACATTGCGATGATCTTGAGTTTACTGTTTCCTTTGAATGCTCTCTTGTATGCGTCCACCAATTACTTTACACTAAAACCCCCTTATCTAATCAGCTCACCTTGATGGAGCAGTGGTGCAGCAGCAGCCTGATTAAGTGCCTATTAAAAGTGCCTAATATAGAACTATCTAACGTGCAACGAATACTGTTTCTTTCTACAGTTTTGCATCTTCAAATTGTATGCTATGTCAGAACGCATCCTTTATATTCCTAAAATCCTGCAATGGAACACTAACTTTTACTTAATGCTTCTGATTGTTGCCTCTCCTTTTTCCTTCAAATGGCCCTCTCCTTATCTTCCATTTTCTGGATGCCTCCTCTCTCTGAGCACAACCTACTCTAAGTCACATAAATGTTTGCCCTAACCTCTATTACTGTATTTCTACAATTTACCTTCAGCTCATTCCAAAATTCCCAAACTTTACTTCCTTGAAAGTCATACCTCTAAAACCCAATAATACATTATCTCCTTTGTCTCATCTATTAACTTCAACAACCATCTGCGTGAACACATTACACCTCCCCAACTAATGATTACACCTAACCCATACTAATTTACTCTACCACAAAGACACTGGAGTGAATGCATTGAATTGGCTGCTTTAGCACATAAGACTAATACCAACAATTAACAATAACCAATAACACTGCACTAAACACTAACTTTGGGTTCCAGAGCAGCATGATGCATGGCATACAGAGCTACAACGCCTCATCAGGGGTAGTAAGCGCTATATAAATGCAACTGCAGTACAATACAATTTCACCAGGAGAGTGCTGTATCTTAAAAAACAAATTTTGAGACTTATAATGAGATTCTTAATGTTAAATTAGCATTTTGTTTTCAATAACTTCCAACTGTTTTCTGATAAGGTGATCAGCAATTCGAAGTGTGGTGGGACGGAGCAGAGGGGTCAAGGGCTTCCCTTCCTCTCCCCAGCACGACCTGCTCTTTCCAGAAAGGTGAGGCTATGTGTACATGTAACGTAAACATTAACATTGCAATGTTATTTTCATTACGTTTCAATGTTGCGATTAATACAGAGAACACATAAAAAGGTAACATACCACTATAATGTGCTCTGGTCGCAAAAGAAGGCCTCATCCATGAGATCAGACAGCATCTCTGCCCCATAGTTTTTATTTTCCCAGTCGGAACACATATATTTATACATGAAACCAATTTTAGATTTTTATATTTATACAATGAATCTATTTTTTATTTTTATATATTGAATCTATTTTTGATTTTTTAAATCAAAAATGCTCCCTTGTACAGAGTAAAATATCACATTTTGAACAAGTTGCCAATAGAGGTTTTAGTTAATTGCAGGAATAACCCAGGTATATACAAAAAAAAACACCATATGTAGTTCAAAATGATAGATAACAAAGAATTACATGAATGTTTTTTTTCAACTCTAGATAAAACCCCAAGGGTAGAAGAGCTTGCGCTGGGGCATTAAAAATGTGTAAAATCATTATAATGATTGACTTTGTTCTCCCTTCTATCCCCATCTTTCTGCGCCCCCTGCCCCAAGTCCTTCTCATGCCCACTCCCTTTCTTCCCTGAGTTTAAAATCCTACTGACTTAACATGAATAACCCAAAGTTAATTAGTTAATGCCGAAAGGATTTCGGAGGTCAGCTGGCAACTTCTTTTTCCCATGGACAAAGTTCCAAAATGAGACTTAAAAGCATGTACCTAATTCATCGAGGGTCCCTAAACCTATGTGCCAAATTATCAAGGTCAGCTATTTAAATATTATGGACTTCAAAAAGTCAACCAGCAGTCCTCGGAGAAGAACATATTTTAATGACCCAATTCAAGTTGCATTCATAAAGTTAATATCTACTTCTCAAAGGACCTCTAAAGGTTTTAATATAAAAATGAAGTAAATCTGATTGGTCCCTAATTTGAGTGTAATTACATTTGACTCATTTCTATTTGCGTCAAATTACACAGGAATCATTCTTAATCGTTGTCCAATTAAATCTGGATCATTCCTAATTTGACTTTAATGAAATTTACATTTGACACCCAAGGTACCTCTGAGCTTACGGTGTTTAGCAATAGCTCCAATTCCTTTTAGAAGAGACACAAAATATCCCTGCTTAAGTAGTCTGTTCTTTTATTTGATGCTTTTCAGCTTTGTACTCAGATTTAGATGTAATTATACTTAATTGTTATATTACTTCTGATTAGTTAACAGTGTTTTTATATGTGCAATATTGTTTTAATCCTGTAGTACAGCACTCAGATGCCAGAACTGTAAAGGCACGTGCTCTTTCAAGAATGGAAAATACAATAAAAAAGCTAAACATTCAGTGTACAGTGAACCAAATGTGGGCAGGTGAAGATCAGTTGGTCAAAGTACATGTAGATCAAGTCTGTTGAGGTTTATTTTAATAAGCAGATTTTATTGAGTTTACATGATAAACAAAATGGGGGAAACAAATTAGTACACAGTGCATAGCATTCAAAGATTACAGTGGACAAAACAAAATTAATGTTTCAATTGCTGGTCATGTTATAGAATGACCACCACCTCCCACGACAGCCCCTGGCCAAGTAGATGGGTTACTCCAGTTTGGCACACCAGTGCTTTGCGGAGTACCATCCGGCAAGTGATGGCGGCTCATAGGAGCTCCAACATCAGGCAATATGTTGTTTGTTGTGTCTATGCCAACCAAGGTGTGGTTCCCCCAAGGGTCTCCCACGCCCTCCAGGATGCCCAACAATACGATACGAGGAGATAAGTCTACCAGTCTCTCTATTATTCTGGACAAAGTGGAAAAAAATCACAAACCAGTTGGGCTCGATGACCGGACAGACCCATACCATATGGAAGAAGTCACAAGCATTGCTCATGCACCTATGGCATGTGGGAGTGGGGATTGCACCCATTTTCCTTTGTCCTCTGGGGGGCAAAATAGGATATGTGCAAGTATTTCAGTTAAACAAGGTGCAATCAGGAGGGGATGACCAGCTCCCCAGGGGTCATCCTGTCGTCCCTCCAGTCACCTTCGTCCAGGGGGGCGATCCAACTCTCCCACTTCTCCCCAAGGACAATGAAGAAGTCCTGTGCATTGATGACTAAAGATTTAGAGAGGCATGAAGTGCCTTTCTGTTCCAGCAGGGACAGGCTGACCTTAGGTTCAAGTGGGTTATATTCTGGTTGGTCGATCAGCGTTAAGTTGTGTACTATCAGTGCATGCCTCAACTGCAGGCATTTAAAAAATTGGGTCTTGTGTAGGTCGAATTCCTCCTGGAGAGTCTAAAATGTTTTCATCTGTGCCCTGTCCCAGACCTCTCTAAGCCTTGAGATAAAGATAAGGTCCAAATGTTCAAAACTCTAAAAGCAAGTGACTTGGGGGAGCATCTGCCCTGCCATAAAGGAGTTTCCTGTGTAGGTTTACGATCCCTTTGAATCCAACGAAGAGCCTGACACCAGCATAAACTACTAGTCTTAGTAGCTTCAGAAGTGAATTGTGGGAGAGGACTTCTATATAGGAAGCCTAGAATGCCCTGGTCAAAGAGGAGGGATGCCTCGAGGCGAAAGGTGGAGTCCCTTAAGCCTCCAAACAGCCAGTTAGTGATCACTTGGATCTGCAAGGCCCAATATTATAGGCAAGCGTTAGCCACCCCCATCCTACCCTCATAGGTCGATTGGACGCATTTGTGGAAGGCTACCTTCTGGGCTTTGTTCGCCCACAGAAAGGAATGCACTTTGGTCAGTAGGGCAGTAAACCAGGATTGTGAGATGAATAGGGGAAAATTTTGCAAGAGGTAGAGAAGTTTTGGCAGACATATCATTTTGAAGAGCACTACCCAGCCCAAAACGTTAAGGGGCAAGGTCGAGCAATGAGTCATGGCTCGACTGACCTGCTGCAGTAGTGGTGCGAGGTTAAGGCTCCAGGTTAGCCCGGGTTCGAGGGCATTTACATCCCCAGGTTTTGAAAGCTGAGTCTACAGATAGGAAGATAGGACTGCCATTCAATCGAATCCTGGTCAAGTCTATTGGCATTTCTCTTAAAGTTAAAATCAGTGTTTTTGATGACTCGGATGTTAACAGTTGTTTCCAAATCTCATAGTACTTACATTGTACTTTTGGAAGAAATCACATTTTCAACACGCATACAGACAATTTCTTTAAAAAAATAGAGATCGCTAAATCGAATGAGATAAACAGTGTACATTTCATGGTACTTACATTTGAACAAACTGCAATATTGAAAAACAACTCTTGGGCAGAGAAGTGTGTAAACCTATGCATGCTCCCCAACACAGTTTAAGCCAGGCACGTAGCAGCCATGGATTGCAGCTTCCTCCTTGTGACCCCTGACACTGCCTTTGCTACCCCTGGCCTGAGAGATCACAAAGGTAGTGGCAGAAACTGAAGGAAAATGAGGCTCATATGAAAATCTGTTTACTTAATTCATTTGTTTGTATCCTCAGTGTCTCTAGAAGGGATTTTTAGGGGACACACAAGAGGGTCACAGTTAAAACTGGTGGGATTACCTATGACTTGCAATCATCAGGATTGGGCACATATGTGAATTATATATGTATGTATGTGAATATTTATATATACACACACTCATATATATATCGCTCCAAATACTTCCAAAGTAGAGACAGTACTCACGAGGGAGGAAAATAACCCGGTTTTATTGTACGGGTTACCAGTATAACAGACGCGTGTCAGCTAGCGCCTTCATCAACATTCAGGGTTCGCGCAGCATTTCCGTGTTTATAAACATGATTCTTACAACTTCCTGTATGGACATTGTCATAGAAAGCGGGCGCATTGATAGAAGCCATCTTAAAACATACAATTGTCAACATCTTTGTGTGTTCTCCCATACAAATCGTTATTTAAGGGACCGCCGTACATGTTTCGTTGCACAATAACTGCGTCATATTAAAACAGATACCCTCTCTGTTTCTATAACTGGGTGAATCCCTTAGTCATACTTGAATCCCATTGTGTACGAAACATTCAAATTCATCAAAATCATTCATTCAAAATCAAATCGTACTCATGATTAATGATAATGAGAAACTGTATTGTAAATTAATACTCTATGTAAGACCCCTTAACAAGTATATATTCACTGAGCAAATCCTTTTCAACCATCTAGCTCTAAATGAGCATATTTATCACATATCACAATATTCACAGGTGGTTCATTGTTGATAAATAATTTTCGATTTCTGAAGTGATTACAATATCACACTCTGGATGAGCCTTTTTGCCCCACTCCGAACCCGGGAGTGGACCCTCACTTCCAAACGTAATAGGTTGAAACCTCAAAAAGGCTGATCATATTGCTGAACCGAGTTACCCCAGACCGCTAATACAACAAATATTGTACCTATAGGTGCTATGTGTATTATGAAGGACACCACGTAAATAGTCAGTGCTTCAATTTAATTCGTGATTCTCAGTTATACACACCCTTATTAGAAAGGGAGCAACAGACCCCAACTTAGCTCTTTCTGTATTTTTCTCAATATTAGCCTAGATGTATGGCTAATTCTTCGTCAGTATTGAGGCCCAGTGGGATCTTCTTCTGCATGTCCACGATATATCTGGACTCCAGGCGTCGTAATTTTTTGACTTTATCTCCACCTCTTTCATTTTGAGGGATATGATCTATACAGAAGAATCAGAGGAAGTTTCTATTACTATTATGGTGGGTAGCGAAATGTCTGGCAACAGGATAGGTTTGATCATTTTTCTCAATTGCTAGTGCATGTTCTAGAATTCGATGTTTAGTTGGGTGAATGGTGCTGCCAATTTACAATAGCTGGCATGGGCATTTCAGGCAATAGACACCATATGGTGTATTGCACATCATAAACTTCGTTATCTTTTTTGTTTTATTGCATCCAGGTTTATCATATGAAGGCACCTTAGTACTACTTTTACAGGCCTTACACTGGGTGCATGGTAAAAATCCTGTGATTTCATTTATCCTGGGACTTGCCGTTATTGAAGATAAATTACTTCGAACTATGGTATCTTTTAACGAGTGACTTCTCCTATATGTTATTTTGGGGGAATCTTGTATAGTTTTCCCTATAATAATATCAGTTTTAAGAAACTCCAGTGACGTTGCATAATCTTACTTAACGCACCAGTATCATTGGAGAATGTGGTAATAAGTCTGAATTCATTCCCCAATTCATCTTTGTTGGTTTTATCTTTCAGTAGCGTGCTACGTGATTTTTTTTCTGCTCTCTCGGGCCTGATCTAGAACAGTGTCGGAATATCCTCTTTTTCTAAACCTCTCAATGGCACCCTGAGCTTCACATTCGTAATCTCCTTTTCTGGTGCAATTTATTTTTAATCGAAGTAATTCCCCATAGGGGATACTCCGTTTGAGTGGACGAGGATGAGTGCAAGTTGCTTCCAATACCGAGTTCCCAGCTGTCGGTTTTCGGTATAATGTGGTACATATCTGTCCCTCTGCAATACAAGTTTTTAGATCTAAGAAGTTAACTTCACTAGCACTGATTTCCCCACTAAAGTGAAGGTTGACATTGTTTCTGTTCAGGGCCCTGATAGAGTCTTCAGCATCACTTTGAGGTCCTTTCCACAAGATAAACAGATCGTCTAAGTATCTGTACCACCCAATTATACACGATACCCATGCACTGTTGGCATCCGACCACGCCACCTGCTTCTCCCACCAGCCCACGAAAAGATTTGCGTAGCTGGGGGTGAAGCAGGTGCCCATGGCCGTGCCATGTATTTGTCTATATAGTTGCTTCTGAAATATAAAGATATTATTGGTAAGACAGAAGGTGATAAATTCAATCAGCATGGCATTGTGTTCCAAGAATTTGAGAGATCTCCCTCTAATGAAATACTGTATTGCTTCTATGCCATGAACATGTGAGATACTAGTATATAAGCTTGTTATGTCTAAGACAATAATTAGCATGTCTTGTTCCCACATGGTGTTGGAGATTACTCTTACAAAGTCTTTAGTGTCCCAAATATAGGATGAGTTTTCACAAATTCGAATAAAAAGTGGTCTATATATTCCGACATACATTCTGTCAGACTCCCCTTCGAAGAGATAATGGGACGTCCCGGTGGTGTTATACTATTCTTATGTATTTTCGGGAGATGATAGAAAGTCAGTGTTGTTGGATATGGGCATTTCAGAAATGTTAATTCCTCCCAATCTAGCATGCCTCGGTTATGCCATCTTTGTATCATATTGTTATATTCATCAAGGCTGGCATTATAATCTTGTATATATATATATATATTACAAAACCATTGACGCGGCACTCAGGAAGAGATTTTTCAAATTGCGTTTATTTGCACGGCTCAACCAACGCGTTTCAGCCCTCTCACGGCCTTGCTCACGGTCAGTGAGTCCTTTCTCCATTGCACTATATATACACCCATGTGGCCTTAATGTGGCATTATGGGAATTGTAGTGCATATAAAAATGTATATTTACAATATTTACAAGAAAGGAAACATTTCAACTGTTAAAAACAAGACAATTATTCTGGAGGTTTTATAATCAGCTGATATAGTATCAGACAGAGTAATTTTCATCCTACTAATGCCATAATCAATTAAATATGGTTCCTCATTTCTTGTGTAGTACACGGCTAATCATTAATTGCTAGCGGCAATAGGAAAATAGGGGACATAGAGTAAAGAAGAAAAAAGAAAGAGAAAAGAAAAGAAAAAAGGGGGTGAAATTAAAAAAATAGGAGTAAAGAGAGAAGAAAAGACTTTATTTAGAGAAAGGACTAGTGCCCCGTCATACTTCAGGGAATATGTTCATATACTGTCATTAAATGGCTGAGTATTCCTTCGAGATGTGCGATCAATTCTTTCAATTTAACGAAAGGGAGAACGTGCAGAAAGGAGAAGAGAAAGAAAGACAAAAGAAGGGAAAGGGGAAAAAAGGAAGAAAAGGGAAATGAAAGACCATAGATGGAAGAGGTTTATTTAGGAGAGGGGGAGGGGGGGATACATACAGCATGAGCAGAACTGAGATCCCTTTTCTTGATACCTTAATATTCATCAAAGATGATGAAATACAGTCCACGCTCTATAGGAAAGAGACAGCCACAAACAGTATCCTGCACGGAACTAGTTTCCATCCGAAACCCCTATTGAACAGTATCCCCTATGGGGAGTTTATGCGGATGAAACGCAATTGCTCCCAAACAGAAGACGCAGAGGAAAAAATCCAGGAAACCATGGAGAGATTGAAAGAGAGAGGATATAGAGAAACCACACTGAAGAAAAATAAAAGAAGGATTGACCTCAAATCAAGAGCAGAAACTTTAACATCGAAGGCAAAAAAGGAACATAATGAAGGAGAACAGGTTCCAAGATTCATTACTACCTACAGTAAAGAAAGTGGCATAATCATGAATAAAATTAGAAAACATTGGCATTTGATTGCGAAAGATCCGGATATAGGACAATTGATTGGGCCAAAACCAACAGTAACATATAGAAAAACAAAATCCTTGAAGGATATGCTTGTGAACAGTCATTTTAAACAAAAAGAAGAAACCAATTGGCTAGTGGAACAACGAAATGGGTTCACAAAATGTAATTCATGCAAAGCCTGCAAGATTGGAAAAAATATGAAGACTATTACCGAACCCAATGGAAACGCAATAATGCTAAACCAGAAAATCACATGTACCACACAATATGTGATCTATATCATTGAATGTACCTGTGGCCAGAAATATATTGGCAGTACGATCTGCCCTCTGAAGAAACGCATTCTTGAGCACATTCGGGCAGTCAAGAACAAAGACACTTCATATGCAACTGCGAAACATATGATCCTATGCCAAAATGGAGATTGGCGGGCAATGTGCTACTATGGAATTGATACCATCATGCCAGATGAACGTGGCGGAAATAGAATAAAAAAACTGCGCCAACTTGAGTCTCGTTACATCATTAGACTTAAGACTAAGACCCCGAGAGGGATGAATAATGATGAAGAACTTTATGTACATCTAGAGTAAATATTCATGTAACCCAGAATAGGATACTGATGGACTTTTCGAATTTTCAAATTCTTAAAACTAGGGTACCAGTCCCTCCCCCAAAAACCTCCCAAAACCCCGCTCCCCCTCCCTCCCTCCCCCCTCCCCCTCTCCTAAATAAACCTCTTCCATCTATGGTCTTTCATTTCCCTTTTCTTCCTTTTTTCCCCTTTCCCTTCTTTTGTCTTTCTTTCTCTTCTCCTTTCTGCACGTTCTCCCTTTCGTTAAATTGAAAGAATTGATCGCACATCTCGAAGGAATACTCAGCCATTTAATGACAGTATATGAACATATTCCCTGAAGTATGACGGGGCACTAGTCCTTTCTCTAAATAAAATCTTTTCTTCTCTCTTTACTCCTATTTTTTTAATTTCACCCCCTTTTTTCTTTTCTTTTCTTTTCTTTTTCTTTCTTTTTCTTCTTTACTCTATGTCCCCTATTTTCCTATTGCCGCTAGCAATTAATGATTAGCCGTGTACTACACAAGAAATGAGGAACCATATTTAATTGATTATGGCATTAGTAGGATGAAAATTACTCTGTCTGATACTATATCAGCTGATTATAAAACCTCCAGAATAATTGTCTTGTTTTTAACAGTTGAAATGTTTCCTTTCTTGTAAATATTGTAAATATACATTTTTATATGCACTACAATTCCCATAATGCCACATTAAGGCCACATGGGTGTATATATAGTGCAATGGAGAAAGGACTCACTGACCGTGAGCAAGGCCGTGAGAGGGCTGAAACGCGTTGGTTGAGCCGTGCAAATAAACGCAATTTGAAAAATCTCTTCCTGAGTGCCGCGTCAATGGTTTTGTAAAGTGGAATTTTGAGGCCAGGATCCGGCCCTTACGCAGAGCACCCGCTGTGAGTGTGCACCGGAGATTAGGATCACATTGTGGACATATATATATATATATATATATTATCTACTGGCGGTCGCCAGTAGATAGTTATAGTTAGGACCTATTTTCCATAGGAAATCCGCGACATTGTATTTGAAATAACTCTTGCGTCGGTTGACGAATCTTCGCGAAATTTTCAAACTTTATGGCCCGCTCCGGTCCGCTCCTATCCTGAAAGTCTCAGGGTGATTCGTCAAGCGGGGGCCGAGAAAAAAGGGGGGTCCCAAAACGTGTTTTCCCCATTCATTTTCCCATAGGAAACTTTAGACACGGCTACAGCCCGAACTACTGAACGGAATTACACCAAATTTGGCAAAGAGGTAGTTCTTGGTTCAGAAAGAACCCTTTTTGTTAAATGGTGTAAATCCGTTCAGTAGTTGCGGAGAAATTAAAAAAATAAGAGTCAAAAAATCAATTTCCCATAGGAAACTTTATGCAAGGCTACAGCCCGAACTGCTGAACGGAATTACACCAAATTTGGCAAAGAGGTAGTTCTTGGTTCAAAAAGAACCCTTTTTGTTAAATGGTGTAAATCCGTTCAGTAGTTGCTGAGAAAATCAAAAGTAAAAACACATATATATCTGGGCGGAGCCTAACCACACATGTCATCGTGAGATCTGATTGGCTGTCAGCACTTCATCCTGGAATTGCTGGCAGCCATCTTGGGACCAATATAAATGATAGTACCCCATTGAAATGCATTGTAGTGAATCGAAGATTTTGAGGGTTACCAAAAGGAGAACTATAAAGGGTGATAACAGACTTTAGTTACATTAGAATTCATTTGTTGATGGTACCATACTAATTTCAGGAATTGTGGTGTGTTCTAAGGTGATTTTACCCTGTGAAAAACCTTCTGCTGGGATATCATGAATCATGTTTGAGAGAAAACTATTTTCACATGCTTGTCCCATACAGTTTTGGAAGGTGCTCCAGAAGCTAAAATGAGAGCATATTTTCTGTAAATTCACATTATCTTTCTCAGTCATGTGAGAATGAAGTCTGACATTCTCAGTAAAACATGTACATCCAACAAGGGCAGAGACTGTCAGTTGATTCCTTTGTGTTCTACTGCAGCTTCCCAGAGTGTTCTAAAGAACAACTAGAGTGCTAACAGCCTTACTTATGACAAAAGTATGGCACACCTGAAGCCATCTTGATTGGAATAAACTGGTAACACTTAAAACATTTAATTTAAAAAGGAACAAAATGAGGGGGTTCATTTTGCCATAGAAATTATGGTTAGTGCTGTAGAAAGAAAAATTAGGACATGTTTTAAGTGAGATCTCAAATATCTTCCTGTTATATTTCAACAGGAGCAGCCTGTCAGTTGATGCCTTTGTGTTCTACTGCAGCTTCCCAGAGTGTTCTAAAGAACAACTAGAGCGCTAACAGCATTACTTATGACAAAAGTATGGCACACCTGAAGCCATCTTGATTGGAATAAACTGGTAACACTTAAAACATTACCCCCAGCACGACCCCCTACACTACACAAACACCACTGCACTACCTTAAACCCTAAAACACTACCCCCAGCACGACCCCCTACACTACCCAAACACCACTGCACTACCCTAAAACATGACCCCCCTACACTACACAAACACCACTGCACTACCCTAAACCCTAAAACACTACCCCCAGCACGACCCCCTACACTACACAAGCACCACTGCACTACCCTAAACCCTAAAACACTACCCCCAGCACGACCCCCTACACTGCCCGAACACCACTGCACTGCCCTAAACCCTGAAACACCAGCCCCTGCACGACCCCCTACACTGCCCGAACACCACGGCACTGCCCTAAACCCTGAAACACCACCCCCTGCACAATCCCCTACACTGCCCGAACACTACTGCAATGCCCTAAACCCTGAAACACCACCCCAGCACGACCCCCTACACTGCATGAACACCACTGCACTGCCCTAAACCCCGAAACACTACCCCCAGCAAGACCCCCTACACTGCCCGAACACCACTGCCCTAAACCCTGAAACACCACCCCCAGCAAGACCCCCTATACTGCCCGTACACCACTGCACTGCCCTAAACCCTGAAACACCACCCCCAGCATGACCCCCTACACTGCCCGAACACCACTGCACTGCCCTAAACCCTGAAACACCACCCCCAGCACAACCCCGTACACTGCCCAAACACCACTGCACTGCCCTAAACCCTGAAACACCAGCCCCAGCACGACCGCCTACACTGCCCGAAAACCACTGCACTGCCCTAAACCCTGAAACACCAGCCCCAGCACGACCCCCTACACTGCCCGAACACCACTGCACTACCCTAAACCCTCAAACACCAGCCCCAGCACTACCCCCTACACTGCCCGAACACCACTGCACTGCCCTAAACCCTGAAACACCAGCCCCAGCAAGACCCCCTACACTGCCCGAACACCACTGCACTGCCCTAAACCCTGAAACACCACCCCCAGCAAGACCCCCTACACTGCCCGAACACCACTGCACTAAAGCCTGAAACACCACCCCCAGCAAGACCACCTACACTGGCCGAACACCACTGCACTGCCCTAAACCCTGAAACACCACCCCCTGCACGACCCCCTACACTGCCCAAACACCACTGCACTGCCCTAAACCCTGAAACACCACCCCCTGCACGACCCCCTACACTGCACGAACACCACTGCACGGCCCTAAACCCTGAAACACCACCCCTCAGCACGACACCCTACACTGCCCGAACACCACTGCACTGCCCTAAACCCTGAAACACCACCCCCAGCACGACCCCCTACACTGCCCGAACACCACTGCACTGCCCTAAACCCTGAAACACCACCCCCTGCACGACCTCCTACACTGCCGGAACACCACTGCACTGCCCTAAACCCTGAAACACCACCCCCAGCACGACCCCCTACACTGCCCGAACACCACTGCACTGCCCTAAACCCTGAAACACCACCCCCTACACTGCACGAACACCACTGCCCTAAACCCTGAAACACCACCTCGAGCAAAACCCCCTACACTGCCTGAACACCATTGCTCTGCCCTAACTCCTGAAACACTAGCCCCAGCACGACCCCCTACACTGCCCAAACACCACTGCACTGCCCTAAACCCTGAAACACCACCCCCAGCACGACCCCCTACACTGCCCGAACATCACTGCACTGCCCTAAACCACCAGCCCCAGCAAGACCCCCTACACTGCCCGAACACCACTGCACTGCCCTAGACTCTGAAACACCAGCCCCAGCAAGACCCCCTACACTGCCCAAACACCACTGCACTGCCCTAAACCCTGAAACACCAGCCCCAGCATGACCCCCTACACTTGCCCGAACACCACTGCACTGCCCTAAACCCTGAAACACCAGCCCCAGCACGACCACCTACACTACCCGAACACCACTGCACTGCCCTAAACCCTGAAACACCAGCCCCAGCACAACCCCCTACACTGTCCGAACACCACTGCACTGCCCTAAACCCTGAAATACCAGCCCCAGCACGACCCCCTACACTGCCCGAACACCACTGCACTGCCCTAAACCCAGAAACACCACCCCCAGCATGACCCCCTACACTGCCCGAACACCACTGCACTGCCCTAAACCCTGAAACACCACCCCCAGCACGACCCCCTACACTGCCCGAACACCACTGCACTGCCCTAAACCCTGTAACACCACCCCCAGCACGACCCCCTACACTGCCCGAACACCACTGCACTGCCCTAAACCCTGAAACACCAGCCCCAGCACAACCCCGTACACTGCCCAAACACCACTGCACTGCCCTAAACCCTGAAACACCAGCCCCAGCACGACCGCCTACACTGCCCGAAAACCACTGCACTGCCCTAAACCCTGAAACACCAGCCCCAGCACGACCCCCTACACTGCCCGAACACCACTGCACTACCCTAAACCCTCAAACACCAGCCCCAGCACTACCCCCTACACTGCCCGAACACCACTGCACTGCCCTAAACCCTGAAACACCAGCCCCAGCAAGACCCCCTACACTGCCCGAACACCACTGCACTGCCCTAAACCCTGAAACACCACCCCCAGCAAGACCCCCTACACTGCCCGAACACCACTGCACTAAAGCCTGAAACACCACCCCCAGCAAGACCACCTACACTGGCCGAACACCACTGCACTACCCTAAACCCTGAAACACCACCCCCTGCACGACCCCCTACACTGCCCAAACACCACTGCACTGCCCTAAACCCTGAAACACCACCCCCTGCACGACCCCCTACACTGCACGAACACCACTGCACTGCCCTAAACCCTGAAACACCACCCCTCAGCACGACACCCTACACTGCCCGAACACCACTGCACTGCCCTAAACCCTGAAACACCACCCCCAGCACGACCCCCTACACTGCCCGAACACCACTGCACTGCCCTAAACCCTGAAACACCACCCCTGCACGACCTCCTACACTGCCGGAACACCACTGCACTGCCCTAAACCCTGAAACACCACCCCCAGCACGACCCCCTACACTGCCCGAACACCACTGCACTGCCCTAAACCCTGAAACACCACCCCCTACACTGCACAAACACCACTGCCCTAAACCCTGAAACACCACCTCCAGCAAAACCCCCTACACTGCCTGAACACCATTGCTCTGCCCTAACTCCTGAAACACTAGCCCCAGCACGACCCCCTACACTGCCCAAACACCACTGCACTGCCCTAAACTCTGAAACACCACCCCCAGCACGACCCCCTACACTGCCCGAACATCACTGCACTGCGCTAAACCACCAGCCCCAGCAAGACCCCCTACACTGCCCGAACACCACTGCACTGCCCTAGACTCTGAAACACCAGCCCCAGCAAGACCCCTACACTGCCCAAACACCACTGCACTGCCCTAAACCCTGAAACACCAGCCCCAGCATGACCCCCTACACTGCCCGAACACCACTGCACTGCCCTAAACCCTGAAACACCAGCCCCAGCACGACCACCTACACTGCCCGAACACCACTGCACTGCCCTAAACCCTGAAACACCAGCCCCAGCACAACCCCCTACACTGTCCGAACACCACTGCACTGCCCTAAACCCTGAAACACCAGCCCCAGCACGGCCCCCTACACTGCCCGAACACCACTGTACTGCCCTAAACCCTGAAACACCAGCCCCAGCACGACCCCCCTACACTGCCCGAACACCACTGCACTGCCCTAAACCCTGAAACACCACCCCCTGCATGACCCCCTACACTGCCCGAACACCACTGCACTGCCCTAAACCCTGAAACACCACCCCCTGCAGCACCCCTACACTGCCCGAACACCACTGCACTGCCTTAAACCCTGAAACACCACCCCCTGCACCGCCCCCTACACTGCCCGAACACCACTGCACTGCCCTAAACCCTGAAACACCACCCCCAGCACGACCCCCTTTACTGCCCGAACACCACTGCACTGCCCCAAACCCTGAAACACCACCCCCAGCACGACCCCCTACACTGCCCGATCACCACTGCCCTAAACCCTGAAACACCACCCCCTGCACGACCCCCTACACTGCCCGAACACCACTGCACTGCCCTAAACCCTGAAACACCACCCCCTACACTGCCCAAACACCACTGCACTGCCCTAAACCCTAAAACACAACCCCCAGCATTACCCCTTACACTGCCCAAACACCACTGCACTGCCCTAAACCCTAGAACACTACCCCCAGCACGACCCCCTACACTACCCGAACACCACTGCACTACCCTAAACCCTAAAATACTACCCCCAGCACAACCCCTACACTACCTGAACACGACTGCACTGCCCTAAACCCTCAAACACTCCCCCAGCACGACCCCCTACACTAACCGAACACCACTGCACTGCCCTAAACCCTAAAACACTCCCCCAGCACGACTCCCTACACTACCCAAACACCACTGCACTGCCCTAAACCCTAAAACACTACCCCCCGCATGACCCCCTACACTACCCAAACACCAATGCACTACCCTAATCCCTAAAACACTACCCCCCGCATGACCCCCTACACTACCCTAAACCCTAAAACACTACCCCCGCATGACTCCCTACACTACCCAAAGACCACTGCACTACCCTAAACCCTAAAACACGACCTCCTACACTACACAAACACCACTGCACTACCCTAAACCCTAAAACACTACCCCCTACACTACACAAACACCACTGCACTACCCTAAACCCTAAAAAACTACCCTCAGCACGAACCACTACACTACCCAAACACCACTGCACTACCCTAAACCCTAAAAACTACCCCCAGCAGTACCCCTACACTACCCAAACACCACTGCACTACCCTAAACCCTAAAACACTACCCCCAGCAGTACCCCCTACACTACCCAAACACCACTGCACTACCCTAAATCACTACCCCCAGCACGACCCCCTACACTACCCAAACACCACTGCACTACCCTAAACCCTAAAACACTACCCCCAGCACGACCCCTACACTACCCAAACACCACTGCACTACCCTAAACCCTAAAACACTCCCCCAGCACAACTCCCTACACTACCCAAACACCACTGCACTACCCTAAACCCTAAATCTACCCCCAGCATGACCCCCTACACTACACAAACACCACTGCACTACCCTAAACCATAAAACACTTCCCCCAGCACGACCCTCTTCACTACCTAAACACAACTGCACAATTTGTTACAGGCGTTGCAACGCAGGCCTGTGGTGCTTACTGGAAGTACCTAGTGGGCTAGTTGGGCCCCAGGGACCCTCAGGATTCAAGGTGACCTAATCCCCCAACTTAAAACGCGCCACGGGGCGCGTTTGCACAGTGGTGAAGGGAGGGCGGGGCCTCAGGTGACATGTGCGCAAACACGCCCTGTGGTGCGTTTTAAGTTGGGGAATTAATTCCCTTTGAATCCTGAGGGACCCTGGGGCCAACTAGCCCACCAGGTACCTTCAGTAAGCACAACAGAGTTGCGTTGCAGAGAGGTGAAAAAAGGTGCGTGGCCTCGGAACGCCTCTCTGCAACTCAGCTCTGTGGTCCTAACTGTAGGTACCTGGGGGGCTAGTTGGGCCCCAGGGACCCTCAGAATTCAAGGGACTTAATCCCGCAGCTTAAAACGCGCCACGGGGTGCGTTTGCACACATGTCATCTCAGGCCCCCCTCCCTTCACCACTGTGCAAACGCGCCCTGTAGCGCGTTTTAAGAGGTAGTTTTAATCCCCCTGCCCTATTATGTACTAGGGACTTGCAGAGGAGGTCATGCTAATCACAGGGGTACCCCAACGCATAGTGTTCCCTAGTGTATGTAGGTGTTTTCACTGTATTCTAAGTGTCTTTTAGCATAGCACTGGCTCTGGTTAGTCAGAGTCAGTTACCACCAGTACCCGTCTGAAAAAGTTGTGGGCACAGGATGATTTTGCAACAAGGCCTCTTTCTGCTCCTCTGTTGGTTCTTTCTGCACATCTTTTGTTTCTTTCTGTGCGTTTTTTCTTCTTTCTTCACATGTCCTACCTCTGTAGGCATAGTTAGAAACTAGCATTTAAAAAAACCTTTGAAATTCACTTAAAAAATCATAGGTTTCAGGCACGTTATAGTTAGAAATTAGCATTTAAAAACCTTTGAAATTCACTGAAAAAACCATAGGTTTCAGACACGTTATAGTTAGAAATTAGCATTTAAAAAACCTTTGAAATTCACTGAAAAAACCATAGGTTTTAGGGACAGTTATAGTTAGTTGGACATTTCACTCGTACAAAACCATAGAAATTCCCCCGTTATAGTTAGTTCAGCTAACTATAACTCGCGCCCACGCAATGCACTGCTGATGACGTCACATATTACATCACTCATGACATGGTCAGTGACATCACTGATGACATCTCAAATGACATCACTGATGACATCATCCATGTGATAATTTCATGCATCTTCTCACACCCTAATATAACTTTTGATACACCCACTCTAAATTACAGACTGACATTCTCAAAACCATAGACACTCCAACACCAAAAACTACATACCCACTCACTGATTCTTAGGTCTACACACACATCCACTCACTCACCCGTACAGTCACTCATACTTAGTCACTCAGTACAGGACTATCATATGCACTCATACACCTATATAAACACTCACACACCGCCACTCATCCATAGAGGTACTCACACACCTAGTCAGTCATGCAAAAAACTTAATCACACACCCATTTACTCACCTATACAGTTATACACACACCAGCTCACTTACTCATACAAATACTAGCACATTCTTACGCTCTTATACAATCACTGATACAAGTACACACTCATCCATACAGCCACTCTCACAATCACACACTCTCACTTATAGCCATTTATATACTCCAACACACATATATACTGCCTTTCACATATGTAGTTACTCACACATGTACCACTGAGATATCCATTCAATCACTAACACACCCATACACACACTCACCCACCCATACAGTCCATCACAGATGCACTCTTGAAACCATGCAGCCAGTGAATCACCAACTCACACATCTATGCACAGAGTCACACACACCCCACCCACACAAACACTCAGGCACCCATACAGATACTCAGACAATCAATCACTAACCCATGTAGACACTCATGTAGCTATTCAGAAAGCCATGCAGCCGCTTACAAACCAACAGACAGACGGATACAGACATTCACACAGTTTAGTCACTAACCCATGCATTCAGTAAGATACATTTAATCACTCACTTGTAGAGTCAGTCACTCACGTACTAAATCATCCATTCAGACACTTATACACCCACTCATTCTTCAATACGCCTTTCCCTATATATATTAAACATATTTAAACTTTACAGAAACACACAGTCACTGGATGATGTCATCAGTGATGTCATCAGTGATGTCATTTGAGATGTCATCAGTGATGTCATCAGTGATGTCATCAGTGATGTCACTGACCATGTCATGAGTGATGTAATATGTGACGTCATCAGCAGTGCATTGCGGGGCGCGAGTTATAGTTAGCTGAACTAACTATAACGGGGGAATTTCTATGGTTTTGTACGAGTGAAATGTCCAACTAACTATAACTGTCCCTAAAACCTATGGTTTTTTCAGTGAATTTATATATATATATGTAAATTTAGAGATTGGTAAACTAATGCAAATGTTTCTAAGGGGTTTAAAAATAAATGTGTATTTGCTTTAGAAACATGTGGCATATTTTATTTATCTTGCACTGAATGTTGAAACTTTCATTTATTGTTGCTTTTTTTATTTCAGCACTGTTAATGCCATTATTGCAAAAGTCATGTGGCAACATATTCTCTAACATCATCAGTGTCAAAAAGTAATGTGATGTCACTTCCTGTTATGTCATTAGCAGCCGAACGTTTGGATGATGTCACTTCCGCTACCTCTGGCATTTTGGTGAATCAATGCCAGTCTTATCAGCAAAGCCAGATTTAATGTGCATTTTTGTGTCAGGAATCAGATAAAAAACTGTGTTGGAGAGGAAAAGATGTAATCCAGTTTTGATATTGTAAGATTCAAAGGCACACCATTTGTGATGGTTTTAAATACATAAATAAAGCTTGCACTAGATCTCAGCAAATTATAAAAGTTGTTTGAGCCTAGTCCCTTTCTTGACATGTTCCTAGTTGGACATTAATGAAAATAAATTAAGATTTTACCTTTAATGTGCCATCACCATTTGGTGGGATTAATTCATGCATTCCTTCGTTCAATTTGTTTTTTGTTGCATTAGATGCTACAGGTGCAATGGATACCAGCAGACATGGGTCATGTGTTCGCTCTGCCACAGGACTCAAGCTATAATGCACTTATGAAGTCTAAGTAGGCCAAACTGATCGTAGGTTGCTTGTGTTCCCATCGGGTGTGGATATGGTCTAGCACTTTTGACTGGGCTGTTCCTATTGGAGTAGACCCAATGCATACTTGCCACTGGCTGGTCTTTGTCTGGAATACAACAATGAGCAAAATGTAATAGACAGGAATGCAGCCTGAGCAATCACCAGTGGCTGACCTTAATTGAAGCACACTCATCACTTTGCTTTTTTTCTGCTTTGTTGTGGCTTGTTCTAGGAATCTCAATGGGCTTTCCTGTTTGGATGGGCATGTAGAAACTGGGGCACAAGGTTTAAAGAAAGAGTCTAACATTCGTCTGCTCTTTCTTTTCTACTATTGTGATAGCAGGCGTTGCAAGATCACAAGCTACCACGGCTCCTTAGTGCTTAAGGTTGCAAGTGATCATCTTCAGGTCCAACAGAGTCCTTTAGCATAGAAGAGAGGTTTATATACTAGGGATCACTAAACAAATGGTAGATTACTGGGAGATAAATAGGAGTATGAAGACCATGTTTAAGTCTTCATTACTGCGACCCATTTCATGACAAGACACCGACGGTGACTGACACCCGGCTTGTTCTTCTATGCTCCACTACACTCACCATCTGTTAACTCCCTTGGACTCTTGAGATTTGGTACCCTTCCTTTTCTTCAGCATCTCTACGCCATGAGACTGCTATCCTCCCAACCGTTTTCTGAATTCTGAACTAGCTCATTCAGGGATGTGAGCCACCAGCATTGACATTTTACCTCTAGAGTGCCAAGCGGAGGACGAGAAAAAGGATGAGGATGAACCTCTCTACCGTACGCCTGAGAGATGTGTCAAGTTTCAAATCAGGAACAATCTGTAGTGCTACCGCCTCCACCACTGGGAAAAGCATTTCTGCCATGATTCCACACACTGGCATCACCAAGAATAAGAGCCTTTTATTTTTGTTTGGTGGTGGGTATACTCGGTCACAAACGTGACGGATGTCTATTCCTCAATATTAGAAGTGCGTTATAGCCTATGGCACTTGTAATAGGGTGGAGAGGATATCCTCCATGTTTTGATGGAGTATCCCATCTCAAAACTCTACACTAGCCCCAACAGTAGAGCCGGTGACAGAAACGTAATGGTCTGAATTGATTCCAAATCCGAATCGATGCAAACACAACCATCAGAGGAATCTCACCTACAGACTCCCCGGCCCTCGCCCGGCTACTGTGACACCATCTCTGAACTCATCGCCCTCCAGGCAATTGACTCCAAGCACTACATCTTCCTTGGCGACCTCAACTTCCACCTTGACAACCCCAATGACACCAATCCCGCCAACCTCCTGAAAAAGCATGAGCAACATAGGACTCATGTAACTGGTCACCAGCCTCACACACTGTGCAGGACACACCTGGACCCAATCTCTACGGCCAGTGGCAGAATAAAGCTGAGCCACACCACCGAACTCACCTGGACAGACCACAGCATCGTCCACTTCAACATCGCAGGCTCACTACGACACACCTCCACGCCCCCCCACCCCTGCTTGCCGCAGATGGAACAAAATCACCAAGACCCAATGGACTGCTGACCTCAACACCACCAGACCCGACACCACCAGCAAACTTGAGCTAGCCATTCAAAACTTCTCTGACTGGATCTCCAACTGCTCCAACACAATCGCCCACATGAAAATGGCCAACACCAGCAGACCCAGCAAACACAACAGCTAGTTCACCCCCAAACTGCGGGCCTTCAAACACAAGTGTAAGCGACTAGAGAGATGATGGGGCTCCAGCAGGAACCTCTCAGACCTCACCACCTTCAAATCTGCCCTCAGCAAATACCACCACCGCCTCTAGGAAGCCAAAAAGGACGTCCTAAGCATAAGCATCAAGGCAAGTGCCACTCACACAAAGGAACTCCTCAGCATCGTCAGAGAATTCTCCTGCCTGTCTGCGACCGAGACCATGATCCGGCCTTCCCAAGCCCTCTGGACTCCCTGGCGGACCATTTCCACAACAAGATAGCAGACATATACGGCAACTTCAACCCACAACCTACTGACCTCAGCCACTTCCTGACACACACCGACTACTCCCACAGCCACCTCACCGACTGGACACCGCTCACCATGCCAATCACCTCTACGATCATGACCTCCATTCACTCCTGAGCACCACTCCTTCAACTTGGGACAGAAGGAAATCAGCAGCGCAATCACCAACATCTTCAATGCATCCATTGCCACTGCCACCTTCCCCGATGCCTGGAAAAGCGCAGAGGTTAAACCCCTCCTGAAGAAAACCTCCGCTGACCCCATTGAGCTCAAGAACTACCAACCCATCTCGCTGCTGCCCTTACCGGCCAAGGTCCTGGAAAAAGCCATCAACCGCTAGCTCACTGATCACCTGGAAAGAAACAACCTACTCAACACCTCCCAATCCGACTTCCGCTCCAACCACAGCACCAAGACCGCCTTAATAACCGCAACCGACGACATCAGATCCATCCTCGACCATGGCAAGACAGCAGCCCTGATTCTCCTTGACCTTTCAGTGGCCTTCTACACCGTATCCCACCACACCCTTATCACCAGACTCCACCACATTGGCACCAGAGGAAACGCCCTCAAGTGGATCACCTCCTTACTCACAGGACGCACACAGAGAATCCGCCTACGGCCCTTCACCTCTGAACAGAAGAGCATCATCTGCAGCTTCCCCATGGATCCTCCTTCACCCCCACCCTCTTCAACGCCTACCTGACGCCACTGGCTGACATCATCCACACCCACAGACTCAAAATCATCTCATACACTGATGACACCCAACTAATCCACCTCCACCACCAGATACAACTTCCAGAATGCCATGACCAGCGTTGCCGACTGGATGAGATCCAACTGCCTGAAGCTGAATACGGACAATACAGAAGTGCTCATCTTCGGAAGGAACACCTTCCCATGGGACAACACAGGGTGGTCCACCGCACTCGAACCCTCACCTACCCCCACCAACCATGCCCGCAACGTTGGCATCATTCTGGACTGCGATGTCTCCATGAAGTGCCAGGTCAAGGCAGTATCCTCCACCTGCTTCTACACCCTCCGCATGCTGTGTAAAATTTTCAGATGGATCCCGTGAGCACCAGGAAAACAGTGACTCAAGCCCTCGTCACCAGCCGACTAGACTAAGGAAATGCACTCTTTGCTGGAACCTCCACCCATCTCCTCAAATGAGTACAGACCATACAAAATGCCTAAGCCAGACTCATCCTTGACCTCCCCAAATGAACCAACATCACCCTCCACCTCAGAAGCCTCCACTGGCTCCCCATCCAGAAGAGATGCCAGCTCAAGCTGCTGACTCATACCTACAAGGTCCTCCACAACGCCGGACCTTTCTACATCAATCACCGATGAACGTCCACCAGCTGACTAGACAACTCTGTTCCGCCTCCCTTGCCCTCACACATGTCCCCCACATCCGGCAGAGCCGAAGTGGAGGTTGTTCTTTTTCCTACCTCGCCGTCAAGTCCTGGAATGACCTCCCACTCCACCTCCGAACCTCCCCCTCACTCGCCGACTTCAGAGAAGGACTCAAGACCTGGCTCTTTGACTAAGGCCCTCCAATACCTCAGCGCCTGGATACCCCCCAGGGTGATAAGCCGCGTTATATAAATACTGATTGATTGATTGAGCTCAACCATCTTCCTTAACTGCACATTTCATGAAACTGAAAGGGCCATTTCAAACTTAGTGCTAGCAAAGCACAATATCACAATGCTCACAAGAATTCAATATACACCTAAATGTTGAAACAAACATCAAATCAGCACCCCATAGTAGATATGACATATATATCCTGATAAGACAATGATCAGACAACAAAAGTCTCCTCCTGGAGCCAATAAATAACACCTCCTTCCCATATAATGCATCATCCATAAATGGGATTATGTGTGAATGAGAAAAGAATATCCTCTATTGGACTGTTTTCAAAGCTATACATTACTCGCAACATATCACTCTAGCCTGGGATTTCCTAACATCACATTAACACCAAGGATTGGATTCAGAGTTTGGGGGAAGAGTGTACTCCATCACAACATTGACAGAGGGCCCTCTCCACCACACTGAAGGTTGCCCGCCTCATTTAGAGTCAGGCAGATCTCCAGTATGTCGACGGAGGAGACTACTCTGTCTCCGACGTTGACATGCACCTCTGACGGTCCAACAGAGTAATGGTCCTCTGCGGTTTTGCCATTTGTCCACCTGCCCTATTTAGAATGGACAGACAAATGGCAAGTTTTCACTGTGTGCAGGCCTGGCAGTAATGTGCAGTGAAAACTGCTAGGCCGGCGTACAACTCTCAATTTGGCTGGCTGAGTTCCCTTGCCATGGCAGGAGTAAAGTACTCCACCATGGAGATGGTAGATAATCCGTCCGCCAAACTCTAAATGTGGCCCTAAATTACGATATTCAAACCCTTGAACCAATAGCAAGTCTCTCCTACTCATGTAATGTTTTATCCATATATTGGCTGACAAAACACACTGGAGTCTAACACAAAATCTTGCACTGGAATTAATGGCTAAGGGTATGCCTGTAGTATTTTAGCCCAGAATATCATAACTGAGAGGAGACCCTGTCACTAACACTGCGCAGTAATAATACATTATCAACATATGTCATAACAAGCATATAAGTATTTTGTGAATCATGGGGCTACTTTGCAATGGCCTTCTCCAACCCAGTTTGTGAGGAGCGGTTCTGTCTTGCAGTGCCCATCTGCCTATGCCCAGGTACCAGCAACTCCTTGAGAGTTCAGAGACTCCCAGTGCTCCTTGCCAGCTGAGCCCCCTGCCAGCTGAGCCCCCGTCTTGTATCCCTGTCCAGATGGATTTTTCTCTTTATGTCACTTTTTCAATGAGTGCGGTATTTCTAAATCCAGTTAGTGACAACCCTTGCGGCTGCTTTTGCAGACAGCTTACTCAGCATTTTCTGGATAGTTTTTTCAACACTTCTGGATGAAGGGGCTCCCTTTGCGCCTTTTTTGTTTGATTTCCAGCGCGTGTGCTTTCCAGCATTATTGACCCTTTGCTTAGCTATGCTTTTTACAAATTAGCTGGAACAACTGAGGCTATCTTGGGAGACTACAGTGTTGAAGCTGAGGTTTAATATATAAATTAGTACCAGTCAGTGGCGTAGCGTGGGCTGGGCCACAGGGGTAGTTGCTCCAGGCACAAACTTCCTAGGGGCATTCTAAGGGGTGCAAAATTTTAAAAGAAAAGTGGAAGGATACTTGCCTTGGTCTAGGAGCTGGTACCAGTATCTACTTTCATTTGTGTTTTTCATTTCTTTTTGCACCGGTTGTTACAACATTTGGTTATAGATAGGGCTCTCAGTTTTATGGTATTTATTTTTTTGACATTTCCGTCTGTATTTATCCATATCTATTTTTTGCAAATTTTATCTGTATTTATCCATATTTATTTTGGGGTTTTGTGGAAAAATGAAGCTGAACTTAGTATATTTCCACATTTATGTAACCTGTAAATATGCACTCATGCTTGAATGCCTACTAGGTTTTCATGCTGTAAACACCCGCAGAAGATAAATCAATGCACTTATAAGAAAATATGTAAATTTCAGTATCAACCTTGTGCATATCTACTGCTGTTAATGCCTTTTTAACAAAATTCCTTTCTTTTTTAGCCCTTTTATCTATCAATCCACACAGCTATTGGCCTGGTAGTCATGGCAGACAGTATTTAGAATTACTCAAAAAGCAACCAGATTTCCGTTTTTATCCACATTTAAAAATAAATACAGACAAGAAAATAAAGGTTTTCTGTCTGTATTTATCTGTAAAAATCTGTAAAAACGGAAAACAGGGAGCCTTAGTTATAGAACGTTTCGTCCAGTAGCTTTTCTTTGTTCATAGAAGTATTGGCAATTTTTCCCATCTTGCACCCCTTCTACTATGTGTTTTTGTTATTTCCCTTTTTAGTGCAGCTGAACGGCCAGGCATTTTTGAAGCCTTTGTGGGGCCAGGGCTGAAAAATGTTTGCTTGGCCTCTGTTTAGCGTCTAATCGAAGGAGCAGCACAGAACTGAGAATATCCATGGGGAAAGAGAAAACTGCATCTGGCGCCACCTAGTGGTGTTAATGTTATCTGCATTAAGTAGGAAAAAATTGACCTGCTGGTATATTTAACAACATGTTGTAACATGAGAGATGGGCCTCAAAATGAGACAAAGAGCCCTGGCTACACTCTCCTTATTACAGTCCTGTGCATATCCAGTTTTACTGTTTGAAATAAAAACATAATTCTTAGGCAACAATATCTAGTGACTGCATTGTATGATCAAAATTTCATGCATGTGATACTTAGCTTCATTGTGTGCACTTCCTGGGGACATGTGCATTTCATGTTGCATATCTTACTGAAATATTTCCTCTTATTTTAATTCGTTTTGGCTGTGTTTAGTGCCAGGCCATAGATGATGATGTTGAGAGGCCACCTGCACCATGTATGGTCAAAGCAGAACATGGCGGCTGTCAAGCACCCGCAGAACTAAATACAGGACATTTGAGATGTGGACAACACAAGGTAGCCTGCCTTCTCTGCAGGATGAAGCATCTGCCAAAGTAAAACTGGAAGACCCATTTTGGGATGGAGCCATAAGTCATCTGCACGTGGTTGATCCCTGTCCTGTTATTGCACTGACCAGCTAAACATTTATGGACTGGAATGTGGTTCTGAATAATTCAACGATGGCTGAGATTAATTCAACACTTAATCCGTAAATGTTTCTGCTCTTTAAGAGAACCAGAAAACTGCAGCGACTGTCAATCACAAGGGAGCATATCTCATGCCTGGAGTGGAACTTAGTGAGGTAGTGATTTCTGCCCCATGCTCTCCTTACTGCCTAGCTGCGAGGTACTGACAGAGTGACAGTCACTCAGGTATATCTGTAGGCAACTACTTCCCATGTGTCAACACAAACTGTCCCAAAGGCAGTAGTGGCTGGAGTGAGGGCGAAGTGGCGTGGCCAGTGTGGGGGGGTGGACTGACGACGGGGAGGTGGCTGTCTCCAACCTGGCATCGCAGCTGGGTTGGAAACAGCTCAGTGCGCATATCAGTTTGGCCATCACTGCCTAAAGGATCGCCGCTCTCAGAATCCGGTTATTTTTTTTCCAATGTGATGACGCTCGTCAGGCAAGGAGCAAATGAGGCAGCTTTATTTCTCAAGAGCCGGAGTTAGGCAAATAAGACATCGGCTAAATGAACAGTTGAAAGTCGTCCGAAGTTGTCACCAAAGGTCCCAGGTACCCAATTAAAGCAACTTTTAATAGAACCACTCATAAAGGGTAAGAAAAACTAACCACACCTGTCCATAGGAAGAAAAAAATATTATGGGGAATACTTTAAACTTGACATTTCAGGTTCTGTGTTGCAGAATAGCAAGGCTGAAATGAAAATGGGAACACAATTTTAAAAAGGAAAAGAAAGCCTGTGGAAAGAATGAGGCAAAAATACACTTGTCAATGGGCTTCTTTAGTTGTTGGTGAAGAGAATTTACAGTGATGCGATTTTGTGGGAATGTGATACAATACGTGGAATCCAAAACAAGAAATGCAATAAAGTCCAAGATCCCATAATCCACTGATGGTGAGAAACAATTTGGGTGTTCCAGTGACACCCTTCTGGTTGGGTAAAGGTTTTTTAAGAGTTGGATCTTAGCCTCTCTTGAGGTAAAGAGCATACCTTCCTTTAAGACATGTTTGTCATAGGTGGGTTCAAGACTCACCCAGTCAACAAAATGAGCATGTGCTCTATCACTTTTTATCAAAAATTGACCGAAGGCCAGGCATAATATGGCCTGTATTTTTTTTACCTTCCTTTGTCTCCATCACGTGACTTACGGTAACCTATCACTGTGGAGGAAAGCAAGACTGTGAAAAAGTAAGACATTTTCAGTTATTTATGCATGTTCAAGCCTTATAAGGAAACTTTGTTTTTCACACCAATGTGGTCGCCCCTAAGTACTCATGAGTAGGAAATTCTTGCAGCCGGTCAGCAAGTTATCCCGCCTTGGATTCTTGAGGACAACTTTTCAGAAATGCATGGTGGGCCTAGGTTTTCCGGTGTGTAATTTTAGATGAGAAACTGAGAGGATGTCACCTATAGAGGGAATGTACAACTAATTGTGGTTGCATCACAGTTACATAACGATCTCATTTAAATAACTCATTAAATGTTATTTGCAGTAAGATACTCGGTGAACAGACACTGTAAAATTCGGGGAGATGCAAAGGTTATCACCAAACACTATGGCAATGCAACCCACAATCTTTTATTTATTTAAAAAAATTCTGAACAATTGGCGCATGGAGAAAAATCCATAAGACGTTATCAGAGCATGGGTGCCCTTGATATCCATACCTTCATGTAAAAAGTAATTAGAGGCTGACCTAGGATTTCAAAAGAGTTCAAAAATGTTTTTTTCAAAATATTTCCAGAAATCAAGAATACATACAAGAACAATAAATTAAGGCAAGCACATCCGTCATATTAATAGACAGCCATCTACCATGGCCCTCGGACATAGACCTATTAACTACAATTGATGTACACAACTGTGTAAAGCATAACAAACAGACCTTGCAATCTAAAGAAAAGCACATTCAGTAAAGAAGAAACCGTGTTTCTTAGAACTGAGCTAATTAACCAAACTATTTTCCTCCTACTAACATGACAAATATATAAAGAAAACACCCCCATCTTTTATCTTCGCCTGAAACATAGCCTTAAACATGCCATGCGAACAGCTGGAATCAGAAGTTCCACAACCAGCTCCTATCACGCTTAATGAGTTAATAACAACTCCAAGACAAAGACCTGAGGTTATTTTCTCTACCAAATTCTTGGTTATGAAATCATAATTATTAGTGTGCTCTCTGCTAGAACAGAGAATACATGATGTTTCATTTTAAGGTTAAATTTCAAGGTAAAACAAATAAACTCAATACCAACCATGGTTAATGGAAAACACCAAGAGCTTCTTTTTGGGCAGTAAAAGCTCCAGATCTTATACAGCCACCGCATCCTGCGTTTTTTAGGAGTTGGTATTTTGCTTTTGATACCCATGGGGTTCCAGAAGCAAGGAGTTGGCACTGTGCGGTGATCGGCTACCACCTGATCTTGTGAGTTTTCGAGCCACGTACCGGTAGTGCCACAGTACAGGGCTAGGTGAGTGATGGAGGCTACCTTGAAAATACACCTGGCTTTGACCAAGAGTTATTTGAGAGAGATGAGCACAGGACTAATGTGGTCGACGTCTCTGGCTCCAGAAATTAAGTTTGCTGCTGCATTGCGCGTAGCTTCAAGGATCCTGATGCGTTTCTGGGATTCCAAATAGAAGCCCTTGCCATAGTTGATTCTTGATATGACTAGCGCTTGAAATACATTTTTACAATTTATTTGGGAGATTAAATTTTTGATTTTTTTTTAGAAATCTGAGAGGGTGTCGAGCATTTGTAGAAACATTGATGTTTAAGATATTAGTTTAGGGTGACACAGAGTGATCTGGTGCAACCAATGACTTTGGGTTGGCAGTTGCACTGAGCGAGTCGGGCCAGTCTTGAAACTGGGGGTTTTGCTGTAAGGAAGGTGTGTGTGTGTGTGGGGGGCGGGGGGAATGAGGAGGAATTCTGTCTTCAGTGGGTTGTGCTTTATGTGGCGGAATGAGAGCCAAGCTTGAATGTCATTTATAAGTTGTTTAAGAGCAGTAGATGGTTCAGTAATAAAACATGAGGAAAAAGAACAAATATTGTTGGCTCAAAAATGGTAGGCACATTTCGAGTGATTTGGGATTGTAGTAAAAAGCTCCATGTATTGATTAAAGAAAGTAGGAGATAGTATGGGACACTGTGGAATCCTTGGATAATAGAATTTAGATCTGACAAGGTTTCATTGAGTATAATTATTTGGATGTGGTTGGTCGGGTACGAATATATACAAGAGATAAATAATTAAATGTGACAATATGATGATTCAGGGTACATTTCAGATGTAAAATAGCCCCTTATATATTCCAGTGGAAGCACTTAATTGAAGGTGGAATGATACACCAAACAGCCAATAGCATGAAGTGAAACAGAAATACTCCTCTAGGTTGAGCCAAAGCCCACTTTATGTATATATTATTTAAATAGTTGGTAACAAGAGGTCATGTAGACAGCTGTTCTGTCAAGCTAGGCCTAAGAGCTTTTTTCCTGCACAAATCCTTTGGGTAAAGCCAAGAGGAATTTGCGAGGGGAAACTATGCCTGGGCGCTAAATTACAGCACCACTCAGAATTGGAAAGCGTAGCAAATAAAATTTGCAATCAACTTGCGATATATAATAGGCCTCCAAATGAGGGCCCTTGTGTCTAAGAAACATGTACTGAAACTTAGATATAGACACCTAACCTGCTGACCAGCCTTCTGTGTAAACAGTTGCTTGCCAACGTACCATCATTAGCTTGCGACACAATAATCAACACTCTCTGCCACAGCCATCACAAGACTGTAATTTCTCTCTACTCCTTTAAGATTTTACTGTCCAGGCAATAACATTTCCATTTTGTAAAATGTCAAAATAGAGAAAACAGTTCTGATGATCTCATAATTACCAAAATGTGGACAAATCTTTTAGCAGGCAATCTACGACTACTACAATTCCTAGGTCTGTCACAGAAACAATCAATCCATCAGGAGATTTGTAGAGTGCTTCTTGTCAGCCGTGACGGTATCCAGGGGCTGGCCATAGCAATACACAGACAAATAATGTTCCAAGGCATGTCCAAGACTGATATCATTGTAAGATTACATGCAAGGGTACACCAAGTCATTTACTCCTTCAAGGCACATGTAAACAGGACAAGGCTAGAGGGTTACTTACACAGATATATTGAGACAAGTACTATTCCAAATCATTGCTCTGGCATGACAATGTCTTAGGATTGCACACAAAGGTACACTTAAGTACTACTTGCCACTAACCAAAAGAATGTCCTTGATGACGGGTCACAGAACTGCATATAAAGATACGTCTTGAGATAGGTACACCTGTAAAGCTTGTCCAAGACATACCAATATCACAGGGATACATGCAGAGTTACATATAGCAAGATACTGATCAAGGGCATGTCCTGCATACCACATGGCCATGGGATTGTATACAAATGTACACTGAGTGATGTTACTCCAAGGCAAGTCCTACGCGTTCAAAGGTTATACGATTACATACAGAGATACAGTGAGACAAACGCTAATCCAGGACTTTCCAGACATGTCAAGGTCATGGGCCGGCAGACATAGGTACAATGAGTCAGATGCTACTGCAAAGTATATTCTAGACATGACCAGGCCATATGATTACATATATAGATATATTGAGGCAAATACTACTCCTAGGCCTGTCCTATATTCAACAAGGGCACAGGATCTGAATCACAGAAACAGTGAGACAAATTATGAAAGGCCTGTACCAGCCATGACAAGGTCATGGGTTGCATACAAAGGTACACTGTGAGATGCTACTCCAAGGGGTGGGCTAGACATGAAAAGGTCATAGGATCCCAAACACAGATACAATGAGACAAATATTATTACAGACCTGCACTAGACATGACAAGGTCATGGAGTTACATACAAAGGTACACTGTGAGATATGTTACTCCAAGGGGTGAGCAAGGCATGAAAAGGTCATAGCATCCCACATCCAGATATGAGACAAATATTACATGCCTGCACTAGACATGACAAGGTCAAAGGGTTACATACAAAGGTACACTGTGAGATATGCTAGTCCAAGGGATGAGCTATACATGAAAAGGTCATAGGATGACATACACAGATACAATGAGACAAATATTATTACAGGCCTGCACTAGACATGACAAGGTCATAGGGTTACATACAAGGTACACTGTGAGAGATGCTACTCCAAGGGGTGAGCTACTATTACAGGCCTGCACTAGACATGACAAGGTCATAGGGTTACATACAAACGTACACTGTGAGATATGCTACTCCAAGGGGTGAGCTATACATGAAAAGGTCATAGGATCCCAAACACAGATACGAGACAAATATTATTACAGGCCTGCACTAGACATGACAAGGTCATAGGATTACATACAAAGGTACACTGTGAGAGATGCTACTCCAAGGGGTGAGCTATACATCAAAAGGTCATAGGATCCCAATCACAGAAACAGTGAGACAAATACAGGGCCGGACTGGGAACTAAAACCGGCACTGGCAAAGTGCTCGGCCGGCCCCCCAGGGGGTTGGGGGTGCGGCTGAGCTGTTTGCCACGGCCGGTTTCAGCCGATTTCGTTACAGCGGCCGGTATTGCAGCTAAGCTGCAAAAACGGCCCCGTACCAAATCGGCCCCCAGGGGCCCAAAACCGGCCCCCAACCCTGGCGGCCCACCGGGGAAATGCCCGGTGCCCGATACGGCCAGTCCGGCCCTGGACAAATATTATTACAGGCCTGCACTAGACATGACAAGGTCATAGAGTTACATACAAAAGGTACACTGTGAGATATGCTACTCCAAGGGATGAGCAAGACATGAAAAGGTCATAGGAGCCCACATCCAGATACGAGACAAATATTATTACAGGCCTGCACTAGACATGACAAGGTCATAGAGTTACATACAAAGGTACACTGTGAGATATTCTACTCCAAGGGATGAGCTATACATGAAAAGGTCATAGAATCTCAAACACAGTTACAATGAGACAAATAGTATTACATGCCTGTACCAGACATGACAAGGTCATAGGATTACATACAAAGGTACACTGTGTGAGATGCTAGTCCAAGGGGTCAGCTAGACATGAAAAGGTCATAGGATCCCAAACACAGATACAATGAGACAAATATTATTACATGCCTGCACTAGACATGACAAGGTCATAGGGTTACATACAAAGGTACACTGTGAGATATGCTACTCCAAGGGATGAGCTATACATGAAAAGGTCATAGGATCTCAAACACAGATACAATGAGACAAATATTATTACAGGCCTGCACTAGACATGACAAGGTCAAGGAGTTACATACAAAGGTACACTGTGAGATATGTTACTCCAAGGGGTGAGCAAGGCATGAAAAGGTCATAGCATCCCACATCCAGATATGAGACAAATATTACAGGCCTGCACTAGACATGACAAGGTCAAAGGGTTACATACAAAGGTACACTGTGAGATATGCTAGTCCAAGGGATGAGCTATACATGAAAAGGTCATAGGATGACATACACAGATACAATGAGACAAATATTATTACAGGCCTGCACTAGACATGACAAGGTCATAGGGTTACATACAAGGTACACTGTGAGAGATGCTACTCCAAGGGGTGAGCTACTATTACAGGCCTGCACTAGACATGACACGGTCATAGGGTTACATACAAACGTACACTGTGAGATATGCTACTCCAAGGGGTGAGCTATACATGAAAAGGTCATAGGATCCCAAACACAGATACGAGACAAATATTATTACAGGCCTGACTAGACATGACAAGGTCATAGGATTACATACAAAGGTACACTGTGAGAGATGCTACTCCAAGGGGTGAGCTATACATCAAAAGGTCATAGGATCCCAATCAATGAAACAGTGAGACAAATACAGGGCCGGACTGGGAACTAAAACCGGCACTGGCAAAGTGCTCGGCCGGCCCCCCAGGGGGTTGGGGGTGCGGCTGAGCTGTTTGCCACGGCCGGTTTCGGCCGATTTCGTTACAGCGGCCGGTATTGCAGCTAAGCTGCAAAAACGGCCCCGTACCAAATCGGCCCCCAGGGGCCCAAAACCGGCCCCCAACCCTGGCGGCCCACCGGGGAAATGCCCGGTGCCCGATACGGCCAGTCCGGCCCTGGACAAATATTATTACAGGCCTGCACTAGACATGACAAGGTCATAGAGTTACATACAAAGGTACACTGTGAGATATGCTACTCCAAGGGATGAGCAAGACATGAAAAGGTCATAGGAGCCCACATCCAGATACGAGACAAATATTATTACAGGCCTGCACTAGACATGACAAGGTCATAGAGTTACATACAAAGGTACACTGTGAGATATTCTACTCCAAGGGATGAGCTATACATGAAAAGGTCATAGAATCTCAAACACAGTTACAATGAGACAAATAGTATTACATGCCTGTACCAGACATGACAAGGTCATAGGATTACATACAAAGGTACACTGTGTGAGATGCTAGTCCAAGGGGTCAGCTAGACATGAAAAGGTCATAGGATCCCAAACACAGATACAATGAGACAAATATTATTACATGCCTGCACTAGACATGACAAGGTCATAGGGTTACATACAAAGGTACACTGTGAGATATGCTACTCCAAGGGATGAGCTATACATGAAAAGGTCATAGGATCTCAAACACAGATACAATGAGACAAATATTATTACAGGCCTGTACTAGACATGACAAGGTCATAGGATTACATGCAAAGGTACACTGTGAGAGATGCTACTCCAAGGGGTGAGCTAGACATGAAAAGGTCATAGGATGACATACACAGATACGAGACAAATATTATTACAGGCCTGTACTAGCCATGGCAAGGTCACAGGGTTGCATAAAAAGGTACACTGTGAGATATACTACTCTAAGGGGTGAGCTAGACATGAAAAGGTCATAGGGTCCCACATCCAGATACGAGACAAATAATATTACATGCCTGTACTAGACATGCCAAGGTCATAGGGTTACATACAAAGGTACACTGTGAGATATGCTACTCCAAGGGGTGAGCTATTCATGAAAAGGTCATAGGATCCCAAACACAGATACAATGAGACAAATATTATTACAGGCCTGCACTAGACATGACAAGGTCATAGGATTACATACAAGGTACACTGTGAGATATGCTACTCGAAGGGATGAGCTATACATGTAAAGGTCATAGGATCTCAATTACAGATACAATGAGACAAATATTATTACAGGCCTGTACTAGACATGACAAGGTCACAGGGTTACATACAAAGGTACACTGTGAGATATACTACTCCAAGGGGTGAGCTAGACATGAAAAGGTCATAGGATCCCACATCCAGATACGAGACAAATATTATTAAATGCCTGTACTAGACATGACAAGGTCATAGGGTAACATACAAAGGTACAGTGTGAGATATGCTACTCCAAGGTGTGAGCTATACATGAAAAGGTCATAGAATCTCAAACACAGTTACAATGAGACACATATTACAGGCCTGCACAAGACATGGCAAGGTCATAGAGTTACATAGAAAGGTACACTGGGAGATATGCTACTCCAAGGGATGAGCTATACATGAAAAGGTCAGAGGATCCCAAACAGATACAATGAGACACATATTATTACAGGCCTGCACTAGACATGACAAGGTCATAGGGTTACATACAAGGTACACTGTGAGATATGCTACTCCAAGGGGTGAGCTATACATGAAAAGGTCATAGGATCCCAAACACAGATACAATGAGACAAATATTATTACAGGCCTGCACTAGACATGACAAGGTCATAGGGTTACATACAAAGGTACACTGTGAGATATGCTACTCCAAGGGATGAGCTATACATGAAAAAGTCATAGTATCTCAAACACAGATACAATGAGACAAATATTATTACAGGCCTGTACTAGACATGACAAGGTCATAGGATTACATACAAAGGTACACTGTGAGAGATGCTACTCCAAGGGGTGAGCCTAGACATGAAAAGGTCATAGGATGACATACACAGCAGTAGCGGCCCGTGGAGGGAGTTCCGTGGGGCGGTGAGGCGGGGCGGGGGAGGGGCAGGGTGGGGGGTAGTAAACACCGGAATATGGATGAACGGAGGTAAGTAAACAATTAAATAAATAAAACGAATTTCGTTGCTCGTTTTATTTATTTAATTGTTTACTTACCTCCGTTCATCCATATTCCGGTGTTTACTACCCCCCGCCCCACGGAACTCCCTCCACGGGCCGCTACTGATACACAGATACGAGACAAATATTATTACAGACCTGTACTAGCCATGACAAGGTCACAGGGTTACATACAAAGGTACACTGTGAGATATACTACTCCAAGGGGTGAGCTAGACATGTAAAGGTCATAGGACCCCACATCCAGATACGAGACAAATATTATTACATGCCTGTACTAGACATGACAAGGTCATAGGGTTACATACAAAGGTACATTGTGAGATATGCTACTCCAAGGGGTGAGCTAGACATGAAAAGGTCATAGGATCCCAAACACATATACAATGAGACAAATATTATTACAGGCCTGCACTAGACATGACAAGGTCATAGAGTAAACACAAATACAATGAGACAAATACTATTCCAAGGCAATGTCCCAGACATGGCAAGGTCATACGATTGTATAAAAGGGTGCACTTAAATAGATGCTTCTCAAGGCATGTCCTATTTTGTACATGACAAGAACACAGGCTTGCACATACACAGAGGTTGTTGCCACTCGAAGGCATGCCCTAGACATGACACAGCCACAGGAGTACAGCCACACACTGTCACATAGATACTGCTCCCAGGCGTGCCCTAGGCATGGGAGAGATAATGGATTTCTTAGCCAGCAAATTAAAAACCAGAAGGCAGGGGGCGCAACATCTAATCTTTCGATTTCACCATTCATTGGAGAGGCTTTTTAATGATTTAACAGTTCTAATCCTTTATCAGATGTTCATCTAAGAGGATTGTGCTGCCGAGACAAGATTGGCAGAAATTCATTTTTCCATAAATATATTCATTTAACGCGTTTATTTCCCGCTGCGCTCTCATTTTGAGCGAAGAACATATTGTGCTCCGATATAAATAAATAAATGGAAATAAAACACAAATCCGCGCTCGCAGGGGTGGGGAGGAACGGCAGGTCTGCAGGGAGGTTGTTAATCTTTGGTAATCACGCGCAGTCCACCCGAACGGATGGCTCCTGTCGGGAGCCTTGGCTGAAGAGTTGCAATGTTCCTTTGGAAAATGACAACATGAGTACAGGGCCCTGCCAAATCACCCCATGCGCCAGACATACACTCTGGTAAAGCCATCCTGCACAGGCTGACTGACTGACACACGCCCCGCCCCCACTTCCTGCGAAAGTGCCCTGTGACGTAACAGCACAACAATAGCTCAGCGTGCTCTGCCAGGCAGTGTTCTGCCTCTGTGGCAGGAGCTAGTCCCAGTAATTGAACTGAAGGGGTGGAGATATTCAGGTCTGAAAATGAGATGTAGGGCCGTCAGCAGGGGGCGGGGGAGGCAGAGGGGGCATTATTCCACAGGACCCCCGCTTTTTTAAGGCCCTGCACTCCAGCTGCATAATCTATTGATAGATTTTGCAGCACAGTTTATTTATAGCAGCCAACACAGTTAAAACCATTAAATAAATGCAGCTGGTGGCGTTTTTCTCTTCTCCAGAGGACATTTAAGGTTTTTTTTTTAAACCTGGAAAGAGATGCTTGTAACATGTGGCGCCTGGGCATGACGTTTGTGTCCTGGGCACGCAAAATACTTCTGACTTGGCTGATGAGTGATGAACAGAGCATTATACAGGCTCATACTCATGGGAGTTGGCACTGAAGTGAAGGAAGTTGTGAAGCAGTGCATAATTTGTGCCAGGGCCCTCGTCAGGAGGCCACAGCAGCTTGTACCACCCATTGCCCCTGCCAGCGCAGCCATCACAGTACCTACACCAGGGCCGGTTCTAGGATTCTGGGGGCCCTGGGCAGAAAGGGAATTTGTGAGGCCCCTCTAATTTGCATAGAGGTGACACATTCAGGGCTGCCAGCATCTAAATTGATGCCCCTGCTCCTGAAGCAGCAGCCCCTCCCTCTCCTTAAGTGCCTCTTAACAGCTCATAAAGGGCTGGAGGTGTGAGGCTTGCTTATCTGCAGAGAGTGCCAGGGAGCTAAACAGAGGAACAATAGCCATAGCGCTGTGCCTCTGCAGTGGGTGGGGGGTGGAGACCTAAGGAATGTGTTTTCCTGCAACTGGGACTGCCCCCCACCCTTCACCCCCCTCAGGTTCGCTTCCCTACACCAAAGCAATGAGGCCAGGGGAGGGGGCCCCCTAAGGTGGCGGCGGCGCACTTGCAAGGCCGCATCTTTAATGCCATAACCCGGCTGTGTCTCATTGGTGCGGGGCCCCAAGTTGGAGGGCTGACTACGGGGCCATGGGCAGCTGCCCACACTGCCCATGCCTAGCGCCGGCCCTGACCTGCACAACTACTAATCATCACACTGCTACAAGTGTGACAATTCAGACTGCTCGAGGCCCCCAAAGCTATGAGAATGGCTTGGGTGGCAGGTATTAGTTGTTTTAATGTATATCGAATTAATAAAACAACTGTTGTTCTGCTTATCACTAAATCACACAAACAGTACCACCACGTGGCAGCTGTCATAAGTGCCGGTGCCGAGCACCGGAAACCACCGGCTCAAATTAAGCACTGTAATGTGGAGTAGATTTGATGTGGTTGCTGGGGGTGACGAGAGGTGTTCAGATTGTTGTTTGCTTGTATAGGTGAATGGCAGGCTAGGCTGGTACCCATTAGTCATAGGGTGGCTACTCGGGTGGAGAATCAGTAAAGAGGTGCACCAGCAGAGCTACTTGGAAAAGGGTGCAATAGTAACCACTGAACTGTTGGGCTTTAGGAATTCCAAAATGAGCTACAGTGAATGTGGTGATATTCCTGTAAAATAGGAGGGGTTCTGAAGCTCTAATAGGAGCAGCGCTAGCTAAAATGTTTAGGACGTGTCGGAGCTATACTGATGGAAAGGTAGTGAGTGCTGAAGGTCCAAACTATGCATTAACTGCTAAATAAATCTGCTGGTGGGCAGAAGTATAGTGTAGGAACAGCAGGAAGTACTGACGTCATGTTCCTCCTATGAATTCGCTATCTTTACAATTATCCTGGATGAATTTCCCACCGATATTATCCTATCAGGCAATGCAAGTCTTAGTCTATTTTGGGAATCTACTTTGGAAGGCTGCAGACAGAAGCTGCACACCAACTAAAGTCCGATTTTGACCAATTTCCCTGTAACATTCTTTCCTTGTATGTGCATGGTATCCGATACATATGCAAAAACAAGATCCCTCTCAATCCAACAGATGAGCAAGGGGCAGTGGCAGTCGATACAGGTAAATACTGGCGGGCGGGTGGAAGGAGTGCGGGGGGGGAGCGCGCGGGGGAGAGCGCACGGCAGGGGGTTTAATAATAAAAAAAAACACTTACCTGGTGCTGCGGGCTGCCTCGCACTCCTCTGCTTCCGGTTCCTGGCATCACGGACTCCCCATCCAATCCCGTGCTGCTCTCAAGCATGAGAGAAGCGTGGGAATTGGCCTAAGTGGGCTGGATTAACACTCACTTCGGCACAGGGAGTCTGTGCTGTTACTCCAACACAGCTGTGCAGTACAGCCGGTTTCAAGAAACCTAAGTGTGCATGTCAGTTTGGCCCGGCCTAAGACGGCCGGCCAAACTGACATGCGCACTTAAAAGTGCACATATCCCACTCCTCCCCCCCTCCCAAGGCCCGGTCCGCCCCTCCCAGCACCACCTGGCTCAGAGCCAGCAGCTGAAAAATAAAACAATAGTAAAATATAATTTATTTTTCAGCTGCTGGCTCTCAGCCAGTGGGGTGATGCTCCTCTGCCTGTGCAGGGGAGCCGCCGCTGGAAAGGTGGCGCTGATCATACTGAGGCAAGGAGGTGGAGATGTGAAGCTGGTGTGGAGGAGAGATATGGGGATGCAATAATGAAGGTGATCTTGAAGGAGGCTCAGAGACTGGATGCTCAGGTATTGCTTGACTGTCAGACTTGGTGAAACCATAGGTGTGGCACTGCCTGGGGTAGGGCCTGCCACTTTACATCATACCAGAACTGAGGTGGTAGACAGTGGAGCTACACCTTCCCCAGTTTGATGGAGGAGTGCATCCAGTGTTGCAGATGTAACCACAGAACAGTGGACTTCAAACTTCCTCTCAGGCGATCATTTATGCATGGGGTACGGTAGGACAAGAGAAGGTGCTAATCATTATGAGAAAGAAGCATTACAGGAGATGTTGTGTGCAGAGTGCACTACATTGATCATGGTGCCTCTGGCTGTTGTGAATGTATATGGTAATATTTGGAATTATCTGAAGCTTGGATGCATGGTGTGGCAGTAGTAGTAGGACAGGGACTGGTCTCACAGCTGCACATTAATGTATTTGGAAAGTTAAGGGCACTTATGGCCTCTTTGTGTGATAGGAGCTGGGAGCTAATGGCTTGTCCTGGTGCAAGATTTGTCATATCATCAAAAGCACATGTTGCCATGTGGCGGGCAGCATTAAGCCGTATGGTGATTGGTTGTCAAGGAACAGGTGGTCCCTAGGTTTGAGAATTCATCTAAAAATACATATAGAAATTCAATGAGGTCTATGTTGCAGATTTTGCAAGAAGAATTGTCTAAATATTTATTTTATCAAATAGTACAGAAGAACATAATAAAAGTGGGACATATGTGGCAAAAAACAAGGGAAAATTACAAGGGAAAAACATAAAAACTCAGACATTTAGAGCGGAGTGACAACTAGTAATGTTACAAAAATACATGTCACAATTTCTGGTACAAATGCTATTGCGCTTAAGAATCAGTAATATGTAATAGTCATGGTAATGAGTGACGACGACGTTTCGATCCCCTTACAAAATATAGGGATCATCATCAGGACTTAGATTATGCCTGAGAGTATCAATTTGTCTGCAAAACAAGAAAGGAGGGAAGGAGAAGGAAATATTTACAAGAGGGTTACGATGTTAATGAAGATCCAAAAATAGAAAAATTGGATCGCTCTCATACCATGCACAGACGTGAGCTAGTGTTGTGCATCTCATTATTTACAGAAGTGTCAGTAAACATGCAGCGTGGGTAAGTGCCTGGCCAGGACTACTGGAGAAAAGTAGACTGACCTTATCTCAAACCCAATGTAATGGGCCTATGGTATCTTAATAGAGAGGGAAGTCTGTGTAATACAAGGTAGCAACAGTGGCGGCACGCTGAAGAAAAATAAGTAAAGAGGATATAGGACAATTCCTAACTGTGGCAAGAGAGAATCAGGGTGGTAGGATGCATAGTACAGACCTGGTGAGTTGACACAGGAGGCGTGGGGCTCACGGAGTGAATCAAGGCGGCAGCGCGTCCAGTGTGTAAAGGTAGAGCCAACCAGTGCGGCATTCAGGGCGGTGCCCGGAGATAAGGGAGACGAGCAGCCCAACCTGAAGAGCGGAATAACCGGATGGTTAGAACTGCTACACGGTGAAAAGGGAAGAGAAGAGGTGACTCGCGGCGAGCTAGTACTTACTGCGTGGGTGTGCGGGTGCTAGCGGTATACTGGTAGGCGTAGGACTAGCGGAGTTAATCAAGGCGAAAAAACGTCCAGGTTATAAAGGTGGAGACAACCAGAGATTGCAATCAGGACGGTACCCGGAGGTAAGGAGAATTGCAGCGCAACCTGAAAAGTGGAATGACCAGATGGTTAGATCCGCTACGCGGTGAGGATGGCAGAGGAGAGGTGACTCGCGGCGAGCCAGTACTTACTGCGCGGATGTGCAGGTGCTTGAGGTGTACGGCCACAGTTTCCAGCGGGACGGAGGCGCACTGAATGCGCGTTATGGGCCGGAGTGAGATGGAACCAGGCCAGGCATACAAATAGAGATCGCGCATGCGTCAGAATTGCCGTAAAGCAAATGAAACTGCGGCCGCCATCTTGGAAGGGAGAGTGGTGCTGGAAAAGTTGAATGCTAACAGGGAAAGTGGAAAGGGATTACATGAACCGGCAGTGGGTGGTCCTTAGAATAGACTTGAAATCAAGCCTGTGCCTGTGGATAAGGAAACTGATGAACGAGTGAAAGAAACAGAGTGGTGATCAATAGAATTAGGTGAAGGGAAGAAATTAAAAGCAACTAGAGAGATTAGCAGTAGGCTAAGAAGGCATAGATATACAACTGGACATAATATTAAGCATAACAGAGTAAAGGAGGGCTTGAGATTGGCATAATAAAAACAGCACAGCAGTGGTATTCCGCAACGGGGTAAGCACAACAATAGTGGAAACACTTGAAAGGCTAGTAGCTATACTTTTAACCACTGTTTGCGGTATTAAGTATTACACAATGAATGTTAAACATACAGTTTCTGAACAGAGATTGGGGGCACCATTTGTAGCGCAACCATATGAGTGGCTAGTCGTTGTACAGTCAATAACTCTGTGCGGTATAGAGTATTGCACGGTTGAACAGAGAATACAATATACCTATTCCAATTGTTTATAGGCTCAGAGGTGCAATTATAGGAGAGTGGTCCAATCTTCTGCTCTGTTCAAACCTGTGTGTAGACTGTCGGTGCGTAGTATCCATTTCAACTCTTCCTTATTCATTAGTGCACTCAGATCTGCGCCTCTTGGCGGTGGTTTAACCACTGTGATGACTTGCCAGCGTAGATCATTTTCAGTATGTCCTTTAAGTTCAAAATGATCAACCAATGGTGCATTACTGACTTTGCACCAAATGTGGCTTCTATGCTGGCAGATTCGTATGCGCACTTTTTGTATGGTCTGCCCAATATAGATTTGTCCGTATGGACAGGTGATGGCTTATTCATGGTGTTACAGTTCAAAAATTGATTTAGTACAATATTCACTTTCTTATGTACAAAAGTTTTAGTTTCAATAGTAAATTAGCAGACGCTACAGTTTCCACATTTAGAGTGTACCAACAAGGGGCTTAAGCCCCACAGTTCTGGTAAAGTTGGATTTGCTGTGGGATTGGGGAGAGTAGCCCTGACCAAGTGGTCTTTAATACTTTTGTTTCTGCGGAATGCAAATAATGGTCTTTCCAAGTTGAGTGCCCCAGCATTTAATATTGGCCAGTGTTTTAAAATGCATTTCTTAACCGAATTGGTCACAGGGGAAAAAGTAGCAACACACACCATGGGTTCATTATTTTTCTTGGTTTTATGAGTCAATAGCTCTTCTCTAGGGGAATACCATGCACACTTCATTGATTGCCTCACCAATTTGCGGGGGTAGCCCCTAGAATGCAATTTATTGCTCAAGGTTTTGACTTCAGAGAAGAAATCATCTTTATACGAACAGCTGCGTCGAAGTCTGAGGAATTGGGAAAATGGTAAAGAATCACGAAGGGCTTGTGGGTGATGACTGCTGTAAGCAAGGAGGGTGTTTCTTTCTGTGGGTTTGCGGAACAGTGATGTAAACAATCCCTCAGGAGATGCGTGATACTGAGATCAAGAAATGCGATCTTGGATCTACTGTAGTTAAGTGTAAATGTAAGACCCCAACAATGGCTATTAAGCTATTCCACAAATCCTTTGAGGGTATTCTCATGTCCGTGCCAGATCAAAAAAATGTCATCTATATATCGCCCCCAATGGCTATATTGGGGACTGAATGGGTTACCAGTTGACAGAATGATTTCTGTTTCCAAATGGTCCATTAAGAGTATGGCGAAGTTGGGTGCAAAAACTGCTCCCATGGATGTCCCTTAGGTTTGTTAAAAGAAGTCCCCATTGAATTGGAAGAAATTGCGTCTTAAGCAAAGTTCCATTAATGTAAGAATAAAAGCTGAAGGGATTGCATGCGCGTGAGCTCTCGTTTCAAGGATTTTACCAATAATTTTTAGGCCCTCTTGTTGGGGAATATTGGTGTATAGTGACTCCACATCCAGCATGCATAGGATACTGGAGTGGGAGTCAAAGTGAAAATGTTCAATTTTATTAATCATGTCCATCGTGTCTTTAATGTAGTATGGTGTTATGGGTACAAAGTCCTTAATAAAAAAAATCGACATATTGGCCCAAGAGTTCCAGTATGGAGCCACACCCTGAGACAATAGGACGTCCTGGAGGGTTAGTCATATTTTTGTGCACTTTCGGTAGTGTGTAAATAACCGGTGTTCTGGGTGATTTCTGATTCAAGAACAAAAATTCATTCTTGGAAAGAAAGCCATCAGCTTTGCCTTTTTCAGTGATATCAAGGATAACTTGTTGAATTTCTCTAGTGGGGTCTGTGTTGAGTTTGAGGTAATGATCAGTGTTACAGAGTTGCCTCAATATTTCTACTTTATATGAGTCGTATTTTGTATTACCACCCCACTGCCTTTGTCTGCGGGTTTAATGACCAATGAGTTATCTTTTTTGAGATTTGTCAATGCATTTTTCTCCGTAATCGGAAGGTTGTATGGAATGAAAATAGGCTTCCTTTCGTACGGTGATTGGTGTCAAACCACAGCAATACTTCTCTGCTGTGCTCGTTAAAGATTTTTTTAAAGGACTGGGATGGTGACATCTGCTTAGATGTTCATATAATACATAATTCCCGCTGATGTGAAACCAGGGTCCGACTGGTACGGAGGTTGTGACTATTGGCAGTTGGATGGGTCTCATGGGACAAAGGCTTGAAGGAGAGAGCAGGCTTGCTCTTTTTGTTTTAGGAGATCACTGATGCCCAGGAACTATATATTCTCTCAAAAAAGCCTCTTGGATTGGAATTGTTTCCTACAGTCGTTCCTACTCCAGGTCGACAAGGCACTACCGGTCTTGCGTTAATTGGAAAAACATTGAAAAGTAGAAATGAGGATTTGTAGTCAGCTCTTGATCACCCGAGGACAACGCTATGAGAGTGTTTATTCAGCTCATGAGTTCTAGTGAGGAAAGACAACAGGAGCATATGCCCAGAGGTCCTTGACATGCTTCAAGAATACATTTTTGACGCACGTCGGCACACTCCTTGGATAGATATACCATAGTACCATAGTGATATATTGAGACTCAAAATATTCTACAATATGAGATGATATCTTCCTCCCCCACCCTCAATGTAGCAGCATCATCTCCCAGCTTAGCTGGATGAGGGTGGCTAGAGAAGAAGTTGTTGATGAGGTGCCACTGAAGATGATCATGAGCAGCTATTGGCCTAAGACCACTAGGATGCTCAGGACCAATTGCTTGCTAACCCTTAACATGGACACACTCAAGAGAACATGGCTAGCATAAACCCACAATGGTGATGGTTCCAGTGCTTTTGAGTTTTCATGGACTGGCATTGACTATGAGCTCAGCTGCAGCATACAGTTTAAAGTAGGCCTTTGTGGTGTGGTTTACCAGTGCAGCTTTGACAGCGTTGAAAGGGCATTTGTGTGTTAGTTTCAGTGCTAGCTGGAGCATGCATTGTTGAGGTCCTCAGGCGCACAGTCTTACGCAAAATATAGGATAAACGTGGCTCTACATTCATAGATTTTGAGTTAGTGTTTTTATATCTGCAAATTCCTGTGGTTGGGGCACAGTTCCTGGTAATTGCTTTATGCTTATCGGCCTTATATTTATCTTTTTCATTTTATGAAATAAGTTTGCAAAAGGGCTATCTGTCTGGGTAAGTGTGCTGTGTCCAGGTGCAATGGGCCCACAGTGCAGGGGCTATCTGTAGCATGCAGTGATTGGCAGTCACAGCCCTCCAAGTATACCTGTCCACCTACAAATGTCATGCAAGAAGGTGGCTTGCCTAATGGTAAGGGTGTCACGAGTTATGGAAGTTGGTGGCAGGGTGTGGCGTGATAGATGCAGGGTTATTGTCCTCTGTTCAGGTGAGGGAAAGGCCTCCCCGTGTTGGGTTCAATGTTAAAGAATGCTGTTTGAGAGAGTGTGGTGTGGGGCGAGGTCTTGAGGGGCCAGGGGCAGAAAATGGACAGAAGGGTTCATGGGCTGTGGTGTGTTTTCTGAGAATGACAGATGCAGTGGAGAGTGTGACTTGGGGCTTGGCAAAGCTAGATGTTAGGATATCTTTGAAAAAGGCTTTGCACAGTCTGCGGCGTCGGAGCCCAAGCACTGATTGAGAAGCTGGTGGTTAAGGCGAAGTAAAGCAGTAGGGATGTTGTTGTGTAAGGTGAAGTACAGCAGTATGGATGTTGTTGTGTAAGGTGAAGTACAGCAGTATGGATGTTGTTGGGTAAGGCGAAGTACAGCATTATGGATGTTGTGTAAGGCGAAGTAAAGCGGTATGGATGTTGTTGGGTAAGGCGAAGTACAGCAGTATGAATGCCGTTGGCTAAGCAGAAGTACAGCAGTATGGATGTTGTTGGGTAAGGCGAAGTACAGCAGTATGGATGTTGTTGTGTAAGGCGAAGTAAAGCGGTATGGATGTTGATGTTGTTGGGTAAGGTGAAGTACAGCAGTATGGGTGTTGTTGTGTAAGGCGAAGTACAGCGGTATGGATGTTGTTGTGTAAGGCGAAGTAAAGCGGTATGGATGTTGATGTTGTTGGGTAAGGTGAAGTACAGCAGTTTGGGCGTTGTTGTGTAAGGCGAAGTACAGTGGTATGGATGTTGTTGTGTAAGGCGAAGTACAGCAGTATAGATGTTGTTGTGTAAGGCGAAGTACAGCAGTATGGATGTTGTTGGGTAAGGCGAAGTACAGCAGTATGGATGTGGTTGGGTAAGGCGAAGTACAGCAGTATGAATGTCACTGGGTAAGGTAAAGTACAGCAGTATGGGTGTCATTGGTTAAGGCGAAGTACAGCAGTATGGATGTTTGGGTAGGGTGAAGTACAGCGGTATGGATGTCTTTGAGTAAGCCTGGTTTGGCCTTTGGGCAGCACAGGGAAGGCTCTGGGTCAGTCGCAAAGGGCCCGAGCATGAAGAATGAGGTGGCGGGACTACCAGTTGCTTAGCACGGGGGCGTGGCAGCCAAAGGGCACGCAGCAATAGGCTCAAGCAGAGCCACAACATTTAGACAGAATGAAGGCATTGGTTGGGCGATCTAACACGACTGTGAATGCGTGTCACAGGTTTCGTCACCAGTTACTGTGAGCTCCTGGGTAGGCTCAGCTGTCATCAGAACATGGCGTAAAAAGGGCGCAGAGGTGCCTAAAGTCTTACAAGATCAGGGTAATCTGCTAATACAGTAGTCTGTGGAGGCAGCAGACAAATAGCACACCCAGTCAGCTCTTTTTCATTAGCCTTACCAATATTACATTATTTTTTATTATTTTATGCGCATACGTATTCCTGGGCTGCAGTGTTTGCATATGACGCATATTCCAGCTAGGATCAAAGAGCTTCTGTGTCTGCTCTGTTTCATCTCTTTGTAAACATTTGGGTGACATTGTGCTGGAAGTGTATTGGATCTTAAGCAGGGGGCACCTGAATATGCGATAGGAGGAGGACAAGTGAAATATGCGGTAGGCGGATGAAAGCCAAGTGCTACAGCTGTATGTAATTACAGCAAGTCCCTTAGTCATCAGTGATGCTATAGGCAGGGGCTTCACTGCTCCAAAGAAAACATGGGAATAAATCACTTGTGGAGCTGGTGACATACCTCAGCTTGTCTCTCAAACAGTTCCGCTATGACAGGTCTTCACATGAATCCCGCCAGCTACGTAAAACATTTTTGTTTGCCACTCCAGTGCACCCACTTGCTTCCACTTGGTTTCAAAATTTGAATGTTCAAATTTAAAATTTAAAAAAAATACAAAGAGATAGCTACACTAAGTACAACACATGACTCACAATCCATCCAATAAAAATACCTTTTGAGATGAATCCACAACAATAAAGCCACTAAGGCCTTCATTATGAGTTGCCGTAAACTGTCTTACCAGGGGGCAACTCTGAGTGGTCTGGACCCTTTTTGCAGGGTTATACCCAAACATTTTGCCTTCCTCCTGTGTTTTTCTGACTTCGTTTTTGTTGGTTTTAGAACTCTGGGCACTTTACCACTGTTGATCAGTGCTAAAGCGCAAGTACTCCCTAGGTAAATTTAGATTATGATTGGTTATCCATGATTGGCATATTTGATTTACTGATAAGTCCCTAGTAAAATGCACTGTGTCTGCCCCGGGCCTGTAATTCAAACACTACTAGGGGGCCTGCAGCACTGATTGTGCCAACGACGTGAGTAGCCCTGCAAACATATCTCAGGCCTGCCACTGAAGTCTGTGAGTGCAGTTTTAAACTGCCATGTCGACATGGCAAGTGCACCCACTTGTCAGACCCAAATCTTCTCTTTTATTGCATGCAAGGCATCCCTAAGCCTAAGGTAAGTCCAAGGTAGCCCAGTGTGCTGTGTATGTGAAAGGTAGGACATGTACTAGTGTGTTTTTCATGTTGTGAGTGTGAAATACTGGCAATTTATTTTTCACTGTTGCAAGAACTATCTCTACCATAGGTTATCATTGGAGCTGCTTTGTAATTCTTACAAGTGTAACTTTCAATGTGGAAGATATAAAGATTTGGAGTTTGGGTTCCCTGAACTCAGGATTTAAAAAGATATCTTTCTGTGAAGTTATTTTTTAAATTGCTTGTTTGAAAATGCCACTTTTAGAAAGTGGGCATTTTCTTGCTTTACCATTCTGTGCCTCTGCCTGCCTGTGGAATCCACGTCTGGTGTACCCTGACAGATGGGATGTTTGTGCATTCACTCTCAACAGTCACACAAAGGGAGCTGAGGTGTGCCCTGCATATCCTGATGGCCCATCACCAGGCTGGGCCTTCCTGAGCAAGAGTGGTAGGAGGAATTGTCACTGACACCTAAAAAGGGCTGTGCCTGTCCTCACACAACTGTCTCCACCCCCCTGTAGTGTGTCTGGAGCCAAGTCAGGGCAAGGCAGGATCTTTTGCACTACAAAGACTATCCTTTGAAGTATGCCTACTTCAAAGGTGGAAAGGGTTATAAGTATTGTACCTGTGATCCCATATTTTTAGAACACTTCTGGACTAAGAGCTGGAGAATCCGTAAGAGTGGAACTGCCACTCTACTTGTTGCTGTGTTCTGCTGGCCTACTGTTTGCTATTTCTGTCTTGGAGAGGGAAAGGACTGGACTTTGTTTTCATCATCCTGCTTGCCAAGGTACTCCAAGGGCTTGTGTGTGCTTGCCTCCTGTTAAAAAGTCTCAGGGCCATCAAAGGCTTCATCTGTAGCACCTGAACTCCTCTGCTGGGAGTTCTAACCTGCCAAGTGGTGCCAAATCCAATTCTGGGCTCCTGGAGGTGGCCTCTGCTGCAAGAAAAGAAGAAAATCCACGCACTGGTCTTCAGCGCTTGTTTTTCCCACTGCAAGCTTGCAGTGCGGTTGAAAAACCAACGCATTGCCGCAGTGCGGCCAAAGAATCAATGCCGTGCCTGTTGTGTGGCTCCAAGATTGCCACAGCCTGAGTTCCGAGCACCATGTTTCCGACGACCGAGGCACCCACTCCGACTCCGACGCAGGCCCTGCTGTGCGGCTGAAGATTCGATGCATCACCTGCTTGTGGCTGGGAGAATCGATGCAGCCCCATCAAGCCAGCATGCCCAGATTTTCCATGCACCTGTGCGCCAAGTCTTCAACAATGTTGCCCAGCAGTAAGGAACTGAGGCCGTTTGTCCGAAACGCAACGCATCACTTCCCCACTCAGAAGAGAATCGACGCATCACCTCCCCTGACAGCAAGGAATCGACGCATCACCACTTCTGGCAGGAAGGAATCGACGCATCACCTCCCCTGAGAGTAAGCGATTGACGCATTGCTTTGTTTTCAGTGCCTCATCTCCCCTGCGCCTGTTTTCGTCTTTTGATTTTGATGCATCCCAGGTAGTTTGCACTAACAAGTGACACATCCATAGTTTTCTAAGAACTGAACTATTATTTAAGTGATCTCTCTGCTTGTGTATGTTGGATTTATGTCATTTTGGTCTTGTTTTATTTAGATTAAGTTTGGTTATTTTTCTAAATTGGTGTGGTGTCAATTTTTAGTGTTTTCACTGTGTTACTGTAGGTTTATGTGCAAATGATTTGCACATTGCTTCTGAGATAAGCCTGACTGCTCATGCCAAGCTACCAAGGGGGTGAGCAGGGGTTATCTTGGCTGTGCAATCCCCTTACTCTGACAAGAATATGGGTTCCTACTTGGACAGGTTGCAAGCCACTGCCAACTAGAGGCACCCATTTCTAACAAATACAAAACCAGACTCTCCCTGTTCTTTTACCTCACTCATGCAGGTTTCTGCTTTCTCCCTTTGTGACGTCTTTCCGCCTTTCTCTCCCTCCCTCTTTCTGCTTTGTGTGCTTATCCCTCTCTTGCTATCAGTAAATGTCTAATGTGTAAAAATGAGTGCCGGCCACTAAAAATGGGTTCCTGTGGTCCCTACAGCAACCACCAGCTCAAATTAAGCACTGGATCCGGTGTTTCTGGACCTAAAGTTACCATGTCCGGAAACACTGGGTTCAGAGCTGCACCTGGAATAGCCACAGGTGAGAGAGGGGCATTGACAGCAAGCAGAGGCAGCCCCCCCCACTCACCAATCACAACAGAGGGATCAGATAATGCTACCCCCAGAGATAACAGAACCTCTACATTGCCAGGCACCCTCCTGCACCTCTCCTTCCCACACCTGGTCAATACACCTAAATCCAATCGCACCAGCTAAAGCGGAGGAGCACCGCCACACAGCTTCAAGAACAGTGCAGAGGAAAAATACAATGATAATAACGGAACGTTATTATCATTTTCTTTTTCTGTACCTAGGTGCTGGGAGGGACGGGCTAGCCGGAGCAGGGGCCAGGGGGAGGAGTGGTGAGCACACTCAAAGTGTGCATGACTGTTTGGTTTGGCCGGTCATCTTGGGCCGGCTAAACAGTCGTGCACACTTTGCATGTTCCCCCTCAGGCTGCATTACACAGCCTGGTGGGGAACATGCATAGGCTCCCTGTCCCCATCTGAGCGCTGAACCACAGCGTTCAGACCAACCACAATGCTGCACTGCAGTATTGTCATTGGCTTAGGGGAACCAATCACATGCTGCATTGCAATGTTCTCATTGGCTTAGGGAGCCTGGGTGCTTGCTGCAATGGAGGAGAGGCGGCAGAGAGACAGTGGCTGGTGACACGACCAGCAGGTACGTTTTTTTAATTTTTTCTTTATTTTATTATTTTCTCCAAGCAGGTGGTAAATGTGTACAGATTTGGGTCTGTTATTTGCCCTGGAAAGGTAGGAAAGCTTGTGGAATTGTAATCCGTTTAACTGCTCTGCGTGTTACTCTTTATTCAAGGGTAAATAAATTGTGAGCCCTGGATGTAGGTGCAAACACCGGCATGTTGGTGGACACATGCATTGCCTGATCACTACCTCTCCATGCATGTGAGTGATACAAGAGGTGCATGTAATGCTTGTTCATTGCGCTACTGTAAGATGGCGGTCTGCACGCGGTCTGTACGCGGTCTGCAAGCAGTGCTTGAGCTTTTCAATGGATGAGCATGCTCTTAAAATCAGATTGAGAAGCTGTTTTGAGACGAAAGCATAAATGTGACACAGCTGAGGAAATGTGGTCAAGCACCCTAGATAGCGGGTGAAGTTCAATGATTGATCAGCGACCTAAGGAGAACAAATCACATCTAAGCAGAGTACATCAATCCGAAAGCAATGCACTGGGGAACGGAGGCATGTGGAAATAATACTAAAAAGAATGTCTGCAAGGAAAGGGGGTGGCTAAAATGAGGTAAAGAGAGAGCAGAAATGACAGATAAAGAGACAGCTTAGAAGGCTACATAAAAATAAAGAAGAGAAAAAAATGTACAACTTAATATGGAAAATCCACAGAGCAGAGGGGCATGGAGAGGAAGAAATAGTGAAGTCGAAAAGAGATACAGAGGGAGTGGATAAAGGTGAGGTAGAGAGTCTAGAAAGAGAAAGGAATGAGGAGAGAAAGAAGAAAAGAGATCAAGAATATGAGCTAACTGTATTGAGAATATGGCCAACGGGACATCTTGCCTTGTCTTGTATCCTGTCCTCCAAAACCTCAAATAAGGCCCTATGTTTAGTCAGAACTACCCTCATATAAGCTCGTAGAGGCCTCCCTGAACCGGTAACCCCTATAGTCTGTCTTTATGCATTTCTTGGTTTCACTGGGTTCGCACAACCACTCAGCAGTGTGCAGATTCAAGATGGTCCTAACAGCGTCCTTGCTCTCAGTGTCTTCTCAGAACCCCCCTCAGTGCACTCTTGTCTTTGAGTAGTCTCTCAATTCCCACCATCAATATCCTGGTTCCTTCTGATTCCCACACAGTCCTCACATCCAATGCTTTAGATGGGCCGGTACTGCCCGGTACGGAGTACCAGCACTTTTTTATTTTGAGAGGGAGAGTACCAGCACTTCTCAAGAGAGATGTAATACTTTTAATTGGAGAGCACCAGCACTTCTCAGAAACAAGCTGGTACTCTGCTACAGACTACCTGCACTTCTATTTTTCCATTTCAAGCACTGCTCACATCCCAAGGTTCTCCAGTGCACCCTGGGAGTCTTCCATTGTGTACACACTTCTCAGTAGTGTCCCATCAAACGTTAAGTTTGTGAGGACCAGCAGTCATTCCCTTTTACGCGTCAAGGCACTCACACTTTATGGAACCTTTTCTCACCAGTGTCTTGAATCCATGTTTTCTGTCTTTGGAGTATCATTATCATTGACCTTACATCTCATTATTCCCATGGTGTTCTTGGCTTAAGGCGGTGCCTGCAGCCATTCAATATCCTTCCATTGGTCTACACAGAATATTCTCAATATTTACTTTCTTTAAGGACCCCCAGTGCATCTGCTCAGTGTCTTCAAACTGTCCCTCAGTGCTACTACTCATAAGGGTCCCCAGTGTCATTCATCATTGACCAGGATCATCTAGGGTATTCCCGTACTCCATACGGTTGCCGCTTTTTGATATCGCCTCACTTCCTCTTTCCGTCCTTCATTGTGTCTTTTTCCACCTAAGATTGAAAGAGCAGAAAGCAAGCAGCTCTTTAGCTTTCAGCCGCCAGTCCCTGCTTGACAGCACAGCTTCCATTTTCAGAAAGGAAAATGATTTTCCAGAGAATCAATTTTAATGTTCCAGCCTCGTAAATCATTGTATAATCGACGCATGGCCGTGCCTCAATCTTCTGCAATTAAATGCCGTCAGCTCCCTCTTCTTTTGAGTAAGAATGTCCACTATGTAAGCCAGCAGAAAGGGATCTACGCAGCGGTATTTTCTGGCTGGGATGGTGTCCTGCTTGAGAAGAGGATTGGAAAGCAATGTCCACCAACCTCCCTCACCCTTCCCCCCACCCCTTGCCCAGCCGCCCACCAGCAACTTAAAGGTTGTACACTACACAGGAGTTCTATCACATTGTGGGTTCTAAATATCCTCCTGCAAGAATATCGACTAGAACATTATAGGTTGACTAATCTTGACTCCTCATCTGTGTAAGCTAATGATAAATATATCATCGAGGTACGAGGATCTGGAAATAAGTTTAATACATTAACTTTCTAATCTATATGCTTTCATTCTTGATATAGTGGAAGCAGATAATTTTGCAGGATGATATGTCTCACCTCAATATTGTGGTATAGAACTGTCTAAATGATTTTTTGGTAACTCGCAATGTTGTTTGCAATTTTTGAGCGTCTCCCTCTCCTTCCACGAGGTTTAGGTCTATTGTACCAGACAGCTGTAATATACAACCAAATACACACCTTAATTTTAGAAGCTCTCAATATTTTAGGTAGGGAAGAAATACAAAGAAATATGAAAGTTTAGATCCGCTTTCAAAATAGTGGTACAACTTGAAATGGTCCCAAACTCAATACAAATTGTAGTGAAAGAAGGTACTATTCTGAACTGGACCCAATTGCTTGGTTTACTGATCCTTGCTTGGGTGAGATGAGCAGAAGTCCACAGACAGGCTGGAAAATACCTGTGGATTTTTGAAGGATTTAGTGCAGATCAGTGTCCTGTATATGGTCTTGATTGCCATAGGCAATAGGGATCTCACAGCACTCTAAGGAAATCTGTTGACAAACTAGGGAATCTGTGATGGACTAGCCAGAGAAAAGAAAGGTTGTGAAGGGATCCACTAGGAAATAAAAAAGGTTTAGGGATGCAGGTACAAAGTTGCAAAGGGTTAGCTGCTGACAATTCTCCCCTTCTTAGAGTAAGGCACTGGTTTGGATCATGCACGCAAAGCTGTGGATGAGTTAACTACCCGGGCTAAGGCAATCAGCAGTGTAAGGTTTATGAAAGGCTCAGAAGTGACGGCAAATGCTGAAAAATACATAATTGACTACAACACTTTCAACTCATTCTATATATTTTCCTGGTGCATTGACTTTTAGAAGGAAGACAGCCCAACAGCACGCTCCTTTCCTTCACATGCTATCCCCTTAACTGTAAACTCAGTCCTTGTTTCCACATCTCCCACCCCGTTCACTTCCATTTCCCTGGTAAGTCTACTGTTTAATGTTTTGCAATTTAATATTCCCAGGCAGTATTAATACCCCTTGCTAACAGCTCTCTGCCCTTATCCCTTTCCAGGAAACAGTACCACAAGCCCCTACCTTCCTACAAGATGGCCTGTGACTATTTGGTGTTTACACAGAATATCGGAAACAAAAAAAAAGTGGGACAAAATATTGTCTCAAAAATATCGAGGACAAAAATATTGTGAAGGTAAGTTTATATAGGTAGGCAAAGTTTTACTATATATAACTCCACATATAAGTACCTTGACAATATATTTATCTTCAAGGTACGTAGATGTGGAGTTAGGAATAGTAAAGCTATACTTACCTATTTGCACTTATCTTCTTAATATTTTAGTCCTTGATATTTTTGACATGATATTCTGTCCACACAATATTTTTGTTTCCGATATTCTGTCAGTGATCCGTAAGTTTAATTAAAGCAGGGCAGTCCTTCCAGCAGCAGGACAGTCTTTCTTCTGTATCTTCCACAGGTCCAGAAGTGATCTCAAGAGCGGTTCAGGGGGTCCAATATTTATACCTGTTGCCTCCTTTGAAGTGGGGAATATCCTGACTATCCCCACATCTGGTTCTGCAAAGTTCTTCCCTTGCCCTGTCAAGGCTCCAAGAAGTCTGGGGTGACAAAAGAGAGTGTGAGTGTGTGTGTGTGTGTGTGTGTGTGTGTGTGTGTGTGTGCGTGTCGGAGGCAGTCATTTTGAATCTAAGGGGGCAGGAAACATCTTCGCTCCAGCCATCCTGGCAGTATGGCCCATCCTGTCAACATCTAGTCCCTCTTTATCTGACTGTCTGGGAGGAATATACAAACCCCCAACAGCATTGCACAAATGGTTAGGACAAGAAAATGCCAACTTTCTAAATTCTTGAATAAGGTAGTGAGCACTGATAGCGGTCATGCATCTTTTGTAAATAACCACTTGTATGCTAAGATTTTGCAATTTTGGTCAGTTTTTTATACCCATGACTCATTTTCACTGTACTGTTTTTTGTTTCACAATTAGGATATCATGTATCCCAGTGTTTTTCAAACTTTTTCCGTTTTTTGCCAAGAACTTGGTGACTTTGGGTCCTCTGTTGGTGAGTTTTAGCCTTATTGGATTTTTTTAATCACTGTGTTCACTCTAATTTCTTAGTAACGTATTTTTGGCTTTTGTCTTGTTTCCAGTGTGAACAGGGCACTCTTGGGTCCCATTTTGCTGTCCATTGTCGTTGAGCTTCAGCTTCTGAGGTATTGTAGTATTTAATGACTATTTCCCTCGTTGGCACACTGGACTTGGTTTTATTAGAACACTTTTAGGGTTCTTTGATGTTTTGATGACACTCTTGGTGAAGGTTTCTCTTGAGCTTGCATCCCACTGGGGTCCGGTATTTTCTCTTCCTTTTTTCTGTGGCAATGACTAGACACCAATCCCTTCCGCCTGAGATTGAATTAGCTGTTTTTTCTTGGAAATGGACCTGTGTTCTCATATGTTCGTACTGTAATTGCATCACACTGGAGGCGTTATAAATTTACTTAGCCATGATGTTGATTTAATTTGTAGATTTCCCCTGACGAAGGGCGGATTAGCACGCCCGAAATGCATTGGGACTCTTTCATTTCTACATGAAGCTCACAATTGCAACTTTCGCATCATTGAAGTTCTCTGAAGGAGATACAAACAAGATTGCTCAATAAAAAGAAGAATTTTTTTGGAGCACCAACTTTGTTGTATATGGTTTTTTGATTACTATGATTCATTTTGGTTTCTGATGTTTCATGTTCAGTGTGTTCTCTTGTTACACTTGAGCACTTCAGCAAAAAGTGACACACTCTTTTTCGAGTGTCCAGGGTTGTGCATTTGGAGGCTATGACCTTAGGCCTAGCTTACACAAACTTTGTAAAAGTGGCATTTTTAGAATTGTGACTTCATATTCGACTTTACCTTTAAAGAGGATTTTAAATTACAATTCATTTGAGTATAAGCATCTTTTTCCTACCAGCTCCCAAATGAAAGTTATCACTTATTATGTCTAATAAGGTAACCCAAAGTTATCCTATGGGAAAGATAGGCCTTGCAATAGTAAAAAACAACTTTGGGAGTTTTTCACTACAAGAGCAGGTAAAATGTACACACACGTCCTACTTTCTAAATGCAATGCAACCTGCCCTGTGAGCTTTTAGGGCCTACCTTAGGAGTGAATGTGTTAAAGAGGAAAGTTTAGGCATGGAAAAAGGTTTATTTTGCCAGGTCAAAATAGCAGTTTAAAACTGCACTACAGGCTGCAGAGGCAGGCCTGAGACATGTTTTAAAAGGCTACTTTAGTGGGTGGCACAATGAGCGCTGCAAGCCCACTAGAAGCGTTCAATTTACAGGCCCTAGGCACATGGAGCATCATTTACAAGGGACTTACTAGTAAATTAAATGTACCAAATAGGTGTAGGTCAATTGTACCATGTTTCAGAAAGAGAGCAAAAGCATTTTAGCACTGGTTAGCAGTGGTAAAGTGCACAGAGTCCTAAAGACAACAGAAACAAATTCAGAAAAAACAAGAAAGTGAAGGCAAAAAAGATTGGGGAACTACCACCCAAGGGTGTCAGGTCTAACATTAGGTAATGCCACAGACATCCTAAAATGATGGTATGGAAAGACACCAGAGTAATTACCAGTGGTTAAGATTAATTCACGCTTTTCCATCAATTACCATTTGCTATGTGGGTCATCCTAGGTTTTGTGGGCAAGAGCAGAAATTAGTACCTTGTGTGGCGTCAAATAGTGATTCAAGTTGCACCTCATTATTAAAGCACAAAAAAACAAAAATTGGTCTTGGGCTTCATGTGTTCGCAATCGGAGCGGATGTAGGTTAGCAGGTCAGAGTGAATTGCTCCGATTGGATTAAGAAGAAGCTGATTTGCATATAGCTAATCTATTTCTATAATGGGACAGATGAGCTTAAAGAATGGTATTAAATCTAGCCAGAGTAATTATCAGTGGTTAGATCAATTTAAGCATTTCCATCTATCAATTTTTTGCTCTTCCGTGATCTGGGGGAGCTATAACCCAGGGCCTCACATTTGGGCAGGACGTGCAGTGCACCAGTGGAAATCTACCTCTACCAGTCCTGCATTTGGGCACACAGCAAACAGGAAAACATTTGTTTTAACTGCCCTTGTTTGTTTAAAGATGCTGTTTCCAGATTCGGAAAGTTAGAACTTCTGAGTAAGCTTCGCCAGTAATGGTTTCTCCAGAAATGTCCAAATTCTAGGTATGCTTTATAGCCGAATCCTCATGCATTTCCTTATACACTATAGAGCAAACTTGAATATGCTTCTTGCCTCAATTGGGAGTCAATTAAAAGTAATCAGAATTGACATTATGTGGACTGATCTTATGCGGCACGATATCAACTGTGTCGCAGAACTGAGGGCTGCACATACAGGGCAAGAAGCAGCGTCTAATTTAATTGTGAGCTGCTTTGGCTAAAGCATTTATGTGGGTGTGAAGTTTCAGGTTGTTGTAGAGAATGAATCCAAGATCTTTGGCACTGTCCACAAGGGAGGGCTTTCAGTCGAGCAGAACTGGTTCATCAAGCAGGTTTGCACCAGAGTTAGGTACTAAGAAGGAAAGAGAAGGAGGAATTCTGTTTCGTAATGGTTACATTTAGGATGATGGAATGTCATCCAGAACTGAAGGTTTCCTAGTGACTTTGCAAGGTCTGAGATGTCCTCTGTGCAGGAGACTTCATATACGGTTGAGTGTCATCCACACACAGTGGGAAAGAGATTTTGGATTGTCTCAGAAAGGAGCTGAGGTTTTCCAAGTACTCACTCAAGAGCCTAGGAGAGAAGAGAGATCTTTGAGCGATTTGTAGAAAGGGTGAGCAACTAGAGAGACAAAGGTTGAGAGTTTTAGTTGCTGGGAGGGGTTTGACATATAGAATTCAAAGCAGTTAAGATAGTGCTACTGGATAAAACCTGTTCTTACAAGATTTTTGAAGAGCGGGAATGGGGTTCATGATGAATGCAGTTGATTGGTCACGAAAAATGAGGACATGGAATTCACCTATGATATTGTGATTAACAATAATTATTACTTCCTGCAGCCACACAAATTATATATCTGGGAAATCTTCTCCAGAATGGGCTACTTCAAGATGATCTTCCAGTCAAATAAACAGAGTTTGTAGAGACTTCAGACGTGGCCACCAGACTCCTGCCCTAAACTCTCTTCCAGGGTTGTCACTTAGGCCCCGACTACGAGTCTGGTGGTCCACGGATATCCCAAATGCTTTAAATGGCACTCCAACATCCCAAAGCTCTGATAATTCTCCCATTGATTCAATATATCATTACTAACTATATGCATCCAGAAAACATTTGTTGCCGCTGCTTTCTCCCTGCAGTGCTTTAAGCATTTTCATGCTGTTTCTATGGCGTGTTTGATGCATCACAAATTGTTCCTCATAATGTGGCAGTAATTAGCAGTCTCTAAAAGGCATCTGTAAAAACCCACAGCCCCCTGGGATTGGACTGCAGCCCTAAGGGAGGCATGTAGCAGATACTCGAGAAGCCCACTCCATGCCTATTTTAAAATGTCTGTAAAATAGGTCTTGCAGACAACTGCACTGTCAAGTTAGACCTAAAAAGACTGATTTCTAAACAAGAAACAAGTGCATGAAATGTGTTAACGGTATTAAATGCAGCAAAGGGGCAAACGGTGAATGCAATCTGTATGATCAGCAGAGCGAGCACTGCTGTTAAAAAAGAATCTGAAAACGTGTGCAGCAGAGAAGGTGAAGAGGCCAATAAGAGACATGGAATTTGAGAACTAAAACCACAGAGTTTGATAAGGAGCTAAGAAATGGTCCAATGGATTTTAAATTAGTCCTGGGTGAAATATTAATTATGCCTGAATAATTGGAGCAATTTTGAGTTACTTTTGTGATGCAAAATTATTTAAAATTACGCGATTGTGTCCGCTCACGTAATTCAGAGTAATCTGGGGAAAACATGCCTACCGCAAGAGCGCAATAAGAGAGTGCGAGCGGCGGCTGGCTGCTGCTGTTCGTGTTCTGTTGCATTTAGGGCTCTTTTCTTAGCATAAAATGCATCCTCTGGTCCATTTTAGATGTGAGGGTGCATTTGGTTCTAAGAAAATAATGTTAAATGCAGGGTTACTCTCCTGACATAATTCAGGATAATCTTATGAAATTTTGTTGTAATTTTCTGTAAATACGCTACAGCAAATTATGCAAGTTAGGCCCACCCCTCCCTTAAATTAGAGCAGCTGAAGATGGGACAGCAATCGTCTTTCCATCACATCATTCTCTTGCTGCTCAAAGATTTTCCTTCTCTCTTCCAGTTTTATTGTCCCACTTCTTGTTGCTTTTGTCAAGATAACCTTTGCCAGATTCAGTGGCGTAGCAACGGGGATGATCCGCCTCGGGCGGCATGAATTTTGGGGGCGGCGGCGGCAGCCTCCCGCCCCTGCTCTTACCTGAGGCCATCGCGGGCCGCAAACGCAGGAGTCGCCAGCACCCCCCCCCTCCGCTCTTACATGTGCCTGCCGAGGGACTAGCTACGCCACTGGCCAGATTCTCCATTACCCGACATTCGACTACACCTCTCATACTCACCCATATTCAACCCATCTTAACCTATTGGTTGATCTTCCTGCCTTTTCACCCATACCTCTTAAGCCAGTCTTTAAGTCTGATGTCCATCTTCTCTTCAAACTCATCCCCACTGTTTGACTCTCGCTTCCCACCTCATCTCTGTCACTGGCTCCATTTCTTTTTCCATCTCCAATTCAGTGTATATTCTATAGACTTCATACGTCTCTATATCTTACTTCTCTCTTCCGCTCTACACACCTTCGTGCTCTATGCTTTGCCTCCACAGCACCCTCCTGACTCTAATCTTTTGTGCTTCTTGATGCAAAGCTGTGGAACTGCTCTGTTTTTGTATGCCCCTCTACATCTATGCATCTTTCTTCATCTGCTTTGAAGTCCGAGCTCCTTCTGGAGGAGTTCAATACTGTTCTGGCCATACCTCAATGTGTATTTATAATGAGTCTTTCTGTGCACCTTTATCATACTTGTTTTTAGGTCCGATTTGACAGCACAGCAGTTCTACTGTTAACAAGTCTCTAAAATATACATAGATTGGACTTTATATCCCCCTCACTTCAAGCTATTGGCTGTTTGGTGTATCGTTCTGCCGTCCTGGAAGGGATTCCGTTTGAATGAAAAAATACACTATTTACATCTGATAATTACAGGCAATCATCAAACTGTTTGCCAAAGTTCAATTCTTTATCTACTCATTGCTATCTATATAAAAAGAAGCCCTTGTGTGCTAATTTAACCACAGCTTTGCCAAAGCCAATAGATTTGGTGTTACTGTGATACACAGGACTTCTGCATTCAACACATGTAAAGCACGTTTGTGAATTCCAGTGTTTACACATGTTGGTACATTATAATCAGACCAATTGTTTTTGCCAGTGTTTCTTTAATATACTGTAATTGAGTTTTGTCCTTGACACTGTTTCTTATGGAGGCTTCTATTAAAGCTACTGTTAAGTATTTATTTTTTCAAATAGTAATGATGCAAGAGTATTAAAAGAGTCCTGTACATCCATGGTCATTGTTTATTCCCTACTTCTAACAAGTGATGCCATGGAAGCCTATCTGTCCTGTGTGGCAAAGATGCCACACTCTCTTCCTTCTAAATACTGTCCATTCTTTAGTCTCTTTCCCAAAGGGTGAATGATGAAATGTGGAGCTTCCATGTTTACCATGTCATGATCGCTTTGTCCAATGCACGCTTCATTTTTTATTTTATTTTTATTTTTATAAGGCACTTAGGAAGCAGCATTTGGTTACTGATGCTCAGCACTTTAAATATCAGACAACGCAGACCAGTACTCATTATTTGCAATAGTTTCCTTCCGAAGCCATTTGTTTAGCAGTAATTAATTATGTGCAGCTGACAATCAAATGAGGAAAGTTTACAGTATGTGAGTTTGCTCTGTGATGGATATACCAGTATTTTTGACTAACTGTGAATTTATGTAATTTAGAAAATGTATTGATTTTACTTATTTTAATTTATGATGAATTTGATTTGTAGTAAAAAATGTATTGATATGTTATCTGTATCCTTTATGGTTTTATTAGGTCGAAGAAACATTTTGATGACTTATGATGAGCTTTGTCTAATTAGTCTTTGTACAACACGACAGTCTAACCGCTACATGAACAAAATGAAGTAAAACTGAAGGAAGAAGAGCTAAGAATAACGAGAGTGAGGAGAAGAGACAATGGCAGTCTATAATGTTACCAGAGGTAGACCAAGTAAGAAAGAAACAAACAAAAACAAAGAGAGAAACAGCAATAAGAGGAGCAGGAAAAGGAATAGACATAAGAATGTATTTAACTCTCCTCCCTCCTCCAGTTCTAATATTAAGACTTTCGCTGCAGAACAGTAGTGTTTTTAGTTTTTATCTACCATTTTCAAAAACACACCATGTGCAATGTTTAACAGGAAATTGTATGTAACCTTCCGAGGCTGGAGTTAATAAAAGGGGGTGGAGAGCAATAATGCAAAGATATAGGGGGAAACACAGCCAGTGACTAGGCAAAAATCATAAAGTAATAGTTTTGACTATATGCAACCTAAAAATTACTAATTCACACTATTTGTTACCCGAAATTCCAAATCAGAAAAAATCATTAACAGTAAGATATATGGGGCCAACTGTATAAAAGTTTGAAACAGCAAGTTCCTAATTGCGATTTCCTGCGAATCGCAATTAGGAAATTACTATTTCAAGTTAATGAAACTCTTTTGAGTTTCATTTGCGATTCCTAGGGGGTCGCAAATTGACCTACTTCATTAATATTATGGAGGTAGATCACAATTTGCGACTCCCTAGGAATCGCTAAAATCACAGGGATGGTGGCCTGTAAGGGTCAGCAGACCACCATGTCCGTGATTGCTTTTAAATAAAGCAATCTTTTTTTTTTAATTCAGCCTCTTTTCTTTAAAGGAAAATGGGTTGCATTTAAAAAAAACTAAAAATTAAAAGTTTTCTTTTAATTTTTTAGGAGCAGGCAGTGATCCATTGGACCACTGCCTGCTCTTAAAAAACGTTTGTACAACCATTCCCAAAGGGGAAGGGGTCCCTTGGGGACCCCGTCCCATTTACGAATGGGTTACCACCAACTTGAAGTTGGTGGTACAATGTGAATGTTTTGCGACCGCATTCACGGTCACGAAACATTCAAACATTCAGTTACGATTCGGTATTTGGAAGGGATGCCCTTAACACGCCCCTTCCAAATACCGAATCGCAAACCCATTTTGCGATTCGGTAACATGTTACCAATTTGCAAAATAGGGTTTGATACATGTAAAAAGCCAATAATACACAAACTGGCAGTGAGGGTGGCAAGCAAAGTGCGCACAGGTGTCTGTTCTGGGATACTTATTCTCAAAGTTCTGAACACGCTCTACTTTATGTGGTCCCACCGCCACTGGGCCACCAACAATAACTACAATCTATACAAAAGGAGCGTGTGATTCATCCAAATAATGATAGCGTTCCAAGCAGTGCGCTCATATATCGTTCATTCTCTGTGTATCCAATCAAGAAAATCCCAAGGGAGTCTTGTTTAATTGGAAAGTAAAATTCCAAATGTATTACTCAATCCAATTTTTCAACACAAAGGTACATTATCCAATTTATCCAGCCAACGCGTTTCGTCCTACGCGGACATCAGGGCTTCTAATATCATGATAGTCATATGACTTTAAATTCCATGTCGTGCGCCCATCCTTCTTCTAGTATCAATCTTTGTTTATTGCAAACGTCAATTACGTTCCACGCTTCCTTCTAGCGTGTCTCCAACACTGTCCTTCTTTCGTACATGCAAAAAGCTCTTTTCGCTTTCTCAAACAGGACGATTCTGCGAATCAGCCCGTTTGCGAACTCAGGGCCCAGGGAACCATCAAAAAGAAGGACCAAGATAGGGAGAAAGACAAGAAACAGGGTATCAAACCACGAACAGCCAAGACTAACAAGAGAACCAGAGTTGTGAGAATGGAAGGGAATACAGAGCCACACAACGTCATTGACTTTGCTAGTGAGTGCGTGGCGGGCAGCTATAAGGGATGTTGGGACTCGGTGCTCAGACACGCTAAAGCTGGCGCTTGACAGGCAGTGCCCTTAGCGAAGGAAGGTCATGGATAACAGATCTGCTCTACACTCACGTTCGAATGCTACAGACAGAAGGGACAGGGAATAGGGGACATGGACGCCGCAGACATTCCAACAAGGTGTCTTACAAAGCACATCAGGCGTTTATGATCCAAAGCTTTATGTCAGTAGCTCCACCAGTGCTTAATTTGAGCCGGTGGTTGCCGCCTGGGTATACCAGTTCTTTTTGTTTGGGGTCCGGCATTTAATTTTCCACATCAGAAATTTATTGAGAGCACCATCACAAAGGGAGAAAGCAGAGACCAGGAAGTGGGAGATAAAGGGCCAGGGGGTGTTTGGTAGTGGAGACAATAGGTATTAGGTGGTTTACAATTACCAGCCTTGGTATTCGGCATGCAGACTTTTAATAGCACCGGTCTCTGGCTTCTGAGCAAAGCTTCATGCACCGGCACTCTTTATTTTCCAAATTGAGCACTGATTCACTAGACTGGTGAGTTGGAGCACAACCGAAACAGTATCATTATAATGAAAACAGTAGCAATGTATTTATTTATTGTCATTTACATTGATGTACATGTGTACTGTTACGACCAAACTAGAAATGTACATCCAACAAAAACAAAATATGAAGCAGACCACAATGCAGACACAAAACAATAGTATTCATGTGTACATTAGCAGCTTGATCAGGTGAGGGATCGGGGAGCATTAGCATAAAGACAGCCAATTCCTTTCAGAAGTCAAATGAGGCAATGTCATTGAAAAAGGCTGAACAGGTCTTGGTAGGTGGGCAATGACTTTCATGCCTGCGGTGCACTACCTGAGAAGGCTTGCTTGAGAGTTCTTTATTTCTTTAAGGTTCAGCGTTGAGAGGGAGGCTATTTGAGCTCTGTAGGTCGCGGGTAAGATGATCCACCATAGAAGGAGGCGATCAGTGGTACCTACTTGAAGAGGAGGCTATTAGGGCTCTGTGGGTTGCGGGCAGCAGGATCCACCTGAGAACGAGGCTATTGGGGCTCTGTGGGTTGCGGGTAGCAGGATCCACCTGAGAAGAAGGCTATCGGGGCTCTGTGGGTTGCGGGTAGCAGGATCCACTTCAGAAAGGCGCTATTGGGGCTCTGTGGGTTGGGGGTAGCAGGATCCACCTGAGAACGAGACTATCGGGGCTCTGTGGGTTGCGGGTAGCAGGATCCACCTGAGAACGAGGCTATCGTGGCTCTGTGGGTTGCGGGTAGCAGGATCCACCTGAGAACGGGGCTATCGGGGCTCTGTGGGTTGCAGGTAGCGGGATCCACTTCAGAAAGGCGCTATCGAGGCTCTGTGGGTTGCGGGTAGCAGGATCCACCTGAGAACGAGACTATCGGGGCTCTGTGGGTTGCGGGTAGCAGGATCCACCTGAGAACGAGGCTATCGTGGCTCTGTGGGTTGCGGGTAGCAGGATCCACCTGAGAACGGGGCTATCGGGGCTCTGTGGGTTGCGGGTAGCAGGATCCACCTGAGAACGAGGCTATCGGGGCTCTGTGGGTTGCGGGTTGCAGGATCCACCTGAGAACGGGGCTATCGGGGCTCTGTGGGTTGCGGGTAGCAGGATCCACCTGAGAACGGGGCTATCGGGGCTCTGTGGGTTGCGGGTAGCGGGATCCACTTCAGAAAGGCGCTATCGGGGCTCTGTGGGTTGCGGGTAGCAGGATCCACCTGAGAACGAGACTATCGGGGCTCTGTGGGTTGCGGGTAGCAGGATCCACCTGAGAACGAGGCTATCGTGGCTCTGTGGGTTGCGGGTAGCAGGATCCACCTGAGAACGGGGCTATCGGGGCTCTGTGGGTTGCGGGTAGCAGGATCCACCTGAGAACGAGGCTATCGGGGCTCTGTGGGTTGCGGGTTGCAGGATCCACCTGAGAACGGGGCTATCAGGGCTCTGTGGGTTGCGGGTAGCAGGATCCACCTGAGTACGGGGCTATCGGGGCTCTGTGGGTTGCGGGTAGCAGGATCCACCTGGGAACGAGGCTATCTGAGCTCTGTGGGTTGCGGGTAGCAGGATCCACCTGAGAACGAGGCTATCGGGGCTCTGTGGGTTTCGGGTAGCAGGATCCACCTGAAAACGAGGCTATCGGAGCTATGTAGGTTGCAACTAGAGGGATCCACCTGAGAAGGGGGCTGTTAGAGCTTTGTAGGTTGAAGGTAGAAGATTCCACCTGAAAACAAGGTTATCAGGGCTCTGAAGGTTGCACATAGCGGGATCCACCTATAAAGGAAGCTGTCAGAGCTCTGTAGTCTGCAGGTAGCGGGACCCACCTGAGAAGGAGGCTTTTATAGCACTGTAGGTTGCTGGTAGCGGGATCCACCTGAGAAGGTGTGTAATTCCCCATACACTGTGTAAAGAATAGTAGGTAAGGACTATTCATTTACTATAATTACCCCTATGTTTGCATTCCTTATTAATCCACATTTGGGAATATAGTCTTCTTCAGGGGTGAGACACTGGGACACTTAAAAGATGATACAGCCACTACTTTTCAAACTCATGTTTTTCCAAGCACAAATCTCCTGCAATCATTCTTGACAAAAAGACAACATAATGTGACGATGGGCAAGTTTGTTTCTAGGCCTTTCTCCCTACCCTGCGGAGTCCCCCAGGGCTCTGCACTGAGCCCAACACTGTTTAACCTCTATGTTACGCCACTTGCGTCAATTATTAAAAATTCTGGTTTCTCCTTAGCGTCTTACGCTGACAACACCCAAATTGTGGTGTCACCAGCAAATCCTGAAAACATTTTGGGTGCAGCATTCAGCACATGCATGAGTAAGGCGAGCAACTGGATGGATTGCAACTATCTTAAACTGAATGCCGCAAAAACTGAGGTCATCATCTTCGGCAATAACCCCTCTTTCTGGACACCGGACTGGTGGCCACTAGAGTTGGACTCATTGCCTGTACCCTCAATTAAAGTAAACAACTTAGGCTTCCTGGTAGATAGAGAACTGAAGGACCAAGTAAACAAAATTACATCTGCCTCATTCTGCTCTCTAAGACTTATAAAAAAAGATCGAAAACTTTCTGCCGCCCAAACTTTTGAAAATGGTAACCATGGCATTAGTTCTTACAAGGATTGATTTTTGCAATGGTCTCTACCTTGCTCTCGCATCGGGTCTCCTGAAGAGGCTTCAGACTTTGCAAAATGCTTCTGCTCATTTCCTTTTTAAAATTCCTAAATACGAATCGGCTAGAGGACCCATCAGGAAAGTTACACTGGTTGCCAGTCAGGCAACGCTGTAGATTCAAGGCTCTGTCTGGCTTATAACTCTTTGCACGGACTTGGGCCAGACCACTTTAAGAAGAAACTCAAATGGTATGTCCCTGCAAGGACGCTTCGCTCAGGCTCTGCTAAGAACCTGATTGTCCCCCCATTCAGGAGGGCTACCTGGGGTGGAAAGAGTTTTCAGGACCACTGCTGTGCTTTGGAACAGTCTGCCATTGACACTAAAAACTGCCCCCTCCTTACTTACCTTCAGAAAAGCCTTAAAGACTTGGCTTTTCACTTAGGACTAGGAGGCATTTGCGCACCTGCTTGATCCGTCGCTCTCATTGCAGTAGCCAAAATCAGATTTCCATAGCGCCAAGACGCCCTTGGGCATGAGTTTGCGCTTTATAAATTTACATTACATTACACTACTAAGTCATGCCAAAAACCACAGTAGTTTCTTCTTTCTCACAGTGAATGGCAGGGGCACCTGGACTGATCTTACTGTAGCCAGTTCTTTTTGGGAGGTTTTCACCGAACAGGTACAGATCTCAAAGCCTCTCTCAGCATTGGATTTTCTTTTCCAGTAAGTTGTAGTTCAAGAGCTGCTGCCTTTGAAAGCTGCACTGTGAAAGAACAATACATCTATGGAAAGTAGTGACATTGTTCCATCACACCCACTGCATCATTCAAAGCTTTTTCAGCCTTTTAAAATGTAGCTCTTGGCTCAGTCAAATCTGACCCGAAGGCGTTGTTTGAGGCTCTTAAGACAACTTCTTCTTTCTGATCCATTTGTGGCTGCATTTAAATAGCTACACTGTTTAATTCACTGCTTTATAGCAGGTAACCCTCTAGGCTCTCTGCAGAGAAACTACATCATCCTAGCAGGATTTGTTATTACAGACTCACAGCTTCTGCGAGAGGTGGCCGGTAATGTGGCAGCTTCTGAAAAGTGGCAGTCATCACATCTACCCACCAATCCCAATTTCCACTGACGGTTGGAGAACACACTTTTGTTAAGTAGCTTAACGCCACTCTCTTTATCTTTTAGGATACCAGCCCATCCAATTCCATCTATGAACCAGACCCACCCTCACAGGTGTGCAGTTCCTATAGTGGGGGCAGGCAACCATAGTTTATTTTATTATAATGAAATTATATTAGCAGAGGGCAGCATGAAAAAGGCCATGATTGGCCTATGTTGAGTTATTCTTATAGGCTCAACTAAAAGCAAGCAAGCGGAGACAACAAAGACACCAGCGGCGCTCAGGCCTTGTAGACATTGCCACTAACACCCCGGCAAAGAAACATGTTGGGCAACCATAATAACTTGGTCATGCACATGATGTCATTTTTTTAAATGTGTCAGGCAGGACTCTAAATACATGGCTATTGTCTCCCAGTGACACATTGGTAAACTACTCCCGTGGCAAATAGGTTATTGATTTGTAGATGAGAGGACTGATTAGACAGAGGGACTAACAATAAAAAAAAGCCAGGCACAGGGACTGATGAGCATACAGTCAGTACGGGTGGGTGGAACTTGCGGAGTTTCACTCCCCAGAATTTCGTGGAGTTACATAAAAACTCCACAAAAATCCGTGGAGTTCTGCCAGCGGGCAGCAAATATGTAGTTTGCATGGCAATTTAGCACCAGTAGCATGAACAATGTTGAAAAATTAGTGCAAACAGCACCATGCGTTGTGAAAGAGCACTTGGCCATTAGAGTTGATTTTGCTACTGCTCGAATAGAAAATGTACTTGAGCGGCAGAAAATCTGCTCAAACGGCAGCCCTCTGACTCCGACCGCCTGTGGCTGCCTGTGTTAGAAAATCACGCTAGGGGATGCCAAATCTCACTCGCATGCTCGTAAATTCTGTAATGCGGCGATTGGCTTGGCTGAATTTGGCCGGAACTCTATAGTAAAGAGTAACATGGAGTGACCAAATTCTGCCAATTTCGCAGGCGGAATGAAACATTCTGCCCACCCCTAATAGTTAGCAGCAGAGAGGTCAACACACTACAACTCCTCTAAAAGATACAAGTTGGGGAAGCTTGTTCCATTCTCTTCCTTGTAGACTCCTATTTTTCACAGATTCTTCATGTTTTTTTCATTAAATTATCTCTTCCCGTGAAATCAGGAGTTGCTAAGCGCTAAGTCTAAACAGTATGCTAGGTGCATCTGCGAAGATGGAGCCAGTCTGCCACGCTCTAAATGATGACCTCTGATGTGTGGCAACTGGCAGAACAGATTTTCTAAAGTAAAGTAAAAATGGACTAAACAAAGCTAAAACCCTAAACACGCTGCAAATTATAAAAAAGATGGAGTAGACAATCGAAGAACTTCAAACAAATTAGTGTGAGCAGAGCAGAGGCTGGGCAGGGATGTAGCAGTGTCCATAGAGGGGCATCTGCATAGATGAGAGGTGCAGTTTGGACTCCAAGGTCACTCTGGCACAGGAAGAGGAATCCACTTTCTTACATAAAGGTGCATAGATCCTAATTACAGTTCATGTTTATTCCCAGAACAAACAGGCATGTCAGCACTTGGATCAAGAATGGGGAGAAGGGCTCAACTGTCCCGTCAATTGCAAGGCGACCATTTGTGAAGTACTAAAGGCTGGCAATTTGCAGCAACTGGTTTCAAATTTGATTAATTCAACAAACATGCTGTCTGTCAATCCACAATCTTAAACATTGGCGTAGCTTGGTCAGTAAGATTGAGGGGGTGAGAGCTTCTAATTTCCCAACTATCACGCTGGCTTATTATGGTAAAAATGCATTATTTGAGAAGCAGAGCATGAGGGGGCTTGATTGGCAGTGGCAAGAGATAGCAGTGAGAATTGTTAATGTTAACAGTTTTAAGAACTTCAAAGAGTGTGTGAGATAGTGAGAGTGTGTGTGTTTATGTATGTCTTTGTGCGCAAGTAAAAATCCTAGGTGGAATCCGACAGCCACCTAACCATACCTGACCGAAAGCACCTGTACCCAACTATTTATTAGAGAATACATTTATTAGGGGGGGTGTAACCGCTTAAACCCCCCCCGAAGCTAATAGCCTGATCTTAAACCACCACAAAAAGTGGCACATGGGTAGAGAGTGGTATTCAGTATTCAGACCAAGATCCCAATATCATTGTTGTGTGTGGAGTTGTGGCAGTTACCCAGTCCATGTAGGCGTGTCTTTAGTATAAATATTGTTTGTAACTTTGGGATTGCACTATATCTGGTAAAAGGATAACATTCTTAACCCTTCTATAAATCTCCGTTTCAGTTTCAAACAATTAAATATTTTATTTTCTGATTAACATGAGTGTACTGCATTATATTATGGGTCCGTTCTTACTAACCATCTTCATAGGGAATAACTTTCGTCAACACTAACGTTTCCATGCATTTCACAGCAATTTGTTCTTCTTCAGGGAATTATTGTGTTTCCCTGAAGAAGCAGCAGTATGCTTCAAAACTGTAGTTTTGGGGATTGAATGTCCTCTGTGTACAGTAGAAGTGTATACATGGATTGATTAAGAGCAATATTTTATAGAAAGAAACAGTAGTACTATTGTGGTACAACATTTTATGTGTAGATGTGTAAAGAGCCTGTTGTAGTTAATATTACTCAACGAAAGTCTACAATTCTGAGGTAGTGGCTTTCCTGCTTGCGCTCAGGTTCCGATCATCCCACATGGGAAAGGGACCAGTCTCACCAGAGAATCCTGCTAGATCACTAAACCCCCTCAAACTCAAATTGGACCTCCTTCCCTCTCCTGGTCTGTCATCACACTATTACTCCTGCCTTCACTCTTCTGCCCCGTGCTTCACTGTCCTGGTCACCCGTTTTCAACCCAACGCCTGTCAAAGACATCTCCCCGCGACACACAGAGGCGGTGAGACAGAAGCCTCCTCTTCCTCCCTCTAGTCATCTTCTCTCTTTACCGCCCTACATCCCTTAATCCCCTTAGCGCTTCGAGGTAGACTTGGGACAGCAAGAAGCGCTTCATAAAGCATATGTAACCAACATAGCACATTGTGGAAGCTTATCCTGAGTCCTAAGCAAAATAAATTAAACTTTCCTACTGCATGCACCGCTGGCTGGGGGCAGAGATAGGGTTGCCTTGTTAGCAACAAGCGCTTCAGCATCTAGTCTGGGGAAGCAAGCGCTATATTAATGTGAATACAAGACAAAATATAATCTTGAGTGATCTGCATTCTGCTATTGGTCTTCTGTGAAGCTGTCTGGTGTTTCTCTGTCATTAACATGCATGTTAACAGTTACAAATGCCGTAGAAAGATCTAAAATGGAGGTCATTAGGCACATACTCCAGAAGTGCAAGCATTATTCAGAGGCACACTATGCAGCAATATTTCTACCCTTTAACCTACCCTACAGCCAGTAGGTGCATACTCTTTAGGGCGACAATTATGTCATATACAAGCCTTAATCTACATGCAACAGAGTGACAAGTGCCACGTTCTGATCAATTGAGATCATTCATTTGCCTAATTAATCAGTTATGGGTCATTACTATATAGTTTCTAGCATAAGTCATGATAAACATCATTAAACATGTATAAAAATCAGCATATCTCATTTACCCTTGATTAAGACACATGGCTTAGGTAAAAAACGAGTTAATAAGGTAATTCTTTTTACTGCTGCCGGGAGATGCAGATTCATCTTTACAATGTTTCTTCCCAACAGTTCACATTAGGCAGGGCACTCATAATTCTGACCTATGAGGTTTTTGATTTTTGATGGCCCAGCAAAGATTATTTTGCGAAACCAAGCCCATTTCTAAGAGCTTTAAAGCGCCCAGAGCACAGGTGAGAGATATCATATATGAAGCACAATATAAACTATACAATGGAATACAATAGTGAACTGCTATGGTGCACCCAGCAGCACCAGTCTTCATAGCTATGAAGTCCCCTCAGACATATTCCTTAGTCTGCCATGTCTCATTAGTGCTAGGACGCCCCTGGGGGTCAGTGAGCTTTATAAGTCTTTCTCACTCATTTTCATAGCAAGAGTGACCTTTTAGTTAAACTTCTGGCCGAAGAACTGGTAATTTAATGCTGGGTTCTGCAATGGGACAAAGGGCCACATGTAACAAGCAATTTTGCGTTCGCAAATGAACCAATTCTCAGGATCAGCCCGTTTGCGAACGCAAAAAATGCTTTTTAAATGTATCAAACCCTATTTTGCGATTCGGTAAATGGGTTTGCGATTCAGAATTTGGAAGGGGCGTGTTTAGGGCGTCCCTTTCAAATACAAAATCGTAATGGTATGTATCAATGTTTTGTGACCGTGAATGCAGTCGCAAAACATTTGCATTTTAGCACCAACTTCAAGTTTGTGGTAACCCATTCGCAAACCCCTTTGTGAATGTGTGCAAAAACTGTTTTTTAAGAGCAGGCAGTGGTCCCACCGACCACTGCCTGCTCTTAAAAAGTGAAAGGAAAACTTTTCATTTTACTTTTTGTAAAGCATCCCGTTTTCCTTTTTTCTCCATATTTATAACTACTGATTCTGGGTGATCACCACGAAAATCTCCAAGGACAGCTGGGCTTCCCACCGAAAAAGGTAGGTTGGGGGGTGTGTGTTTGTGTGTGTGTGTGCATGTGTCTACAGCTGGAGTTGTTGTGATCGTGTTAGGTAGTGCACTTTTGACTTATTTCTCTTCTTTCTGTCTCACTGTCCCTTTCCTTTGATTTCAGCTTCATGGTGGGCCTGTGTTTGGTTCAGATTGTGCAATGTTGGTGGGGTTTTTGAACGCAACCTGGTATGTAATCTTAGTGTGTGTGGTCACTGAAAATGGCTCAAGTCCGACCATGTGTTACTATGTTAAAGGCACATGCATCCCAACAGTTTGGTGCACATGTCAGAGTGTTGGTGTGGTCATTGGATCATGCTAGGAAGCCTCCACAGACCACGCTTTCATGCTCACTTCTTCAAAGAGAGAAAAATAGTTGCAAATTCTCCTGTGTTCATATAATCTTCCAATTCCAAACCCCATTCTACTACTATGATCCACAAAATAACCCTTTCTAGGCTCTTACCTCCTCTACCCCTCCTTGCATAATCTCATATCCCTTTTAATGTTCAGATCTCCCAAACAAGCCTTTCTAAACCTTTCCCTCTGACTCTTCCCCCCTCCACCTCCCCTTTTATTCATCCCAAACCTCCTCCTACTGCTATGAGCTCCAAAAAAAAACCCAAAAAACTTTCTAGACCCTTCCCTTTTCTATCCTTCCTCAATCCAACTAACAGACTAACATGTCCACAGCTCAAATTATTTTCATATTTCCCTACACTAATTCCCCACTAATCCTGTTTGGGTTCCAGAGTAGCATGCTGCCCCCCGAAAAGCGCTTCGACACCGCATCAGGGGTAGCAAGCGCTATATAAATGCAAACCCTTCCCTCTCCTATCCCTCCACTATCCTTTTTCAATCCAATCCAAATAACAAACTCACATGTCTACTGCTCAAATTAAATTAATATCTCCCTATAAAAACTCACCGCTAATCCTTTTTGGGTTCCGGAGTAGCGTGCTACACGCCGAAAGAGCGCTTCGACGCCTCGTCAGGGGTAGCAAGCGCTATAAGAAAAGCGAAATAGTTTCACATTTTATTTGTGTTCATGTAATCTTCCAATTTGTAGATTATTGTTTTAGGTGAGAGAAATAGTTGCAAATTCTACTGTTTCCATATAAACTTTCACTTCGTAGATCACTGCTTTAGAGGGAGACTCATTTTGGGATGCTATAGAGGGCAGTCCTATGAGCTCAGACCCTTGGGCACCTTTGCCTAGGCAGGCAGCACCCCAGGTGGCCGGTTTGGCTACTCATGTCCAGCCCCTTTATTATTTTCACACCTTTCAGGCCCATGCTGAACGACCTCGACCCCCAAGTCCGCCGAAGTGTGACGCGCGTGCCCTTGGTAGAAGTGCACAGTATGAACAGTAAGCAGACGCTTGTGTACACCTCTGCACCCGTGAACGCCAGCGCGAGGCTCCTGCAAACGCCAGGTAATCCTTAAGTATGAAATATAATTTCTCGAATAATTCCACGGTAATTAGCCGGCAGACCCGTGCGGGAGGAGAGCTCTCTGCACTGAATGCGTCACTGGTTTCACTTATTGAACCTGCTGCTGGAGAGCGCCGATACGCACCCGTGGCTCTCCACTTCTCTTCGGCGGCGGCGGCGGCTCCTTAGCTTTCGAGTAACCCTGCTGGATTAGTTACACAAGCAAGCAGTCCCCGAGTAATTGCTTTAAAAGCTAACAGGGCTACCCTTTCTGAGTGGCTGATTAAATGCCTGGGCTGCCCCAGAGCAGGGAGCTGTGACCAGCCCCTGACGCCCCGGTGCGCAGAGCTGTGACTGGACCCGTCTGCTGGAATGAGCACGGTGCACGTCACTGTCATCGCTTACAAAACAGGTTTCCTTGACATATTCAGCCACCGTATGTATGTGCAATAGCCGCGCACGTGTAAAAGAAGGGAAACTAGAACCACCCTCCAGACAGTGCCCCGGGGCCCCACGAGCATAGGGGCCTCGTGCTAATCTATGCAGAGACCAGAATATAAGCAGGGGCGGCTACTCCGCAGTGTGGTTGTGTAGGCTGGGCCCAGTGCACTGCTTTCCCCGGGGCCTATAATGCTGTTAAGACGGCCCTGCCTCCAGATAAGGGGTGTGCCGTATTGCATAGGTGAGATTAAGGGTGGTCTGTGGGCTCATGTGTGTTGCACAGGTCGTGTGTATTGATGGGGTGGAGCATTGTGAAGGGTAATTTGTGGGCTTGTGTTTTGCAAGGGGGAATGTGTGTCCATTGTGATGGTGTGTGGTGAAGTATATGCATGTGTGTGTGGCTCATGTATGTGGCATGGGTACGGGTTCCTGTTGGCACTCATGAAGGACTCATCGAAGAATGTCTGGGTACAAGGACGTTGTGTGGATATGTGCAGGGCTTTAAGTGGGATGAAAAAACTGGGGGGTCTCTCAAAGGGGTGTGGCCAATGTAATTAAGGGCGTGGCTTAAAGACACGCTAGCTAAAAATCTGCTCTTAGCATAGTGCGCCGCCCAACTTGTATTTTGCTGTTTCTGTCATTGCATCCAGATATATGATACAACAAGTAACATCATACCTACAACAAGTCAGGACTATTGGCTTTGTCAATGGTTGTTAGTTGCATAAGATAAATAAGCCACAACTATGGCTTGTGCATAATATTGAAAAAGCTTCCACTTAAAGCCCTTTTGACACCACAACAATGTTGCTGTTCCTGAGTTTTAAAAAGAGAAGGGAAATCCAGAGAGAAAATGACTCTCTTTAAAGGATTTCCCTTCCCCTACAACGCTCACCTGGCATGACGTCATGCCGTAACTTCTCCACTAGTGAGAAGTGAGTAGTGTGAGCATACGCACATCGATGTGCCTGCTGTCACTGCAGTCCGGAAAAAAATGGACCGCCTGTGCCAGGGCACAAAACAGAGCCCGATAGAGACCCGTTTCGAGGCCCCCTTTGAAAAACTGCCGTTGCTCAGCACCGGTGAGACCCGGCCACTTAAAGCCCTGGATATGTGTGTATGCGTGTCGGCTACATGTGAAGGCAGGAATGAACCACATGATAGAGCCACAGCATGTTTGGACAATGTCCAGCATTAATCTCTTAACTTTGGTGCCCGTGCTCTTTATATTACTTTAGATCACGGGTACTCATAGTACGGCCCGCGGGCCGGCAGCGGCCCGGCAAGCCTTCCTTGGCGGCCCGCGGACCTTGCAGACATCGTACCTGTGTTTTTGTTTTTTTACAGAGTGTCAGCAAACACAGACTCTGCTCTATGGGGGCCGGGCGATTCCAGCGATAGTCCGAATGGAGCTGCAGGGGCGCTAAGAAGTGGTGAAATACAACAAAGCCTCGTTATCATGCAAATGGCCTTTTAAAGACCTGTGAAGTACTCGGGTGCGGCTGTGTGTGTGCCTGGGAAGCTGTCTCAGCCCAGGCTGCCACACACGCGGGTGAGGTGACAGAGAATGATAGAGGACAGCAGGGTGTGAGAGCCTAGGTGAGAGGTGACGGAGGGCAGCAGGGAGTGAGAGCCGGGTGAGATGGCAGAGGGTTACAGAGGGCAGCAGGGAGTGAGAGCCGGGTGAGGTGACGGAGGGCAGCAGGGAGTGAGAGCCGGGTGAGGTGACGGAGGGCAGCAGGGAGTGAGAGCCGGGTGAGGTGACGGAGGGCAGCAGGGATTGAGAGCCGGGTGAAATAGCAGAGGGTGACAGAGGGCAGCAGGGATTGAGAGCCGGGTGAGGTGACAGAGGGCAGCAGGGAGTAAGAGCCAGGTGATGTGACAGAGAGTTGCAGGGAGTGAGAGCCAGGTGAGGTGACAGAGGGCAGGGAGTGAGAGCCGGGTGAGGTGACAGAGGGCAGGGAGTGAGAGCCGGGTGAGGTGACAGAGGGCAGCAGGGAGTGAGAGCCGGTGAGGTGACGGAGGGCAGCAGGGAGTGAGAGCCGGGTAAGGTGACAGAGGGTGACAGAAGGCAGGGAGTGAGAGCCGGGTGAGGTGACGGAGGGCAGAAGGGAGTGAGAGCCGGGTGAGATGGCAGAGGGTGACAGAGGCCAGCAGGGAGTGAGAGCCGGGTGAGGTGACGGAGGGCATCAGGGAGTGAGAGCCGGGTGAGATGGCAGAGGGTGACGGAGGGTAGCAGGGAGTGAGAGCCGGATGAGATGACAGAGGGTTGCAGGGAGTGAGAGCCGGGTAAGGTGACAGAGGGTTGCAGGGAGTGAGAGCCGGGTGAGGTGACAGAGGGTGACAGAGGGCAGTAGGGAGTGAGAGCCGGGTGAGGTGATGGAGGGCAGCAGGGAGTGAGAGCCGGGTAAGGTGACAGAGGGCGACAGAGGGCAGGGAGTGAGAGCCGGGTGAGGTGACGGAGGGCAGCAGGGAGTGAGAGCTGGGTGAGATGGCAGAGGGTGACAGAGGGCAGCAGGGAGTGAGAGCCGGGTGAGGTGTGCGTTAAGAGCCTGTGATGTGATGTTTCCCGCCAGCCTGTAGTCAGAGAGTTGAGCCAAGGCCAGGGACCTCAGGCCTGGGAGGGAGACAGAGAGGGAGACAGAGAGAGAGGGAGACAGAGAGAGAGGGAGACAGAGAGAGAGGGAGACAGAGGGAGAGGGAGACAGAGGGAGAGGGAGAGAGACAGAGGGAGGGAGACAGAGGGAGAGAGACAGAGAGAGAGGGAGACAGAGAGAGAGGGAGACAGAGGGAGGGAGACAGAGGGAGACAGAGAGAGGGAGACAGAGGGAGACAGAGTGAGGGAGACAGAGGGAGACAGAGTGAGGGAGACAGAGGGAGACAGAGTGAGGGAGACAGAGGGAGACAGAGTGAGGGAGACAGAGAGAGAGAGGGAGACAGAGAGAGACAGACAGAGGGAGACAGAGGGAGGGAGACAGAGGGAGAGACAGAGGGAGAGACAGAGGGAGAGACAGAGGGAGAGACAGAGGGAGGGAGACAGAGGGACGGAGCCAGAGAGAGACAGAGAGAGAGGGAGACGGAGGGAGACAGACGGAGAGAGACAGACGGAGGGAGACAGACGGAGAGAGACAGACGGAGAGAGACAGAGGGAGACAGACAGAGGGAGGAGGGCGACAGACAGAGGGAGGAGGGCGACAGGCAGAGGGAGGAGGGCGACAGACAGAGGGAGGAGGGCGACAGACAGAGGGAGACAGAGGGAGGGAGACAGAGGGAGGGAGACAGAGGGAGGGAGACAGAGGGAGGGAGACAGAGGGAGGGAGACAGACAGAGGGAGACAGACAGAGGGAGACGGAGACAGACAGACGGAGACAGACAGACGAAGACAGACAGAGGGAGGGAGAGTGAGGGAGACAGAGAGAGAGAGAGGGAGGGAGGGAGAGAGAGAGGGGGAGAGAGAGAGATAGAGAGAGGGAGGGAGACAGAGAGAGAGGGAGGGAGACAGAGAGAGGGAGGGAGACAGAGAGAGAGGGAGACAGAGAGAGAGGGAGACAGAGAGAGAGGGAGACAGAGAGAGGGAGACAGAGGGAGGGAGACAGAGGGAGGGAGACAGTGGACGAAGGCGTCCGCTGCAGGGGCCTGTGTTCCACCTCATGGTCACAGTTTTGTTTTGCTCTAGCCCCGCCCCTCCCCCAATGACCCCGCCCCCACCGGTGCGGCCCTCGGCCACAAACCACACTGTAAATTTGGCCCCCGAGAGAAAGTTTGTGAGTACCCATGCTTTAGATTATGCCTAAAATAGCTTTTCTCTGGAATTCATATGTTATCAACTCTATGGCTACCCTAAGTTGTCCTGCAACATTTTCTTGATTAATCCTATTGTACCTATGCTAGCTTGAGCTATTTCTATTGCTTTGTTCTGCATTTCATTAGCCTCAGATTGTTTCTACACGTTCCCCATCACCACGCGTCTTTCTATGCAATAGGAATAGTAATCAATGCAGACTGCTATAATCTGTCAGTCATACTTGTGAGCTTCTCTTATACTGATATGTCAGGATTTCTGAAACAAACATTTTTATTGGTAGGAATGGGTCACTTAAATACTTTGGGCCTGGTTTAGATTTCGGCGGACTGGTTACTCTGTCACAATGGTGAAGGATATTCTGTCCGCCGGAATATAAATCCTATAATATCAAATGGGATTTATATTTCGGCAGACGGGATATCCGTCACCGTGGTGATACAGTAACCAGTCCGCTGAAATCCAAATCAGGCCTTACGTTTTCTGGAAGAGCCATAATCCCAATTTCTGTCTGGCACTTCAATATTATGATACATCATTTCTACTCCATTCTCATTGTTTGGAGCTTGACCAGTGGATCTTACTTAGTGCACAATGTTAACAAGCTAAAGTGTAGAAACTGAGTTTGAGTGTCTGAGACAAGACTGTGGACAGATGAGCGCAGTGGTAGGCCAGAAATGCAAGGACTGATTATACATTTAGGAGTGACAAGAGTTAGAAAGGAACTTGAGCTTCAGGTAAGCAGAATGAGAAGGTCTCTGGCCATCACTGGAAACCAGCCAGGCTCCTTCTTGGCACTGAAGACATGTTATGGTTTTTTATGTCTATTAGCAGCAGTGCGTGTGCATTATGTGCCTATTGAAAATTGTGGATGTCTTAGCGTGACTGACAAGGATGGTTTTACAGTGATTCAGCTTGCTTTTATTGAGAGCCCTCCCTACATTGTCTTTAACTTGTATGGACAGCTATTTTTCCTAAGTGAAAACAGCTGAAAGTAGTGAGCATAATCACAGCCTGCAGATGAGTAAAGCATGAAACTCCCTATCCAGCCATAACCCCAAGCTCTTGGCCTTGCCCTTTAGCTACTTTACCCCAAAAAGAGGGATGGCGGAGAAGTGGTAGATGACAGGATTAGGAGATCTTTGGTCATACTAAGAATAATAACCTCTGTTTGAGGCATATGTCGCCACAAGTTGTGATTCAGTCCTAAAAGGGAGGAGAGACCTGTAGCGTATTGCTTGGTTTTCCAGCGCACTGCAACAAATTGGGAGTTTCATTGTCATACTCCCGGAAAACCAGATTCATGGAGGTAATGAGGTTAATAAGATGAGTTGTACAGACTGCAAACATGATAAAGCCTTGGAGAGTCCCACATGTAACAAGTAAGTGGGGCTAAATGTTCTCCACTGGAAACGTCCAACGTGTGTCATATAAAAAGGATCTGAACCATTGCATAGCTAGCTATCCCAATCTCACGTTACTCAGCGGTGGTGGCATATATTATGGTGTTAAAGGTGTTGAGACATCCACAGAACCAGTATGCACGAGTTACTATTTAGTTCTTAGAAGAGCAATCGTTCACTCGAAGGGATCTTGACACACTGATCCAATGAAGTGAGCTCACAGAAGTACTAAATTAATAGGGAATTAGCAAAAAGGATGGTCTTCAGAATTTTTATGAACCAGAGAAGATCAGAGATAAACTGTGTACAGACAAAGGGCACACTCAAAGCATGGGAGCAAAGCACCAAATCTCAAAGGCCTTACTGACACAAGGGTGCCATCAGACTACCAATGATGACTGGACTGGTTCAATGAAAGGTCAGCTGGATCAGGCACACTGCCTTGAATTCCACACGCTAGCTCAGTGCTAGCCATTGAAGAGAGTGATTGGCTGAGGTAACACGATCAAACTTCCGTATCCCACACAGAAGCCTACCATCCATGTGCTTCTACCGTTGCAACTTGTTAATCAGCACCTGTCATGGTGTTAAGGATGAGGGATTGCCATAGTCCACGCATAACAGAAAGCTTACACCCATGAACATGGCATGCTTCCAGGCAGGGAGAAAAGTCAAAATCTTCCACAACAGATGTTACAACAAGAAACCAGCTTGTACACCTCATTTCTCCTGGATGTCAAGAGAAAATTGTTCTTGATCGAAAAGGATGCCTTGGTTCTTATCTTTAGGTATTGGGACTGGCAACAGGCCCACTTGTGTAACCAAGAGTGCTGTCTTTTCTCCGTTCATCTTGAGACAGTTAGTGGCCATCCGAGCCTGGAAGCAATTAGCCATTCCTTCAGCTGACTGAGTCAGACGTTAACAAAATCTGATTATCGTCAGCATGGAAGAATGCTTGAAGTTAAATGAGTGAACTACTTCCCCCAAAGCTGATAAAGACTGAGCAATTTGGGGAAGAGTGCTGACCCCAGAGGACCACAGCAAGCAACAGCACCATAACCCTAAAAACACCTGGATTCACCCCAATCTAGAAACCCGAACTAGCCCTAAACCCTAATCTAGAACCTTATTTTAACCCTAAACCCTAATTCAAGCTTAATCCTCCACTCTAGAACCCTAAAAACGCCCAGATTAACCCTAATCTAGTACCCCGAGGAAGAGAAGCCAACTGAGTCCGTCTCATAAAACATTTCAGAGCAGGGACGGTCGACTCAGTGAAGCTGAGTCTGCTGATTAGGATGTCGCTTGAGCGCTAACAGCTAAAGTCCTCCATCTTTAGCCACCGTGGGGTGTGAGGAACACACCACTCATGAGGAAACCTATTCAATATGGGGAGAAGGTTAGCTTTGTCTGGGTCAGGAAGAAAGTGTTCAAGGATTAAGGACACAAATGAGTTGAGAAGCAGAGTATACATTGGGTAGAGCTCCCAAGTTTATATTATGTTTCACCGTGTGCGCAAACAGGGAGAAGGCAGTGGGGCCTCGCAGAAGGCGCACGGCCATAGAGAGTGAGGGTTTGGACCCAAACAGTCACACCTCCCGTCCCCCACAGCAAGAATGAAGTCACCTGGTGCTCCCCCCATGTCCTGAGGTGGTGTTAATTGGAGCCTTGGTGTGCAGAGCATTCACACTTGAGCTGGAAACCTATTCTGTGCAAGAATTCCCAGCTCACTGTGTGTTCGAGGCTCTTCACCGGGTCTCCGTGTGATGAGTGAAGACAACACGTGTCACATGGTAGCACCATGTGAGTTGGCAGGGCTGCGTTAGGAGAGCAGAGCACATTAGACAGAAATCAGTTCAAGAGACACAGTGATAGCGTGCTTTACGACATGTATGTATTTTAATGGAAAGCAGAGAGATCAGTACAGAATTTGAGCATTTCGGGTGAACACAGAGATAAACTAATCTAGGACTAACTAGTTCCCGACTGACTGGAAACAAAGAAGGCTGAGACTTACACTGGGTAGTGAGATCTTGAGTGGTTAATGACCATATGTAACTCACGGATGGTAAAGGGGTGAATGGGAAGAACTGCCTATAAGACATGTATACAGCTGACAGACTTGTCTTTTTTCTACATATTTTTTTGCCTTCCTGTTAGTTTATTTTCAGGGTCTTATTTTAATAACTTCAGTTGTGATGTGTGTCCTTCCTGGCATGGTGGGGTGGGTATCTCAGTCACTTTCAGATGAGGCATTTAGGGATGTCAAAAAACAAGGGCTGCTATTGTTTGAGACCAACGAGACAACCAACAGAGCCTAAAAAAGTATCTTGTCTGAGATAATATTTTTCTTTTGCATTTTTTAAGGCATAAGAGCAGGAGATATTGCTTTCATGTGGGGGTTGAGCTGTATATAGGTTTTGCATTTATTAATCTGTCTTCAGCAGTGGGAACGGTGGATGAAGATTGTCCGTGAAAGAAAGCAATTCACAAAGGTGTGGATGCGTGCAGTGTGAGGAGCAACGGTCACAGGGAGGATACTCTTGTGAAAAGATCTGATAACGCTGTTGCATGTTACAGATGTGAGAGTTTCAACATTGTGTCGCCGTGTATTTTTCACCTTCTGTTGGTAAGAAATGCAATAACGGCAGCAAAAGTAGACATTTGCTAGGGTTTGCAGAGAGAGCAGGAGGGATACAAAGCAGACAAAGGTAAAGTAGCAAGGATGGGTTAAGGGAATGATGCCCTACGTGGCAAAGGGGAATGCCAGCATGACCCTGACTGCATGTATAATATGGTGTTAGTTTTGAAAGGTGAACAAACTTACAGGAGAGCCGAGAAAAAGAACCACCTAAATGCCAATTAACTGTCTTGGTAGGATGATCGCGGACATGCTGCCTCGGGCTCTAAGTCGACCAGTGGCGTAGCAAGGGGGGGTGGCACGAGTTTTGGGGGTGGCGGCCTCCCCCGCTCTTTCCTGCAGCTGTTGCGGGGCAGCAAATGCAGGAGTCGCCAGCACCCCTCCCCGCCCCCACGCTCTTACATGTACCTGCAGCAGTGTGGCAAACGCAGGGATAGCTACGGGCGGCCAAAGGTCTAGCTACGCCACTGCCTTGGACCATTGTTACTAGAGAGGTGTTTCAACTCCGCTTCAGAGCCTACTCCGGTCTTCTTGAGCTCCTGCACGAAGCTGAAGATCTGGCTGTCCAATTAACCAACCTACCATAGGCAGGGCTAGGCACACACACCTGCTCAGTGCCAGGATACCCTTGTGGATGCTAGAGGGCTTTACAAATACACATAACACAACAGGATTCTCAAGCCTGGTTAAGTTACAAAAGGAAATTCAAAATTTGGTAAACCCATAAAATTGATGAATGTCAACGGTCATAATGTGGTGACACAAGATGGTAGGCAGGCCCAGTTCTAGTGAGTGGGCCGGGTGGACCAGGCCCACCCAAACATGAGCCTGGCCCACCCAAACATGAATGGCCCTCGCAGCGACGTCAAGAAGGCCAACAGAAAATGGGCACTATAATTTAAAACGTTCCTCTGAACGTTATTTTTCTTCTTCTTCTAGGAGTTGCGTGATTGGGCCTGGGCTCTTTCTCACAGGCACCCCCAATCACGCATCTCCTTTTAGAGAAGTGAGCTGTGTCACCGCCCACTCGTGCAGCTAGAATAGGGGCATGGCGAAGGGGACAAATCCTTTCTTTGGCACCCGGTCACCTTTGCGTGCTGCGTGGATATTTTCTTCTCTATTCAGCGCTGGAGAAAAGGCGTTTGTTTATGCCGATTCGCTTTTCCTGACCCCTTCAGCTGCTTATCAGATCGGGCTGTGAGACTGAGTTCCAACGGAGCAGTTAAGAGAATGTGTGGCTATTCCGTTTTTTGTTTTTTTTTTAAATGTGCAAAGGCCCAGCAAGATACATACTTCATGTATGCTTCGAGAATGTGTGGCTATTTGCTCATATTTTTAAAATCTGTGAGGGCCTCAGCAAGATTCATACTTTGTGTATGCCGTGTATATTTCATTTAAATTGTTTGTATCATTTTCATGACTGGCTCTGCCACAAATGCAAGACAACAGTAAAAATGTCCAGATAACTCTGGTGATTAACGATCCTGATGGAGAGCAATCTTTTGTCTGTTTGTAGTTTTGAAATGCAGATAAAATGTAGTTTATGTGGATAGCTCAGTGGGTTACTGACTTTGTTACAGAGATCCTTTTGTTACTTGCAGTTCAGAGGTTACAGTCCTAACATAGGACAGTGACCTATGAACTGTCATCAAAGAGCTGCATACAAACCTGAATTGTATAATTAGAACTTCTGTTTTTGTGTATTGCGATATAGTTAGAATTTCCCCAGTCTTTCATTATTCTAATTTTGTAATAAAGAGTTTGTTTGGGCAGATATACATTTTAATCAGTAAATCCAACCCCCCCAACCACTGGGGTATGCTTTAAATCCTGTGTTTGTGCTTCTCCAGACCTAACCCTCTTAAAACATACTGCCCACCGGTATGGATGACATGTGATTCCTACACCTGGTAATCCTCATTGGCTTATGTGACATTCCCTATAGGCTGATTTACATACTTGTATGATTCATTGTCTCTGCATAATGTGTGCGTGATATAAAGTACTGTGAAACCCTACACTACGAGTAGCGTTATACTAAAAATGAAATGCATATGAGAGAAGGGCTATGGAGAGATGAGGGGCACTGTTGGAGGGCGGCATTGAGGGAATCCGAGGAGGAGGTCATGGGGGAGGGGCTATGTAGCGATGAGGGGCACTGGTGGAGGGTGTCAATGACGTAATCCGAGGAGGTGGTCATGGGGTGTAGGGGTGGCTACGGAGAGATGAGGGGCACTGGTGGAGGATGGTAGTGAGGGAGTATGAGGAGGAGGTCATGAGGGGGAGAGACTACGGAGAGATGAGGGGCACTGCTGGAGGGTGGCAGTGAGGGCATCCGAGGAGGAGGTTGTGAGGGGGAGGGGTTTTGGAGAGATGAGGGGCACTGGTGGAGGGTGGCAGTGAGAGAGTCTGAGGAGGAGGTCATGAGGGGGAGAGGCTACGGAGAGATGAAGGGCACTGGTGGAGGGTGGTAGTAAAGGTATCTACGGAGAAAGAGGTCAGTGGTGGGGCACCAATAAAGACTTTCGCACCAGCGCTAAAGCCGGCCCTGTCATGGCCTTTCTGTTTTTGATTATTTAATTAGCAGTTGGGTGATTAGGGCCACTGTGGAACATATTTTAAAGTATGTGCTAATTATATTTACTGTTATCTTCAATGTTTTAAGTTTGAGGGTGATTTTACTAATGTTTTTTTACCGGGAATAATGAAAAAGGAGCCGGATGGTGGCTGATATGGGGCTGGGGCCCAAGGTCAGCTGTGAGATAAGGTGCACGAGAGATGAATGGTAGAAAATGGATAATCAGGCCTGGAAGGGAGTGTGCTACGGAGTCCGGGGTCAGGTGGAGGTAGTAATGAAGAGAGATTCTCTGAAGGCTGGCAACGAGGGAGGCTGAGTAGTGTTACTTGCCTGATACTCCCACCTCAGAAATCTCCTCTTCCCATCAAAGGGACCTTACATGGGATGCATTTAAAAAAGAAAAATGAAACATTTCTGTTTCATTTTTTAAGAGTAGGCAGTGGTTCGTGGGACCACTGCCTGCTCTTAAATAATATTTACGCATCCATTCACAAAGGGGAAGGGGTCCCCTGGAGACCCCTTCCTCTTTCCGAGTGGCTTACCACCTACTTGAAGTAGGTGGTAAACTGCACATGTTTTGCTACTGCAATTGCGGTCGCAAAACAATGATACATACAAATGCGGCTCGCTGTTAGGAAGGGACGTCCTTGGAACCCCACTTCCTAATACCGTCTTGCACAATAGCGTTTGTACATGCAAGCAGGGCAGGGGAGGAGTGGTGTGCCCACTCCTGAGTGCGCAAAGACTGTTTGGCCACATAAGCCCCTGGCTGGGTGGCGTCCTGACCAATTGCAGCGCTGCTTGCAGCGTTGTGATTGGCTTAGGGGAGGGAGCCTGGCTGCCTGCTTCCTGTTCATGTTTCTTTTTAATGAATATTATTAAATTAAACCCCCCTCGCTCGACCTCCCCGCGTGACCCCCCGCCCAACCCACCACTCCCCCCGCCCCCCACCCCAGAGTCATGCCGGCCGCGACTGCCACAGTGGCCCACCCAAATGCACCCTTGGCCCACCCAAATAAAATTTCCTTGAGCCGGGCCTGATGGTAGGGCGCGGAACTTCTGCCTTGTGGTGAACTGTGGACCAATGTCTGAAGAACATTAGGAATTGCCCGAAGAATATTTCCTCAGCAAAAGTAAGAACCCCAAGCCGGCTTTTCTTCTGGTGGCTGAGAGTGATGCCGATATAACAAAAAGACAAGGTAGTGGTGGTCTAAGCAGTAGCACATCCGTCCTATAAAATTACTATTTAAAAATTGAATTATTAACAGTAATGGTGCCCCTCAAGATAACAAATAGAAACACCCCACTACCACGGATGTTACCCAACGAGAATTCTACAGAAATCCCGTATCAATGCAATTCAATAAATGATTGTACCTCGGCACTCCAACAAATTAAATGCAGTATTTTGTCCCAAGTCTTCGGCTTCTAGCCTCTATACAATGGTAGAGTATCCACAACTACCAACTCACAGAAAATATCAATCGAAAAACACAGGTAGCGCAAAAATCTGTATTTAATAAAGTTTTGAAGATAATAAAATCATATCAATATTCTTCAACAACTGAAATATATTTAACACAACAAAAATACAATCGCCATGTGGAAGTTCTATTCCTAGAACTTCCCAAATGATGACAATGAATGGCAGCCGACACGTGTTTCGTTACTTTCTGTAACTTTCTCAAGGCTTGATCTGAAAAAAGACACTTGTTTCAGTCGCAGTGGATTCCCTACAATCATTAAATCTGTAGTTTACCGGACGAGGAGACAAATAAGACCCTTAGTATGGTGCCTGTCTGAAAGAGAATAATAGTCTAAAGCGAATAAGCCAGTCTTTTGCCTTAATTCGCAAGATCCTCAAACATAGTATAGAGGTGCATTCATTATGGCACCCATACAGAGAATATTTCGTAGATCCAATTTCTAATTGCCTCGTGTAAAATTTCCGAAAATTAGCGCAGGCTGTGATATGCCCTAAATTGTAGCAAAACGCCGTCGCGAGAATGGATCCTAATACATCCAGCAGAACTGCATTCTCGCGACGGCGTTTTGCTACAATTTAGGGCATATCACAGCCTGCGCTAATTTTCGGAAATTTTACACGAGGCAATTAGAAATTGGATCTACGAAATATTCTCTGTATGGGTGCCATAATGAATGCACCTCTATACTATGTTTGAGGATCTTGCGAATTAAGGCAAAGACTGGCTTATTCGCTTTAGACTATTATTCTCTTTCAGACAGGCACCATACTAAGGGTCTTATTTGTCTCCTCGTCCGGTAAACTACAGATTTAATGATTGTAGGGAATCCACTGCGACTGAAACAAGTGTCTTTTTCAGATCAAGCCTTGAGAAAGTTACAGAAAGTAACGAAACACGTGTCGGCTGCCATTCATTGTCATCATTTGGGAAGTTCTATTCCTAGAACTTCCACATGGCGATTGTATTTTTGTTGTGTTAAATATATTTCAGTTGTTGAAGAATATTGATATGATTTTATTATCTTCAAAACTTAATTAAATACAGATTTTTGCGCTACCTGTGTTTTTCGATTGATATTTTCTGTGAGTTGGTAGTTGTGGATACTCTACCATTGTATAGAGGCTAGAAGCCCAAGACTTGGGACAAAATACTGCATTTAATTTGTTGGAGTGCCGAGGTACAATCATTTATTGAATTGCAGTGATGCCGATATGTCTGGCAGAACTAGAGGTGTTGATTGTGTACTCTCTAGTGAGTCTTTTACTGACTGTGTTAAGCTGATGACCTGTAAGAGAACCTCTGTCAAGCTCAAAGACGGTGTATGATTTATTGAAAATGTCTGATGGTTTCTGGCAAAGTTCTTGTTACCCACTTCAGTTGAACTTATCTTCCCACTTTAGCATTAATGCTTTGGTGCCATTCCTCCTACCATTGGTTACCCTTTTGGTCCCTGTTGGACTTCTTTTATTCTTTGTTTTTCTCAAGTGGGAAAATGTGTTATATATAGGTTTTGCTTTTATCAACCTATTTTTTTTCTTTTACAATACTAGTTTTATATGCTTATGTGTTGCATCATTAGCTCCAATGTATGTACCAGGTCTTGATAGTTAATTCTGTGGTGGCACCGTGCCGAATAAGTGTGTGCGCTTTAATCTACTGTGTACAGACCCATTCTTTAAAAGGTAGGGAATCTAAATTCTTAAAAGCATGGTTAGACTATGACGTTTTTCTAATGCATCCAATGTGAGCTCTGCACTTCTTGCGAACACCTCTGTCATGGGTAGGTACAGATCACCATTGTCTAGAGGTTCAAGGTCAACAACAACTTTCTGGCATGAGATGCAGACTTTGACAATCCCAGAAGGAGAAAGCAGTGTGGTGTTCAATGGGGTGGCTGTGACTAGGAGAGAGAAAGGAGTCAGCAGGCATTAGGGAGAAAGTTTCTTGTCTCAGTTATGGGAATGCCATTGACACAATGTAGGGTATGTGTGTCTGTGGTACAATGGAACTTATGTGACTGTGTGTGTCCCGTGGGCCATGACAGGACCCAAAAAACTGGCCACATACTAGTCCTTTCAAGCGGGCCTACCTGGCAGTGCCAGAGTGCCCGTAACCAGTCCAACACTGAATAGGAGGACATTTGATGCTGTCGCTGGATGTCTGAGCTGTACCAGCAAGAAGACATGCAGTTCTCTGACCAGCTGGCCTGTCTCTGACAACATCAGACACCTTCATTTCAGACCTACTTCAGTGATGAAAACTGTCGAGAACAAGGTAGCAGGGAGACATCTGTTGGCATCCTGCCTTGAATATCAGGAACCTAAAACAAAATATCCTGCTGAGGGGGTGTTCTGGGTGTGTTTGGAGCTCTCCTTTAATAAAAGCTACACTGAATGTTGCTAGAATAAAAGCCACACTGAATGTTACTAGAATCCAAATGTCACAATGCACCATGTACTATCAAACACCACATCCGGCCAGGCCCTACATCCGACAAGGAATCAAAATCACATTCTTCAAACAAGTGTTGCTGGTAGAGGCACAAAAGCTCAGAGGATAACAGTCTTCGCTGTTGAACTAAGGAAGGACAAGGAAACTGCAGATCTGTTAGAGAATGTGCACAAACCATCCTGAATCATCAGAGCTTGGGGAATAAGAAAGTGACAGATCTTCTAAGGAACATCTGTCATCACGTCTGTGGTGACTCAAATACAGACAAGTCCCAAAACTGGGACATGTAGCTGATGATTTCCAATGTGCTCAGAAAGCATGCCCCGAAAATACAAAATGTTCACAACCACTGACAGATCACCAGAAGAGCTCTCATAAATGATTCAAGTTCTGTACAGAAGGCAGAGGAGAGAGATCTGACGAAGGAACTGAGAAAGATGTAGAGGAAAAATACAAATATAGGTACATGGCGAAGTAACAGGAGAGTAAAGAGTGGGACCACAGTAATATGTACGGTGCTGCGAAGTGATGTGAACGCTAGAACAATATATACGCTGGGGCGAGCATTTACACACGCTTTATACGAAGGCTCCCCAACTTCTTCAGCCAGAGATAGACCTCCTCTCTACACCACAATAGCCCTGCACTCTCACCCGTGCCTAATCTGTGCGGTGGCTGTAGGTGGTGGGCACCCGCACTCACTTTTGAGGACCACAACTTATTTTTATCATCAGACTTTGACCCAGAGCAAATGCGATTAAGGCGGGATATAGCCAAAGAAGGACTATGAGAAAGATAGGAAACCCGTGACGAAGGAATCAAAAAGAACCAGCAAGAATGAACTAAAGAGAGAGGAAGTGTAGGGTGCTGGAAGAAAGAAGCGTGAGGTGGAATCAGGGCTCAGCAGGTTTGGCATTTTTTAGGTTTTTTATTTAATACAAATTAAGCCCAGTCTCTTTCGGTCGTATCTTTCACGGCCACCATTTATCCTGATGGAACACCACAAACACTTTTATCAATCAATCAAAAATCTTTATTCGGATTTATATTCAAATGCATAAAAGAGACAAAGATCATATACATAAAAGTGGCATACCTCATCCACAGATATAGAAGAAACCATGAACACTTAAGAAGAAAGGATGGAACGAAGGGCCCGGATGAACAAGGCCTCTTCTAGGTAACAGTCGCGCTCATCGAGGGATCTCGCAGCTCATGCAGGGCTCAAAGAAGCCTCCATCACTTAAAGTGCTAGAGATCTGCCGGATTTTACTCCCACTCCTTCCCTAGTCGAGCTCGTGAGTGAAGACGCCTCCTAAGGCCTGCTTCACTTTCCCTGTAAGGAGATCAGTCAGTGGGGATCAATATTGTTTCTGCTTTTCTTCCCTACTCAGATCTCAGGAAGTGTGCTTTTCAGGCGGCTTCGATACTCTTTCCCATTAAGAGCAAAAGTAATGCATTGTTGTCCCGCTATTCTTTTTACAGTGCCTAACTCAGTGGGTGCAGACCCTTAGAGGAACCCTGCAGTTTATCAATAAAGTGATGCAAGTGAGCCCTCTCCCTCCTCTGGAGATCTAAGTGAGCCCCATCTCCCTCCTCTGGAGACCTAAGTGAGCCCCTCTCCTTCTTCTGGAGATCCAAGTGAGCCCCTCTCCTTCCTCTGGAGATCCAAGTGAGGCCCTTCTCCCACCTCTGGAGACCTGAGTGAGCCCCTCTCCCCCCTCTGGAGACCTAAGTGAGCCCCCTCTCCCTCCTCTGGAGATCTAAGTGAGCCCATCTCCCTCCTCTGGAGACCTAAGTGAGCCCCTCACCTTCCTCTGGAGATCCAAGTGAGCCCCTCTCCCTTCTCTGGAGATCCAAGTGAGGCCCTTCTCCCACCTCTGGAGACCTAAGTGAGCCCCTCTCCTTCCTCTGGAGATCCAAGTGAGCCCCTCTCCCTTCTCTGGAGATCCAAGTGAGGCCCTTCTCCCACCTCTGGAGACCTGAGTGAGCCCCTCTCCCTCCTCTGGAGACCTACGTGAGCCCCTCTCCTTCCTCTGGAGATCCAAGTGAGGCCCTCTCCCTTCTCTGGAGATCCAAGTGAGGCCCTCTCCCTTCTCTGGAGATCCAAGTGAGGCCCTCTCCCTTCTCTGGAGATCCAAGTGAGGCCCTTCTTCCACCTCTGGAGACCTGAGTGAGCCCCTCTCCCCCCTCTGGAGACCTAAGTGAGCCCCCTCTCCCTTCTCTGGAGATCTAAGTGAGCCCCCTCTCCCTCCTCTGGAGATCTAAGTGAGCCCCTCTCCCTCCTCTGGAGATCTAAGTGAGCCCCTCTCCCTCCTCTGGAGATCTAAGTGAGCCCCTCTGCCTTCTCTGGCGATCTAAGTGAGGCCCCTCTCTCTCCTCTGGAGACCTAAGTGAGAGCAGAGCACAACATTCTGAACTCCTGCATCAGGCCAGAATTCATCCAGTCTGAGGCTAGGACTACAGCCAGAGTCTGGCCAAGATTACTGCCAGGGTTAAACCAGGATTACTGTCGACATCCGGCTAGATTACTCCCAGCAGCCACCCAAGATTATACTGGCCTCAGGCCAGGAATACACCCAGCATTACGCCATAGTTATTCCCATTATCAGGTCAGGATTACTCCCAGCATGAGGCTGGGATTACTCTCAGGATCAGACTAAGATTACTCTCAGCATCAGACCAGGATTACTGCCAACATCAAGCCAAGATTACTTTTAAGGTAAGGCCAGGATTAATGTCAGCATTAGACTAGAATTAACCCCGGCTTCAAGGTAGCACTACCACCATGTTAAACTCGGGAATAGTGACACTTATTATTCATAGTGTTTAGAAACAGCAAAACATGCAGTAATAAGTGCTATACAAAATCATCGTTATTAACATTCTAAACATTATTATTGTTAATTATTATTCATATTTCATGTCAGAAGTACATCCAGCTTCCAGGTACATAATATCTGCGTCACGTAAAAACTATGGCCAGCGTAAGGCTATAGCGCAGGAGCAAAGTCCCAGGCAGAGCTACTGGGTTGGCTTTGAAGGCTTTATAGCTCGACCACTTCAAGATGGAGTCAGGCTGAATTAGGCAAGGCTGGCTAGTGCTCTGTCCACATATCCTGGGCATGTTTTCTGAATACGGAATGAATTAGTCTTAGGTCAGCCATGTGATGTGTTAAGGAGTTGTGGTAGAAGCCATTGTACATTGTAATGGGTGGTAGCCCCTTCCGCAAGCATACATGCATTTGATTATCAACAGTGGCAGCTCCTCCACTAAGGCGGAGGAGCGTTGCCCCACTGCCTTGAAGCACTAAAAAAAGGAAAAAATAAAATGATAATCACGTAATGCTATTATCATTTGATTTTGTCCTCCTGTTGAGGCAGCGTTGCGTGACGGGGCGGGGCAGGGCTGCAGGGGAGGAGTGGTAGAACCATCCTAAGTGTGCAATGACTATTTTGTCAGCCCTCTAGGGCCACCCAAAACAGTCATGCGCACTTTCCCTGTTTTCCATGCAGGCTGCATTACAGCCTAGATGAGGAACATGCCCAGGCCCCCAGCCCCTGGCTGAGCGCGAACCACAGCACTGCATTGAAGCATTGTGATTGGTCAGGGGAGCCTGGGTGCTTACCAATCACAACGAGGAATTGCAGCATTGTGATTGGTCAGGGGAGCCTGGCTGTGTTTCCTGGAGTCCGAGACGGAGTAGAGCAGGAGCGGAGACGCGGGTCCCGGCAGCAAGGTAAGTGTTTTTTTAAATTTTATTTTACAATGTGCCCCGCGCCTCTCCCTGCTACCCCCTCCCCTGCCCGCCCCGCCACCCGCGAGCCGTGCCGGCCACCACTGATTATCAAGCTGGATATTATGATTACTGCTTTGCGTGTCTTTCATGTCAGTGCCCGGTGGCTCATCCATCTAGGTTTGTGACTGTCCTGTGCTGTAAAACAAGCATTGGCTGAAAGAATAGGCAAGTAGCAGTAGGTCACAAAGTTGGCCAAGAGAGAAATAGTATCTGATCTAACATTATCTATCCAATACTAGCTGACCTCATGCACAATTATGGTAGAACCTTATTGGCAATTTGGTTCCAGTTTCAGTTGGAGTGAGGGCCTAAGAAGTGGTACCTTGCAATTTGGAGTCAGGTACAGTCAGGATATTGATGAGGATGAGGGCCTCTATTGTTCAATAGTACGATAGGGTGGCTTCACCACAGACCTACTTTAGCTAACAGTCTAAAATTATTATGGCAAAACAAGGGCCCTCTAGCCAGAGCCCGTGTTCATTGTTTAGAGAGCCAGAGAAACTATTTTCGTGGTGGGCTGTGCTTTGCATCCACCAGCATCCACATAGTCGTCTCTGTGAAGGTGCTACATGATGGTCAGAATCCCAAGGGAAAGAGGTGCTGCAGAGAAAAGAGGCTTATGGGGGTTTATCTGGATCAAAGGGTATCCATTGGCTCTCCTGGTTTGAAGTCGTTCGAGCACTAGACAGATATATTGCTTGAGAAACTGCTTGACCATACACTATAGGCCATCATTATAGTACCTAGCACCATAAGAAGAGTCAATCATCCCAACCCTTAGTACCCTACAGCTTAACCAAACTGTCCTTTCTTTATTACCTGGGCCTATTCTCCAGGAGAAATGATACTCCTCAATATTCTCTGGAAAATACTTTATTTACCCAACTTCACCTGCGAACCTCATGCTAAAAAAAAAGTCTCTCTGCCACTAAAAATCATGGTGCAAAGTAAGAAAGTCCATTTGTAGTACCCAACCATGCAACCAAAATTACAACCACAAAATGGCTATATATATTGTAAATAAAAGTCTTTCTGACTAGTAAAAAGTATTTTCTGACCCTTTCTGAGATACAAATAGAAGGGGGCATGAAAGAGGCATCCCCTTCCTATTTTGAATTTGGAAATGGATGTATCGATGGTTAGGGACCACAATTTCATTTGCAAACTAGGCCTTGGTGATATATTCGTTACTAATGTAATCTTGCCTAATTTCAGAAACTTCTCATTATGTGCTTTAAGTGAAAATCCGCTTTTATACTGCCTCAAGTAATTAGGCGCCGTTACCAGAAACAATTTACTGCGTGCACAGGAACAATGCTAATCCCCAGAACATGAGCGCCTGCTGTTTACAGCACTGCATGTTTTGCACTACTTATGCAGTGCAAAATGCTTCCTCGCTCCCAAAATGGACATGTGGATGCATTTTACATTAAAATATAGGAACAAATGTTAGTTTTGGATTTCACGTAATTCTGTGCAATTTTGTGTAATTTATTTTATAATTTATGTAACTACAAGAAAGCAAATTGCGTGAATTTTGCGCACCATATTGCAAATCACTGATCAGTTACTGACCCCAGATTTGAGATGGAAACTGATTGAGAAAAAGGACACATAGCCCTTGGGCCTGCTTTCCCTTCAGAAATTGTGTTGACAGCCTTGTGTGGAGCGGGCAGTGGTCCGGAAGACCACTTCGAGCTCCACTGATATCTTCCCAAACGAAATCTACTTTTTTAAAGCAGCACCTGTTTTGATTGACATGGGGTACTTTTATTTAAAAAAAAATCCAAGTTGGAAAGGAAAGGCAGGGACAGAAGTCACCTGTGCTTTGCAAGCCTCCATCTCTGAATTTGATGCCAATCACAAGAGGTTGCAAATTGCAGCCAGCCTAATAATTATTCATTATGCAGGTGATCTTTCAACACCCTCTGAATGTAAACTTTGCAAAGCAATCTATGAGAACATAGACCGCATCGCAAATTGCATTCTCATTTGCATAACAGTTGTTTTGCAAATAGCCCATTCATGGATTGCAAAAGGGAATGGGAGCCCGATATTTTAAAAGTCCATAGTTCAGGCCGGCAACTAAACATCTGTGTCAAACGGGCATTGTAAAACTGGTACAACTACTACTCTCTACCTTTGTCACCTTAATTGCAGTGGTGGCCGATAGAAATAAAAAGTGGTGAGCCGGGTGGAGGGAATGCGGGGGGGGAGCGCGAGGGCGGGATTAAAAAGAAATAAATTAAAAAACGTACCCGATGCTGCTGGCCCCCTCACGCCTTAGTGCTCCTCTGTTCTTACACCCAGCAGTCCCTGGGACACATCACAGACTCCCCATCCAACCCAGACGCTGCTCTCATGCTGTACCTTGCATGAGAGCAGCGTATGAATTGGCCTGAGTGCGCTGGTTTGACGCTCGCTCAGGCACAGTGAGTCTGTGCTGTTTCTCCACCCGGCTGTGAAATACAGCTGGGTTGGTGTAACCTAAGTGCGCATGCCTGTTTGGCCGGCCTAATACTTGCACACTTGTAGCAGTGCGTACCACTCCTCCTTCTAGCTTCCCAGTGTCAATCAGGATGGCCCACTCTGCCCTTGAATCAGCATTTCCAGCATAGCAAGGAAAAATAAAATGATAATAACATGTTTTATTATCATTTTATTTTTCCTTTATTCACTGCTCAGAAAGCAGTCGGGCGGTACTCCTCCGCCTTAACGGAGGAGCCGCTGCTGCTTAATTATTTGTTTTATTGACTTAATACCGACTCTTTCCTGCTTTAGGCTGATTTCCCCAACTTTTTGTTACCACCCGGCGAAGTAGGACTGGTTTAGCATCATGTCCAGTGGACGATAGCCATCCAAATGCGATGCCTTTGGGACATCACATTAGGATGTTTTGGCCCAGTTTGTACATGGCTTTATTTTACCGGAGTAATTTCTCGGTCAGGTGCACCACCGAGCTTCAGCCTTGCAAACGCAAACACTCGTCCACGCTACAAGTAGGTGCACGGGGCACCCAGCAACGGGGTCCGACAAGTCTCTTTTTGCCGTTTTTTTTTAGCACAAACCTTGCCCACTGCATTAGAGTGCTTTAAAACAGAACCAGTTTACATTACACATTCATGTTTTTTTTAATGCTTTTTGGCACAAGGAGATTAAGTGACTTGCCCAGAAAAACCTCTTGCAGATGGCGTTAGAGTACTGTAACTAATAATAATAAAACATATTATGATTTGTACAACTGCTACTGCATATACATTGAATCAATTCATCATTTTCACCACTTTTTACACAATATTTTGTTTGAAATTACAGGCATAGTTTTACTTAGATGCATGTGGTTGATTAAGTGGACAATGTCAATATTGCTGTCCCACTTTTCCCTTTGAAGCAATGAAGGAAATTGGTTCTATATCCTTTCCAAATAAACACTGTTGCGGCCCTTATATATACTGCCATGAAAGCAGGAACACTGCTACAGGACCCGGGCCAATGCACCAGATTCTAGAATAGGCATTGGCAGAATTTCGATAATGCTGGAGTAATCGGAGTAAAGTTGGTAATTCTGCGTTACTCTTTGGCGCAAGATTACTGATAAGCGATTACTTATCCTTGAGAAATTACTAGCAATTTGCAGGGAAAAATCCTACTGCAAGAACACATTTAGCGAGCGCGAGCAGCCTCGTACATTTAGCGGTTTCTTACCGCAAAATGCCTCCTCGCATCCGTTTTGGATGCAAGAGTGCATTTTGCACTGAAAAAATAGCGCTAAATGTCAAGAGTGCATCGGAGAAAAATTTTAACCCCAGGAGTACATTGAGAAACGCATGTGGCTGCTTGCGCTCACTATTTGTGTACTGTTGCATTTAGCACTATTACTAAGCACAAAATGCATCGTTGCATCCATTCTAGACACGAGGGCATATTTCTGCACCAAGAAATAGCACTAAATACAGAATTACTCTTCTCGCGTAATTCCGTGTAATCTTGTGGAATTCTTGGGTAATGCAGCGTGTTTACGCTATAAGGAATTACGCACGTTTTGCCCACCCCTACTGCAGACCCGACCATGGTGCCCAAAATATCAAAAGTACATCACCACCACGTGCAACACATCCCAGAACCGCCACCACTGCCACCTGAACTTGTATGCAGAGTGGTGCATGTGGGAGGAGTAAGTAGGGTGCACCGTCATTCACGTGTTAGGTGCATTCCGACTGTACATATATACCGGTTGGGGTTCAGCTCTCAGTCCACGAGGAATGCCCCTGTGTTCTTTCTTAAGAGCAACTCAAAAGTGATTTTTAGACCAGAACAGAACATTGGGCAGATGTACGTAATACTTGGTGGTACTCTGTGCACTATTGATGACTGGGCATAAGTATTTCTCAAAAGAATATGGAAACATTGGGGGCAGAAGGACACCATGGCATAACTGCTCATACACATCTATTTGTGTTGTGAACACAAATGCCTACACGTTATGCACCTTATCACAGATATGTACTCCATGCTGTGTCTTTTTTTAAAATAGCTGTATTATCCCCGAATGTGACTTGAATCATGTAATGCTGCTATATCTATTTATGGAATGTTTTTATCATCTGTACTTTTATGGCCGTATTTGGCCAAATAACGTTTTTGGGACTGACTGGCCTACTCGTCTCAAAGCTGTTGAAGAATGTGCCATTTAGGGCTTGTTTTTATTTGTTTTGTTATGCTATCAGCATTTGTCAACCATTAAGCGGATACTGCTGTGATCTCTATATCTGGATGGCTATTCGGCATGAATGTAGGAGTCCACAATGACCAGAGTCATGGTGGTCTGTCATCACTGGGTTTTGTCAGAGATGTGTAGTCTGGGCTGTTTGCTGTATTGTTTAGTGATGGTTTAATGAGCCTGGGTGTGTGTGTGCCTTAGGACTTCTGTCTCTATTTTTACAGTTTAATCCATATCAGTAGCCTGCCTTTACACTCAAATACTGCCACTTATTCTCTCAAAGAGCCGCGGTGAGTCAAAACAATATGGAGATTGATGCTCACAGCTTGCTTCGATGCAAGTTAAGTGAAACATCTAAAATTGGGATGAAATATCCTTGCATCAGGCAACAACATCCCTTCACTTTCATAGTACTGAAGTCAATCTGACATGTAAGACATAATGGGACCATTTTTTGGCAAGAGCGTAGACAAACTGACAGATCACTAAAGTTTTCCAGCATTGCCTCACGCAAGGGCTACTGGATGATGGACCATATTTAAGAAGGTTTTCTGGCACCACTGCAACCCTCGTGTGATGGTTTGCTGTGCTGCAGAGTCCAGTGCCATATCATTTTATAGTGCTAGAAACTGGTGGTTACCCGCTTTCTAAGCAGTTGTATGCCAAAATATCTCTAGCAAAAATATAGACTGGCAGAATCATTTATATTTTTGTAAATGATATTTAGAACACAATATTTTTGTCAGATGATATTTTCTTTACACTATTCTAAATACTCTAGTTTTTTTATATTTGGTAACTGAATCAATAAGATGGAGGAATTTGCCCAGGATCACACAATATAGTCTGAATGGAAAATGATAACTCCTGTGTCAACTGATGACGACTTAACCACAAGGTTGCGTCTCCTTAGAGGACAGGAATTATATTTGTTTGCTGGTCAGTGTGGTGTTTTGGCATTTGGAGCAAAAGAAGGATGTACAGCTCAGCAGTGGCGGCTCCTCCACTATGGTGGAGGAGTGTCACCTCACTGCTTTTGAGCAGTGTAAAGGAAAGGAAATATAAAATAATAATAACTTTCAGTTATTATCATTTTAGGTTTCCTTTGCGGGCAGGCTGCTGGTTGTATATTAGTTCTTCATGTAACATGGCTGACAGTGGTCATTAGCCCTTCCTTTGTGTTCTTACCTCCTCAGCCTCTCAGAATACCTGTGAGTGTTCTAACTTGTACCGGAGTGTTACACTCTTGTCAGTTGATGGTCTGGTCAGCTGGCGAGGTGTGCGCTCAGCTGTGTCTACAATAAAGCTACCTATAACTTAACTAGAAGTGTCCTGAAATCCATTTACAACAATTTGGCGACGATTTGGCTGACCAGACCAGAGTAGAAGTCATCACAGCTTCGAGCAGCACCTCGCACCAAGAACCCATGGCGATCCACCCATCTGCTGCCAGTAACGTTATAAAAAAAAACAATAAACCTGTGAAACAAGAGAAAACTAGAAGAAACTAAACCAAGAAAAGAAAAGAAGAAGCAAGTACCTCATACGTCACTCGCTTCAACAGTAAGTCAATTGCTGGTCTGCCCGTGTTCCTCCCCTGCATGCGTCATATAAACTGTTGACCACAAGACGGTGTATTTACACTTTGGAAGTGCCGAGCGAGAGCAAAGATCAGACCCCGACGCTAATTAATCCTGTTTGGCAGTGACGATTGACATCATGAAATGAGTTGATCGGGGGCAAAGATCGAGCCCCGGTGTGAAGGTCAAGCACTCTGAAGACTCGCACCTGAAATGTGTTGATCGTGGTCAAGGATCGAGCCCCGGTGGTCTTTAAACGTGTTTGGCAATTTTAGCACAAAACGAGAAGAGAAGGAAAACCCTCTGGAGGCACTCCTGACGTCACTCTTACAAAACGTGAGTCAGTTACCGAGTGCGCGTGCTTCCTTTTGCATGCACGATCTCTGCATGATTAAAACGTTGCCAGGCAAGTGTCACGTGCTTCCTTCTCCATGCGCATTCTCCGCATCAGCAAAACGTTGCCAAGCAACAGCGTCGCAATACTGCAGCGTGATTGAGAGGAGCTTCGCAGCTGTAAATGTCACGACGCTGCGGCCAAAAGAAAGTTGAAGAAACTGATCGCAGGCACCCAGGACCCCGTTGCTAATTAATGCTGTTTGGCACTTTTACATAAGGTGATCGGGCACATAGACCGGGTCCCGCTATGAAGTGTTGTTGGGAGCGGATATCGGACCCTGGGACAATGTGTTGGTGTTTCTACTTTGAAAGGTGAGCACGAAGATCGGAAGTTACTTTTGTTAGTCAGTGACTGTGGCACTTTTGTTCAGAATAGTTTTCTTCCTGCCGACGTCTGTTAACCACATTATTTCTATGGTCAATAGTGTTAATTAAAAGCTGATGATTACATAGAATATCGCTGAGTGAATATCGGAAGTGGGTCAGAGTGCCCTACAAACCAGAATGGCGACAGAGAGATAAAAAAGGGCCAGACAGTCCAGAACAGAAGCTAGAATTAAAAAAAAAAAAAAAAAAAAATAGTGGAAAAACGGTTGTCCTGCCCAGCAGAGCAACATTGCCCAGTCCAGCAGACCAACAAGTTTCTAGTCTGCCTATTCATTTCACCAAGCCTCTAAACTCTTTCCTTAGTAACTACAGTGGTCACAAGGGTGACGGAGTGACCCAGTACCAAGGAAGCATAACTAGGAACGTGACTGAGATATCTAGCACCAAGGAAACTAAACCTGAAACGAGACGGAGAGACCCAGTACCAGGGAAATAAAACCAGAAACGTCTCGGACAGTCCAGAACGGGGGCAAAAAGCCGAAAACTAGGGTCAAAGATCCCAAGGAACCTGAACCGGGACACAGAACTGGGTCAAAACGGGGACAAAGGTCCCAGAACCAGAAAAAGGAGGGGACAAAGGTCCCTGAACCAGTACCAGAGGGGACAAAGGTCCCAGAACCGGCAATGGACAAAGGTTACAAAACCAGTACCAGAGGGGACAAAGGTTCCAGAACCGGCAAGGCACAAAGGTCCCAGTACCAGAGGGGACAAAGGTCCCAGAACCGGCAAGGCACTAAGGTCCCAGAACCAGTACCAAGAGGGGACTAAGGTCCCAGAACCGGCAATGGAGAGCCTGGATAGAGCCCAGAACCAGGTAAAAAAAAAAAAAAAAAGCAAGACTGGGCAGTGTTCCCACTACCAAGAACTTACACTCGAAGAATCAAATCGACAGGAGAACTCAAGCTTGAAATGTTACTCAGTGTTGAAGCGCAGAAATGATTTTACAAACTACTGAGTATCTAATAAAAAAATGTTTTTTATTATAAAGGACGTTGTGATCATCTTTCAGTCCGAAGCACTTCAAGTAAGATTAAAAACTCATAACATCACATGCGGTACTGCACTTGGAAATCTCGAAGAGGTACCCAGGACTGTGGTATCTGCTGTTGGAGTTCTACGGACCTCGCAACTTAACATTAAAGAAATCTGTAACTAAAGCATGGAGCCATCTGTTGAGTTGTTCATCTCCAACTTGGAGCGGAAAGCGGTGGTGGACAGAAACAGATTGATGAAAGTGAACTGTCTCTTCCTGTTTTTGGTGGACAAGGACAGATTGGAGAAAGTGGACTGTCTTTTCCTGTTTTTGTCAGTCTAAGGGGAGTAGGTGGTGGTGGTCTGTTATTTGTTTTGGGCGATGTCTCTCACCTCACCCTTCACTCTTTACCCCCAAACGCTCCTTTGCCTTCGCGAACTAAAAATAGTTCAAGACGTCGTAGACCTCCTATCTGTCTTAATGATTATTGTTGTCTCCCATACATTTAGCTTCATTTTTGTGATATATTTATTTATTTATTTCCTTTTTTTCTGTAAAGGAGGAAGATGTGTTGTATATTAGTTCTTCATGTAACGTGGCTGACAGTGGTCATTAGCCCTTCCTTTGTGTTCTTACCTCCTCAGCCTCTCAGAATACCTGTGAGTGTTCTAAATTGTACCGGAGTGTTCCACTCTTGTCAGTTGATGGTCTGGTCAGCTGGCGAGGTGTGCGCTCAGCTGTGTCTACAATAAAGCTACCTATAACTTAACTAGAAGCGTCCTGAAATCTATTTACAACACTGCTCTGCTCATGGAGCAGTGCAGGGGTGGTTTGCCCACTCCTAAGTGCGCAATGACTGTTTGGTCGGCCCTCTCGGGCCGCCCAAACCAGTCATGCGCAATTTCCCCATTCTCCATGCAGGCTGCATTATAGCCTGCGTGGAGAACAAGCCCAGGCCCCTATTCCCTAGTTGAGCGTCGAACCAGGACGCTCAAAACCAATCACAACGCTGTGTTGCAGCATTGTGATTGCTCAGGGTGGCCTGGGTGCTTACCAATCACAATGCTGTATTGCAGCGTTATGATTGGTCAGGGGAGCCTGGCTGTTCTTACTGGCTTCCTGACCCACAAGGAGAGTAGGAGCAAGGAGCAGAGACGAGGGACCGGGAAACAAGGTAAGTGTATAAATTATTTTTTTTAATTCTGTTTTACCTTGTGCCCCCCCGCGCCCCTCCTCACCCTCCCCCCCAGGCCCGCCCCGCCACCCACGAGTCATGCCGGCCACCACTGCAGCTCAGCATGGAATAACAGGGTATCAAGCAGGCTGAACCCCAAGAACTCCAACAGTAGGAGAGGCTGCAGGCAAGGCTCTTGATCACCAGCTAATCTACACTAGGGCCCCTCTAGATTAATGATCACTGGCTAAGCTACACCAGGCCTCACTACTTCATCCACACTACCACAAGGGTTTGTTACAAGGCTCAATTATTTACTTCACACATGCATCTAGAAGTTTGTTTTTCCCTTAATTAAATATTTCCCAGCATTTATCCAGTTTTGGAAGTAGAGTAGGAGGGAAGAAGCAGATTCCGCCCGCCAAGTAGACCACGCAGAATTGGCAAGATCTAGTCTTGGCCATCAAAAGAAGATCCTTAGGAGCCCAGGGCCTAAGCTCTGGAACTCTGTCTGTCCTTGACTCCCAGCTTAAGGCCACTACCTTCAATTCAGAATACTCCTGAAAATGTACCTTTTTGTGCAGGGCTCGGCCAGAATCTTCTACTCGCTGGGAGTGAATAAATTATGCCAGGTTGTAGGCTTTCCCCTGCATCTGCTTGGACTTTTATCCCCCCCACCCCCGTTATACATTTGTAGCTTTTCCATTCCTTCTCTTTTGCTTCCTTCTAGTGCTTTGAAGTTCACCCAGATGACACATCTGAGCTATAAAAAATAATAGTAAGAAAATATGAAAGTAAAGCTCAAACTAATCAGCTTGAATCAGCTTTTTATCCATCCAATTCGAGAAGAAAAGACGCAAGGCTGGGAGACAGGTGTATCGTGATGAAACATGACGTGCACAATAGCACAAGACCCGATGGCTGATGGGAAATGGCGGGAAGGCGGAGCTTTCCTTAAACACAAAAATGGCGGGAAGGCGGAGCTTTCCTCCAACCTGGAATGAACGGCGCGCAGTCAGACGAAATCAACCTTCCGCTCCCCCTGAGGAAGAGATGCTTCAAGCCAGGACATCCACGCGAATGCATATCGGAAATCTTCGACATAAAGGTTTTATGTGTTCCTACATTCAGGGGTTGGCTTGGAGTCAGCCAAGAGAGCGCGGGACGCGCAGAGCCACTAAATAATTCATAAGAGAGCCAGCAACATCCTCTCCGGAATCTAGAGCCAGAAAAGCAGGATTCACGGTCCCCAGTATACAGGCTCTACAAGCTCTTCACAGGCTGCCAAGCTAATGGGAGGAGTTCCACTCCGTGCACCTGCCTGAGCCCACCCAGAATCCCCTTGCACGCGGAGATTAGAAAGAAAGAGATAATCAAATTCAGCATGAAACTCACTCTCGGAGTCAAAGAGCTCAAGGAAAATAAATTGGCAATGATTCGGTTTAGGAGAGGGAAAAAGCCAACTAAACCGTGCCTGGAAATTGAAAGTATTCTGTCAGGGAGGAAAAAAAACCACAAGGAAAGCTATACTATGGGCAAAATGAGAAAAAAAATGAGGCACAAGCATTGTAGAAGTGGCGGGGACGTAGGCCAGGATGACATTTATTTCGCTAGCATAATGTCGTAAAATTCCCAAGTAGGGTTTTAGGTAGTTCAAATATATTCTTTTTTTGATGAATAGGCTTTATCACATAATTTTTCTACAGGTGGGAAACTGGTTTGTGGAGAAAATGTCTTGCAGGAACTGTGAAACTGAGGTGTGCTCGAGCATCTAGATGTTTTCTGCCTGAACAAGTCTCCCGCCGGTATCTGGCAAGGTGAGCCATCAAGTGAAAATTATGCGTATTACGTGATGCAAAAAATTTAGCAATTTCACAGACTCCTACAGGAGAGAGAGGACAAGTGAAGATGATTGGGTGCAAAAAAAAAAAAAGACTGAGAAGGTAATCGGTATGATGGAGGGATAAAGAGCACTAAAAAATATAAGTATGGTGGAGTTTAATGATGGTTGTACGACGGAACAACGCCGGGAAATACATTGCTTGCCTTAACCATGCCTTTTTTACCCTGAATTTTTTTACGACGCATATGCTTATACAACGTATGCCACTACCACGCATTGTTCATATATATATAAAAACAATGTATTTCTGGGGAGACCCCACCTTACCTTAAATGCGTGGTAAAGGCATGCATTGTAAAAGCATACACATGGTAAAAACATGCATGCTAAAAAATGCATGGCAAAGTCAAACATGGTAAAAACCTCGTTGTAAAGGCTGTTTCTCGTAAAGATCATTGGTTGTTACACACTTAGGTGGCTTCTTAGCCTATTGCATTGCATTGCAACATTTAAATAGCACTTTCTACCTCTATGACGGGTGCAGAAACGTTTGCCCACGTGGGTGGCATGCTACACCATGAAGGGCATGTGGTTGGAGGTGTGTTGTCTTTGTTTTGATTGTATGTGGGAAGTATTTTCATGCTGTGAGTGATGACCACCAAGGTGCGGTTATTGTGTCGGGCCTGCTGTGATGGACTCAGTTGACCAGCGGCATGAGGCAGATCTCTTCAGTTATTTCATGCCTCATCAGTAGTTGATGGGCTGCTTATTGCTGTGGACTAGTACACTACTGGGTGAAATTCGGGACCTACAGTAATTTTGTCTTATGTGAGCGTAAGACAGTCGAGCAGTATAAGGGAATTATTATGCAGCCTGTATGAGCTCCAACCTTCCAAACTGTAGGTAGACTACAATAAGGGGCATGCAGCGTGCATGAGCACGTCAAGGGAGCATCAGGGGCTGTAATAAGACTAGCGACTCGAAGGCTTCCATCAGCAAAGACACAGCAGCAGCAGACATCGACCTGTTCAGACCAGTTCGCTTTCAACTTCTTTCATGTCAAGGGATTCCTGCTCCATCAGCACGTGTCCAATAACCTGGGCATGGGTCTTCCCTGGGATGTGTGAACACCCTAAACATTTCATGTCCCGTAATCAGTTTATGACTACTTTACAAGTGCCCTTGCAGGATGCATACTTGTATGTATGTGAATTACTTGCCTTCCGATAGGCAGTGTCGATAATGACAGCACATGTATTAGATTGAGTCTCCTGTTTTTGGCTTGGAACATCCCAAGTTAAATGCATCAATCCATCATAGACACTTTGTTTTTCCAAATCAAATGCTTGAATTTGACAAGTAGGATGTTAATGGGATAGCTATCATTGTAGGGCAGATGTCCTGTATGTCTTCCTCTTTGCTTCCCTGCCTCATTTAGAGTGCAGTGGGGCCACTACTGCCCCCCCCGATGCTTGGAGTCATTTCTCTCTAGGTTCAACATATAACCTGATGTTATTCTTGAAGGTGGGCCACCACTTTGGGGGTCTGTATTCAGGAAAAACACACATGATGACAGACCTACATGTTGTCTACTTTAGGGCATGGATTAGTTGGTTCTGTCCATGTGGAGCCGGAGAATATTACATTGTTCAGGATTCAAGGTGAAATAAAACATCATTCAAGCCAACTCCTCACATCTGTCCAACTCATCAAAGCTCCACAACAACCACAGCAGTGTTATCTGGCTTTAGACTAGAAAAAGGAAGACGGACAGGGTGCCATCCTTCTGCTGCTAGCAAAAGACACACAATTGATGGACGGAATGCAGAACAAATCAAAACATTCACCCCCAGTCAAGAGATCTGGGTCAAATCCATCATTCTTTTGCTCACCATGCCACCCCAGTTTAGACCTGGCCATATGCAAATCAGTCTTGACCCTGTGCCTCATGGGAACAGTCCAGCCCGAACTGCCAAACCAGGTCCTCCCTGGACCGGAAACAAGCATCCTAGGACCGGTTTCGGGGTTTCACCCCTCTTCAGCCAGGATAGCTTGATTCCAGTGGCACAGTGAGCCCAGGACCCACGTCTGGGCATACCTGGCGCACTTAGGGCGAGAAAGCAAAAGACACAATTGATGGACGGAATGCAGAACAAATCAAAACATTCACCCCCAGTCAAGAGATCTGGGTTAAATCCATCATTCTTTTGCTCACCATGCCACCCCAGTTTAGACCTGGCCATATCAAATCAGTCTTGACCCTGTGCTTCATGGGAACAGTCCAGCCCGAACTGCCAAACCAGGTCCTCCCTGGACCGGAAACAAGCATCCTAGGACCGGTTTCGGGGTTTCACCCCTCTTCAGCCAGGATAGCTTGATTCCAGTGGCACAGTGAGCCCAGGACCCACGTCTGGGCATACCTGGTGCACTTAGGGCGAGAAAGCAAAAGACACACAATTGATGGACGGAATGCAGAACAAATCAAAACATTCACCCCAGTCAAGAGATCTGAGTTAAATCCATCATTCTTTTGCTCACCATGCCACCCCAGTTTAGACCTGGCCATATGCAAATCAGTCTTGACCCTGTGCCTCATGGGAACAGTCCAGCCCGAACTGCCAAACCAGGTCCTCCCTGGACCGGAAACAAGCATCCTAGGACCGGTTTCGGTGTTTCACCCCTCTTCAGCCAGGATAGCTTGTTTCCAGGGTCAGACTGATTTGCATATGGCCATGTCTGAACTGGGGTGGTGGAGTGAGCTAAAGAATGATGATGGATTAAACCCAGATCAGTTGACTGGGGTGTGTGTTTGATTTGCTCTAACGCTCCGTCCATCACCCCTTTGGTCTCGCTTTGTTCGCCCTAAGTTGGCAGGGTATGCCCAGACGTGGGTCCCTTGCTCACTTTGCCACTGGATTCAAGATAGCCTGGCTGATGAGGGTTTTGAACCTGAAACCGGTCCCAGGATGCTTGTTTCCGGTCCAGGGAAGACATGGCTTGGCAGTTCGGGCTGGACTGTTCCCATGAGGCACAGGGTCAGACTGATTTGCATATGGCCATGTCTGAACTGGGGTGGTGGAGTGAGCTAAAGAATGATGATGGTTTAAACCCAGATCAGTTGACTGGGGGTGTGTGTTTGATTTGCTCTAACGCTCCGTCCATCATCCCCTTTGGGATCGCCTTGTTCGCCCTAAGTTGGCAGGGTATGCCCAGACGTGGGTCCCTTGCTCACTTTGCCACTGGATTCAAGATAGCCTGGCGGATGAGGGTTTTGAACCCGAAACCGGTCCCAGGATGCTTGTTTCCGGTCCAGGGAAGACATGGCTTGGCAGTTCGGGCTGGACTGTTCCCATGAGGCACAGGGTCAGACTGATTTGCATATGGCCATGTCTGAACTGGGGTGGTGGAGTGAGCTAAAGAATGATGATGGATTAAACCCAGATCAGTTGACTGGGGGTGTGTGTTTGATTTGCTCTAACGCTCCGTCCATCATCCCCTTTGGTATCGCCTTGTTCGCCCTAAGTTGGCAGGGTATGCCCAGACGTGGGTCCCTTGCTCACTTTGCCACTGGATTCAAGATAGCCTGGCTGATGAGGGTTTTGAACCCGAAACCGGTCCCAGGATGCTTGTTTCCGGTCCAGGGAAGACATGGCTTGGCAGTTCTGGCTGGACTGTTCCCATGAGGCACAGGGTCAGACTGATTTGCATATGGCTATGTCTGAACTGGGGTGGTGGAGTGAGCTAAAGAATGATGATGGATTAAACCCAGATCAGTTGACTGGGGGTGTGTGTTTGATTTGCTCTAACGCTCCGTCCATCATCCCCTTTGGTATCGCATCCTTCTGCTGCTAAGCACAAATGATCTGAAACTCCATCCCCATCCAGATCCACCAGGCTCCCTCCGTTTTCCACTTCTGCAATGAACGGGAGACACTTAGCGTGAAGCGATGTGTCAGTCCTCGAGAAACCTTCTTTTGGGTACAGAAGTGCCCTCACATAGACCCTCAACTTCTTCCCTCTAACCTCATACCAACCACATTATTCCTCTCATCCCTCCACTCCTCTTCTGTACCCCATCACTCTACTTTACCTGCAATCTGAAAACTGGCCAGTGTTTCAGATAATTGTAAATGTTTTGCTCTGTTGATTAGAACTGTACTAGTTCCGATAGTATCATGTAATAAAAAAATCCGAAACAAAAAAAAAAGAACATAGATTTGCTTACAAAGAGGTGTTTTGGGTCAGCTCTTTTCATTCATTGTTCCGCATAAGCGTCACCGACAATAGCATATGCTGTGGCCCAGTGGGTCAGCCCACTTCAGCCATTCGCTGCATTGGACTTTGAGTGATAGCATTTTAAATGATCACATGTGCACATCCACACAAAAAGTAGTGCTCTTCAGTGAGTGGACAGTCTTGACAGTGAAACTAATAGAAGACCCGCCCATCCCAAAGGAGCAAGCACAGGCATGGAAGGCACAAGCTCAAAGTCAGGCATTTTCAGTGTTACTGAAGTTGCAACCTCCGCATGAGAAATGTGTGGGAACAAAAAAAATGATGGAAATATGTATACGTATAATGCAATCTACCAACACATTATGAGAATCAAATTGAAATAGATCCACTATAAATTGGTCATCAACTCCATTCCTGACTCACTTGAAAGGCATAATTCTTGGAGCTGTGCAATCTTGTAAGCCTACTGTGCAATAATTTACCTTTCAGGTATCTGGCAACATTCACAGCAGGGAACCATTACTGAAGATCGCTTTTTTCAAGAAAGAAGCTGTCCAGCTTTTAATGTTTGATGTTATACTGTGATTGTTAAAACGCTTTTATGTAACAGCTAATATCCAATAAGCTTCCGTTGAGCGGCTCTACTGTTTAGAAGATGCGCTAAAGCCCTTGAAGTCTCTTGCACGTGAAAAGTAAGACAAGGGTTATTCAAGACTAAGCTTGTGGCAAACAAAGTTTTGTTTTGTGTTTGTCCCCAAGGTACTTGCCCTGCCAGATATTCAAGGGTGGCACCATGCATCCTGCCCAGTGTCGTAGCAAAGGGTATGTGAGGGGAGGGGTCTGCGCCAGGCGTCACAAGTTTTGCGGGCTGCGGCCTCCCCCAGCTTTTACCTGCTGTCTTCTGAGCGGCAATCCCCCCGCTCTTCAATCGCCCGCCGCAGAGCGGCAAACGAAACGCAGAAATCTCGCCAGCACCCCACCTTTCAATGCGGCAAACGCAGCGACCGCCATGGGCGGCCGAAGGGCTAGCTACACCACTGAGCCTGCCTAATGTTGAGAAACACTTTTGGATACGCAGAAACTGCTCATAGTTAGTTTCACTTTATGGAATTACCACAAGAGGCATTTGATTAGCATTAGGCCTTCAAGAAGCATCACATTATACTTCATGTCTATAAAGAGCCATTAGCCAAAGTCAGGATTGCTCCCAATAAACTTCGCTATCTTTGATCCTGCAGTCAATAAACACCTAGACCAATGGTTCCCGGATTCCAATAATGATTCAGTGGGGGTCCCCAGATACTAGTAATAATAAGTGGGAGTCCACAGAAGTCAAGAGGATAAGTACTGCTGACCTAGGCAATGATGAAGTGGTGCAACCAAGATCTCAAGGATTAAATTTGCAGGGATAAATTAATATCACCGACTATCTACTGCATTTACGGTACTGAGTGATAACTATTCCAAGTTTAGGTCTTGTGTCAGTTAGAAGCTGGCAAATGCATTTGTCTATTGAGGCATTGAAGGCATCTTTCATTAGGATGTTACAGACAATCTTTGGTATTAGGAATAGCTATTTACAGCACAAGAAACTGATAAAGCTTCTCTTAGCAAGTGCTATGCTAAGAGAGCTGATGTATGTATACAATACACCAATAAGTTGGTTCTAAACTCAACAACATCAACACAGAGGCTGAATCCCATTGGAAGAAAAAGACGTGTACATCTGGACAAGTCAAATGAAATCCAAACAAAGGACAAATATAAACAATGACCAGGCAACTGAAACCCATATGAAGAACAATTGTACACCCAAACTAGGCAAATGGAAAATACACAAACGAGAAAAGAAAACCTGATTATGCATATTTGAAACACACATTTGGTCCCTCATAGCGAGTGATAGAAATACCCCAGAGTGTTAACTTCTAGGGAGATGCCCTTAAGTGCAATTTCAACTGTCCTGGTGTTCCTGGCACAGTTTCACTGGATGCACCTGCACACTCAGTGAAACCACTACAAGGCAGAGGCTTAAGGCAGGAACACAGCCTGGCCGTTGCCCAATCTTTGCAGAAGCAAAAGCTTCATACAATGCTCCTCCAAGGAGGCCCAGGCTGTTTCAGTAACCTCCCTCTACCCTCCCAAACAGTACGCCGAGTAAGCACCCGGCCACATCCAGAGTCCCTGCCCGAGGATCTGGCTTGGAGCAGACAGGGCCTGCACCAGCCCCAGCAGCTGCACAGAGGGTAAAGACTATTGAGGCTACTTCCTCTCTGTCGGTGGGTGCACGGCCAACCACCCACCTCCCTATCCCAGTCAACAACTGCAAGTCTGACCCATCAGGAACAACCCCGTTGCTATAGCCACAGCCCTGGCACAGAGTGCACCACCACCCACCCAGACCACAAAATTGAAAGCAGACAGCACTATCCCTGTCTGGCCCTACCCAGCCATAGCCTGTCCTGACCCCCTAACATCTACCTTCCACCCTACTGGCTCTCCCATTTACATTTTTCTCAGGTATCCCCACGCCAAACTATAGCAAACTCATAATGAGGGCTTTACTGCCAGACTCAGTAAATGTAATAAGAAACAGCTAGCACCAAGTCTACATTACACTATAGGCTATGGGTAAAATATGACTACAGACTGGTTTGATTAAAGACAAAGGTTGAGTCTCCCAGTGTTACCCAATGTCTCTTTCTGAAGGCAATGCTGACCATGTGCTTGTGCCAGCTTTACATCAAGACAGCCAACAACAGATTTGTTCATAACCATTCTGTGTTTGAACCTGTGCCTCAAAGTGGTGGTTTTGGCCCCATTGCCTCTCCGCTGCTCACTCCTGCCCTCTACTCTGCCTCCTTCTGCTCATCCGGACCATTATTTTGCCTCTTTCTGCTTGTTTCGGAACTTTATTTTGCCTCTTTCTGCTCGTTTCTGACCTTCATTTTGCCTCTTTCTGCTCGTCTCTGACCCATATCTTGTCTCTTTCTGCTAGTTTTTCTGCCTTCTCTCTGCACTTTCTGCTCATTATTTTGCCTCTTTCTGCTAGTTTCTGACTGTTATCTTGCCTACTTCTGCCTCTTCTCAGCTCATTATTTTGCCTCCTTCTGCACGTTTCTGATCTTCATTTTGCCTCTTTCTGCTCGTTTCTGACACTTATCTGGACTTTCTGCTTGTTTTTCTTCCTCTTCTCTGCACTTCTGCTCATTATTTTGCCTCTTTTTGCTCGTTTCTGAACCTTATTTTGCCTCTTTCTACTCGTTTCTGACCTTTATTTTGCCTCTTTCTGCTCGTTTCTGACCCTTATTTTGCCTCTTTCTGCTCGTTTCTGACCCTTATTTTGCCTCTTTCTGCTCGTTTCTGACCGAGGTTATAAACTTTAGCTTTGAATTCTCAATGGACATAAACTGCGCCCAGTACTATCTGGTAACAAATGTAAACAGTTCAGGACTTCAGTTCATCAGACGTTAAAAATAGCTGCACTTTTATCATGTTTGTCCTGAAGAGGTGCTCATGCTCACAGAGACATGCAGACCGTGACAGAGAGAGAGAAAATGCTGTGGGAGTTGGATTGCACGTGTTTGCTTTGGAGACTGTGATAGTCTATGCCTCCACCCCCCAAAAAACAAACAAACAATATAAGTTAATTTCAAAACACTTACTGGCACCACATAAGCCGAATACAAACCCACAAATGCAGCCCTCCACTTTGCACATTCGTCTTTTTACTCCTCACTCCGTGCCTTTCACCTTTGAATGGGTTTCTCCCAGGTGGACATGGCCCACGCTCAGCCGGGCCTCGGCTGCTTCTGGCAAACTTTCTCGACAACTTTAAATTAAAAAGTACCCTGAAGTCTGTGTTGCATGTGGTTTGTTATTGCATTCCTTGGAAAGTGGTATCCCTGAAGCATCATCCTTAAATATACTGCATCTCCCTTCATTCTACCCTAACGCAGTGACAGCCTTACCAAAATCACATTATCTAAAGACTTCTGAGGGGGGTTAAGACTTAGTGATGCTAGCTCAATTGGATTACAGGTAATAGTCCTAGCTAGACCTCTGACAGGGCTGTCCCATTGCTATGAAATGAATCAGCAACACAATACACAATTGCCAATTTTGATTTTCAGTGAAAACACTGGCCTGATATAATTACAATAGTGGTGATTTATTATAGAAATTCAAATGCAGCAATACAAACAACTGAATATTCTATGAAAACACAATGAAAATTAGAATCTTGCACAACATTTTGAACCATCAAGACATGTGGCAGAGCAGGCTCTTGGAAGGACATGCTTCCCCATCGCAGGCAGAAAGACGAGCTTAGTGTAACCAGAATTATGTCCCTGGGAATTCTAAGTCTTGATTTTCAATTCAATTCAATTCAAATTCAGCTTTATTCAATTGTAAGATATTGCAATCATAAAAGCAATTCGTACACATTATAATCATATTAAAAGACTTAAAATTAAATATCGATTTTTCAAATAAATTCATTAAAAAAAAATATTTGGGCAGCAGCTATGATCATTATATCGCGCTTAATAACATCAATTAAAAATTAATAACGTTTCATTAATTCTAAAAACAATATTCTTAAAAAACAATTCCTCATGATATTATGCTCTTCCTATAGCTGACCACTTTTTTTAAAAACATCGCAATTTTCCAAATCATATTAGCATTGTCCATAGTTTGTAATGCGATGTAAGCTGGACGACATTTTCTTATCCCCATAGTTCTCAACATTGGCAGAATCCAGACTTTCCTAATGAAAGTATAAAATCCACAAAAGAAAATAACATGGATAGTGGACTGACTTGAGCAATTATCACAGGGACAGGGTATCATAGTTCGGCTCCAGTCATTCATATCGGGAAAACTAATAAGTCTGTGTACCATTCCAAGCCTGAATCTTGTTAGTAGGAATCTGTCGTATCCTTCTGATACTATCGCCAAATATGGCTGAATTTTAAAAACACTTAAAATCATTTGATTTTCCAGTACCGTGGGCTTTAATATTTCAGTCGTCAACCGTGACATTTCCAACATCACAAGACCCTCTTTTTTAAGTCTTTCCTACGTACCGCTTGCATAGAATCAGGATCAGTGAAATACTCCAAATGTCCCAGATTCTGCAGGAATTTTCGTACATAACTGACCCAGGGTATCCTTAAGACTTTTTCCATTTGTAAAATATCCTTTAAAATATCCCTGTTTAGCTTGGTTTCTTCTTTTGTCCATACTCGGTGCCATAAAAGAACCGGCTCCAGTTTAATGAGATCAGACAAATAAGTTAAGCCCAGTTCAGCGTGGCACACATACGAAGAGGTTGATCTAGGTACTGACAATATATATCTTAGAAAATTATTTTCCACAAACTGTAATGACTGGGTATTTGCAATACCCCACACCCCTGAGCCATAGGTTACAGTTGAGATACTTTTTGCCTGGTAGATCTGTAACAGCTCTACCGGGGTCTTCTCCTAACTTTTTTGAAAATTGGGCGAGTGCTGAGATAGTTCTAATAAAACTTAATTTTTAGCTCTAACTGCCTGAACCCATGAGTCATCTTGGTGAACCGGTATTCCAAGATATGAAAAAAGTTTTGTTGCCTCGATTTTTCGATCACCTATGAACATCTCACGACATTTTTTACTGCCCCTACCACATCTCATGACATATGTCTTAGATGTATTCACCGTAAGTCCTAATTCATTCATAAATTCATTAAAACCATTTAAAACTTTTTGTAGACCTACTTGAGTTCGTGACAATAAAACCGCATCATCAGCGTATAGAAGTGCGGGGATAGGACGACCATTTATCTTGGGGTAGTCAACCTGTTTCTTAATCAATGCTTCCTCTAAATCATTTATATACAAATTAAAAAGGAATGGGGCAAGGACGCATCCTTGCCTAACTCCCCTACTTATTGGAATTGAAGTTGTACATCCACCCTTAATGTCAAAACGAACTTTCGTCTGAGCATTACAATAAAAACGTCGTAAAAAATAAATAATTTGTTGTTCGACGCCTATCTTTTCTAAAACCTCCCAAAGCTTGGCGTGTATTACAGAATCAAAAGCAGCGGTGAGGTCTACAAAAGCTAAAAACAAACTTCCTTTTTACCCGTACATACTTTCCCATCAGTAGGGCTAAATTTAAACTCTGTTCAATAGTGCCCACTCCTTCCACGGGAAGCCATATTGAAGGTCGGAGAGAACGTTCTTATCTAGTGCCCAATCCTTGAGTCTTGCTAATATTACACGACCCACAATTTTAGTCATTGAGTCTAATAAGGAAATAGGCCTGTAGCATCTAGGGTCCTGGCGATTTCCCTTTTTAAAAATGGGGACAATGATTGACTCTACCTAGGTTGGCGGGAATGGTGCTAAACAACTTGCATTCACTACCTGTGTTACAATTGGCCCCCATAAAATTAAGTTTGATTTAAACAAATCACATGGGACACCATCGGGTCCTGGAGCCTTCCCTGCTCGAGTGACCGAGATCGCCCCTGTCACTTCCTCCAGGGTAAAATGGAGGTCAATATTTTCAGTGTTGCTAGTTAATAGTGGTTCACCTAAGTTATTGTCAGTGTGACCTACCCCCTTGAACACCTCTGTGAAGTGCTCAACCCATTGGTCCTCTGTGATGGCAATCTCGATAGCGGGACCCCCATCTTGCTTCAGGTATGGTGCTTTAACCGCCTTCCAAAGGCACTACTGTCCCTGCTTAAAGCGGCCAGATGAAGGGACTCCCAAGCTTCCTTTTTAAGCTGGCTTTTCTCTCTTTAATGGCCAGGTTGTATAATCTCCTAGCCTCCCTTATGGCATCCTGATTTCTGGGAATAGTATGGAGTACTTTTTTAAATTCAGGTGTGCCTTGGTACAGTTCGAGTCAAACCACCCTGTTGATTTTACCTTGCAATGTTTTTGTACAAAGAGGGCCTCCCTCACAGCACTAGAAATTAATACAAAAGAGTCAAGAATACTACCGGGGTTGCTGACTCATTCAGACATGTATCAAAAGCAGCTTTGCACTTATTTATCACGGATTTTATAACGCCTTCAGGATCAATCATAGCCCATTTCAAAGTAAAACCGTTAGTTCTATCAAGTGCGATTGATTCTAAAGGCAGGAGGCAGTTTTTCCTAAACTTGAACTACTCGTCCATCCTTTAATTGTAGTACACAGTGGGAAGTGATCACTCAGAGATATTTCACCAATATGAAACGATCTGATTCTTGGAGCGTGGTTATTTGACACAAATATGAAATCTATTGTTGAGAATAAGCCCCGCCCATTAAAGGTGTAACCCATCAGAGCTGGCTTTGGACACATTTCATTCACGAAACCTAAATCCAGAGTGCACAACATTTCATTATACAGCTCCCCCAATTTTGTGTGACAAAAGTGCGTACAACTAAACCCTTCATTATCATCATGGCCACACATATTAATATCAGCATTTGAACATAAAACGCAATTAAAATCCCCTCCCAGAAGTATCATCGTGTCTTCAGCGTTTTTATGCCATAATGATTGTACATCACTTACTAACTTTTTCATCACAGTTTCTACATCAGGCAGGGGAATATTATTATAAAAATTGATCAGGATGACAGATTGCTTCCTATCAATTTTAATGTTAACTAGCTGATAGTAAATATCTTCTAAATAAAGTTCTACCTTATTAAAATTCATAGTATTCGATACAAATGTACAAAGGCCACCTTTAGGCCTACCTCCTTTACTTTCAGTTGCCCTTGTGTGCAGAGTTTTAAATCCATTAATGTATAGCGGGTCTATTGCCCACGTCTCCTGCAAACAAAGAATATCTTGACTTTGTATATATTCGCACCAAATAGAGTTGGTCAACTTTTGGCGAAGACCTGCTATGTTCCAGGACACCAGTTTACAAAGAGCTTCCTCTCCGTTATTATTCAAACTATTATTAGCCAGTTTAGGTGGAATACAGTTAGTGGGAAACTCCAATAACCGTGAACGGGAAACACCCTGAGTGTTAATTATCTGACAGACACAGGGCGGCTTTAACGCTTTATGGTCGGTATCAATCTCCAAAAGCTGGGAACTATCCTGGATTGATATTACGTCATTTGTAATCAAGTGTTCTCTATTAGTAGTGAATACGTCCCCACAATCTTTAGTTAATCCAAGCACACTAATTGTTAATTCATTTTCAGGACTAGGCAGAAACTCTACGTGGGATAAAGTTGATTCTCGATCGATAAGTCAATCGATATCTTCCATTGAGCCAAATACTTCATAACGATTGCTAGTTGGCACCGAATAAAGATGACATCTATTCTCTGGGAATGAATCCCGCTGCCAATAGCATGGACCACCACTCTGTGGTTGATAGAAAAACCCCAATGGAAGAATATTAATGTCAGTTACATTAATCTGCCCACTACCTGCTCTATCCAAAATGAGCTGAACAAGATTTGGAGACCCAAAAGATAAAATTACACAATCACCTGATAACCGTTTACTAGACTTTCCAACCCATGATACCCTGCGTACCATTTTAAATTCATTAAAAAGAACATTATTTAGCCCCGTTCTCGTACTCAGTAGATGACAAGCTTTGTTACGCAGTGTTGACCAATGTTCAAATTCATTTAAAGATAATTGTGGGACGTTTGCTAAGACCACAGTGTAAGGTGTTGCTTCTGGCGGAAGATTTAAAATCACATTAGGGGATATGCCACTGGCACTCCTCTGGTTAGAATCCAATCTACGTGACTCACCTGAGTTCCTATCCAAATCCCCCACCCTAACAGTTGGTGCGGCTCCTTTTGGAGCCATTGACTGTATCAATGGCTTATTCAGACTCTGGTTAATCTGATTATGTGCACAGGGCAATGGTCCAACATTTACGTGGGAGGGCCTGGGTTTAGTTAAATCATGATTAATATCCGGGCAGGGTTTAGAATTAGAACATTTTGTCTTAGCATTGGTACTCTTTCCCATATCATCTCCTCTCCTCGGGGACATTAAACCAGCGCCCCTACTATTAGCTGCGTCGATATTGGGTGACTGGATAGAATCACGCGGCTGTTCTAATACATTTAGCCTTGCTTCAATTTGACATAACTTATGCAACAAAGGAGCAAGAAGGTTAGATACCAATTGTTCTAATCGATTACATAAAGCGTCCTCGCTTGGCCATGCAGGGGAACTGTTAGACTTGGCACCATTGGCGTGGGTCTCCCTTCCATTTTTTTGCTGTTGCCTCTTATGTTTTGCTGGTTTTAGATGCTTTTGGGCACTGTGCCACTGCTGTTCAGTGCCACAGTGCAAGTGCTCCCTACTGTAAATCGATGTATGGATTAGTGACTCCATGATTGGATGATTGGTTTACTTGTCAGTCCCTAGTACCGTGCACTGAGTGTGCCCAGGGCTTGTAAATCCAATACCGCTGGTGGGCTCGCAGCACTGGTTGTGCCACCCACAGAAGCGGCTTGTAAAATGTGTCTCAGGCCTGCCATTGCAGAGCCTGTGTGCAGTCTGTGACTGCCATGTCGACTTGGCAAGTGCACCCACTTGCCAGTCCCTAAACCTTCCCTTATCTTCATCAGACACCCAAGGTAGGCCCAAGGGCGGGTGCATTGTAAGTATAAGGTAGGACAGGCCCTGGTGTGTGTGGCATGTCCTAATAGTGAATTACAGCCATTTTCGTTTTTCACTATTGCAAGGCTACCTGTTCTCCATAGGCCAGAATGGGCAGTTTGATTATTACACCTTATAATCCTAACTGACCCAGAGAACATGGTAGAAAAACGAATTTAGTATGCCTGAACTCAGGATGATAAAATACATCTTTTAGTGAAGTTGGTTTTAACATTCTTTGTTTGAAAATACCACTTTTAGAAAGTAGGTATTTTCTTGCCTAAACCATCCAGCTGCCTCTGCTCAGGTTGTGTATTGTATGTCTGGGTTTGTGAGTGACAGGGGCTGGGGGATTCCAGGAGGCAGGGTGAGTCAGCACTAGGCTGAATAGGTCTGCCTGAAGGAGGATGGGTGGGAGGAGTTGCACCTGGGTCTGAATAGGGCTGTGCCTGCCTTCCACAATGCTGGCTCCACCTCCTGCCGGGCGTCTGATGGCTCTGCCCCTCACTCTCAAAGGAAAGAAGGAGTCAGAAAAACAAAGTGCTCCAGGACTGACCAGAACTGGTTTTGGACTAGGCAGAGGCCTCTCTGCCTTCAGAGAACAAAGGAAAACTGTGTATAAAAAGGGGACCCAGACCCCTAGGAAATTAGATCACTTCTGGGAAATCAAGAAACCTGTTGCCAAGGAGAAGAACCGGAGAAGCTGAAGGAGGAGTACTGCCCCTGTGCTGTTTTGCTGATTGGGGTTGGCCTGCAGTGGTTGCTTTCTGCCAAGGACAGGAGAAAAGACTTTGCTGTGCTTTGTCATCTTGAAGAAGAGAATCTCCAAGGGCTTGAACTAGAGCTTGCCTCCTGCCTGAAGTCTCAGGGATACAAGACTTCACCAACCAGCTCCCCCTGCATTCCCTTGCTGGGAATTGAAGTGCCTGCTGTTGTGCTGGGCCTTCTGAGAGACTGCGTGTCGCTGGGAGCTGGAAGCGCGACGCAACAACGAGAAGCGTGACGCCGCTGCAGCCGCGGTCATCGCATCGCCGAGGAAGCGAGACGCCGCTGCCGCTGTCATCATCGCATCGCCGAAGCGCGGCGCATCACCGGAGAAGCGAGACGCTGCCACAGAGGTCATCGTCGCATCGCCGGAGAAGCGCGTCGCAGGGCCTGTCGCGGCTCCAAAGATCATCGAGTCGCCGCACGGCCGTCGGGCGTGCACGCATCACACCAACGTTGTCGCATCGCAACCAAGACGCCATTTTGTCGCATCGTACCGGAGAAGAGTATCGCATCGAGGTGCCATCTTGTCGCATCGCACCGGAAAGCAGTAAGAAACCGACGCATCACCTCCCCACACAGTAAGGAAGCGAGCATCAACTCCCCTGCGCAGCAGTAAGGAACCGACGCATCCACTCCCCTGAGTGTAAGGAACCGACGCATCACCTTCCCTGCGACCCCTTTGTTTTCTTTGCGTTACGCATTCAAGGTACATTGAGAGTAAAGTGTCGCATTTACAACTTGAGAGAACTGAACTATTTTATAACCTTTTAAAGCCTATTTTTGAGTACAGTATTGTGGATTTTTGCTATTGGGTCTTGTGATAAATCTATATAAAGATTACTTATTTTTACATAAACAACCTGTGTGGTGTCCATCTGTAGTGTTTTCACTGTATTACTGTATGTGGTCACAAATGCTTTACACACTGCCTCTGAGATAAGCCTGTCTGCTCGTGCCAAGCTACCAGGGGGTGAGCAGGGGTTATTTTAGGAGTGTTTCCCCCTTATCCTGACTAGAAGCAAGGGTCCCTATTTGGACAAAGGTGCAAACCATTGCCAACTAGAGACCCCCAGTTCTAACATTGGTGGTCAGCGGTGAGGATTTGGACTTGCATTTGTGATTCATATACAGTGATTGGTGTACACTACTAGTGAGTGCAGACCAATACGCGACCACATACCTTTTGATAGGACTTTTTTTCCTTAGAACCTTTATTTTTGTTGAGAACTGCCAATTTTCACCATGAGCAAAAAGGATCCATTGCACCTGCAGATATTGAATTTGAAGAAGATAGGGTTGATACCTACACTGTGCCAGAACTCAAAGCTGTTTGCAAAAAGTTTAAAATCTCTATGAGAGGCCTCACCAGGAAGGAGGAGTTTCACAAGGCGCTAAGGGCCTGGTTGGAAGCACGGAATGCCAGTGGGCAGTCCGAGGAGCCTGTGGAGGAGGCAGAGAATTTAGATGGGCAGCTTGAGGGGCCATTGGGCTTAACTGGGAGGAGAGCGCCTTCCAGGGAGGGCAGCAGTGTTTCTCAAAAGGGCTCGTCTCCAGAGGAGCTGGAGGACAGGGACAAAAGCAGGATGCATGAAATGGAGATGGCCAAACTGAAACAGGGAAGCCATGATAGCCTTGAGCATAAGAAATTGGAGTTAGAAAGTAAGAGGTTGGCCATGGAAGAAAAGAAGATGCTTTTAGAGCATGAGAGAGTGGTGAGGGAGCTAGAGCTAAAGGCTAGAAGCCTAGAAATCACTCCCTCTGGTGGCAGCACACCTCCAGTGCCTGTAGAAAGTAGAGTGTACATCCCCAAGGAGGTTATTAAGGATTTCATGAAGGGGGAGGACATTGGGCAATGGTTTAAAGCATATGAGATCGCCATGACATCACACCGGGTCCCTGAGAAGGATTGGGGAGCGGGGTTGTGGGGCCGCTTTGCAGGTGAGGGAAGGGAAACCTTGCTAGCCTTGCCCACAGTGGATCAGATGTCCTATGCCCACCTGAAGGAAGCTTTAGTGGCAAGGTATGGGTTAACTCCAGAGCTTTATAGGCAGAAGTTTAGGAACTGCAAAAAGCTGGAGTCTAGTACCTGGGTGGAGTATGTGTCTTATTTTTGCAGAGCATTGGATGGATGGGTGAAGGGTAGCAAAGTAAATGACTTACAGGAGTTCTATGATTTAATCGCATGGGAGCACTTGTCCAGTAGTTGTTTTCCAGAGCTACGCCAGCACCTAGTTGACAGTAAGCTGACTAATCCTAGGAAGCTCGCTGAGGAGGCGGACCGCTGGGTCAGTACCCGGGTCCACAAGGGTCTTGTGGGAGACTCCGCCAAAGGTGGGCAGGGTCCCCAGCAGAAGAGTGGGGGGACAAGGGTAAACAGAAGGAGTTCCAAAAGGGCCCCAAAGTAAACCCCAAGGGAACCAAGGTAAGGGTTCCCAGCCTCCCACTGAGAAAAGACCATGGGTCCCAACAGATAAGTCTGTTCAGAAGGGGCCCAAAGCATGTTTTAGTTGTGGTCAGGTGGGTCACTTTGTAGGAAGTCCCAAGTGCCCCAATACCGTGACCACTGCACCCACTGGTGCACCACCCCGGCAGATGGCTAGTGTAGCCCTGGGGGAGGAGTTGGGTGCCCAAGGTGGGTGGGGTCCCGCAGAGATGTCCCTGGTCTCTTTAGGAGACAGTGAGATGGTCCCTAGGACCCAGCTGCCTGATAACACTAAAAAATACAGGCAGTGGGTGACCATCAATGGCCATAGGGTGGAGGCTCTGAGAGACACCGGGGCCAGTGTGACAGCTGTCAGTTGTCGGCTGGTGTCTGAGGAGCAGGTGGTCCCCAACGTATTCTACCCTGTAGTTGCCGCTGACAACTCAGAGAGCCACTGCAAGGTGGCCCAGGTTCCCTTTGAGTGGGGGGGTCTCAGGTATCCTTCAAGTAGCTGTGAGGCCAGCCATGCCTGTTGACTGTCTGCTAGGCAATGATTTGGAGAGCTCCCCTTGGGCGAAGGTGGAGCGGAGGTCTCATTTGGAGATGTTGGGTCTGCCAGAGTGGGCGTGTGTGACCACTCGGTCAATGGCAGCCGGTAAGGGTATTCAAGAGGACCTGGAGCCTGGAAGAAGGGCCCAGGTGCCTGCCTTAAAGAGAGGAGGCAGGGGCGCGGGAAACCGGCCCCCGAAGTTCCCACGGTCCAGGAGGAGGCAGACCTTGAGGGGGATGCCCTGGAACCTACAGGGGAACAAGTGGCTGAACTGGGGGACCTGCCTGAGCTGACCCATTGGCAGCAGGAAGGAGGCCCCTCCAGGGAAGAATTCTGCGAGGAGCAGAAGAAGTGCCCTTCTCTTGAGGGCTTGCGGCAACAGGCTGTAAGCCAGGCAGCAGGTGATCAGTCTGGATCACACTGGATCTACTGGGAGAATGGTCTCCTGTATAGTGAGCCTAAGGTTGCTGAGCCTGGGTCAGCCCGTGTGCTGGTGGTACCCCAGCGCTTCAGAGCCTTCCTACTGGGTCTGGCTCATGATGTGCCTTTAGCAGGACATTTGGGGCAAGACAAGACCTTTCAAAGGCTTGTCACCCACTTTCATTGGCCCCAAATGCGCAAGAGTTCAGATACTCATTGCAGGACCTGTCAGACTTGCCAGGCAAGTGGTAAGAGTGGGAGGAAGCACAAGGCTCCTCTCCAACCTTTCCCTGTTGTCAGCACCCCCTTTGAGAGGGTGGGTATTGACATTGTGGGGCCTCTGGATCCCAAGACAGCCATGGGCAACAGGTTCATCCTGGTCTTGGTGGACCATGCCACCCGGTACCCGGAAGCCATCCCTCTTCGGACAGTGACGGCCCCCGTGGTGGGACGTGCACTGATGGGGATTTTCTTCCGTGTGGGGTTCCCCAAGGAGGTGGTGTCTGACCGTGGTACTAACTTCATTTCCAAGTATATGAAGTCCCTGTGGCAGGAGTGTGGTGTAACCTATAAGTTCACCACTCCTTACCACCCCCAAGGTAATGGGCTGGTTGAGAGATTCAACCGGACCCTTAAAGGCATGATTATGGGTCTGGAAGAACCCATGAGGCGTAAGTGGGACGTCCTCTTGCCATGCCTGCTCTTTGCTTACAGAGAGGTGCCCCAGAAGTCCTTAGGGTTCAGTCCCTTTGAACTGCTGTACGGCCATCCTGTAAGAGGACCTCTGAGTCTGGTCAAGGAAGGCTGGGAGAAAGCTCCCAGGAAAACTCCCCAGGATGTATTTAGTTACATGCTGGCCTTCAGGAACCAGACTCGGCGTTTCAGACAACTCGCTGAGGCGAATCTGGAAGCCAGCCAGGAAGAGATGAAACGTTGGCATGATCAGAACGCCACTCTGATCGAGTTTCAGCCTGGACAAAAGGTTTGGGTCATGGCCCCAGTGGAGCCCTGTGCGCTCCAGGATAAGTGGACCGGACCATTTGAGGTGGTGGAGCGCAAGAGTGATGTCACCTACTTGGTGGACTTGCAGTCTCCCAGGAACCCCTTGCGGGTCCTGCATGTGAACCGCCTGAAGCCCCACTTTGAGAGGTCTGAAGTGGGCATGCTCTTAGCAACAGATGCTGGGATGGAAGAGGAGACTGAACCTCTTCCTGATCTCCTGTATGCAAAAGAGCAAGATGGGTCAGTGGATGGTGTGAACCTCTCTCCCACCCTGACCCCGGAGCAGCAGAATGACTGTCGCCAACTGTTGGGACAGTTTTCTGATCTGTTCTCCCTGACTCCCAGTATCACTGAATGGTGCATCCATGATGTGGACACTGGGGACAGTCCTCCTGTAAAGCACAAAACTTACAGAGTGACTGACAGGGTGAGAGCTTGCATCAAGGAGGAGGTCTCCAAGATGTTTGCCTTAGGGGTGATTGAGTCCTCTAACAGTCCTTGGGCCAGCCCAGTGGTCTTGGTCCCAAAGGCTGCCGCGCCTGGTGCCACACCTGAACTCCGGTTCTGTGTGGACTACCGAGGACTCAATTCAGTCACCAGGACTGACGCGCACCCCATCCCCAGAGCTGATGAGCTCATTGATCGGTTAGGGGCTGCCCAGTACCTCAGCACGTTTGATCTAACGTCTGGATACTGGCAGATCGCCTTAACTGATGGGGCCAAAGAGAGGTCAGCATTCTCCACACCAGATGGGCACTACCAATTCCGGGTGATGCCCTTTGGGATGAAGAATGCCCCTGCCACCTTTCAGAGGTTGGTCAACCAGGTGTTGGCTGGGCTGGAGGATTTCAGTGCCGCCTACCTGGATGACATTGCAGTGTTCAGCGCCACTTGGGAGGAACATCTGCACCACCTCTGGGAAGTGTTGAAGGCGCTGCGGAGGGCAGGCCTCACGATCAAGGCGAGTAAGTGCCAGATCGGGCAGGGTTCTGTGGTGTACTTGGGACACCAGGTAGGGAGCGGCCAGGTGGCGCCCCTACAGCCCAAGATAGATACCATCCTGGCTTGGGAACCCCCAAAACCCAGACAGAGGTGAGGGCCTTCTTAGGACTCACCGGGTATTACAGGAGGTTTGTCAAGGGGTATGGCAACATTGTTGCACCCTTGACTGAGCTGACTTCCAGGAAGCAGCCCAGGAAAGTGAACTGGACTGAGGCCTGCCAAAAGGCTTTTGATGCCCTGAAATCTGCCATGTGCACGGCGCCCGTGCTTCAGGCGCCCAACTTCTCAAGGGAATTCATTGTGCAGACAGATGCTTCAGAGCATGGTGTTGGGGCTGTGCTTTCACAGATGAATGAGGAGGGCCTAGACCAACCTGTAGCCTTTATTAGTAGGAGGTTACTCCCACGGGAACAGAGGTGGAGTGCGATTGAACGGGAGGCATTTGCTGTGGTCTGGGCACTGAAGAAGTTGAGACCATACTTGTTTGGGACTCACTTCCGGGTTCAGACAGACCACAGGCCCTCAGATGGTTAATGCAGATGAGGGGTGAGAATCCAAAACTGTTGAGGTGGTCCATTTCCCTACAGGGGATGGACTTTACGGTGGAACACCGCCCTGGTACAGAACACGCCAATGCTGATGGTCTGTCCAGATTTTTCCGCCTTAGTGATGAGAACTCCCAGGAGGAAGGGTAGTTCTCCCCACATTTCAGCTGGAGGGGACACGTGTTAGACTTGGCACCATTGGCGTGGGTCTCCCTTCCATTTTTTTGCTGTTGCCTCTTATGTTTTGCTGATTTTAGATGCTTTTGGGCACTGTGCCACTGCTGTTCAGTGCCACAGTGCAAGTGCTCCCTACTGTAAATCGATGTATGGATTAGTGACTCCATGATTGGATGATTGGTTTACTTGTCAGTCCCTAGTACCGTGCACTGAGTGTGCCCAGGGCTTGTAAATCCAATACCGCTGGTGGGCTCGCAGCACTGGTTGTGCCACCCACAGAAGCGGCTTGTAAAATGTGTCTCAGGCCTGCCATTGCAGAGCCTGTGTGCAGTCTGTGACTGCCATGTCGACTTGGCAAGTGCACCCACTTGCCAGTCCCTAAACCTTCCCTTATCTTCATATCAGACACCCCTAAGGTAGGCCCAAGGGCAGGGTGCATTGTAAGTATAAGGTAGGACATGCCCTGGTGTGTGTGGCATGTCCTAATAGTGAATTACAGCCATTTTCGTTTTTCACTATTGCAAGGCTACCTGTTCTCCATAGGCCAGAATGGGCAGTTTGATTATTACACCTTATAATCCTAACTGACCCAGAGAACATGGTAGAAAAACGAATTTAGTATGCCTGAACTCAGGATGATAAAATACATCTTTTAGTGAAGTTGGTTTTAACATTCTTTGTTTGAAAATACCACTTTTAGAAAGTAGGTATTTTCTTGCCTAAACCATCCAGCTGCCTCTGCTCAGGTTGTGTATTGTATGTCTGGGTTTGTGAGTGACAGGGGCTGGGGGATTCCAGGAGGCAGGGTGAGTCAGCACTAGGCTGAATAGGTCTGCCTGAAGGAGGATGGGTGGGAGGAGTTGCACCTGGGTCTGAATAGGGCTGTGCCTGCCTTCCACAATGCTGGCTCCACCTCCTGCCGGGCGTCTGATGGCTCTGCCCCTCACTCTCAAAGGAAAGAAGGAGTCAGAAAAACAAAGTGCTCCAGGACTGACCAGAACTGGTTTTGGACTAGGCAGAGGCCTCTCTGCCTTCAGAGAACAAAGGAAAACTGTGTATAAAAGGGGACCCAGACCCCTAGGAAATTAGATCACTTCTGGGAAATCAAGAAACCTGTTGCCAAGGAGAAGAACCGGAGAAGCTGAAGGAGGAGTACTGCCCCTGTGCTGTTTTGCTGATTGGGGTTGGCCTGCAGTGGTTGCTTTCTGCCAAGGACAGGAGAAAAGACTTTGCTGTGCTTTGTCATCTTGAAGAAGAGAATCTCCAAGGGCTTGAACTAGAGCTTGCCTCCTGCCTGAAGTCTCAGGGATACAAGACTTCACCAACCAGCTCCCCCTGCATTCCCTTGCTGGGAATTGAAGTGCCTGCTGTTGTGCTGGGCCTTCTGAGAGACTGCGTGTCGCTGGGAGCTGGAAGCGCGACGCAACAACGAGAAGCGTGTCGCCGCTGCAGCCTCGGTCATCGCATCGCCGAGGAAGCGAGACGCCGCTGCCGCTGTCATCATCGCATCGCCGAGCGCGGCGCATCACCGGAGAAGCGAGACGCTGCCACAGAGGTCATCGTCGCATCGCCGGAGAAGCGCGTCGCAGGGCCTGTCGCGGCTCCAAAGATCATCGAGTCGCCGCACGGCCGTCGGGCGTGCACGCATCACACCAACGTTGTCGCATCGCAACCAAGACGCCATTTTGTCGCATCGTACCGGAGAAGAGTATCGCATCGAGGTGCCATCTTGTCGCATCGCACCGGAAAGCAGTAAGAAACCGACGCATCACCTCCCCACACAGTAAGGAAGCGAGCATCAACTCCCCTGCGCAGCAGTAAGGAACCGACGCATCCACTCCCTGAGTGTAAGGAACCGACGCATCACCTTCCCTGCGACCCCTTTGTTTTCTTTGCGTTACGCATTCAAGGTACATTGAGAGTAAAGTGTCGCATTTACAACTTGAGAGAACTGAACTATTTTATAACCTTTTAAAGCCTATTTTTGAGTACAGTATTGTGGATTTTTGCTATTGGGTCTTGTGATAAATCTATATAAAGATTACTTATTTTTACATAAACAACCTGTGTGGTGTCCATCTGTAGTGTTTTCACTGTATTACTGTATGTGGTCACAAATGCTTTACACACTGCCTCTGAGATAAGCCTGTCTGCTCGTGCCAAGCTACCAGGGGTGAGCAGGGGTTATTTTAGGAGTGTTTCCCCCTTATCCTGACTAGAAGCAAGGGTCCCTATTTGGACAAAGGTGCAAACCATTGCCAACTAGAGACCCCCAGTTCTAACAGGAACTATTTGCAGTAATGGCCTGTAATGAAGGTGATATACAGGCTTTATCGTTCACCGCCGGAGAACTAAGTTGGCAAACTGCATTACGAGTCACTCTTTGTTTTTGTTTCTGGACCACACATTTTTTCTTCCTTGTAATAGGGTCATGTCCCCTTTTTGAGCCTTTGTTGATGCATGCTTGCTGCCCTCTAGTGCTAACACCAAGAGAATTTGACCCTGGTAATGGTCCAGACGGAGAACTCATTTCCAAGTTAATAGGATTACTGGAAGCACCATGTATATCAGAGGTATTGTCCGCAGGTGGGTGAGCAGAGGAAGTTTCCAGACCATCACTAGTCCCCACACCAGATTGACATGAGAATAGAGATTTAGGATCCAGGGACAACCGCCGCTCAGTCAATTCGATTTCATGGATAAGTGCAGATTCCGCACGAACAAGAAAGGCATCTAGGGTTCCCACCACCCCTGACTTACGCCTACTCATAATTGCAAACTATTGACAATTAGCCTCAAATTAGCCTCAAATAGGCTTTATTAATCGCGGGTTAGAAGTAGTCCTATATGTTGAATAACAAAGCAACTCACTACCAGTACAGAAATATTCTAATTGTGGCCCAGCCCAGCCCAGACTCTTTCAATTCATAAAATCAGTGTGTTCGGTGGGTTTTAGTCTTGGTTGATTTCAACGTAACCTAATAGATGAATCTAACAGATGATTTGTGAGAGGAAAGCCCTAGGCTGGTGGTGAGGACCATATGGTCACCAAAAAAAAAAAAAATTCTTCATAAGTAGTGGGAGTACAGAACATGTGTTTGTTGGACCAGTGGCATTGCAAGTATTTGAGCTAAAGTACCCTGTATTGAGCTTCATCCTATAGTAAACAGCTAATGCAATAGAACAGCAACTGCTCCCTTGTGGATTAATATAATTTGCTAGCAGACGCAGGGACGGCTCCTGTGCTATGGCGGAGGAGCATCGCCCCACTAGTGAAATGCCAGCACAAAGAAGAAAAATAAAATGACAATAAAACTATTTTATTTTTCACTTCTAGTCTGCGGCCACAAGTCTGGGGCAGGGCCATGTCTCCGCGTCAGCAGGGTGGGTAAGTGGTAGTAGGCACTGAAAGTGCACATGTAGGTTTGGCTAGCCATCCACGGCCGGCCAAACCGACATGTGCACTTTGATATCTCCAGGCTGTTCCTGGGAGATATAATTGGTGCTCAGGGCACAGGCTCCCAGTCCCCAAGGAGCATTTAACTGTCCCGCTCCGCCCAATCCCAGCCCTTCGCTCATTCTGGGAATAATTTCATGAGAGAAGCACTGGGATTGCATAGCGAGCATGTGCTCCTGGATTGTTGTGCCAGGAGCAGCGAGGCGTGGCATGATGAGGGAGCAGAAGAGCGCAGGCCAGCGAGGGAGCAGAAGAATGCGGGCCGGCAGCGAAAGGTAAGTGTTTATTCTCCCCCCCCTCCGCACTGCCCCCCTAAGTCAGATTGGCAGCAGCCGCTGCTGAGCAGAAGGTGGTGTGGATTTTAAGACAACAGTGAACTGTAAAAGAAACAAAAAGAGAATCCATCTATAAATGATGAATCAATAATAAAAAAATAAGCTAAGTGAGTAAAAGGAACCAAGATTTAATCAGGTCAGATTCCACTGTATTCAATGCATTCCTAGTATATGAAACACTTCAACACAAACAGCAGTGAGGTTTCAAACAGTGTATATGATAGCTTCAGAATAGTGAAAATGCAACAATATCTTTCAATAATATTGGTAACTTGTCTCAGGAACAGAATTTGAGCTACAATATTAGCGTTTGGATTTTAACAAAAAAAACCTTGCAGTAGAAGCACAAACAAGATTACTTCAATGGCTAGCATTTAACTGGCTTAATAATTCTCACCAAACGCTGTCTGTTTCCTCCTCCCGAACACATTCCCTTTCAAAACTTTCCATCAAATTTTGCTAATTCAACAATCTCTTTAGGGCATGACTTGGCACCCAATTTTGCAATGGTACTGGTTACAGTTTAAGACATTATTTTAAGAACAATTCAATAGGGCTTCAAATATGTCCCATCGCGTAAATTAAATTATTCTAGAGAACTACATATTTCATCAAATAGGTTCATCTAAGTCTCTTCCACTTCCCTCTAGCTTATTAGTCTCAAAGCTCGTTAATGCATTTACTTAATGACATCCCCAAACCGCGCCCGTGAGCATCACTGTTCCCCTTCTTGTAAACAATGTACAAGTCGTGAAATATTAAGCCAAAACAGAAGATTCAAATAGTGATTAGGGCCCATTTTTAGCTTCACCCTGCAGATATGAGCTTAAAAAGTCACTCCTTTCCACAGACAACAAAGCATGTATTCAGTTGAACTCAAATCTTTCAACAACATAGTAATCATTGTCTTTTATTTTTACGGCAGATAGTATAGTATTTAAATGTTTTTTTTTCTTAAATAATTTCCGGTTTGAAGAACGTGTACTTTTTCTACAATTTCTTTCAAAATAACGATGTAATATGAAAACTATAGAAGGAGTGATGTGCATTATGGTGGAATAAAGCCATTATTGGGTTTGAATACCTTCTAGACACTCCGCCTTCAGCCCTTGGGCTTATTTAGTTAGCAGAACCTCTCAGTTGCATTATAGCTTCATAATGCAGCTGGGAGACATCGTTTACAACACACGAGTTACAACGCGTGCCATTACAATGCAATTTTTACAACGCAAAATCCATTACAACGCATGTCATTACAACGCATGCCATTACAACGCATTCCCCAAAGTAACGCCCCGGCGGAGTTAGAATAGTAATTTGGGTTGTAATGGATTATGCGTTGTAATGGCTTGCGTTGTAATGACATTCATTGTAATGGATTTTGCGTTGTAAAAAATGCGTTGTAATGGCACACGTTGTAAATGCGTGCATTGTAACGTGTCCTATTCAATGCAGCTACCTGTGATGTATACTTTATGTATCTCTTAATTACTGGCTAAAGTTTTGCATGGTAAATGATGGCTTTCTGCTAAATCGGGTTAATACCAAACATTAAAACAGATCCTTCCAAAATGTTTTTCTAAAGAATGATACAATTATGTTTCAAAACACTAAAGACACGACTATGAGTTGCCATTTATACTGTGCCATGCAAGGATTGCGCGTTCAACACTTTTTCCTCGTGACCTCACACACAATGCGCATCACCATTGAACAGCAATGCCATTCCTAATTTAAGCCGTGGAAAGGATGGATTATCCACCGTTATCGAATATATGTCTTTGCAAAGATTACAAACGAGACAGGCTGTAGCAGGTAAACTAGGTATTGATACACAGCCTCACGGGCATTACTTGAAGGTGGAAGACTGCAGCATCACTCTTAAATGCTGATTTTTTTAAAGCTATACATAAGGTACCTAGGCTGTATGTTCTGTATTTCTACTGTTAGCAAAGGAAAATAGAAAAGAGCAATCAGTTGCAGTTTTAGTGACTTCATTGATGTGACTGATGATGCAAAATACGTCACCTAAGATGCCACTCATGATGTCATTTGTGATGTCATCTGTGTAAATTGAAATGAAAGTGTCATGTGTGGCAAGGCTTTTGTATAATAATAATGAATGCATGTTACATACAAGACAGGCCTCATTGTACGTAAACATGACCGCATTTAATATGGGTGCAATAGTCATAGGGCCTAGAAAAGCAGACTACCTACTTGAATGGCAGTGGCGGCTCGCATAGGGCGTGCTGCGGGGCGGTGAGGCGGGGGAGGGGCAGGGTGGGGGGTAGTAAACTCGGACATACGACGGAACGGAGGAATGGAATTATTACTTTCCTCCGTTCCGTCGTATGTCCGAGCTTACTACCCACCCTGCCCTCCCCGCCCCACCGCCACGCAGCACAACCTATGCGAGCCGCCACTGTTGAATGGTAATGCTAATATGTGCTTGAGCACCCCTTCTCTTTGTTTAGAAACTCCATGTTTGACACTGTACAAATTAATCATTGAGAGAAGAAAACCCTTCCACTTTAGTGGTACATGTGTTGTTATTGCGGCGATAAAGAAAGTAATAGCTTGTAGCGATCGGTCTTGGAAGGAAGGAGTTAAAAGTGATCTTCTATAGCTTCAAAATGGTTCTGAACAAGAGCATTGTTTGCACATTTTTGCAGCAAAGCAGGAGCCGAGCTCGAGTGATCCCTCCTCGCTCCATAAGACATCATTTGTGATAAAGGTATATATGGTATCGATGCAGGGGCGGAGTTAGACAACACTAAGTGCCTGATTACGAGTTTAGCGGATGGGTTACTCCATCACAAATGTGACGGATATCCTGTCCGCTGTATTACGAGTTCCGTTATATTCAATTGCATATAATGTAACTCGTAATACGGCGAACTGGATATACGTCACGTTTGTGATGGAGTAACCCGTCCGCCAAACTCGTACTCGGGCCCAGAGTGGTTGATGAGAGGAGATGCTGAGTAACTCACTTCCATCTGCTAATCCGATGACAACAAACTATATATTGCTCGGCATAATTTGAGTATAATAAACTAATAGTGTGGTAACTTGGCTGGCTGACAACATTTAGAAACGTTGGGTAGGTTAGAGATTTGTGAAGAAGTATGAAGTATGATTGGGGCCTTTCTAACATTTAGCCTAATTTACATTGTATCTGCTGAGTTGCTTATAATAACGATGACCATTCTGATACACACTATTTGTAGAAAAATACTGCAGAATAAATAATTTTATTACTGCAAAATACAAAGCAGTGTCTGTGCGTACTGATTTGGGAACGGACTGGTGGGCCCATTTTATCATCAACTGCAGATAAAATATTTTTTTACAGATCTGTTTGACTCCTAACAATCCCTCTCTAACAAAGGATAACTTTCTAGAAGATGAGTGAGTCACCTGTCAGTTCTGCTTTGCTTTTGGGACTAAAGGGATTTACTGGATGTGACCCAATAATTGTGCTGAACATGGCAAACCGCTGCTGCAATTACAGCCATTAGTAATACATATCCTCATACATTTTAATTACAGTAGGAAGCCTGCATTAACACACTACACACATTCTTATTAGCAAAAGACAAATGTTGTAATGGAAAAGTAAGGAAGGAATTTTGTCTTTTCACTGTGAGGAAACAGGTGTGTGAAATGTTACCATTTAGAGATTCGGTGATCCCACTGATGACACGAGTGGTGAGGTTATATGTAATGTCACATGGGATAGCATCAGTGTTATTTCTTAATTCATCGTGTATATAGAAATTAACGACAACCACAGATATTTTGATCAGCGGCATATATCATCTTGGACATTCATATTAGTTGAAAGGTTGCAGTGTAACTTTGAACATAGATATGCCCTGAAAATGGATAGGTACAGACACATGATATCCACTCTTGTTGTTCACTTTTGAGCAGTCAGGGAAGGCATAACGCCAACGGTGTTTTAAAAAAATCTTTGTGGTGGATAGCAGGCTAGTGAAGGATATATTTGCAGGTCCACCACTTGAGAAAACCAGTGGCAGCTGACGCAAAACTCAAGTGGGGAGGGGGGCAGAGAGAGGGACTGGATGGGGGAATAGCAAAATAAAAAACGTACCTGTTCTGCCGCCGACACTGTCGGCCGCCTTGGTGCTCCTCTTCTCTCCTGATGGTGTCCCAGCAATCCCTAAGACACCAGCACAGGCTCCCCACCCAATCCCGGCGCTGCTCTCAATAGCATGCCAGGTGCCAGGATTGGTCTGAGCAGCTTGGTTTGCCATTCAGACAGTGCCTGGGAGCCTGTGCTGTTACTCCAACCCGGATGTGCAACACAGCTGGGTTGGAGAAACCTAAGTGCGCATGACATTTTGGCCTGCCTAAGATGCGCATTTACAGTGTGCTCTACTCCTCCCCTGCTAGCAGCATGGCTCCGTCCCACCCAGACTTGGCTGGCTCTAGCAGGGAAAGAAAAATGAAATGATAATAAATTGGTTTTATTATCATTTTATTTTTCTATTTCCCTCAACTGTCTCTCAGCAGGGGGGGCGACACTCATCCGCCATAACGGAGGAGCCGCCGCTGCAGAAAACCAGTGCAGATGGCAGGACTCCTGGACTTCCAATCTCATTGAGTCTACTATGAGCAACTTCTCAGATACCACTGAAATCTGCCCTGACAGGTTTGCCACCATGATATTGATATCCAGTGCAGAGGTCTAGGCAACATCAAAGTCATCTTTTGTTGATTCGTTTTGCAGCAGCATACACAGGGGAAAGAAGCCCACTTTGGATCAAGCATTCTTTCAGCAAGAGATCCTTCAAGTAAGAGTTGACTGGTAATGTTGGGAACACAAGCTGATGAAAGTAATAAAGCCTAAATCTGCTAGTGGATGACTGCTACCCTTCTAGTGGGAGGTCACAGGTTCTCTGCTATGTAATCCACTTTACCATTAAATGTATATCACTTAAGGGATGACATTCTCCTCAAATTCAGGCAACAAAAACACAAGTAGGTGATGTGATGGTGTAGGAGATCCTTCACTGAAGAGGAGGATGACAGAACCCGACTGTGCTGAGCTGTATTGAGGGACCTAGTAACATTTTTTATCAGAATGTGTCAACTCTGGAAAGTACTGAACCATCCATCCCATGGTTTCCTCTTTTTTATCTCTGTCTCTGTCCCTCTCTGCTCCTTTTGTGGGGACTGAAAGTATTGCGTTTCGTAAATAAGTGTTTTCTTGCTTTTGTGTCTGCTATGAGTCTCATCTCTCTTCTGTGTCAACCGCAGATTAAGTGTGGCATAAACTCATTCCTTGTTTATAATCCATATGGCCCTTTTTCTAGCAGGTCCAGTTGACTGCATGACAATATAAATCCATATCCATTTTAAAACTGTGCGAAAGACTCTCAACCAAGAGACCTGCCCCTTTCTAGTGAATCATGTTCCCTTCATAATGTACACCCCAGTCACTGCAATTTGTTTATTCATGTTCGATTAATTAAAATCATTACGTCTGAAAAAATAAAAATGGAGTGTGTGTTGCACATACACATAAAAGAAAGCGACAGTTAGAACCACTGACGATTTGCTAGATAGGACATATGCTAGAATACAATCAGTAACATATAATAAATAGGAACATATCGCACTCTAAAACCAAGGTAAAAAAAGATAACAACTAGTTTGCATATGATTAGCACCTTCAAGCAAAAGTGGAAACATCCATGGATTCTCCCCAGTCAACGTGCAGGACCCTGCACACCATTCGTGAGAAAAGCCCTATGAGTGGCCCAGGATATTCAGCCCAGGATAAATAATAATTTCCTGGAGATCAGTATTTGTGTGTGATACCTATCTCCAATTACAAGTTTCTCCTTAATAGTGGGGAATAGCATACATATGCATGTTTTGTTTGTTACCGCTTTTTTTTTGCCATCATAACTTTAAGAAGGTGCTTGGGGAAAATTGCATGGCTAATTACCCAATGATATTTTCTCTGCCGAGCCTGTACATCCAATATATAGGGTAACAGGAATCATGGCACAAATCGAAATGCACCTAGCCCACTGGTAGTGAGTGCCAATGTTGCAAACAGAGGAGGAGTTTACATGCTGCTCCCGTTCCAAAATGGAGGTTAAATTGCAATAAAGGGGAAACAGTTGGCGGAGAAAGTCTCTCCCACCACTTCTGCAATTGCCTAATGAACATGCTCAACCTGCGATGGTAGATGCACCTGTAAAATAATCCATCACATCTCCAGGCTCCCATTTCCTTAAATTTGCGCGATCCCAAACCCTGCTGCATGCACCACAGAGAACCAACATCGCCTAGTTACAGGAGCTGGGACTCCGCAGGCCCATCTGCACAAAGTCTGAAGCTTACTTAAGAGCCCCATCCTTGTGGCTGAGTGGAACCCCACATTGTTGTTACACTCTTTGACACAATTCCTAAGAAACAGATGGGATTTACTACGGGTGAGTCTGGAATATATGGTCCCTCCTTGTTAGAAGGGAAGGGATTTGGTGTGGAAAGTACAGAACACGTTCTTGCAGGGATGAGCAACCTGATGCTTGTTAAGGGTGTCTTCAAAAACGGGACGAGTGAGGGAATGACATTTTCATCTCAGTGCTCCTTTACTTCTCATTGCTAGTCAGAGTCCATCCATTAGCACACCGTGATGGTTTCCCCTCACATCAGGCCCTGGAAAAAAGCATAGAAAGTTGGGAACCAGGATATGGTGTTTACTAAAGGGACGGTTTCTCTTGGTTTCGCCACTAACAGATGAACACCAAGGGTATTGTCCCCCGCATGCAAATAGCCAAATGAAAAACGCGCGCATTTATAGAGTCATCAAAACAGCGTGCAAGACAAGCCAGCACTAATGCGCCCGCCTGACGAAGGAACGCACATCCGGACCATCAGCGGGCGCGCGAACCCCCCCCCCCCCATCCTTGCTGCCCCCGCCCTCAGCGGAGTCACGTAGCGGATCACGCAGCGTGGGGGGGATATTTTAAATAGCGTCTATCCGCGACGCACCGCTACGCCAGACAAGGAATAATTAGGAAATAAATTACATTTTTTTTAAACTCCGCATTGGATGAATCAGATTACCGACTAACGCTGGGCTGCTGCCGTGTTTCGTACATCAACAGAGCTCAGCACAATTTAGAGATGAAATGAAAATGTAGGTGGGAAAACATTGATAAATTTAACTTCTACCAGAAACTCTTTAAGAGCCACTTGTAGCGACCTCTCTAATTTAATCTAGATGATGTATGAGCCACTTCTCGCTCAGCACTAACAGTGCTGTCTAAAAATAACTTCCTCTTCTTTCATCTGAAGGGTCAATCTTCGCTATTCACGGTGTCTGCACCGAAGCAGATCTAGACTTCCGGACACAAACAGCACGTGCGCAGTGCACAAACACGCATGCGCCTTCTGCCTCCACTGTCACACAAGCAGGCCAATAGTATCACAGTTAGTAGACTAGGGCCCCAAAGCCTGCTAAGATTTCGAGCTCTTGAAAGCAGATTATAAAATAGAGAATGCAGTATGGATGGTGACAGTTTATTTAAACAAAAACAAAACATTTTTAGAGCATTTGGTCCTCATTCCAAGCTGGGCAAAAATCACTATTTGAGTACAAATTGTGCACCTCGAGATTTTTTCCTACAAAATATGCGCAAGGCAGAAGAACGCTGTTCAAATCGCGCAGGAAACAGTCCAAATTTTGGGGTTTTGCACCACGGAGCAAAAAACAAAACAAAAACAAATTTATTTAGCACGTTATCCCCAAATCCCATAATTCAAAAAAGTACAGTAATTACGCTCCCATTCATCACAGCAACATTCAATATGTCAAAGTGTGGGTGTGCCAAAGCTGGAATTGATCCCTTTGTGCAGCACTTTACCACCCATGTCTCTGAGGTCAGGGCACGCCTAGGATTTGGGTGGACAGACTAGAGTATTTGAGCATTTGCTCTATAGGCTGCATCAAAAGAGCAGCGATAGAAGAGTGCACGCTGTTGTGGTGGAGTGATGTGCTACCACATGGACATCATCATAATTGGTGGTAGAGGAGAGAGTCAAAAAGGAAATATAGACTTCTGAAGCTTTCTTGCAGAGTGTTACGCACTGTAACTCACAGAACATCAAAGAGGGTCCCTACTGTCTTTGGCCTGGTCAATGTGTAGTCCTCGGTACCCCCTCGGTTCCCTTGTGGAAAACAAGGGCTGCAAGGAAGGCATGATCACTTATGCGCAACAGCACGGATCCCAGAGTGGAGGCACATATGATGGTGAGCAGGTGTGTGCTAATGGTTCTATGCGTTAGTGGATGAAGTGAAATATGCTTCATGGAAGGTGATGCTATCAGAACATAGTGCTTCATAGCGCCTCAACCAGGTGTTTCAGCAGTCTGGGAATTGTGTAACAGCATCTCCCTTTCCAAAGGACATGAAATGGCAATGTCAATACTTCTTTAATGAAACAATTGCAAGGTATGAGCTGTGAGGTCACATTAACAAACACTTAAGGAATCCTAATTCAAAGGGGATACTTTCACTCACAGCTTCAGGACATGATCAGGAGCCCCATGAAGATGTATATTGTACACAAAATAAATACACTCTAGTGACTCTAACATATATGGTATAGGACAGTGGCATCACAATGCCACCTAAACTCCCTAAAGTTTTCTCTCACTGGGTTTCCCATTGCGAATTCGAGTTGGTGGTTGGCTGGCACTTAATTTTAGGACCGGCTCTAATTTTTTTCACATCAGTTATTTACCAAGAGCAAGAGAAGGAAAAACACTCAAATCTGAAAGATGGAAGAAGAAAGAGAAAGATGGAAAAAATGTCACAAAGGGTGAAAGTAGAAACCCAGAAGAGTGAGATAAAGGGGCAGAGAGTGTCTTTTAGTGGAGATAAAAGGCTTAAGTTGGTTTAAGACTACCAGTCTTGGCATTCGGTGCTTCAATGTTTAATAGCGCCAGCCTGAGGCTTCTGAGCAGAGCTTCGGGCCCTGGCACTCTTTTTTTACAAATTAATACAGGGGGATGCCCTAAACGACCATGTCACCAACTCTGGGTGCATCACCAGCTAAGAGTTTAACACGATGATGTATTTTTGCGCTGAGAAATAGAGCTATATAGCGGGTGGCCACTCACACTCCTTAAATGTGCTCTTGAGGTAGGATTTTTCCCCCAAAATTATGTGAGCAGGAGTAATTGCATAATTATCAGTAATTCTGTGCAAAAGAGTAATGCAGAATTACCAACATTACTTCAATTACTCTGGCGGAATTTCAATTCTGCCCAGGCCTACTCTACACTAGTGCAGCTCACAAGAATGGAGCGAAAGTGCAAATATCTACTCCATCTTCAGTTGAGAAATGCACCATGCAGGGGTATAACTATCAATAGTGCAACAGGTGCAACAGCACCAAGTTCCATGAGTGTACGGAGTCCACTGCACACAAATTATAGCTGCCTTTTGATACCAGACCAGAAGATGGCTGGCAATTTTTCTAGCTTGCATTTGGGCTCATGGAACCCTTGCAACTCCCCTGATACCAGAAAAACCCAAAGGGAGATGGGCCATGGAGGCATTGGGGTAGGTGCATTAAATGTTCAAGCAGGCCCATGCAAAAGACACATGTCTATAAAGAGATTCCTCTACTTAGGACACTAAGGGCCATTTTGAAAAAAGAAATGGAAAGAAGCCGTATACAAACATTGCACCAATACTTTTCCTCCATGAGTACTCCAAGGAGACAACAACATATTATTTTTAGGTGTTTTAAAGAAGGCCTGCCTTGACGAAGAAGATACAAGAAGGAAAAGTAGTACCATCTATCTGCGAGCCAAACCCTGAGAACAAATGTAGATTGATGTCCTTATAGGAGAATAGGAACTTCTCATAAAACCCTGTGTAACTATAGTCAGTCACTTTGCAAACGACTTGCTGAGTGGGAAACCTGCACCAAATGAACCTTGCAAATACGATATGCGGGCTTGGATGACTTAAACAGCATCATCAACTAAACATACCGAAAAGTACAATTCTGTGTTCTAAACGTAACCTTCTGCGCTCCAATTAAAGGTCTTCTCATGGCATACCTAGCAAATTTATAATGTATTCTTGACCCATAGACCCTTCTTCCCATTGAAAAAACACATGTAAACGTTTAAAATATGTAAGAAGTTTCTTAACTGGTGCAAGTTATGGCAGCTAGTTATGACCGCGTTTCTCCAATCTCCCGCTTCTGGATTCGGAACCGTGTCTTGTGTTCTGACTGCGGACTTCGAGACGACATGGCCGATGCCCAGTGGAGCTGCTTGGTTCGGCTATAGAGGAGTCTGGCTCGGGTTTCTCCCGCGGCCGTCACCTACCCAGCCGGACAATGGGGCATGGCTTTCCTCGTCCCTCCGCTGCTGTTTTACTTCTTCTGCCTCCTTCGGAATTAATCGCCGCGGATCGTTGACAACTGGACCAGCCTTGGCGCGGCTAAGGCGTGATCGGAAACTCCGGATGGCGGCTGAGTGATCTGGGGCGAGTTTTCACCCTTCCGGACCTTTCCCTTGCCCTCCGGGTTGGGGCTCAGCTGTCCACCCCGCCGCTTGATCTCCTGCCGCGATGGGGCTGTAACGGCGGTGAGTGCCATGGCGCTGCTGGTCCGGTGCACCCGAATTCTTGTCTGCAATCTTCCGATCAAGGGGAGGCTCGCTCGCCCGGTCCCCGCTGCTGCCTTGCTGCCGCCCCCTATCCTGGCCGTCTTCCTGGGTGTACGAATCGACTTCTCTGCTGCAGCCCGGAGCTCTTCTACATGATCACCCAAATGAGATCGGTGATCTCCCGCCCTCCTTCCCCTCTTCGTTCCTCTGGCTGCCTCCCGCTTTCCTGTTCGGTTACGTGGAGTCGACATCTTAGTGACCTTTTGGACTGAATTCTTTGTCTTTCATTTTCAAGCCCGCCATCTTGGGATGAACTGTCCGGTATCCCCACCTGGGGTCCTCCATTTTGTGGCCCCGACCGATCACCGTGCCAGAGCATGCCGTTGGTTCTTTTTCTCCCTATATGGCCTGTCAGACCGCTGCCTCCATGTCTACCCCTCCCTGACTCTCCCTTTCCCCTCCTCATTGTGTTTAATCTCCGCGAGGCTCGCTTCTTCACCCACCCTCGGAGACTCCCCCTACCTTTGCGATCTGACTTTATGGGATCCTGACTCTGATGTTTGTGTTTCCTGGTCCCCAATCCTGTTCGTTGACTCTTCATCTCTATTCTTTTTTACCGTGTTTCCCCCTGATCTGCTATCTTCCGCTGCTTGTCCTTCCGACCTGATCATTTGTACTCCCTTGATTCCCCCCTCCTCCTTTTCCCCATAAACTTGTTCTAGTTGTTTTTGCGATGCTCTTTTTTTATTGGACCCCTGGTCCTTTCTCCGCTTTAGTTTCTCTCTCACTTTCCTGTCTTGATCTGCTTGCCTTACTCCTTCCGTACTGTTTGTCACCCTTCCTTCTTTGCCCCTTAGGATGTTTTTGTCTCTACTTATCCTGCGCTAATAGTGTCATATCACTGTGTAACTTTGCCTCATCATGTGTCATTCTGCCTCCTCGAATAACTCATGTTCTTTACTCTTGTTTTTACTTTGTATCACTGTGCAATATTTTGTTTTTTTCGTTGTAACTTGTAACTCGCTGATACTCTTGTAAAGCGCTCGGATACCTCCGGGTCTAGCCAGCGCTATATAAAACTCATTAAATAAATAAATGTGAACACCTTTCCCCGCACTTATGATGCAACCAAGCCTCCTTGATGTTACAGAGATCCTCAAAGATTCATGTGATGTGTAAACGTCATCATGGATCGTGGGCACCCCTGTGTCTCAGTTCCTTTCCTCACCTAAACTTTTAGCCAGTTGATCACCATTTGAGAAATGCCACAAGAATCTTATTATGCTCGTTTCATATGGAGTCAACATCCCAGAGTCCTGCGTGTGCTTGAGCACAGAGTATGCGGCGATTGCCTGAGGGACACTCTTGCACCATTCAGTTAAACAGGCCTTGGCAGGAATATAATTCCCCTGAACATAAATATTTCTGCCTACATGGATGGATTGTGTTTGGATACAAAATGGAGTTCCAGTATTAGGCTCCTCTCTCCATTCCACAGGAAAGACGCTATGGATCCACGCCGTAGCAAAGGCAATGTAATGCATATCCGTGAATTTATAATCATTCTCAGCAGCAACAAAATGATTGCTTGTGAGGCTAAGACCCAAAGGTTTGCTCACCACAAAACACCCATCAACCTAGATTTCAAGATAGTGAATGAAGCCCATGTGCTGCAGTGGCTGATGTCCTCTACAGTCCTACAGCAACACTTGGGGAGATGTAGGGAGGAGCGTCTGTCTCACAGAATTGTAGATCTTCAGATTTCCCAGCCATAGCGGGCTGACAGGAGCAGGGTGTCTGCCAATAGTGCTCAGTAATGAGTGACGTGCCCTGGCACCCGAACTCAGTGCAGTCCGTTGACTCTAGGCGCCTCCACCGGTGTGGTAACTCCTTCGGAGGACTACAGAAGTATAAGAGGACCTTGCATCATGGAGTCAAGGCATCAGGAAAAGCAAGTCATGGCTATGGTCAAGGAAAGTAAGACTGGTTGTCTGCTCCACATTGGTTGATGTACAGATGTTGTAGAACATCTCACTGGAGAAGGTTGTAGATTGAAGAAGATTCCACACCACGGAGTTGGTTTGTCCCATATTTGAGATGAAGGGCCAGATGTACGACCATTTGGAATTGCGACTCGCAAATTGCAAAAAAGTAGCGAGTCGCAATTTGCGAGTCGCAATTCCAAATGTACGACAGTGTCAGAGACACTGTTAGCGATTCCCAATGGGGTCGCAAAATGCGAGGCTCTTCAATATTCATGAGGCACTCGCATTTTGCGACCGCATTGAGAATGGCTGGCCCTCCCAGGGATGGTGGCCTGCTGGGCTCAGCAGACCACCATGTCTGGGACTGCTTTTAAATAAAGCAGCTTTTTTTTTTTTTTTTTAAATGCAGCCCGTTTTCCTTAAAGGAAAACGGATGCATTTTTTTAAAAAATTGAAACGTTTTCGTTTCATTTTTTAAGGGCAGGCAGTCCTTAGTGATTAGGTAGACTACGGTCAGCTATCCATGGACCTCAAAATATTGAGGGGAGTGTCTTTTTTCTCTCTCTCTGTCTCTCTTCATCAGCTGGCTTTTCAGAAAAGAGGTCACGCTAGCTGCGGCTGTAGTAAAAGGAAGGTGTATTGTCAAGTGTTCAGCCTTTTGGTAAATTTGCTCGGTGAGTGCAAAAAAGGAGAGGCTTCTTAAGATGGTTCCTTAAGACAGGGCTGTCATTTACTGTGGAACCCGTAAATTGCAGGATTCTTCACTTGCTGGTGCCACCTTGCACACCACGTATCTCTACGCTTGATAAGAACCCCACCACTGCCACAATTGAGAGGCAAATGAGATTACTGCAATGCCCATCTGTTGCCAGAGACTGCCAGATGGGATAGCATTCTCAGACCCCAGCTTACCGGCTCATTCACCTTGAGAGGTGATGTGGATTCAGAGTGTTCATTGGACTAACAGTAGTCATTGGCGCATAGCTTTTCGTAAAGACTCAGGCATATTGTCACCCATAGAAGCTTTACAACCATAGCTAAACCTCAGCTGCATCCTCATCTGAATCCTCACCCTGGGGCTGTTCCTCATCCCACTCAGGGCTCCAACAAACCCCAACACTGGAAAGGGAGTGTACCCATGGGGTGGGAATCCATATAGTCTAGCAGTACAGGGCTACATTTATGTACAGTTGAAGTGCATGCTTAGGTTTCCAGCCACCATTCTTCCCACCTTATGGGCAATAAGGGCCATTTGGTTTGCTTATGCATTGAGTGGATTATTCTTTCTAAGTTTAAATTAGGCCTGGACGGGTAGAACTCTGCAAAGTGACCAAAAAACTCCACTGCGCTACACGGAGTTCTGCAAGGGGCGGAGTATGTTAGATTGCGCCGTTCGCGCTGATTTTTAGCATGCGTTTGTCCCGCGCTGGATAATCAGAGTGAATGGCACCATGCGCAGCGCAAGAGGATGCTGCTTCTTTCTGCCGCTCGAATAGATGTTCTTCTCGAGCTGCAGCTTCGTCAGCACGAATGGAAGGTTTTTCATGGCGAGCAGTAGTGGACATCCGCGACCGCCCGTATTGAGAAATCTCACTGGGAGGTGATCTAGAGTAAGATTTACATCGTTCGGGCTTGCCAACTTAATGTGGCGAGTGCGGCCGAGGAAAAAAACTCTGCTCTGCTACACGGAGCGGAGTTTTTCGAACTCTGCACGCTACTGAGAGCGCGGAGTGGGAAAAACTCTGCAAATTGAGCGAGTGGAGCGTAATTTCATGCCCAGGCCTAGTTTAAATAGGGTCTGGTGATGTCTCTGTCCAAGTCCCTGGAGCCCGATGTCTCTTGACGTCCATCTCTCTTCCGGTGCCTTCTAATGGTGGAGAGAAACATCCACCTCATTCATCCTACTCCAGTGTGGGACATAGTCAACCAAATCCCTCAAAAGAAACATTTTCTCTGGTGCCTTTCCATAACTTTATCAGGATGCTGACCTCTCAGGGAGACCTATGTCCTACCAAGGAGCGAGGCAAGGTAGATGCTTGTGTTTAACAAGCGCCTTAATACCAGCAGTGCTAGGGTTACATGTAGAAGACGCAGTACATAGGTAGTCAGAAAGAAGGTGAGCATTGCGACCACATGACCCCAACCACATCTCCATATTTCTGAGGAAAAAAGGATCTTTCTTCCACTGAGGTGTTACTGGGAGAGGCATCACTGCCTGCTACTGGCGTCCTCTTTAGAACCGGGGGTGCCAGTAATTAGGGATTAGCGTGTCGGATCCATTTTTGGCCACAGTGCAGTATGGGCTCGGAAGATGAGCAGAGCACGTTAATCCTGATTTAGGAGACAGTGGTACTTCTATAAGGCTGTCTTTATGCGAATGGAGCATCTGAGGTTTCTAAGATAGATTGTGTTTCACCCAAAACAGGATGAGTGAGAAAGACAGGTAACTGTGTTTATCCTAATACAGAATGTAGCTGGTCGCTCTGACACAAGTCCACCATTGTACTGTTACAGGGCAAGGTACACTGTGCTTGCACTAATGCAGTTCAAGGCCAACTAGAATATCACGTGCACTAATGCTAATGCATAGAAAGTTCACACTAGTATATACATTACACTTATGCTAATGCATGGCAAGGTCGGGCTGGTATATTCCCTGCACTTATGCTAACGCAGGGCATGGTCAGGCTATTATGTACACTGTGCTGGCACTAATGCAGGGCAAGGTGAGACTAGAATATAGATGCACCACTGCTAATGCATAGCAAGTCCACACTGGTATATACATTACACTTATGCTAATGCATGGCAAGGTCAGGCTGGTATATTCACAGCACTTATGCTAATGCAGGGCAAGGTTAGGCTTGGATATACACTCTGCTAATGATATTACAAGGCAAGGTCAGGCTCCTATATACACTACACTAATGATAATGCATGACAAGGTCAAACTACAACATACTGTGCACTAATGCTAATGCATGGAAAGGTCGGGCTGGAATATTCACTGCACTTATGCTAAAGCAGGGCAAGGTTAGGCATGGATATACACTCTGCTAATTATATTGTAGGCAAGGCCAGGCTCCTATATACACTACACTAATGATACTGCAGGGCAAGGTCAGACTACAAATATTGTGCACTGATGCTAAAGCATGTCAAGGTCAGGCTACGATAAACTGTGCACTACTGCTAACCCATGACAAAGTCAGACTGCTATATACTGTGCACTAATGCAAATGCATGGCAAGGTCAAACTACAATATACTGTGCGCTAATGCATGGCAAGGTCGGGCTGGTATATTCACTGCACTTATGCTAAAGCAGGGCAAGGTTAGGCATGGATATACACTCTGCTAATTATATTGTAGGCAAGGCCAGGCTCCTATATACACTACACTAATGATACTGCAGGGCAAGGTCAGACTACAAATATTGTGCACTGATGCTAAAGCATGTCAAGGTCAGGCTACGATAAACTGTGCACTAATGCTAACCCACGGCAAGGTCAAACTACAATATACTGTGCACTAATGCTAGCCCATGACAAGGTCAGACTACAAAATACTGTGCACTAATGCTAACCCATGACAAGGTCAGACTAAAATATACTATGCACCAATGCTAGCCCATGACAAGGTCACACTACAATATACTGTGCACTAATGCTAGCTCATGACAAGGTCACACTACAAAATACTGTGCACTAATGCTAAGGCATGGCACGGTCAGACTAAAATATACTATGCACTAATGCTAATGCATGACAAGGTCACACTACAATATACTGTGCACTAATGCTAGCCCATGACAAGGTCAGACTACAAAATACTGTGCACTAATGCATGGCACGGTCAGACTAAAATATACTATGCACTAATGCTAATGCATGACAAGGTCACACTACAATATACTGTGCACTAATGCTAATGCATGGCAAAGTCAGACTAAAATATACTATGCACTAATGCTACCCATGGCAAGGTCAAACTACAATATACTGTGCGCTAATGGTAACGGTTGACAAGTTCAGACTACAATATACTGTGCACTAACGCTAACGCATGGCAAGGTCTGACCGCCATATTGTGTGCACTAATGCTAATGCATGGCAAGGTCAGACTACAATACACTGTGCACTAATGCTAACCAATGACGAGGCCAGGCTGCAATATGCTGTGCACTAATGCTAACACATGACAAGGTCAGACTACAATATACTGTGCACTAACGCAAGGCAAGGTCAGACTGCCATATACTGTGCACTATTGCTAACGCATTGAAAGGTCAAACGACAATATACTGTGCACTAATGCTAACCCAAGGCAAGGTCAAACTACAATATACTGTGCATTAATGCTAACCCATGGCAAGGTCAGACTACAATATATAGTGCACTAATGCTAATGCATGGCAAGGTCAGGCTACGATAAACTGTGCACTAATGCTAACACATGGCAAGTTCAAACTACAATATAATGTGCACTAATGCTAATGCATGGCAAGGCCAGGCTACGATAAACTATGCACTAATGCTAATGCATGACAAGGTCACACTACAATATACTGTGCACTAATGCAAATGCATGGCAAGGTCAGACTAAAATATATTGTGCACTAATGCTAATGCATGGCAAGGCCAGGCTACGATAAACTGTGCACTAATGCGAATGCATGACAAGGTCACACTACAATCTACTGTGCACTAATGCTAATGCATGACAAGGTCACACTACAATATACTGTGCACTAATGCTAATGCATGGCAAGGTCAGACTAAAATATACTATGCAATAATGCTAACCCATGACACGTCAGACTACAATACACTGTGCACTAATGCTAACCAATGACGAGGCCAGGCTGCAAAAATATGCTGTGCACTAATGCTAACACATGACAAGGTCAGACTACAATATACTGTGCACTAACGCAAGGCAAGGTCAGACTGCCATATACTGTGTACTAATGCTAACGCATTGAAAGGTCAAACTACAATATACTGTGCACTAATGCTAACCCAAGGCAAGGTCAAACTACAATATACTGTGCATTAATGCTAACCCATGGCAAGGTCAGACTACAATATATTGTGCACTAATGCTAATGCATGGCAAGGTCAGGCTACGATAAACTGTGCACTAATGCTAACCCATGGCAAGGTCACACTACAATATACTGTGCACTAATGCTAATGCATGGCAAGGTCAGACTAAAATATACTATGCAATAATGCTAATGCATGACACGGTCACACTACAATATACTGTGCACTAATGCTAATGAATGGCAAGGTCAGACTAAAATATACTATGCACTAATGCTAATGCATGACAAGGTCACACTACAATATACTGTGCGCTAATGCTAATGCATGGAAAGGTCAGACTGCAATATACCGTGCACTAATGCTAACCCATGACAAGGTCACACTACAATATACTGTGCACTAATGCTGTGCACTAATGTTAACCCATGGCAAGGTCAGGCTGCAATATACTGTGCACTAATGCTAATGGTTGACAAGCTCAGACTACAATATACTGTGCACTAACGCTAACGCATGGCAAGGTCAGACCGCCATATTGTGTGCACTAATGCATGGCAAGGTCAGACTACAATACACTGTGCAATAATGCTAACCAATGACGAGGCCAGGCTGCAATATGCTGTGCACTAATGCTAACACATGACAAAGTCAGACTACAATATACTGTGCACTAATGCAAGGCAAGGTCAGACTGCCATATACAGTGCACTAATGCTAACGCATGCCAAGGTCAAACTACAATATATTGTGCATTAATGCTAACCCATGGCAAGGTCAGACTACAATATATTGTGCACTAATGCTAACCCATGGCAAGGTCAAACTACAATATACTGTGATCTAATGCTAGCCCATGACAAGGTCAGACTACAAAATACTGTGCACTAATGCTAACCCATGACACGTCAGACTACAAAATACTGTGCACTAATGCTAATGCATGGCAAGGTCAGACTAAAATATACTATGCACTAATGCTAATGCATGACAAGGTCACACTACAATATACTGTGCACTAATGCTAATGCATGGCAAGGTCAGACTAAAATATACTATGCACTAATGCTAATGCATGACAAGGTCACACTACAATATACTGTGCGCTAATGCTAATGCATGGAAAGGTCAGACTGCAATATACTGTGCACTAAAGCTAACCCATGACAAGGTCACACTACAATATACTGTGCACTAATGCTAACAGTTGACAAGCTCAGACTACAATATACTGTGCACTAACGCTAACGCATGGCAAGGTCAGACAGCCATATTGTGTGCACTAATGCTAATGCATGGCAAGGTCAGACTACAATACACTGTGCACTAATGCTAACCAATGACGAGGCCAGGCTGCAATATGCGGTGCACTAATGCTAACACATGACAAGGTCAGACTACAATATACTGTGCACTAACGCAAGGCAAGGTCAGACTGCCATATACAGTGCACTAATGCTAACGCATGCCAAGGTCAAACTACTATATACTGGGCACTAACGCTAACACATGGCAAAGTCAAACTACAAAATACTGTGCACTAATGCTGTGCACTAATGCTAACTCATGACAATGTCAGACTACAATATACTGTGCACTAATGCTAACCCATGGCAAGGTCAGATTACAATATATTGTGCACTAATGCTCATGCATGGCAAGATCAGACTAGAATATACTGTGCACTAATGCTCATGCATGGCAAGGTCAGACTAAAATATACTATGCACTAATGCTAATGCATGACAAGGTCACACTACAATATACTGTGCACTAATGCTAATGCATGGCAAAGTCAGACTAAAATATACTATGCACTAATGCTACCCATGGCAAGGTCAAACTACAATATACTGTGCGCTAATGGTAATGGTTGACAAGTTCAGACTACAATATACTGTGCACTAACGCTAACGCATGGCAAGGTCTGACCGCCATATTGTGTGCACTAATGCTAATGCATGGCAAGGTCAGACTACAATACACTGTGCACTAATGCTAACCAATGACGAGGCCAGGCTGCAATATGCTGTGCACTAATGCTAACACATGACAAGGTCAGACTACAATATACTGTGCACTAACGCAAGGCAAGGTCAGACTGCCATATACTGTGCACTATTGCTAACGCATTGAAAGGTCAAACTACAATATACTGTGCACTAATGCTAACCCAAGGCAAGGTCAAACTACAATATACTGTGCATTAATGCTAACCCATGGCAAGGTCAGACTACAATATATTGTGCACTAATGCTAATGCATGGCAAGGTCAGGCTACGATAAACTGTGCACTAATGCTAACCCATGGCAAGTTCAAACTACAATATAATGTGCACTAATGCTAATGCATGGCAAGGCCAGGCTACGATAAACTATGCACTAATGCTAATGCATGACAAGGTCACACTACAATATACTGTGCAGTAATGCAAATGCATGGCAAGGTCAGACTAAAATATATTGTGCACTAATGCTAATGCATGGCAAGGCCAGGCTACGATAAACTGTGCACTAATGCGAATGCATGACAAGGTCACACTACAATCTACTGTGCACTAATGCTAATGCATGACAAGGTCATACTACAATATACTGTGCACTAATGCTAATGCATGGCAAGGTCAGACTAAAATATACTATGCAATAATGCTAACCCATGACACGTCAGACTACAATATACTGTGCACTAACGCAAGGCAAGGTCAGACTGCCATATACTGTGTACTAATGCTAACGCATTGAAAGGTCAAACTACAATATACTGTGCACTAATGCTAACCCAAGGCAAGGTCAAACTACAATATACTGTGCATTAATGCTAACCCATGGCAAGGTCAGACTACAATATATTGTGCACTAATGCTAATGCATGGCAAGGTCAGGCTACGATAAACTGTGCACTAATTCTAACCCATGGCAAGGTCAAACTACAATATACTGTGCACTAACGCAAGGCAAGGTCAGACTGCCATATACTGTGTACTAATGCTAACGCATTGAAAGGTCAAACTACAATATACTGTGCACTAATGCTAACCCAAGGCAAGGTCAAACTACAATATACTGTGCATTAATGCTAACCCATGGCAAGGTCAGACTACAATATATTGTGCACTAATGCTAATGCATGGCAAGGTCAGGCTACGATAAACTGTGCACTAATGCTAACCCATGGCAAGGTCAAACTACAATATACTGTGCACTAATGCTAATGCATGGCAAGGCCAGGCTACGATAAACTATGCACTAATGCTAATGCATGACAAGGTCACACTACAATATACTGTGCACTAATGCTAATGCATGGCAAGGTCAGACTAAAATATACTATGCACTAATGCTAATGCATGACAAGGTCACACTACAATATACTGTGCGCTAATGCTAATGCATGGAAAGGTCAGACTGCAATATACTGTGCACTAATGCTAACCCATGACAAGGTCACACTACAATATACTGTGCACTAATGCTGTGCACTAATGTTAACCCATGGCAAGGTCAGGCTGCAATATACTGTGCACTAATGCTAACGGTTGACAAGCTCGGACTACAATATACTGTGCACTAACGCTAACGCATGGCAAGGTCAGACCGCCATATTGTGTGCACTAATGCATGGCAAGGTCAGACTACAATACACTGTGCAATAATGCTAACCAATGACGAGGCCAGGCTGCAATATGCTGTGCACTAATGCTAACACATGACAAAGTCAGACTACAATATACTGTGCACTAATGCAAGGCAAGGTATAGAGGAATCTCATTCATCCACTACTCACACTCCAGATCATTCAAATCACTCTCAAAACTTGAACCATGTACAAGGTCTCTCTAGAATAAACCCAAAATCCGATCTAGCGTTGTTACAATTTTATTTTATATGATTCATAAAAAACAGATAAATTTCATATATAAAAATATTTATAGGAAATATACATAAAAACATTCATATGATAAATGCAAATCACCTGAATTTGTATTACAGAATATACTATCTAGATTAAAAACAACCTCCTAAAACTATCTCTAAATAAGAATAAAAAAACAAAACGAAAAAACCCAAGAAGGCACAATGATATTCACTGTTGCTAACTTAGATCCAACACTTTACTTAAACAACAGAAAAAACTGGTGAGAATCTTGATCTTATCCAGGTAAGTCTGATATGTTGGATTCCTTAAAAAAAACTAGCGTCGACGCGTTTCGGTGGGATTAAAAATCCTATACAAAGCCACCTTCTTCAGGACTCAACAGTAATGTGGGTTTATTCTTGTGGAAAATAAATTATTATCTTTAGCCAAGTTACATTCGTTTTCCTCACTTTAAATTCGGAAATATAGAGGAAAAGGCTTCGTTTATATAAATCTGCCGATACTCCTCGTCCTGGGCATATTTTCAGGCCCTGAAAATATTGGTCATTGCTTATATGTTTAAAGGGATCCTGACTTCACTTCTTTTCTTATTTAAAATCGTGATGTCCTTCCAATGTTCAAAGAAGTTGCTTAATTTCGCGTGGACCTCACTTAATAGAGGATCTTCCCATAAGCGCTAATGGGGAAATTCTTTATATTGGGGGTCCACGTTTGTAAAGTTATCCTCCCCCAGGCCGTATATCTATATTGCCTGTTTTTTCAAGCCGCCATCCGCAATCGGTTAATATTAGATCCTCGTGTGTCACGGGTCCCGGTACGTCCTTGTTTTCTTTGTACAAAGAAAACAGGCAATATAGATATACGGCCTGGGGGAGGATAACTTTACAGTGAGGTCCACGCGAAATTAAGCAACTTCTTTGAACATTGGAAGGACATCACGATTTTAAATAAGAAAAGAAGTGAAGTCAGGATATGCCCAGGACGAGGAGTATCGGCAGATTTATATAAACGAAGCCTTTTCCTCTATATTTCCGAATTTAAAGTGAGGAAAACGAATGTAACTTGGCTAAAGATAATAATTTATTTTCCACAAGAATAAACCCACATTACTGTTGAGTCCTGAAGAAGGTGGCTTTGTATAGGATTTTTAATACCACCGAAACGCGTCGACGCTAGTTTTTTTTTAAGGAATCCAACATATCAGACTTACCTGGATAAGATCAAGATTCTCACCAGTTTTTTCTGTTGTTTAAGTAAAGTGTTGGATCTAAGTTAGCAACAGTGAATATCATTGTGCCTTCTTGGGTTTTTTCGTTTTGTTTTTTTATTCTTATTTAGAGATAGTTTTAGGAGGTTGTTTTTAATCTAGATAGTATATTCTGTAATACAAATTCAGGTGATTTGCATTTATCATATGAATGTTTTTATGTATATTTCCTATAAATATTTTTATATATGAAATTTATCTGTTTTTTATGAATCATATAAAATAAAATTGTAACAACGCTAGATCGGATTTTGGGTTTATTCTAGAGAGACCTTGTACATGGTTCAAGTTTTGAGAGTGATTTGAATGATCTGGAGTGTGAGTAGTGGATGAATGAGATTCCTCTATATATTGTGATTTCCAAGGGAAATTAGGTTTATCTTACAGATTTTGAGTGCTCTGTTCCCTTGGATCTTTGAGCCACCTCTCTGTTTTTTTTTATACTAATGCAAGGCAAGGTCAGACTGCCATATACAGTGCACTAATGCTAACGCATGCCAAGGTCAAACTACAATATATTGTGCATTAATGCTAACCCATGGCAAGGTCAGACTACAATATATTGTGCACTAATGCTAACCCATGGCAAGGTCAAACTACAATATACTGTGATCTAATGCTAGCCCATGACAAGGTCAGACTACAAAATACTGTGCACTAATGCTAACCCATGACACGTCAGACTACAAAATACTGTGCACTAATGCTAATGCATGGCAAGGTCAGACTAAAATATACTATGCACTAATGCTAATGCATGACAAGGTCACACTACAATATACTGTGCACTAATGCTAATGCATGGCAAGGTCAGACTAAAATATACTATGCACTAATGCATGACAAGGTCACACTACAATATACTGTGATCTAATGCTAGCCCATGACAAGGTCACACTACAATATACTGTGCACTAATGCTGTGCACTAATGCTAACCCATGGCAAGGTCAGGCTGCAATATACTGTGCACTAATGCTAACAGTTGACAAGCTCAGACTACAATATACTGTGCACTAACGCTAACGCATGGCAAGGTCAGACAGCCATATTGTGTGCACTAATGCTAATGCATGGCAAGGTCAGACTACAATACACTGTGCACTAATGCTAACCAATGACGAGGCCAGGCTGCAATATGCTGTGCACTAATGCTAACACATGACAAGGTCAGACTACAATATACTGTGCACTAACGCAAGGCAAGGTCAGACTGCCATATACAGTGCACTAATGCTAACGCATGCCAAGGTCAAACTACTATACACTGGGCACTAACGCTAACACATGGCAAAGTCAAACTACAATATACTGTGCACTAATGCTAACGCATGGCAAAGTCAAACTACAAAATACTGTGCACTAATGCTGTGCACTAATGCTAACTCATGACAATGTCAGACTACAATATACTGTGCACTAATGCTAACCCATGGCAAGGTCAGATTACAATATATTGTGCACTAATGCTAAAGCATGGCAAGATCAGACTAGAATATACTGTGCACTAATGCTCATGCATGGCAAGGTCAGACTACAATATACTGTGCACTAATGCTAATCCATGGCAAGGTCAGACTACAATATACTGTGCACTAATGCTAATCCATGGCAAGGTCAGACTACAATATACTGTGAACTATGCTAATGCATGGCAAGGTAAGACTAGAATACACTGTACACTAATGTTAATCCTTGACAATGTCAGATTAGAATGCACTATGCACTAATGATAATGCAGAGCAAGGTTAGGCTGCTTTTTACACCACACTAATGCTCGTGCATGGCAACACCATGCTGGTATATGCACAACACTAATGCATGGCAAGGTCAGGCTGCCATATACACCTCACTATTGCTAATGCATGGCAAGGTCAGACTAGAGTATATTGTGCACTAATGCTAATGCCAGGCAAGGACATGCTGGAATATTACGTGCAATAATGCTAATACATGGCAAGGTCAGTCTGGTGCATAAACTGCATGAATGCTAATGCATGGCGGGGTCAGGCTGGTATATACACACCAAACACTAATGCATGGCAAGGTCAGGCTGAAGCATAAACTGCATGAATGCTAATGCATGGCAGGGTCAGGCTGGTACATACGCTGCATGAATGCTAATGCATGTTAATGTCAGGCTGATACATACACTGTAGTAATGCTAATACCTGGCAAGGTCAGGCCGGTATATACACTGCATGAATGCTAATGCATTTAAGATCAGACTGGTATATACACTGTAGTGATGCTAATGCACGGCAGGGTCAGGCTAATATATGCACAACACTAATGCACGTCAAGGTCAGGCTGGTACATACACAACACTAATGCACTGCAGGGTCAGGCTGGTATATACACAACACTAATGCATGGCAAGGTCAGGCTGGTATATACACAACACTAATGCATGGCAAGGTCAGGCTGGTACATACACAACACTAATGCACTGCAGGGTCAGGCTGGTATATACACAACACGAATGCATGGCAAGGTCAGGCTGGTATATACACAACACTAATGCATGTCAAGGTCAGGCTGGTATATACACAACACTAATGCACTGCAGGGTCAGGCTGGTATATACACAACACTAATGCACTGCAGGGTCAGGCTGGTATATACACAACACTAATGCACTGCAGGGTCAGGCTGGTATATACACAACACTAATGCACTGCAGGGTCAGGCTGGTATATACAAAACACTAATGCATGTCAAGGTCAGGCTGGTATATACACAACACTAATGCATGGCAAGGTCAGGCTGGTACATACACAACACTAATGCACTGCAGGGTCAGGCTGGTATATACACAACACTAATGCATAGCAAGATCAGGCTGGTACATATACTGCATGAATGCCAACGCATGTCAAGGTCAGGCTGGTACATACACAACACTAATGCATGGCAAGATCAGGCTGGTACATACACCGTAGTAATGCTAATGCATGGCAAGATCAGGCTGGTACATACACTGTAGTAATGCTAATGCATGGCAGGGTCAGGCTGATATATACACAACACTAATGCACTGCAGGGTCAGGCTGGTATATACACAACACTAATGCATCTCAAGGTCAGGCTGGTATATACACAACACTAATGCATGTCAAGGTCAGGCTGGTATATACACAACACTAATGCACTGCAGGGTCAGGCTGGTATATACACAACACTAATGCATGTCAAGGTCAGGCTGGTATATACACAACACTAATGCATGGCAAGATCAGGCTGGTACATATACTGCATGAATGCCAACGCATGTCAAGGTCAGGCTGGTACATACACAACACTAATGCATGGCAAGATCAGGCTGGTACATACACCGTAGTAATGCTAATGCATGGCAAGATCAGGCTGGTACATACACTGTAGTAATGCTAATGCATGGCAGGGTCAGGCTGATATATACACAACACTAATGCACTGCAGGGTCAGGCTGGTATATACACAACACTAATGCATCTCAAGGTCAGGCTGGTATATACACAACACTAATGCATGTCAAGGTCAGGCTGGTATATACACAACACTAATGCACTGCAGGGTCAGGCTGGTATATACACAACAATAATGCATGTCAAGGTCAGGCTGGTATATACACAACACTAATGCATGGCAAGGACAGGCTGGTACATATACTGCATGAATGCCAACGCATGTCAAGGTCAGGCTGGTATATACACAACACTAATGCATGGCAAGATCAGGCTGGTACATACACTGTAGTAATGCTAATGCATGGCAAGATCAGGCTGATACATACACTGTAGTAATGCTAATGCATGGCAGGGTCAGGCTGTTATATACACAACACTAATGCACTGCAGGGTCAGGCTGGTATATACACTGCATTAATGCTACTGCATGGCAAGGTCATTTAGGTATATACACTCTAGTAATGCTGCTGCATGGCAAGGTCATTTGGGTATATACACTGCAGTAATGCTGCTGCATGGCAAGGTCATTTGGGTATATACACTACAGTAATGCTGCTGCATGGCAATGTCTAGAAGGCAAAAGATACACAATTGATGGACGGAATGCAGAACAAATCAAAACATTCACCCTCAGTCAGTTTGCTCACCATGCCACCCCAGTTTAGACCTGGCTCTATGCAAATCAGTCTTGACCCTGTGCCTCATGGGAGCAGTCCAGCCCGAACTGCCAAGCCAGGTCCTCCCTGGACCGGAAACAATTGTGTGTCTTTTGCTTTCTCGCCATAAGTGCGCCGGGCATGTCCAGACATGGGTCCCGGGCTCACTGTGCCACTGGATTCAAGCTATCCTGGCTGAAGAAGGGTGATATACCCTGAAACCGGTCCTAGGATGCATGTTTCCGGCCCAGGGAGGACCTGGCTTGGCAGTTCAGGCTGGACTGTTCCCATGAGGCACAGGGTCAAGACTGATTTGCATATGGCCAGGTCGAAACTGGGGTGGCATGGTGATCAAAAGAATGATGGATTTAACCCAGATCATTTGACTGGGGGTGAATGTTTTGATTTGTTCTGCATTCCGTCCATCAATTGTGTGTCTTTTGCATGGCAAGGTCTGGCTGGTATATACATTAAGCTAATTCGGGGCAGGGGCAGGCTGGTATATACAATGCATTTATATAATTTGAAAGCAAGCTTAACCCATACGCACACTACTCTCATTCTATGAAGGGCTCTGCTGGAATGTACACTGTACTTATCTAATTGCAAGGCAGGCTGCTATGTACACTGAGCTTAGCCCAAATAGAGGTGGGCGAGCCACTGAAAGCTTGAGCCCGGCTCGCGCTTGAAGCCTGGCTCCGGCTCAGCTCCTGGTATCTTTGGAGCCTCGAGCCCATAAAGAGTCGAGCTTTGACATGGCTTCTGCCTGCTACCCTAACTGTATCGGTATGCACCACGAGGTAAAAAATTGAACATTAATATTTGTGATAAAAAGGAGCGACATTTAATAGCTAATTTATACAAAGTGAAAAAAAACTGGATTCATCACAGCTTCCCTATTTATCCAAATTGTGTAATCTAAGGCAAATATTTTATTTTACAGATCCTCCTTTTTCATCACTATCGCATATCAAAGCACCTTCAAATATGTTCAGAATACCAGCTGTACCAAGATCGGTTGTGGTTCCTTTAATAGACTGTAATTTGTTGTATGTATAAGAATCTGGGTCACATGCACGGTTCACATAACAAAGGTCTTACCTCTTAGTTCACTAATGGCACAGTCGCCATAGTGGGGCAGGAATGGTTCTATGTTCATGTTTAAAAAGCATTACTTTTAATATCTACTTCCCATGCAATGATATAACGTGAAATATGAATGTCAAAGCATCCACATGTAAAAGAAATACACTTTTTTGAATTTTAAACTCTATTCTTCTTTTACGATGTGTAATGTATGGTTTACATAGAAAACATTTTCCGGGCTCGGCTCGTGCACCGGCTCTAAGAGCCAAGCCAGACTCTGGGCTCGGCTCTGGCTCGGCTCGTCCTGTTAGAATTGTTCGCTCGCCCACCTGTAATCGCACTGCAGTTCAAGATCAGGCTGGTATCTTCACTGTGCTTACTTCACTGCCGCTCAAAGCTAAGCCGACATGCTAGCCCATTGGAGTGCAAGGGCAGGCTTCTCATCCTAATGCAGGGAAAGAACAGACGGGTGTGTGCACTGCATTCGTCCCTATGCAGGGAGAGATTATGCTGCGATGTAGGCATGCAATCTATACCATGAAGGCAAGGTCAGATTGGTGCATACCCTTTGCTTATATTATACATCGTCGTCGAAGGTCAGGATGGTATGTACACTGTCCTTAAGCCGCTGCATGGCATGTACATTGTGCTTATCTTCATGCTGGAGAGCAAGGTCAGGCTGCTATTTACAGAGTGTTTATTCTAAGCCTGGGCAAAGCACTACGCTACGCTCGCGTAGTTTGCGAAGTTTGCGCTACTTCGCACTACGCGAATTGCACGTAGCACAGTGCAAACACGCGTAGCGTAGCGGTCATTTTTTGCTTGCTCGCGGTCCTCAACGTCAAGTTGGCGACCGCGAGCAAGCAAAATGACATCCCGGCGAGACTTTTTCCTCGTTCGCGATCAGCAACATCAAGTTGCCGATCGCGAGCGTGGAAAAAAAACCTCCTGGCGAGATTCTCAACGCGGGGAGGTCAGGTTTCTCATTGCGAGTGGTTGCGCATGCTTGCGACCGCTCGCGATGAGAAACTACCAGTCCGCGTTGAGAAAGCTGCCGCTCGAGTAAAAATCTACTCGAGCGGCAGTAAAAGACAGCTCGCACTGTGCAAGATGCCGTTTTCAATGATTGCACAGTGCGGACAAGCATCCGGCACTGTGCAATCAGTGCGAACAGCATTTTGCACAGTGCACTACGCAGTTCGCGTAGCTACGCGTAGCTCGCGTAGTGCGAGGTGCACTTCACGTAGCTTTGCGTAGGGCAACTTCGCGAACTACGCCCAGGGTTAGTTTATTCCACTGGATGGCAAGGTTTACTCTACTTACATCATCGTAGTGCAAGGAAAGCTGACATATACACTGCCTTTGTTACACTGCAGTGCAAGATCAGGCTGACATGCACACTGCGCCCATCTTAATGCAGGGCAAGGCCAGGCTCCTTTGTACACGTGCTTACTCCATTGAAGTGCAAGTTCAGTCTGTTGCTTACACTGTACTCATTCAAAGGCAAGGCATATCCAGGCGGGTATGCACGCTGCGCTATTCCACTGCAGTGCAAGGTGTATGCAAATTGCGTCCATGCTAATGCAGGCCAAGGTCTGCTGGGTAATGCATTTTTCCGAATGCAGGGCACAGTCGAGTGATAATGCAGTCCTTGCACACCTTTGTGACCTCTGAAGCTGACGAACTACTCCCTCTTTACAAGTATTTTGTCCGTCAAATAAAGGGTATCAAGGTACATGTCCTAATAAAGGGCGGGTAAGGCTGATGTATGGACGGTACTCTTTCTTTCGAAGGACACAGCTCCACCCTCAGACTACGGCGAGTACTACACTCACAGGTGCAGGCCTCGAGGTCTGCCCCAGAGAACCCCACCCACCTGCACGCTAAGGACTCCACACCAGATGCATATCGTCCCACAGGTGGCGTTCTCCGGGCCAAACAGCCCCAGTTGACACAGAGCATAAATTATTCAGAGCCATCAATGATTAATGTGCTGCCGTACCTGACACGCCTCGTTGTCAGAAAACAGGCAGTAAAGGCAAAGCCAGTTCTCCTCTGAGTGGCAGGTCCTTATCTACGTTGATGTTTACCTGCCTGCCATTGTCTGTGTGAGTGTGTGTCCCAGAATGAGCCCCACGGGCCCGGGTCCTTGGTCAACACCGTCAGCCCTCTTGAAATTGAATGCATATTTCCAGCAGAGGCACAGTGGGACCCCAGCATCACCTGCGTGGGTCAGAGGGGCTAGTGCCGATGCTTTCCGAGATGAGTGCACCAGCAACACATTGTATTTCCTGCATCATTGTAGCCCTAGGCCAAATTTTAATTACAGGCATAATTTGCAAAGTTTCCCAAATTTCTCAGTTGGCATTATGCAATTCCGGGTAAGTTTTTTTTTTGTTTTTTTAACGAGCGTTACAAAAAAGTCTAGGGACATACCAGCTTGGAGATTGGTTTCACAGAAAAAAGTTTTGGTCAGAAACATTTTGGTGCTTGAATCAGACTCCGGTTGTATCTTGCAAGTCTTTTTTTATGGAAAAGCCATTATTTTTCATGGAATTTTGCACAATTTCACATAAAAAGTAAGCAATTTTGCACATCCCTGATTATCAGCATGGACCAGAAGGCCCGGTGCAGACTGTTTTGAGATATGTGCTGTGTAGGTACTAGAAAGTAGTGTCACATGACTAGGTTCCAGGATGTGGTGTGTGACAAAACCATTCACAACAGGCAGATATGTGTTAGTGCATATCTGACATAACCCGAAGGAAAACAAAAACACAGGGGGGCATATTTACAAGCCCCATTCACCACCGGAGCGCCACTTTTTTGACGCTTCGGTGGCATAGCACCATTTCCCATATTCACAGGGTGGCCCTGTGGCAAAGGGGCAAGCAATGGGCGTTACAGTAGGCGTTCCACCGCAACACCCATTGCTTTTTTTCACTGCCCTAATCTGTGGCAGCGCCAAAAACTAACGCCAGGGAATATCTGGTTTTAGAATGGCGATATGAGGAGACATTATTAATTTCTCCTATATTTTTGCTTTTTCACATAGAAAGAGCAAATCGCCATTATTGATTGTTTATGTGCAGGAAGGTGTCCCTTCCTGCATATAAACAATCACCCCTGCAGCGCTGGCACCCTTGTGACATGGCAGCAGGGTGCCTGCACTGGCACTAGGCAGCTTTTTTTGTGGCAGCGCTAGGGGAAACACCGGGGTGCAGCGTATACTTGTGAATACGGTGCATCCCTGCTTTTAAAACATGTTGGAGCACGGCATTGCCAAATTTGATACAGCACTGCTCTCTGTCATTGTTTTGTAAATATGCCCCTGTGTCTTGTGGTGTTCATGCTGCTCTTACGGCGCAGATCCAAGGTTAGCATCTCAGGGCCCTATTCATAAAGAGCCTACGCATTTGTGGTGGATGTCTGTAGTCGTGGTGGATTCTCCACACTCGTGGCAGGACCTCCACAATGAGAAACTGCACTGCAAAGATTCCGCCACAAGGGCAGAGACTCCACCATCACTGCGGAACCTCCGGCAGGACAGCAGAGGCTCTTTGTGAATAGGGCCCCAAGTCTCTCCCTTCCAACACATTGCATGCTCCTCAGATACTAGGTGTGGTGGTCAGGAAATTAAATATCTGTTCCTGTGCTCAGGTGCGAGTCCAAAGCGGAGGTCTGGGTATAGTGAGTCTCTGCTTCCATTTAACACAACCTCTGACTAAACCCCTCTACTTTCTGCATAACCGGCACATTATATCAAATGAGGAAAATTATGGGCATGAGAGACACCAGGAATGCAGAGTGTCAATGCAGATGATGACAAAAGTGCTATGCATCTGTACTCACATTTGCTGTAAATCACTGTACCACTACCATTTCTGCCACATCCCATCATCTACTGCCCACAATGGTAAATCGGTATAGCCTGCAAGAAGATCTACTAGGAACCAAACACGAAAGATCATAGGGGTATTGTGAAATAGATGGTCCTGCATTCCTTCACCGATGAAGTCAGATCTTGCCCAGTACAGGGGCAGAGGATTACGTTATAGGCAGTGGTTGCACCTCTGGATGCTCAATTTGTGGAAAGAGATATTGCAGACTATGAGAATTTCTTTTTGCACCAGGACAGAGAGTGCCCTCAGGAATCACTGGCTACATTCTACACTTGGCTGAGGGAGTTGGTGGTGACTTGGTACAATCTTTGGTCCTGTCCTATCTGCTCGAAGAAAATGTGGTACATGTGGGTCTTCCCAAACCTTCCACTACTCTGTTCAAGTCCATCTTGCATGCTGCAGACCGAAGAGTAACCAAAGCCAACAAAGCAGACCATATCACACACATTTTTAGAGAACTGTAATGGCTTCCCCCTGGACCCACAGTGGGTTCCACTGGAAGTTAGGATTAAATTGAAATTAACATACATAACACAAAATGTCCTTTACAGTGACCTCCCTTCTTATCTAAAACGAAGCATCAGGAGACAAAAAGCTAGCTTAAGAAAGGAGTTCTATCAGCAGAGGAAACAAAGGGCCTGTAGAATTGGATGTACAAGGACATTTGTCACAAAGATGGCCGATGCCCCACTTGCCATGTTTCAAGAACCGTTGACTTGTAATACTGCAAACAGGATAGCTGCCACATTTGTGATGGAGTAACCTGTACGCCAAAATCTAAATGAAGCCCTAGAATCTTAAAAACAAGCCTTCTCCTGTTTCACACCCAAATGACAATATCTGCTGCTTGATCATCTCAGACTGATTCGAAACCTTCTAGCTATGAGAAAACATTTTTTTTTTTTTAAAACGACTCAAGCTCTCTGACTAAAGGGGGTCATTTGGAGATACGCGCCTGCCCGGTTGTGATCTGTGAGGGGAACTGCTGCTGTGGGGGTTGCCTTCTTGGCACTCCAGGTTTGCCGAGCAGGCACCACGTTTAAAACACCCACTTAATAAAGTTTTTTGTTTAGAGAAAACAAAATCTTAAAATGTAAACAAAAAACAACCAGCCGCGAGGACCAGGGTGCGGACTCAGACAGAGAGAATCAGTGACAGTATTCCCTTCTACGCCCATCGCTGTGACTAGTGGTCCTTTGGAGAATTGGTCACCAGGTCAGAAGCTTACACTTGTGCGAACAGCAGAGACTCTGCTGACGTAAAGCTGGTATTTCCAGGACTCTAAATTGAGCGGGGAAAGACGAATCTGGCAGGGGGAAGAACAGCCGATTTACAGCTGGATTCCTACTCCACCAAGCTCTAAACAAGTCACTTGCCATCTAGCCCAATTTTAAAGCTGTTTTATATTCTTATCTGCACCTCTGGTAGCCAGTAGCGGCCGGTGTCCTTGCAAAGTGGTGAGGCGCGGAGAGGGGGCGGGGACGACGGACAACCAAACAAAAAAATAAAATAAATAACTTACCTGCCTCTCGGGCGCTCCTCTCTGGCTCCGTGCACTGCAGGCACAGGCTCCCAGATTCCCCTGCGGCCAATCCTGACGCTGCTCATGTTGAGAGCAGCATCAGGATTAGCCAGAGCATTCTAAATTTGCACTCTCAGGTAGACTGGGAGCCTGTGCCTGCTGTCTGCAGCTCGGGTTTGAGACAGCTTCAGTGCGCATGACGGTTCAGCTGTTCTAAGATGGCCGGCCAAACCGTCATGGACACTGACAACAGTGCACCTACTACTTCCCCTCTGCCTGTCATCCCAATGGCCCTGCCCTCTAGACACAACACTACGGAGTAAAATAAAACGATAATAAACAAGTGTTTATTATCGTTTTATTTTTCATTTTTTTGGCTGCTGGCAGAGGAGGTGATGCTCCTCCGTTATAGCGGAAGAGCCGCCGCCGCTGCTATACTGGCTGTTAGAAATCACTGTGATTAACTCCTTATTGTGAAGCATTTCGCTGCATCTGTGGTTAGGTATAGAAGTTCTACAAATAAATAAACAAATCAGAATCCATCAAGCAGGAGAAGGCAACAGAGTGCTAGCCACAGTTAGACAAACACTCAAGGAGAAGTGAGAGAGCACAACCGTCTTGAGTGATAGGAACAGGGACTGTGAGACCTACAAGGATGTACAGCTATTTCGGGGTGCATTAAATATGTAGACAGATGAATAACAGGGAGTGAACTAAGCACTTATGGGGCACACAAGTAGAAGGTAGCAAACAGTTGACAAGGAACCAGTCCAGAAGGGAAACAAGTTGAGTAGCAATCGGAAAACGTGGCAGAGCTAGGAGATACCATGTCAAGTAGACCAGTTGAACCAACACTTTAAAGGACACATAAGGGAGGGGGATTTCTTGAATGGCTGTAATGCAATATGTGGCGGGACAGCAAATGTCAAGACATGCCAGGAGGTGGGCCAGTTGGATTGAAAAAAAGTTTGGACGTGAACTGTTCAGGGGAGAGGGCAATGGGGCGAAAGCTTATACACAAGGATGTGAATCAGTATCCCCATGCTGACGCACATAAATTAACATCTATGAGTTCTGACTAACAGACTAACTCCAGCTCTGCTTAAAAGCCTTATTATTATGTCCCCATTTGAGACTTGAAGGCTAGCGTAAGGAGACCGACGCAAGAGGGGGAAGCCGCAGAGGCATAAAAGCAGAATTAAACCATCATTCGGCTAATTGTGGCTCTCCAGTGACAGTGAATTGGCTGCAAATCTGTACGGTACAATTTACTCAACATCTTGTGATGGAAAATGGGCAGCAGCTGAAGCCTACACAAGAAATTGGAGTAGAGCAAATGACATACAGGACATTTAGGGTGAGGCCGGTGGTGGGAAGAGAGTAGGCATGGATATCTGAGCGGAAGGTGTGGGATGTAAAAGGAGAGGAATGCGCTAAAGGAGTAAGATAAAATGAAGTGAGACAGTAACTGTGTCTCAAAGGGAGATCAATAGTAATCTATGGGCATTTCCCCAAGAGTAAATGGGTGTGTCTGGTGACCAGGTTTCACATTTGTGTGCCAGTGAGAGTTTGGCGCCCTTGTTTTCCATACCCATGGTATCACAATTGCCGAATCTGTGTTGACAAACTGCACCTATAGGGGAGTGACAGAGTAGATTGGTAGAGTTTGTGCTTGAGTGAAGTTTTGCTGTTCATGGAGAGGATCCGTTCAGCAGGGTGTTTCAGTGCAGTTGGGGTTTGACCTTACGCCACTACATGAAAAGTAAGTGGCAAGGAGAAATTTCTGCAGGAGGGCCTCAGCTTTGCAGGCCTCTCCAGATGTTGGGGAAGGGCTCTTTGAGATGTATATGTTGCAAAGGACAGCAGGAGCATGGTTTGCATCTCCCTGGGTGGTCTCACACCATCGTAGAAGGTGATCATTGAAAATGGTGGGTGGTAAATAACTCAACTCAAGTTCCACCAAGTCAGCAAGTCTGACTTCCTCTAGGGTGACTGAGGTGAATTCTCCCCTGAGACAACCTTGAAATAGTGTAACCAAATCAAGAGTTTGGCACACAATTTGCATATAAATATGCTGAAAAAACATATTTTCTGAAAGGGTTCTCCACAGCACAGTTCTGATTCACGCATCCCAAGGTTGTTTTGAAAGAAATCTGGCAATATTGTGTATTTGTATAAAACGTTATTAAGAAACTATTTTAAACGCCAAAGGCGATACGGGTACTTCACAGCCAATTTCATTTGGCCAATAATTTATTATAACATCTAGCTCAACTTGGATATTTAATTATTTTTTCTTCCTTTTTACCATACTGCCTCTCTCAAATATATTCTCAGTAATGCCACGTATGCCAGTAATGCTTATGCCAAGAGCAGGCAGCATTACACCAAGAATGCCAAGAACGACTACTGTTGTTTATGGGTCCAGCAATATTCAAAGAGTGGGCATTTCTATGCCATGAATGCCCACAATATGGTAACTATGCTCACTGTCCACCTCCGCTCAGGCTCTGCATCTCATTTCATGGCTAAATCACTCTCCTTTGCTTGGCTCACAGTTCCAAAGCTTACCCCATGCACACATTTCCACTGTGGGTGACAGAAGCAGAGCCTGTAAAACACCAGTGGGCATAACCTAAATCTGGAATAATATAAAAAGTATCTGGCTTAAATCATCAAAATATGAGATCCTGCTACAAATACTTCCTGTACCTATCACGCAACCTATCTCACCTTCTTGGTGTTTGATAGAGTTTACAATCTTGGTGTCATATTTCACTCGAATCCACACTTTGCCCCTCAAGCTAACATTGTCGCCTACAGAGTTTTTCACCACTTGCATTTACTTTGTAGCATCCTACCTTTATTGTGCTTTCCTAATCGGATAGCACTTGTCCTTACAATGCCAATATATATTATTGCTACACCACTCAAACTAGTGTACCTACCAAAACCACCAGTTAGTTGCATAGAGCTCCAAATCGAGTCAATCACTTCATCATGTACATGGGCACATCTGATCACATGACTATAGCATTGTAAATCTTTTATTGATATCTAATAAAGGCCTGGGCGTGAAATTCCAATCTGCTGGCGGAGTTTGCAGAGTCTCTCACTCCGCACAGCTGACGCTCAAGTAGAACATCTTCTCGAGCGGTAGAAAGAAGCAGCACCCTCTTGCCACCCACTTAAGTAGCTTCTTTAAACATGTCTCTTGCCTGCCATTGCAGACTATGTGCATTTTTAAACTCCATTTCAACCTGGCAAAATAAACCTTTTGTAAGGCCTAAACCTTCCTTTTTAAAACATATGTCACCCACAGTGTAGGCCCTAAACAGCCCATTGAGCAGGGTAAAGTGTATTTAAAAGTCGGACATGTAATTTAAAATTTTACATGTCCTCGCAGTAAAAAACTCTTAAATTCATTTTTCACAATTGCAAGGCCTACCTCTTCTATCGGATAACATTGGGATACCTTACTACATTTAATAGGTGATAACTTTCAATTGAGAGCAAGTAGGAATGTCGAGTTTGGTGTCTAAAGAACTGCAATTTAAAACTCTATTTAATGGTAAAGTCAGATGGATTTTAAGTCACAATTCTGAAAAAGCCACTTTTAGAAATTCGGAATTTTCTTGTACTATTTAGTGCCTGCAGCCTGTATCCTGGTTCACATGACTAGATGTAGCTAGCAGTTGGTATTTGTGAATTATTCCCAGACAGTGAGACAAAAGGGGACTAGGTGTTGACAGGATGGAATATCTCTGTCTTGGAAGGGGGGGGGGTGGCGCTGTCACCTATAGCACTTGAAACACACAATTGGTGATGGGAGACTGCTTGCAATAAGTCTAAGCAGTGGCAATCGTTCGTGGTAGCACTCCAACCCATCGTTCTTTTGCTCACCATGCCATCTCAGTTTGGACCCAGCCATATGCAGATCAGTCTTGACCCTGGTCCGAATAGGAACCGACCAGCTGGATTGCCAAGCCAGGTCCTTCCTGAACCGGAACATAAGCAACTCAGGATCAGTTTCGCCCTTGTTATGGTCTCATCAGCCGGGTACAGCTTGGTTGCAGTGGCATAGTGAGCACGGGACTCACATCTGGGCATACCCATGCCACTAAGAGCGATCCATGAAACACACAAAAGGTAATGGGAGACTGCTTGTAATAAGCCTAACCAGTGGCAATCGCTCAGAGTAGCAGTCCAACCCTCTGTTTTTTTGCTTACCACCCCACTTCAGTTTGAACCCAGACATATGCAAGTCAGTCTTGACCCTGCTCCTCATGGGAACAGTCCACCCCGAACTGCCAAACCAGGTCCTCCCTGAACCATCACACTTGCACATCAAAAAGACTCTGCCTCAGCACACACACACAAGTATTTCACACTCGACTTTTGTCCCCCCAGACAATCTAGGGGCAGGGCAGGGAGGCAGGAAATTACAGACAGCTCTGTAGGTAGAAGGCTCTAGAAGCTTCTCCCACTTCATAGTGGGAACCAGGTATAAGTAGTGGGTCCTCACACCCAACTCTTCAGTACACTTCTAGACCTGTGGAGGTCCCAGAAAAAGGACTGCTGTGCTGATTTGGTGCAAGAAAGACTGCCTTGCTGCCCTCCAGTCTGAGTGAGAAGGATTTGACCTACACCTTGAGCCCAGGAGCACCAGAGTGACTCCAAGGGCTATTTGGCTAGCCTCCCGATCAGAGCCTCAGGGACAGAAAGGCTCCAACCACCTTGAATCCTTCACCTGGACACTTCTTGCTGTGAGTCCTAACCCCCCCAAGTGGTGCCTCCTCAGTACAGGACCCTTCGAAGTGGAGATAAAGGTTCTTTGCCTGCTCAGCTGTGGTCCCCATCGGAACCAACATGAAGTGATGTGAAGCCCCACAAAGCATCGTAGCACAGCTGCCAGCCTCATTGGAATCAACAGCTAGCAAATCAAAGCCCCACAAAGCCTTGCAGCACAGCTGCCAGCTTCATTGGAACCAACACAACGTGACACAAAGCCTCACTAAGCTTCGCTGCACAGCTTACCGGAACAGTTGCAGAGCAAAGCAAAGCCCCGCAAAGCCTTGCCATACAGCTTCTTCGGAACTGATGACATGTAGCCTCGCAAAGAAATGGCGCACAGACCACGCACCAAGGGCATAAGGTACTTTGGTTAGCAAGTCTAACTTGGTCCCTGAACCCAGCCTGCACTCCATCTGTCGGCCTGAATTTGTGGCTTTGTCGCGGTCCGGCACAACCAGACAACCACAGTTAGAGGTTTGTGCTTTTTGGCACTATTTTTACCCAAATATTTAAACTTGCATACCTCCAGTTTTTTCTGATTGCATTTTTGTCGTTTTGGTCTCAAATAGTTTATTACATTTTATTCCATTTTTCTAAATTGGTGTGTGATTTGTTTTTGGAGTTGTGCTTTCACTGTGTTACTGTTTGTGTGCTGCATAAATATTTCACACATTGCCTCCAAGTTAACCCTGACTGCTTTCGTGGCAAGCTACCCTAGGGTTAAGGACAGGTCAATTTATGGTTTTCTTGTGTTTCATCTGGCAAGAATTGTGGTTTCTGCTTGAGTAGGGTTTCACTCCCCCCGCCCCCAACAAGTAATCCAATTTCCTACACAGTGGGATAGAGGTCAGTGAATCTCTGGCTACAAATGTAGAGCACATCAGAAACTAGCAGTGGCACAGATGGGTGCTTCTTGTAACACACATTTATGTCCAGCCATGGCAGTAATTGATTTTGTGGAGGTGAAGAGAAAAAAAGCAGCACCTAAATGGCTCAAACCTAAATAACACAGATATATTGTGGATGTTGAGAAAAAATTCAAAGAAGGTGGAGCTGGATGTGATTGGCTGCAGGGTGCGCTCCTTGAGAAAAACAGTGGTCACTGATGGTGCACCGCAACGAGTGAGTGAGGTCAAAGTAATGAGGCTGGAAAGATTGAGATCACCCGGGTACCTCTGACACAGAAAACTGTATGGCTGTAAAGTTGAAGACCGTGATATAATGTAGCTAGCTTGCTGTTCCTTCCCCTCATCGACTGCGTGGCACCAAAGAGATAATATAAGCTAACATATTCAACTTCATCATTCTGAAGTTGTGTAACCTGCAGGCAGGGAAGAAGTGGTGAGGGAGGAAAGTAGGTCACAGCTTTGTAGTTGAAAATTGGGGATACTGAGGTTGGGAGAGTGCATTGGTCCAAGTTGCTTGCTGGGATTATTGCACTTAGATGTACCCAGAAGACATTGGATGTGAGATTGTTGATACTTCACTAAGAGTAGAAGTACCTACTGCATAACTTGGGTCAAGAATTAAGTTGCCAAAACGGATTTTTGGGAACATAAAAATGTGGCCAGTTAATGGTGTTCTCACGACTTCCACAGGGCACAGGTTTTTGTATTCAAGGGGAGGGTTAATTTAGCCTTTAATATGATTGACATGTATCTAGCATATCCACAGACACATCCTATTATTTTGGCATTTAAAAAGAAGCATAGCTAATCACACACGGCAAAGAAAGCAAAGCCAGAGACCAGCTTAAATTGTGTAACTCTGCACAATTAATGATTTATTGCTTTTGCCACATAATCCACCATCTGGCAAATAATTGGCATGTTTAAAAAAAAAATTCTCATTCAAACCATTCAAATGTTCCTAAAAAAGTGCACATGTGATGCCATTCAGTGGCAGACCCTTTGTAAAGATTCACTGGTCAAGTTTTAGTAACTCTAATTTTATTCAGCTGTGAAACTAGTGACAATGTGGCAACGTGTTTGCCCAAACACTGAGAGTTAAAATAACAAAACAATTAAATAATAGTGCCACAGATTGTACCTCCAAAAAAATCACACATTTTCCTTTTTCTGCCACATAATTTAATCAACCTTGCTGCATAATTTGATCCTCCATTGCTGCATAATTCCTGTACCACTGAGCAAAGCCAGCATTAGTGTATGCTTCGGTCACTCAGTGGCCGCAGTAGCATGAGCAATTCGTACAGGCCGAACACATTAGCACAGTCGCCAACATAGTAGTCATTTCCAAGCAGACACTCAACCAATAGTAGTTGCAATGGTCGCTCACATACACTACCTAGGAAAAGGGCTGTTTTGATGGGGTGCAGTGGGCACTTTGATGTGGTGATAAACATGTTGATTTAAGTTAAACGAGGTGTTCTTGTAAGCCTGCAAGCTATAATCATGTACCACCACATGTCCCTGTTACAAACCACCACACCAAATAAGGTGTTATTGTAGCGTATCCCAAGTTATTTGCACCATATTCACCCCATGGTATGCATGCACATTGGAGTGCTTCATTATGATGCACACCACTGAAAGCACTGTCTTGCAAGAGGGCTGGAGGTGACGAGGAGTCATCGTACACTATTACATTACATCTCCGATATCTAAAGGTCACGCAAGTGAATGACACAATTACTTACCGATAATCCTCATTGCCCCGACTCGAAGTCCTCCTCGTCCCAGTCCACATATGGCAAGGACTGGGACTAGGAGGACGCGATGAGGGGTAACGGAATGAGTACCACGAAAGGCCGGTTTAGAGACAGGGACCAAGGGTCTCCATCTGGGAAGAGTGCTTCTGGTTGCAGGAAGGGTCACAAGACAGCTGAAAGAGTATTGGCTGGCGGAAAAGTCAGCCTGCTCTTTGAAGAACAAGGTACCAGCTGAGCATGGAGGAGGACAGTGATGAGGAACTATGAAGTTCTGGGACTTTGAGGTCTGATGAAAGAGGGAGGTTCAGCAAGTTCCAGGGTATTGTCGTGAGGGCCGGGAGAAGTAGCTGAGAGGACAGGAGAGATGGTTAACGGGGGCCGAGAGTACTACAGAAATGAGATATATGTGTTTCTACTTTTCGGGGATGTTTAGCTCGGGTTGGGAGAAGGCCTGGGATAAAGAATATGAATTTTCAGTCTTCCTCCATGAAAGAAAACCTTTTCTCAAAGTTCCAACCAAGCCACGGTATGCGCCGAGTTCAGCCCTGCCAAGTGCCACGCATCAGGCGTTAGACTAACGCATTTTAATGTGGTGGTCCGCATCAATCACGCATTTTGACCACCTGTGTGCTGAGGGTGAAGCAAGTAAGTGACCGCAACAGTGGGAACTGCATTTGCAGCAGCGCGGCGTCCGAGTGGTAACTGAGGGCTGGGGCAGCCGTGACGGGAGCACAGCGAGCTCCTGCGACAGGGCGGCTCTAGAATGACAGAGGCAGAAATATAGAGTCAGCCCCTGGAGCCGCAGCCTGCCGCCACATAAGCAGCCTGAAACATTGGCAGCTATGCACACACCTTGCGGCGTGATCATGTTGTTACACTTTGAGGGCATGCAGCGGCATAATGTCGCACATTGGTGTTTTCTGTTCTCAACTTCAAAGTGCAGGGGACATGGAGCACGGCAATCATCAGCATCCCCAGTCTTCTAAATTGGAGTCATCTGAGTTTGGCTCCATTTCAAACATGGCTGTTTAAGAGTCCGTTCTTGAGCCAGGCCCCACTCAGACTCCCAAATCTGAATTCACTTGGCCCATTTCAACGTGGCAGTGAATGGCTCAGCAGACCGCTGACCTTGTGACACTCACAACGTGTTTCATGTACTATCATGGCAGGCCCTACCTCCTCGGCGCCAGCGTTAGCTACCTGGTCTCGGGCTCCCTGCTTTGCTCGGCCGCACCAGCTGTGGGGAGAAAACAATTAGAGGGTAGGGTTGGAGTCAGATGCTGCCAGGCATTCCACCACTGTCGAGAGGCCAGATCATTGGCAGAGCTGTGAAGTAAACCGGCACTTGCCTTCCCGATTTCATAATCGTTGGAGAGAACTACTGTGCCTGTAAACTTTTTAAGACAAAAATGAGCGTGATAGTTGCGCTTGCCGTTTTTAAGCACTGGTTGTTACCATGTTGAACATTTTAGAACATCGGTGATCTTTCTTTAGTTGGAATAATAAGTCCTAAATAAGCATGTACATCTTGTGGTTACCCCTGGGGGTGCTTTACGTGGCTTATCTCGGAAGCACTGATGAGCAAAATTTCCCATAATGTTCGGGAATTATGATGTTAGATGAAGCAGGTAAATATAACTGAGCCACTCAAACATCACAGAAAAAGAAGTTATATTTACAACTGCAGTGGAAAATAATATCGGGAGTGGTATTGATGTTCTTCTGAGAAAATACTTTGAAGTTTATCTTTGTCCGTTTTCTATATTTGCAATATTAGATCAGAAAGTACTCGATTGCTTTCCAAATGTACTTCTGTAAATAATCTGGGATTTTTATGATGTTGTATTACATTTCTGGGTGTCTCTGTGGTATATAGAAGAAACTCCCCCAGGACCCTCCCTAGGGAGCGTTTCTTTACTCTAAAGGCATGTCAGAGTTCAAGTTTAATATCATAGTTACACATTTGTTTTACACTTCGTTCAGGTTACAAGAGCTCTTTCGTTTCTGGTGCTTTGCAGCAGCTGTAAGATCTCCTTACAGTTTCTGGTTGCTCAAATGGGTGACATTTCTGATATTTATATGTTTTTCCTGGTCTTCTTGCTTGGTTTTGCTCGTGAGCAACGTGTCACTCATAATCGTTGAATACCACTCATAATTTCACTGAAATTCTGAAAATGTCACACATAAGCAATCTGAAACCTTGGCAGCTATGCGAGTTGCTCACTGGGTAAAGTGTGAGAAAGGCACGAACGCGCCGTAGGGGATAGGCCTGTAAACAGATGCGTAGCTATCATTTTCCGTGCTTGTAATAGGACCCATGGCTCCCTTTCTAGGCTCTTGTGTGTAGAGAGGCCGCGAGCACTCGGGGGGCGGGGGTGAACGCGCCTGGAAGCAGCAGGAACCGGGAGAACAGCGAGAGAAAGAGCAAGTTGTTTGTTTTTTACTGATCGCTTCCCCTCTGCACCTCGAGACAGCGCAGCTCCGCTAATTAATTGCCGGAGTAACACCCGCCCTGTCTTTTCGTGACACCGAGCTATCAGCGTCTCTCACCGCCCCGCTCCTCGGCATCTGTAACGTTAATGGGGGCCTATGACAGCGGGCGCTCCGGCAGGGACCTCGCGCGCTCCCCGCGCGCACCGCTCCACGCGCCCGCGCCCGTGCGCAGCACTTATTGTGCACAGCGGCACACCGATAGGCGGCAATTTGCGCTGCTAATAGATTCGCACCCAGGAAGGTGCACAGCCTTCACATCTGTCACCCCTCCCACCGCCCAGTCAGCAGCATGCGCCGTCGTTCATCTTTTCTGAGACGTTCCCAAGCAGCGGGTGACGGAATCGGCATGCTTTCCACACACAGCGAAGCGTTTCAAACTGTGTTGTCACGTGAACTGCAAGAAGCGGTGGGAGTACAGGCCCAAATGCAAGCCAGTCCCTGCTGTCGCCACCTGACTGAGCAGTACACAAGACAACCATAATGGGGGTTCTTTTGGTCTCGGCCACCGCATGGCCCTTGTACCATACCTGTCCACCTCTTGCTTCAAAGATGAGGGTGCAGTCAGGCGTTTTTAAGAGGATGATCCCATTAAAGTCAATGGGGAATGAACACTTTTTTTGAGGGTGAAAAAAGTTTGAAAAGCGAGTGAGTTGCGGGGGAGTTGACCTTCTGAACTAATAATATAAATGACTGACTAGAGGCTGAGACGGGGTCCGGTGATCAGAGGGTTGTACAGGTACCAAGCAGGTGCTTGGCTTTGCTGGCGGTGTGCCTACTAGCCACCACCCCCCTCCCGAGACCCATGGTGTGATGAGCTTTCACCCAGTGTATACATGTGGAATCCCCCGAAACAAGGTTGGATTCCCTCTTTGACAGCAGGTCGTAATCATACACCCTGTTCCTTTGTTTTTACATTTGATTCACGGTTGGGTGAGCCTTAGCGCGCTCATACCACCGGGGTCTACGCACCTTGGTCCTGACGAATGCCCAGCTAGTTGCTTGACAGTGGCAGAAACATGTTGACCATTCACCAGTAGTGGGATTTAGCTGATTATACTACCTCAGCTTTTCATCACTTACTTTGTTTTTATCCGTACCTGGTTGGCCGGCGAATAAAGTTATTGGTTACAACCAAGGCATTTTTTAACATTCACTTTTCACTATCACGTCACAAAAAACTTTTACCAGCTCCGCAGTAATTCTGGCGTCGAAGCACACCTGGTAGGTATTCGATCTTCCGGGTGGGGCCCTATGATGAAGCATGTCACCAACCAGGTTGGTGAGTGAGGGCTTTTTATAGAATCAAATTCTGATTCCCCCTTTTTTCTTCTGCTCTCTTGTTCAATGGATACACTCTTTTGTTGTTTAGATTACTGACTTCGGGGGGGCTAAGAGTGTTTCATACCCGCTCCTTTCCCTCTCTCTTGTTGTTCAAATGGCATTAGAGGCTGAGATATACAGTTTTGTGGTGACAAACAATTGTTCATTTTTGAAGTAAGTGCTCAATCCGACCACCGGTGAAGTAAATATACTGCGGTGCCTTGAGCTGCAGTGCAAGCAAGGAAAATGGGACCTGGTACCACCCGCCTACAAGAGAAGCATATCTGAGGTTCATTGGGCCCCGCATATTACCAATCCCCTGTGGGACTGAGCCTATTCGACTAATAGTAGCCATATCCTTGAATTTGGAGTCAAAAAGATCCATGGAAAAGGATACAAAAAAAGTATCATTAGATTTTCAGTTACCCTCCAACCCTAAATCAGTCAAAACCATCTCCTGCCCTCCCACCAGGTCACCACAAATTGTTCGACCCGTCTAGAAACCTTTGGATGCTAATTTGTATGATTCACAGCATGAAGCGAAATGGTCTACACATGGCATACTTTGGGTGGAAGACAAGCCTTTGGGGCCCTAATGGGAAACTCAACTCATCCAACTGACCTGTTACAAAAAGTTTCTACTATACCGAGTAAATTGCATTGCTTGGGCATATTAAGTGATGTGAAGAAACACCCAGGTGGTTTCAGTAAAGTCTTGGAGATGGTTATTGATGTTGGAAGAAATGTGTTTTGATGTCGTGTTTTTAGATCTCGCCTACAGACAGTTTTGCTGTCTGTAGGTGAAGACCTATTGTGGACAATACCAATACTTCGAATGACCTTGGGCCATCTCCTTGCTTACCATTGGCTGGCTTTCTTGTCAATCCCACCTTATTGAATCATACTTGATGGCTTTACTTCCTCTTCCTGTGTTTGTTACCCCCTGAAGCATACCTTCTTTCCCATAATTTTGATTATTCTTCTACATCTCCACATCAGACAAATACTGGTGCATGGCTTTTCTTGCACTGTCCTCAGTGTGCTACTTACCCCCTTACATTCCCATCACAGGCTCTCAGTGTTACTATTCCCTCAAAGTCATGCGTTGCTTACCTCACCCACGCTTGGCTTTTTATTTCATTTATACACCCGTCCACTTAGACCCTCTGCTGCTCCATACTCTCATTCCCCACACGTTCCATTGTTGCTCCCTCCAACGTCAGGGACTTTTAAAAACTTTTTTGGAGGGGCCGTCAGCAATTTCTTCACAAAATTCCCTTTTTTTTTTTATTTATAATTTACCACTCCAAGATCGGTATTCGGCATTTTGGAAAGATAAATTAGAGCAAGAAGAAAATGTGCGATGTGTCATGATGCATGCATGGTGACACTGTTTCACATATGCTGATATGACAGGCGGTTTTCTGCAACTGACGCACAGCCAACTAAGAATCTCGGCAATTCGTTCGCCTTTGCATCTGTGGGGATCATATTAACATCCCTGGATGCTAAAATGTTGTACACTTAATCTAATTTACAAGGACCTATTAAGTGACTCAAACCACTCTGCACCACTGCGGTTACGATTCATTCTTGTGAGCTGTGGACTGACCTAGTCTGCCACTTTGGGTGCAACATACGTTTGCCGTATATATATCCCATTGTCCTGAAGAAGACCCGCATGCAGAGGTCTAAATTTACCCTCTAGGCCTAAGTAGGGTCGAAATGTCGGCACCACTTGTTTTATGGCCTGGATTACATTGTATTAGTCCCCGTTTTGTTTTGGATGGTGCATTTTGAGTATACAAGCACTAGCTCTCAAAACAGACTTTGAAAAATAAGAGAAAGTTGTCATGTAAACAGGCCTACGTACACTGGTTTACTGTTCCTAATATTACTCGAGCCAGTGTCCATTGTGATAAATGATGAAATTGTCGTCTCCCTATCTATCTCTGAAATTTTGTGTCTTTCTCTCAGGTGTGTAGAGAAGAATATATTTTCTCTTCTGTATAACAATTAATTTGTTTCAACTACTCAATGACCGACCCAATAGATTTGGTGGTCACAGCCTTTTTGGTCTGTTCAAGAAGGGCCATCACGGCCATCCTTTGTCTTTATCACATTATACCCAGGTTCTTTGGCGTGTCATGGGTTACCTCATTAGTTTGTAATGGTTGACTGTTTTATATATGGCACACATGTGCACGGATACATCATTGTGCTTTTTTTCATTTAGATGATGCTGTATAGTATCAGCAAAAAGCATTGGCAAAGCCAATAGGTTGGCATTGGCAAAGCCAAAAGGCAACACCTATTGGTTTTGCAAGTGCTTGTTTTAATCAGAATAATCTAGCTTGTTTTTTCTACTGGACGAAAAAATACTTAATGTACACCCTCATGCCATAATCCAATGCTACCACATGCTCCTGTTTTGGCCAATAAGGCCCTTAAGCCCTCAGGCACAGCAGGCAAGATGTTGCTGGCTACATCCCATAATGCATATTGCAAACGGCATTGATAAATCTAAGGGCAAAGCCAGCAGAAGAAAACATTCTCTTTGTGAAAGCATCAAGTCTTTTTGATTCCCTATTTAGAGGACTGGTCAGAAAAGAATTCAGATTGTTCTAGCTTGCTGAAGTTTGAACAATCAACCTCTCTAATGTGGGATGCTTTGGCTGAAAGTTCAGGTTACCGAGAGCTGGTCTATATCAGTTAGCCACTGGCAGACAGGCATGAGCATCGCATGGACCATGAAACCAGGAAGGCATCAGTAAAACTTCATTAAATGGGAATAAAAACTCAGATGAAGCATGCCCTGGTTGAAGCATCTCAGCCAATACATTAGATTTTGCCTAGAGAGTTGGCAACTGCAATTCTAGTGGGTCTGCTGCCCTTCTACCCACCATCGCAAACAAAGCACTTTTGTCAAATGGTGGCCCAAGTGGAGAATCTAGCTCCATTTCTGGAGAAGGGTTTAGCCCACTGGCATTCTATAAGTCTAAGCACAATGCATCATCAGTATAGTGAGATAGCAACAATCTGTCCCCTTTCTCATCATCATCAATATCATAAGAGACATTGAATTCTTGAACTGGTGAATCGGATTCAAAAAGAGTGTGAATCCTCTGTTGGCGCTGAAGTCTAGATAAAGGCCAGAGATTGTGATCTGATTGTATAACAACTAATTGACCTCTCATGGGATTTCACAGCGTGACGTCAGTTTAGGGTCGGAGATCGGTATCAGGACAGATCACTGGCCACCTCCAGATGTCAGTGTCGGCACTGGTACAGAAGGGAACAGTAAAGACATTGGTGCTAGGATGGAAGTCAGTACTGGAGTTGGTATGGGCCTAGTGGTGGGTCAAAGGGGACAGACAGCATAAGGGGCAGATCTGCTGGTGGTTGTCCGACTGGAGACCTCTGCAGCTCTCCGTGGCCCAACAGCAAGCCAGAGGGAACCCGACTCAAACCAAAAATCTGCAGCATGACCCTTTTAAAGGCCCCTGTTTGCTGCAACATTGACGATGAGCTGGGAAACTCCGGTTTACAGGGACCATTTTTGGGCTCAGTATAGATTCAGAAGACATCAGAGGAGTGTTGTCTTTATTATAATGCCCTTGCACTTTCTCGTAGACTTCTAGTGGCAGGATGGGTCAATTCCCGCTTGGCATTCTTACGCTTATGCCTAGACTTTGACTTTTACCTACTTGAAGACTTCAAGCATGAAGTGGATTTTTCACAGGAACAGGTTCAGGACCGCAATGAGGCCCCACGCTCAGAACCTATGCCTGTGGTACCCACATCAATGGCATTTTAAGCCACTTTGACTTATTTATGGTACAACCCTTTCTATAGGGGTGTAAGAGGTGTGGCACGGAAGAATAAATGCAAATTGTTGTCCCTTTGAGTGTATTACCAAATCAATTTATAAACGTTCATGCATACATAACCTACATTCATTTAAACAAGTCTTTTTTAAATTTAAAAATGCTTTATTGAAAGGTAACCAAAGGGAAATACAGCAACATATATGAAAAAACTTAATATTGAGGCATGTCATGTAAAAGCCAATAACCGTAATGGATAAAGAATAAAATAAGCATGAAATCCTATAATAGATTTTATTTAAAATAAGACATATCTCATAAAAATCTAAAAAGGCAATGTTGCAATAAAATACATCGAGCATTTTTTTGATTTTTTTACACATTGTGCTGTGGATTTAAACAAGTCTTAAAGTATGGAAATAGGGAAGGTGCATAGCATTTATGGATTAATTACTCAAATAGAAGGAAACAAATGTTTTCTTAAAAAGAAGCGACAATTCACTTTGTTATGCCCAGTCTTGCATTGGAAATGGAAAATAATGTATGTAAGTCACACAAACAAGTACATCATGCACAAACAGCATAAATTAAGGGGTATAGGTTATGCACGAATCAAAAGTAAACATACAAGACTTTCCACAAACCCCCAAAAAATGCCAGCTTCCATAAACATATGTTAAGCATTTCGTGGTTTACATGTACACATTCATACGGTGATGAAACAATACCTGTATGTTCAAGCAAGCTACTGCACTGACAAACGTGATGCCTTTAGGTTACAATCTAAACAGTAAAACGTGATGGACAAGACATTACTATTCATGAAAACATTGGGCCTTGACCTCTTCCATATTTTGAGCTACATGAGGGAAATGTACACTAAATTATTCACACTGCTTTGCTCCTGGATATGACCTCCGTCCATGATTTATTACACAGGCAAAGGCATGGATTTCCTACACTGATTAGCTGATATACACCTCCTTAATACATGCCATTAATTCCTGTAGAGTCTTTAGGATAATTAAACATTAAAATAATGTATGAACTAAGATCTAGGGATGAAATTGCACCATCCCATAGGAAAGGCCAACATTTTTCTACCGGATTTTACACTAATCAGGGTGTCATGGAAATCTTTTCACTGTCTATATCAGTAGGAAATAACATCAATTATCATAGAGCCTTGACAAGAGTTTAGAATCCTAACAAGGCTTCAAGTCCGCGTTACACAAAACACAAACTATACATAAAATTATTACTACATCACATAGAAAAACAATCAAGAAACGATACCCCTACACAACAACAAAAATATATAAAAATATACAAAATCTAATGAAGCAATCACAGGACAGTGGTGCTCACAAAGTTACACACAAAGCACATAGAAGAAAAATAAACAGTGTAAACAAAAACAGTGGCTGAGGAAAAATTAGACGTAAAGACTGTTACAACAAGCACAGAAAAAGTAGCAAGGAATGCTTCCTCTTCAGTAGAGGCCACAGATAGGCGTCAACGGCGTTTCGACCAGACGAATTGGTATGGTCATCATCAGGACAAACAAAACGATTAAGCAGAGCATCCAACAATAAGGTCTGGAATGAATATATACAGGGGTATCAAAAATAGGAGGCGATATAGCACAAGGCCCAAACAAATTAATTAATAGCTTCATGCATGTAAATAGTCATGAAATCAAAAGAAAAAGAAAGAAAAATTGCAAAAAAATAAGCAGAAGTTCCCATTAATGTCATGCACGTAAAAACTCATGTGAAAAAAACAGGGAACAAAACAAAAGACCAAGTGAATAGGAGCAAAAACTCACACAGACGTTCAGTGCTCAATCATGTATGTAGACCGTAATTTTAGAGCCAACCATCAGTATAAGGGCTCACACCGACGTTCAGTGCCCAACCAGTAGGGTTTAAACCAAAACTATAGAGCGAACCAACAATGCATGCAATGGTTAATCATGACACCGTGGTACATAAGACATGAAACCTACTTGATCACAATTCCATGGCATACATTCTCGTAGAACAATGCCAAATGTCGAAATCCTGAATGAACTCACATTCCGAATTACTCCTAAATATATAAAAACGGAAGAAATTCAAAAAACCAGAGCCAACCGGAACCTATAATAATTAAGGCTTCATACAACTGATACTCACAGGACAAAAGTATTAAACGAGGGGCTCAAATCAAATCGCAACCCTCATGAAGGTTCAATACAGGCCCGGTGTCAGTCATGTAATGGTTCAATCCAATTTAAATTCACTGGGAAGAAACACAAATTCCATTATATGGAAGGAAAAACGGAAAATCACTGAGAAATAGAAAAGGGGGGAAAAAAACCCTAACTCACCAACCCGAAACTACGGGCTTGCATCCAACTCGGACGCAGTACAAACAGTAACGGCGTACCAGAGAATGCTAAACTAATGCAGGCATATCAAGAATGGCGTTTAGGCACCACAGCATCCAGTGTCCTTCAGTGAAATATTATTGTATAAGAGGACAAATCCTAAAGCCTTGATTACTTACCTCTATTCCCATTACTCCCATTCTACTTCCTCATTCCAGTCACTGCGTCAGAAGGTATGTCCATAACACGGAGACAGAAATTAAATGGTCTAAATAAAAGAAAAAAACAGACTCCTTCTCATAAAGGGCCATCTCGGCTCCATCCAAAAACCTCCTGAGTAGACTTCCACAGTAGCGCAACACTCGCAATTTAAGATGGCAAACTGCATGGAGGATGGTATAGTCATAAGGACTAGTCTGGAACATGGAAGTGATCAGAAGTAATGCTTCCATTTCAAATGATCTACCTAGCAGGTGTAAGGAAAAAGGCTTTTTGTAGGTTCACCCCAACTTTATGCCCCATTTTCACTAATGGCAATGGTGTAATGGCTCTGAAATGCCCTGAGCCCTGCTAATCAGTACTCAGTGCACATGCTCTGACCCTTGAAATGATATATGTTTCCCAATTGGCTTAGCCCAACTTACTTGTAAGTCCCTTGTATATGGTAGCAGAGATACCTAGAGCTTGTAAGTTGAAGTGTCTCTTCTCGACTGCAGCACTAGTTGTGCCACCACAAGTATGACAAGGTAAAACATGTCTCCCAGACTGCCAGAGCCATTTTTAATTGCTAACTCGACATTACCATTTAAGGTCATGGCAAAGCACAGTCCTTCCTTTTTAATATATATGTTACCCTAAGGTAGGCCTATCGAGCCCTAAGGCAGGGTGCTGTATATTAAAAGGAGGAACATGTACTTTTATATGCTCCATCAGTAAAAACCCTAAACTGTCATTTCTACTGTGGAAAAGGCTAGTAGCTCCCATTGGCGAGTACAGAGTTACAGGTTGACACCTCAGCCCTGCTAACTTCTGACTAGGACTACTAAAGTTGGTACTCTACAGGAAGTTGTCATCAGGAGGGCGGAAACCTATTAGTCCATTGGTTAGTGACCGCAACCTCCACTGAGGGCATTTTCTGGGTATATAAAGGGCACCCTTAGCACCCAGAACTCAGATCTCATTGGACTGGAGAAGATGATAGAAGGACTGCCCTGCTGCACTAAAGACCTGGCAAAAAATAAGGCTGAACCGACGTGGACTGCACCTGATGCACCTGGTGTCTAACAAAGGAAAGGACGATGTCTGCTGTGTCCTACTCATAGAGAAGTTGACTCCTAAGTCCAGCAAAAGTAAGACACTCCTAGGACCAGTTGGCTGACCTCCTGTTCGCACCACAGGGCCACAACAGCTGAAGAAGCCTGCTGGAGCGAATTGGTAACCCAGATCACCGCACCTTGCCACCATGCAGCACCGGGGACCAGGATCCGATGTTCAAAATTTGCCCTCAAGCTACTGGACCCGTGATAGTGGACAGAGTGTAGCTTGGTTGCCCAGAAGGCAAGTTACTGACAAAAGGGGGGAACTGCTGAAACCACTTTAATGGGTGTCTGGTATCCCAGTGGTGAGTGGATTTCTGCCAGGCTCGAGAGGACTTGGAGGGACATCAACCCCTGTGGCAAAGATCGCCTCACCAAGCCCCTGGACCGAGGAGTCCCCCCATCGACTTCCCACATCTTCAAAATCCCTGAGCATCTTCAGCATCCTGTGTCCCTTCAGGACCGCTCCATAGAAGTCAATGGCAAGGAGCCACTGGAGCTGGAACTGTACTGAAGACTGCTTTTTGTATTGCGGAAACTGTTTCTGAGGGCCTTGCTGATCCCCTTGGCTGGCTCCCTGCCAGAGTTAGTTGCCAAAAGTAACTCTAAGTAACCACATTCCAACTTGCCCAGATTTTTCATGAATAACTTCCTAAGTGTAAAAAATTCATTGAATTTGCCAATGCTTCCTCGTGGTTATGTCAAAAGTGAAGAGTTACTATATGTTGTAATTTCTGTATCTCCAGAACCCTCCAGTGGATCTTTTTCATTTTGATGTCAAAAATATATGAAAATCTAAACTATTTTTATAAATTGGTGTTGGATTTCTCGTGTGTCTCTGTTATTTCTTCTTCAATTGTTTTAGTGCTGTTTAGTAGCTCTACGCTTGCTCCTTTGAATAAGCTGACTCATCAGAGCCACAGCTCCTCAGGGTTGAGCTAAAGGTATAACAAACAAAACCTGCTCGTCCTACAGGGGTTGGTAAGTTTATTAGACGGTGAGGGCACACAACCACACCATATAATACACCCCACTTCCTCAAAGTACACCAGCATCAATTACCAACCAAGGTATCAGCCAGAAAGGGCAAGGTCTAGGCACAAAGAAGGAAGGATGAAACCAGACAATCAACATAGCCCCAAGTGCCAGCATCAAAATAAACTGCCAAGTAGTTGTGCCTATAAGGTACAACTTGTGTGGCCATAGGAATAGGCACTCCAGAAAAACAGATTCCCACAATAGCCAATCCCACAAGTAAAAGGACTTAACAAAGTAGATGTGAAGAAATAAAGTCAGAAGGGCAAATAAGGTAGCAACAATGAGAATATCAGCACAGCAGGCACACTGCAGCAGTGCACAGTGGCAAGAACACCATTGACATGTACCCCAGGATCGGGGAGGGGCATCTGGGACAGAATTGCCAAACAAGGTGGCTAGAAGGCAGTAGAAGGCACAAGATTATGGTCTCTAAAACAAACTCATTGCCAAGCACCATCAAGAACATAGAAAGAGAGCCACAAACAGGCACCATGCTTGATCCATAATGGGGAAACAAGAGCACAGCAGCCAATGCTAAGTAGCAAAGGCACACCTAAGTGAAAAGTTAGAGGCATGCAAAATACCTTCAAGGCAGCGGAAAAGTGGCAAAGTGGCCTCGTGGTGAAGGTCCAGATCAGTAGATCAGGCACAACTGGTGAAAACCCCCAAGAAGGTCACTGAGGAAGCACACCCCTTCACAAAAACACAGAAACCTTATGCCACAAAAGATAAGCCCTAATGACAACACACATAGCATGTGCCAATGCACACTTACTCACACAACAGACAGGGCAAATCAAGTGCAGTCTCTATAAAACAGGCCAAATGGGGCAAAGAAACACCTAACAACCTAAGGCAAGGAACCAAGCAGTCTCATAGATAAGCAGATTTAGCCCCGACTAGAAACCAACTGGAAGCATAGGGCAAAGTGTATTACAAGGCCCTGCACTAAAGAAGGGCAGTGGAAGGAGGAGCTGAAAGTCCAACAGTAGTCAAAGCATGCCCATAGCTGATCAAACACAACAAGGAACAGAAGGAGAATTAATCATAAGAGTCCACAAAAAATGGAGGGGGCAGCAGACCTAACAGGAAAATAGTGGACTAACCAGGAGTAGCATGCTCAATGCACTCTACATCCCAAACTCAAGTTGATAGCCAGGACCACAGAAAACCAGCAGAGCCTACAGAGGACCAGGCGGCTAGCCTCAGGCAAAACATTTAATATGAAAGCGTAATTGCAGCTATTTCTGCTTTATAGGGTTTTGTTGAAATCTTATTTTTTTATCACTGTTATGCTTTTTAGATTTTGCCTTCCCAGCTATTGTGCTGTGTTTGCAAAATCTCTAGCAACCAAAAGAAATTCTTAAAACTGGCTTAGAGCCCGCTCATTACTTACCATTGGTTGACTTCCATGTCACTCTCATTTCCTTGCTCCTGATTAGTCACTGCCACCTCCTCGCTTCTGGCTTCCTCCTGTCCAGGAGCACGGACCAAGTAGAGCTTACTGTCTGCAGCCAGTGTCTTTCCATTGGCCGCAGGCTCCTGCAGGTACACATTTTTTTAACTTTTGTTCATGCACTCTTAAAAAGTACTTGTGTCTGCAGTCCCTCTCCTTCACCCTTGCCCTCCCCCCACTGTTGCTGCTCCCTCCCTTGTGTTGCTTTGCCCTGCCCTCCTCCAGCTGTTGGTTGGGTTTCAACCTCCCCCCACCCTACTCCCCTGTCCGTTGTGTTTCAACCTCCCCCTCCCTCCTCCCACTGTCTGTTGTGTTTCCCCAGCCCCCCCTCCTCTTGCTGTCTGTTGGGTTTCCTATCCTCCTCCTTTGTGTTGCTTGACCCTCCTAACTCCCCACACTATTTTTAGACATATTGCACAGCCATGATTTGTATACCCCAGCACACGCAAATCATTAGAAATTAGTTCTTTTCAGTCGTTAATCATATATAAGAAGTCGAAGAATTTCGTTGATTTTCTCCTTCTTTAATCAGTTCTCAGAATACGTAACGCGTTCCCAAGCCAACACGTGTTTCGTCGCCTCAGTAAGTTTGTACATGCGACTTGTTCACGGCTAGGTAAAGGATAATATAAAACTTACATTACTTTTGATCAGCATCCATTTGTTTCAACACAAACAAATGTGCTCCCAGGGGAAAAAGAAACTAAATCAACAAGTGATAATGTATACAGATAGTAATAATAGTGACATTATAGTTCCAGTGTGAAAACAGTACATTAAAAGTTCTTCTACTATTACGTCTTTTCTTGAACATAAAAACAAAACACAAACAAAAGGTGCAAGTGACATAGGTAGATTATGTGTTGCAATTTAAAAGATATATATGTCTCCTTTTTATAAACCAAAACATTAATGTGTCACCCAGTGACAAGACGTGATTAAAACACCACCACAAAGTCCCAAATATTGGGACTACTGCATCTCACAATAAAATTAAAAATTTCGCATCTCCAAATGAGATAAACCAACCTGAACGGTTCCACTATGTTTCAGTCTGTGAACACAAACAAAGGAAAATAGCCTATATCAGTACCTAAATTTTAAAGTCCACATGACCACACAGAGTGCTGTACCTCGTACACATCCTTTGAAAAACGGCCTATTAATACGTACTTTCATTGTGAAGGAGAAAATCAACGAAATTCTTCGACTTCTTATATATGATTAACGACTGAAAAGAACTAATTTCTAATGATTTGCGTGTGCTGGGGTATACAAATCACTGTGTTTTGTTGCTTTGTGGCCTCAAAAGAATCTAGGGAGGTGGGTGGTTCTCCTTAACCCTTCAGCACCCCCAGCACTTGGAGCATTATCTTATAAATAACGAGTGAAACCACCTAGTGGCGCCTGTACCCTATCACTTATACCACCGGATCTCATTTTGGAATACGCTTGTCAGGATAGAGGGCAGCCTAGGTACACAATGACTACATTTGAAGAAATGAGGAATAATAGAGATAAAGAAGCAGATGACCTTTTCAATGATAGGGCAGATAGTATGCCTTCTACATCAATGACCCCAGGGGCGACCATCAGAAAAAATGAGGGCCTTAAAGATAAATGTATACGTTTAGAAAGGTTGCGTAGGAATGAAGCATCAAAATGGTGGGATGGAGCCACACTACGGCAATACATCAAAGTTCAGCGAATACCTAGGGGGCTCCGTTCTCAGATTATACCCACCTATGATGATTTGGATACAGATCTGTTGGTAGCCTGGGAACAGGAACTCACAGATAATTCCAATAAACTAATGACAATATTAATAGAGAACTGTGACAGAAAAACAGCAAAGCTACAGTCGGAAATAGAGATTTTAGAATTAGAAATAAAATCACTTAATCTATCAGAAGCCACCGAGAAAAATTATAAAATCTTGAATGACGTTATGAAACGCCACCTATCGGAAATCAAGATGCGTAAGACTAAGAAACTTAAAAGAGATGAAGTGAACTACCTTAATGGTAGAATATTCACTTTTGCGAAAAAATATGATTATCTAATAACCAAAGATGATGTCACCGCACCAAAAATCATTGCTTCTATAAGTTCCAGTACCACATCACTTGATACACCAGTTACCAGTGAATCAGAGCAGGAGATGGTCTGTCAGACACAACTGGCAATGAGAACCGTTTTTTGAAAGAAGTTTTAAGAATAAAGAGAGGCAACAGAGAGCAAAACCGACGCCCCATGACAAGCCCAAAACAAGGAGAGGGAAAAGAGGGGGCAGTAGGAGAAGAGAAACAAGGAATGAGAACGAGATCTTGGAACAAGAGGAAATAGATGATGTTAGCATAATTAACCTGTCCAATAAAACCCTTTCAAATAATGATATGTCTCTCCTGAAGAAAGGTTTAAGTTTTTGTCCAAAGAGTAATGGTAATGTGGTTGATTTGAAAATTGATTTGTACAAATTTGTTATGAAATTTAAAATTAAAAAGCATTTTATGATGTATAATGAAGTTAATAAAAGAACACATGGTGAGCAGCATCTGCACCCTTTGAGTGAAATCACTATCCAAGAAATAATAGATACTAGATTGTTGCTGTCGCTTACAGACTGTGAAGATGAAGTAATTACCACTGACATTATTATGAGAGATTTGAATGTAATTAGTGATGGACAAATTGCAAGTGGTTTAAAAACCAAATCAAAATGGACACCTACTTTACACACAGGTAACAATATCGACATCTTCCATAAACTAGTACTGAACGACTTGGACAGATTTGACGCTAAAAAATATCGACCACACATAACGAATGATAACCTTACACAAGGGGAGAGACTATCACAAAAGGATGCAAATATAACTATCAAAGAGGCGGATAAGGGGGGCAATATTGTCATCATGACAAGCACAGATTATGAGAACCAGATCCTATCTCAGTTGGGAGATATGGATTGTTATGAACCCCTTACTATTAACCCCATCTGGAAATTAACAGACCACATAAACCGACATCTCAAACAGTGGCATGGGATGGGCATTTTGGATCAAGATGAATACAGCTATCTCCGGGTTGACAGACCCAGATACCCCTGTATTTATACACTCCCCAAGGTACATAAGAACCTTCCCTTTCCACCTGGGAGGCCCATAATATCTGGTATTGAGGGCCCTACGGAAAAAATATCAGAGTATGTGGACATTTTCCTTAAACCGATGGTGAGTAATTTACCATCGTTTATACGGGACACTAAACATGTCTTGGGTCTCCTTTCAGACATAACATGGGATAAGGATATGACACTAGTTACACTAGATGTAACTGCTCTCTACACGAGTATTCAGAGAGAGTGTGGACTGAAAGCTATCAGAAAGATTTTAAATACACGATCAGCAAGTACTTGGGAACACACAGAAATGCTTATCACAATGATAGAATTGATCTTAGACAATAATGTCTTTCTATTCAAAGAAAGATGGTATCGACAAAAACAAGGAGTGGCCATGGGTTCCAGGTTCTCTCCCTCGTATGCCAACCTCTTCATGGGCTGGCTCGAGGAGAGGTGGATCTGGGGCCCGGATGGCACTAAATGGACTGATTACATTTTATTCTGGGGTAGATATATTGATGACTGCCTGATGGTCTGGACAGGAGACACTGGTAAACTGGTAGAATTCGTTGAACATCTCAATAGCAACACTATGAACATCAAATTTACATATGAATACAGTAGAGAAAAAATAGCATTTCTTGACGTAGAATTATATGTCAAGGATAACTATATTCACAGTAGACTTTACCGTAAGAGCACAGCAAGCAATGCAATCCTACATGCATCAAGTGCGCACCCCACTCACCAGATTAGTGCTATCCCCTATGGAGAATTTGTGCGAGCAAGACGCAATTGTAGCTCAGAATCTGAGTTTAAAGCATGTACAGAAGCAATGACACAACGCTTCAAACAACGGGGGTATGACAGACGTTTACTGGAAAAGGCGAAGGAAAGGATTGATAAGACAGGTAGAGAGGATACTTTGAGAGAGAATACTAAAAAGAAGAGTAAAGACGCTAGAGTCAGATTCATCACCAATTTTAACAACCTCTCAAGTGTCCTGAATAAGAGTCTTAACAGGCATTGGCACATTCTTAAAGAGGACACGACTTTGAATGAAGCTATTAAGAGCAGACCAGAAATAACGTATAGGAGAGGAATGTGCCTTAGAAATTTATTGAGCCCCAGTTACCCCACAACAAGAAGTAATTCCAACTGGTTGACAGAACGCTCAGTGGGTTTTTATGGGTGTGGACACTGCACAGTATGCAAATGGGCGGACAATAGAAAACTGGAGTTTAAGGGCCCTGATGGCAGATGCCATAAGATCACCACTAACATAAATTGCAGCTCTAATTTTGTTGTATACATAATTGAATGTAGATGCCATAAAAGATATGTGGGTAGCACTATAAGACCGCTGCGTGAGAGGATTGGGGAACACATGAGGGCGGTCAAACAGGACGACCTCAGATACCCTATTGCGACACACATCACAGACTGCCATGTACAAGGACAACACAAAGACTTTTCTTTTTATGGGATAGAACAGACCTTGAGACATCCGAGGGGAGGCAATAGAGAACTACAATTACGCAGAAATGAGGCATCCTGGATTCTTAGATTACGGACAACTGATATTGGGATGAATGTTGACCATGAGATGCACTATTTTCTAGGTAGATAAGAACCCCAGCCAAGAATCAAGTTGACAGAAATTGAGCTGTAACGATCTGCTCTTCTCTTATGTAATTTGATATGTGAACACCATTGAAGGTACTGTTGCATATGGAGTGGAGTTATACATGACAGTATATAATGCTTTGTCTGTGATGTAGAAATGTCACATATACACAATAATCACGGACAGTTACGTTTAAAAGAAGAAGTAAGAAAACACATAATGATGACATTAGGATTGTCTACTATTACTCTAGTTTGGATTGGAACACTTGGGATGTATTGTAATTTTTGGAGTACATGTTTATTATCTACATGGAGCACTCTGACTAGTGGGTCTACTGGCAAGAGATAGGAAAGTTGCTTTACACGATTAATGTCCTGATAACATAATGATTAATTTAATAACCGTGCATAAAACAGCCTTTAGCGTGAATTTTGTGAATTGATGTGAAAGCAAGGACTTATACGCTGACCATCAAGAGTACTCCATCGACGTGAAAGATTAGATACATTTCCTTTTTCACTCTTTTTAAACGTTGCCTGAGGCTTATTAACTATGCACTCTACATTGCATATAGTAGTCAGGCCCTTATGACGCATACGCACTTGTCACGTGGTTGTTCATATAGAGAGCCTAGAATCACACTAGAATCAGTACCAAATTTGAATGTATAATTGGAAAATAAGGAGATAGAATTTTAGACAAACCTCTGTGTAACCGGGGTTTCTCCAATATATTAGTAAGGAGATTTCTTCAACTACTTACTTTTTGACTCTATGTTTGGCTTAAGAATTGTTAATATACTGCGGTAATTCTGCAATAATTCTTTTATAATTAAAAATGGACTGCGCGGGTATATCTGGAGTTACAGGGGTCCCTTTGTGTTTCCACATTTCTTATACAGACTCTTAGCACTTTCAAATATGGAGCTTATGTTCGTTGCAACACCAACGTGACTTTGCGTCTCTTACGTGATCATGTGATCCAATAGGAACATCATATTAAGATGCTCCGTTAACAATGCCGGCACTCGCACTCGAGGAGACCGGCGTGGGGCACGAGTACGCGGAACGGCGGCTCTTTTCTCAAGTAAGGCTGTTTGATTGTAGCGGTGGTTATGCCGTTTTGAGGCATATGTTTGTGTAGCTTTCTTTTGAACAAAGGGGTTTTTCCAAGCAAAACACCCCGCTGATAAGTCGGGTTTTCTGTGTTTTGTTTTCCCTTTCTAGATTCAGGAACGCATTTACGGGGCATACGTAGCTACGTTTCACCGCCCAGCGATTTTTATTGAAAACTTTGGAGTTCACCTCACGCCATAGTTTAATGTGACCTGGAATTATCGTCACATTGAAAGTACGTATTAATAGGCCGTTTTTCAAAGGATGTGTGTACGAGGTACAGCACTCTGTGTGGTCATGTGGACTTTAAAATTTAGGTACTGATATAGACTATTTTCCTTTGTTGTTTGTGTTCACAGACAGTAGTCCCAATATTTGGGACTTTGTGGTGGTGTTTTAATCACGTCTTGTCACTGGGTGACACATTAATGTTTTGGTTTATAAAAAGGAGACATATATATCTTTTAAATTGCAACACATAATCTACCTATGTCACTTGCACCTTTTTGTTTGCGTTTTGTTTTTATGTTCAAGAAAAGACGTAATTGTAGAAGAACTTTTAATGTACTGTTTTCACACTGGAACTATAATGTCACTATTATTACTATCTGTATACATTATCACTTGTTGATTTGGTTTCTTTTTCCCCTGGGAGCACATTCGTTTGTGTTGAAACAAATGGATGCTGATCAAAAAGTAATGTAAGTTTTATATTATCCTTTACCTAGCCGTGAACAAGTCGCATGTACAAACTTACTGAGGCGACGAAACACGTGTTGGCTTGGGAACGCGTTACGTAGTCTGAGAACTGATTAAAGAAGGAGAAAATCATCGAAATTCTTCGACTTCTTATATATGATTAACGACTGAAAAGAACTAATTTCTAATGATTTGCGTGTGCTGGGGTATACAAATCACTGTGTTTTGTTGCTTTGTGGCCTCAAAAGAATCTAGGGAGGTGGGTGGTTCTCCTTAACCCTTCAGCACCGCCAGCACTTGGAGCATTATCTTATAAATAACGAGTGAAACCACCTAGTGGCGCCTGTACCCTATCACTTATACCACCGGATCTCATTTTGGAATATTGCACAGCCATGCGGGCTGCTCTGCAACATTGTTTAAAGGAAAATAAAAGCCCCGACAGTCAATGCTGGATGCGTCAGAGCATTTTTTTAAACTTTAAGCCATGTTGCACAGTGTGTCACTGATGTGCAACATGTAAAAAGAAACATTGACAAGGCCAAGAGATCGCGTAGATGAAACCTATTGGCTTAGCCAATGCTTGTAACTCATGTTTCTCCTGCAGAAAAACAGATTCAAGTAGAAAATAAATGTAGAGAAACGTGAAACTGATGTGTGCTGCAGACCTGAGACATTTTCTGTTCAAACAAGTCTCCAAGCATAATTTCGATGAGGTATGTCATAAGAGTATTTTACATTATACGTGAAATTAAATAGCATTTTTACAAAAAATATGTGTATTATGCTAAGGAAAAAAGTCAAAACTATGCATACTACTCCAGCAGACTGGACCCTCAAAGGGAGCCACCTCCAGCAGCAAAGACCAAGCAAGGATTGCAGTGTGAGAAAGGCAGGACCATCAAAGAACATCAACACCCACAGAAAAAAGTAGAAGCAGTAGGGAACCCACATACAGCGCAAGCCCCAGACACGGGTAACCCACAGCCAGAACTACATACTTCCATCAGAACTCCCACAACATATAATGAGGGGCTGCAGGAGCACAAAGGAAAACGCTAAACCAAGCCAGCCCATAGAACCACGAAGGATGCTGAGGCACACTTATGCAAGAGAAAGAGGGAGACAAGGCAAACAATAAAAACAAGAGTTGGTGTCCAAAGGCCCAGACACCCAATACTTTACACTACATGATACTGGTCATAGTGCACCATGTTAAGTATTTTTATAGTGATTAGTCCATAAATACTATAATGATGTTTGAGGTAGTAGCTCTTTCTAGGAAAATATCATAGACTTTTGGTTTTCTTTGCCTGTCACCATTTCATGTTTGGTATATTTTTATGATGTTGAATAAAAAACTTTTCTTTTACTAAGTAAAGCACTTCCAATTATTAGCTGTTATCTCAGTGTGTGTTGTGCTCTGTGTCTCACCTTACATCACCACGTGAAGTAAGCTTTGGACTGCTCCATCGTTACCTTGAGAGAGCAAGTGTTAAAAGGGACTACTTGGTCAATCAATTTGTGTTCAACACTATTATGGCTCCAGGACAATAGTGGTAAATGGCTCCAATTGTCACAATTGAATCTCAGTAACCGCTGACTGCCCTGGGACCAGTTAGAAAGGACTATACACCCTCTCCATAATGTTGACTGCATGCGCCTGCAACACTGTTTGGGCGTTTAGAGAAAATATTGGGAAAACAATATCTTGTGGATGAAATATTGTGTAATATTGTGTAAAGAATATCGAGGACAAAAGTATTGTGAAGGTACGTTTCTATAGGTAAGCAAAGTTTTACTATGTATAACTCCACATATGTGTACCTTGATGATATATATATTTTATAAAGGTACGTAGATGTTTAGTTACGAATAGTAAATCTATTCCTTCCTACCCGCTACCTTTCCTCCCCCTGCCCCTGGTTGTTATAATGGCACCTTTAGGTTTGTTTAGGAATCACGAAATGTAACCTGTACTTAGACACTACTAGTTGCAGAGAAGTGCATTGAACACGCGTACAGAGAGCGACTGGAATAAGGCCATAAGAACATCTAAATGTAATAAATGGCTCAATCTTTGTCACTGAGGAAAGTAGGCCTATTACCAGTATTGTGGAACCCATTCATGCACTATGTTCAATTGAAACTTGAATAAAAAGAATTAAAACAAGCATTGGCATAGCCAATAGGTCTCGCCTTTGGGACCTTATAAGTATTTAGTTATGCAGCACAATATCCCTGGTGCAACAACATCAACTGTTGCATGGCTAAACACTTATACGGTCCCAAAGGCGAGACCTATTGGCTATGCCAATGCTTGTTGATGCTGCTCCAGATTTACATTGAGGTGTAAATCTGTGGCAGCGCCAAAAACTAACAAGAGCAAGAGCAGGTGCTAGAATGGCACACGAGGTGAAATGCTTTTATTTATCATCATTTTTGCTTTTTCTCTGTGTGCTGCATTCTGCAGCACACATAGAAGTAGCAAATAGCCATTATGGATTGTTTATGTGCAGTAAGGGACACCTTCCTGCACAAACAATCATTCCCTGCAATGCAGGCACACTTGCACTATGGTGCAAGGGTGCCTGAGTTGGCACTAGGCAAGTTATTTTAGCACCAATGCTAGGGAAAACACAGGGGTGCACCATATTGTAGTGAATACAGAGCATCCCTGCGTTTTGAAAATGAGGAGCGGGAGAGCAAGTGACACGCGGCCGTGAAAGTGACACGGCCGCGCGGCCCCGAGAAGCGCTCTGTGGTGGGGGAGGGGGAGGAGCAAGTGACATCAAAGGCAGATGGCCTGGAGCATGCGAGGAATGCGCGTTACTGCGCGCGTTCTCGCATGCTCTTGGCCAGCCAAAAGTGTTGTTCGCACTTCTGCAAGCCCACACTACAAAATGTCTCGCCCAGAGCCAGCGCTGAAGCGCTGGCTTTCAGGGCGAGACCTAAAAAAAAAAAAGAATAGTAAATCTATACTTACCTATTTGCAATTACCTTCTCCTCAATATTTCTGACCCAGTATTCTGTCCACACAATATTTTTGTTACCGATATTCTGTCAATAATCCCATTGTTTGCCATTAACTACCAGCACTCTGAAGCTACTTTTTCGGAATGAATTGTAATTTGTTATAAAATTGCCTGTACAATATGAAGAGGTTAACATTGTTCTCATTTCATCGTATGCCGAGTAATCCGGCAGGTTTCTTTGCTGGAAATCCCTATGTCTATTGTGAGTTGGGTTGGTGGCAGAGTACTTGCGATGTATGTTGTTAAAGAAAGGGCTCCGGAGAGAAACAGTACTTCACGATCCACCATACTAGTTTTTAATCTGTGGGACATTTACAGACCTTAATACCACCATTGCAGTCCTTAATACCTCAAATACCAACTAGTGTTGTATTCTTCCACTTAGTCTCTGATGAAAAAGCAGTGCACAGGTAATACGGCCTGTGCTCTTATTCAAGCCAATTGTTAGTGGATAAGCGGGGGAGTACACGTTGGTGTCTTTGAGGACCATCATGTCTACCAGGCCCTTCTCTATGCCCTCAAACCAAGATGGGATGCCCACAGCTTGCAAAGAACTGTCCACTAAGGGCAGCACTCCATAGAAATGAACATGTCAGCTCCACACAGACATTCCCACAATCCCTCAATGGTATTCGCTGAGACTGCACCTACAGTGAATTCCATCAGACGTCACTGCTGCCTTCATGTAGACCTCATCCACACTGGTACCACAGACTCATGTGTCTACTTTTCAGTAATATTAATGCTTGGCACCTTTTTGGACCAGAGAAAACAAAAGGTGGGCTGAATAAGAGTGATGGGCAGTTTAGTGACATAAACATATGCCAATAGGCAAGTTAATATCAGGCGCCACGTTCTAAATATATACTTATATTAAGGTGGCATTAGAATAAAAGTACTCAAAGTGATAGCCGTTTAGCTCACAGCAAAGCTCTAAATAATTTCAATCTTTATGAAGCTATCTAAAAGCAGAAATGTGGTGCTTTCAAAAAGCAACATCTCAAATCAGACACCAGTTTGCGCTTTCATGTCTATAGTTTTAGACTTGAAGCCAAGGACATTCCTGCTGGTGGTATGGGTCCTCATTTGTCCTCCATGGCAGAACCCTTTGGGGTTATGAGTGACGTGTTTTTTTACATTAAAAAACTCAAAACCATTCCCTCAGAAACTGGAGTCAAAACCACAGAGAGGATGAGAAGCGACTGGCCTTTGAAATAGATAAGGACTTTCTTACTGGGGATGGGTGCGGACACACTAAACTATAGCCCTATGAAATGTACTACATTTAAAGTGTTGCATGAATACAGCAAACCCCTTCCCACCATTTAAAGCTGCCAATTAGAATAGATTTAGTAGAAACACTATGTACCACCTTGTTTGTTGAGGGCAAATCTTGCACGGCTCACAGATTCCACACATTGTAAGGTGACATACATGTGATATTACATTATGCATGCAGAAGGTTTTCTGTCTAATGAACTCAAATGGCTACAATCTAAGCTACTATGTCATGGACATAAAAATCAGATTACAAATAATTGCAAGTCAGGGGCCCAGTGGGATTAAGGGCTTCTAGGTAATCCTTGTGGCAACCATTACCTGTGGTCCAGGGAACCCAAAGGTTTAGGCTTTACGTCACAGCTCAGTTAAATTACAGTAACCTCCTTTCTGCGGGTTGACTTAGCTTTTCCTGGACCTCTGTTCTTATGCTTCTTCAGCTCTATGGCAAAGACCTGCTTTTTTTCCCCAGGCTTTCTCATTGTACTGTATTTGTTGTTCTTCCTCCCGCTTTCTTGCATATTTTCTCTTGTAGCCGGAGCTATATTCTCTCTCTAACTATATCTCTTCCTTAGCCCAACTGCTCTTCCATCTCCAGATTTAACTTCATGAGTGCGAGCCTGAAGTTATCTATGTATTTAGAACCCAGTGTGGGATCAGGGATTTGGCTGGTGTGGAAACAAGAGATATAAGATGAGTAAAATCATGGGTGGTCTACAGAGGTCTTGGATTACACTGACAATATTATAGTCTGTACACAGGTCACACAGTGGACATCCTGACAAAACCCAGGCTCGGCCACTACCCTCTGACTTATGCAAATTCTATGACATTCTACGCACTTGGCATATCTGGCTCTTGAAGGCTGCTCTCAGTTCATCAGTAATATTAACTTATATATGGTATCTGAAAGGTTTTGTATTGGGGAGAGTGCCCACAGTCCTGATGTGAGCTATGGTTGACCTAGCAAACACAATAAGATGATGGGCAGAGTGCTGAAACTTTTCAGACACTCACCCCCAGTCACAGATCTGGGTTGAATCCATCATCGTTCTTCTGCTCAATAAGCCACCCCAAACTGCCAGGCCAGGTCCTCCCTGGACCAGAAAAAAGAAATCTGGGACCGGTTTCGGGGTATCACCCCTCATCAGCCAGGCTAGCTTGAATCCAGTAGCAAAGTGAGCAAGGGACCTATGTCTGGGCATACCCTTGCCACTTAGGGCGAACATAGCAAACACAACAAGATGATGGACGGAGTGCTGAAACTTTTTAGACACTCACCCCCAGTCACAGATCTGGGTTGAATACATCATTGTTCTTCTGCTCTCAAAACATCAGAGTTTGGACCCAACTATATGCAAATCAGTCTAGACCCTGATCCTCATGGGACCCGTCCAGCCCAAACTGCCAGGCCAGGTCCTCCCTGGACCGGAAACAAGCTATGATTGACCTACCACAAGGCAGGATCAATATGACACAGAAATGTAAATTGTTTTTTTATGAGGAATCCCTGGCTCATCCTTGGTAAGTAGCAAGTCCTTCGTTAGAGAAAATGCCCGTAGTATATGCGCTAACAGCAACCCAAAACAACAATAGAGTTAAGAAAGAAATATGAAGTATCTGAAAAGCACATGTTCACCCAGATGGACTTATTGTCGCTGAATCACAGATGTTTATTGATACCCAACTCAATGGTTTCCTTTTATCAACTTTGGAAGGGTGAAAGGTTGAGTAGGCATGCCAGGATTTGAACCTGCGTCCATGAGGTCAAACACGGATCCCTATAGTGGACGCATTTGTCTGCTAAGCCACTAGACTCAGCAGAGAACCTAAAATGCTGAATATTATTTGAAAAGACAAAAATTCAGTACGATGAATGTCACAAAAATGATAAACTAGCAAAGTAATTGAATATTGCAAGAAAATCGAAAACCCTTCCATAGAAAATAATAGGAAACATGCATGGAATGTTATCCTTTGGTAAATTAAAAAAAGAGAACGATGAAAATGACAGCTGTTCTCCATGCGATATTTTTTTATGGATTCCAAATATTTCTACAAGTTTTGGTTGCAGAGGTACATTTAAGAAAATGTCTTAAATCTTCAGGACTGGCACCTCAGATTTCAGCCCATGCTTTCCAGTTGCAAAAGGCTATCCAAAATGCTGGTTTCCGGTCTGCAACACAATGCGCATTTCAAACTGATTCACAATAATTCTGCACAGCAGGCAAGCAAGGACTACTGTAGCCGCTGCTTTTTGGGAATTAATGTCGTCTGGTGGGCATCTGGGCACACTTCTGTGCCCACGTTATTTGTAAAGCCCTGCACGCTGTGTTCGCTGTCTGTTGCCACTGTCTCTTCTGAACTACGCTTTGTATTTCTACCACATAATGGGCTTGCAAGTAGCAAAACATAGCACCATGGCACGAAGCAAAAGAGCATATATAAAAACAAAAAAAAAAACGTTGTTTCTCATATGGAGCATCATCCAGCCACCCAGGGCTTAATTTGTAAAAAAAGAAGTGCTGGGGCTCTCGTCAGGAGGCCATTGCAGCTAGCACCACACATTGTCCCTGCTATGCTGCCAATGATAGTAACACAAATACTAACTATCACACTCCTACAAGTGTGACAATTCGAACTCTTCCAGGCCCCGAAAGGTATAAGAATGGCTTGGGCAGAAAATAATAGTAATTTTCAATGTTTATTGAATTGATAATTAACTGTTGTGGGGGTCATCTCTAAATTAGCCAGACAGCGCCACCTTGTGGCAGGCTGTCACAAGCAGCAGTGTTGACAATTAAGTGCTGGTGCCGAGCACCGGAAACCACCGGCTCAAATTAAGCACTGCAGCCACGCACTATACACTGCTACCCCTTCCTCTCTCCTCTTTCATCTATCTGTGCTACCATTTCCTACATACCCACTAATCTTCTGTGTCCTCATTTGTGGAATTTGTTGAAGTGGACAAACATGCTGGCGCTAACAGAGTAATATTTACACGGTGGGCAGGGACACTATCAAGGACCCTCTAGTTGTACTCGTAGTACTGATGTTATACCTCCATTTATAACAGTTGATGGCAAAGCCAATAAGTCTTGCCTTTCAATGGTGTTACTTGACCTTTTGGCAGTGGCGGCTCCTCGCTAAGGCGGAGGAGTGTCGCCCCACTGAGAAAGATAAAAACGTCAAAATTAAATAATAACTTATTGTTATTATCATTTTTTTTTACGTTCTTGCTCAGCTGGGTAGTGGGGGGCTGCTCTGCTCGCAGGGCAGGGGATGAGTGGATTGCCCACTCCAAGTGCGAAGGACACTTTGAGCGGCCGTCTCAGGCCGGTCAAACCGTCATGCGCATTTTACATGTTCTGCATGTAGGCTGCATTACAGCCTGCATGGAGAACATACCCAGCCTCCCATTATCTGGCTGAGCGCCGATCCACGGCACTCAGCGTTGTGATTGGCTATCGGGAGGCTGGGAGCCGGTGCTTCCTGCTTACTGCCCTGGAAGCGGGCAGAAGAGGACCGAGAGGAGGCGGCGGAGGCAGATAGGTGAGTGTAATTTTATTTTTTTGTTTTCACTCCCTCCACCCCAGCGAACCGCCCCCCAACGCCATTAAATGCCAGCTGCCGCTGCCTTTTGGCTTTACCAATAATCTTTGCAGATGCTTTTCCACATTGGCAAAAATAAAAATAAAGGCTTGTTTACAGGTACAAATAGCATCGCGCCCCCCCCCACAAAAAAAAAGCATAATAAGGTCACAGAATAGCATCACTTTGCATGTTCTTGCATGTGACATAATGTGGCAACCATTTTGTTTTTTTACTTAGTTTACTCTTTTAAGATGGTGGACACTCATCTTGGAAAAGTAAATTTAAAAAGTATAAAAAGTGTGTCAAAACTGCCTGTCAATTGTTTTTTTAAGAAAGGTGCAGCTCAGCACCAAATCCAGTTGTCAGTGTATCAGTGACAGTGTGTTTATGCGTGTACGGTACTCCTGTGTTCTCAGTGCTTAATTTGAGCTGGTGGTTGCCAGTGGGGGCCACCAGCACTTACGTATGGGGACCACCACTTATTTTTGTGCATCAGACATTTACCCAGAGCAAAAGAGGGATAAACAAACAAAGCTTCAAGATGGAGGAAGAGAAAGAAGGTAAAACTGTCATAAAAGAGATAGCAGGAACCTGCAAGAGTGAGAGAAAGGGGCTGGGAGTGTCTGGTAATGGATTAAAGAGGCCTGGGTGGATTTAAGACTGTGCAGCCTATTTAATTGCACCGGCAATGGGCATTTGACCGGGGTGGACTGGGAACCGAAACCAGACCTGGCAAACTGCTTGGCCGGCCCCCCTGGGGGAGTAAGGGTGGGGGGTGCGGCCGAGACGTAATACTTTTAATTGGAGAGTACCGGCACTTCTCAGAAATAAGCAGCTACTCTGATACAGAGTACGTGCACTTCTATTTTTCCATTTCAAGCACTGAAAAATTCCAATAAAATAAATAACATTCTGGTCAGTCACACACAGAACCAAAACACTTCCCATATTGGCCGCATTGCAATACAACACTATTTCAAGCATGCACATCATTCACTAGGTTGTCATGGGCTACCCATCTGATAAAGCTCTTTGGCGCCTCGCAATGATGTTGAAAGCGCTATCAAAAATTCTTGACAATCAAACCGACATCTGTGCTTTTTCTCGATGCACGTCCGGATAGGCTCTGAGTGTATTTCTCATCTTAAGAGCGCATTGAGCTATATATCCAGGCGCTTGTCTGCTTTGTCGGATTCGGAGTGCGCATGTCTCAACGTGTGACTGTTGTGTCGTGTGCGGCTGTGCATCCGTCTTCGTGGTGTGTGCCCGGCTACCTGCCTGCCTCTGCATGTAACTGTGTTTTCCCATCCATGCTGCAGGCGGCATGAACACCAGTCGTTTGATTTTCTGCCTGGTTTCAATAAAGGCTACGCTCGCTCACACCCAAGGGACTGATGTGGTTTGTCAAAACCAATTAATTTTCTTCCTAAGAGTGCTTCAGGCTCCCGAGAATCTCACTCAAGTGCTTGCACACCGAAGAATCGAGGGAAGCGGGCAATAAAACGGCTTCGCAGCCTCCGAACGGCGGCCGGCTGCGGCTCCCACAGCGCCGCGCACGGAGGCGCCCACCCAAGGCGCGCACCCTCTCTCCCGCGTGCCGAGCTCCCCCGCTCCCCGGGCGCCGCGTGACCTCTTTAACGCACGAGCCCTGGGAGGGAGGCGCAGGCAGCTTGCACAAATCAGCAAATAAATCCTTCAAGGATGCATAACTGAGATGCTGTTCAATGGTGGGGGTCAGCCGCACAAACCAGTGCTGGGTATCGATAAAGACTGGGGCAGGATCACAAACCATCTTTGACTGGGGGTGTTTCCTGTCCTGTTTGGTAAATTTAGGAAGCACCATCTTTGACTGGTGGTGTTTCCTGTCCTGTTTGGTAAATTTAGGAAGCATTTGGGGCAAACACCTTACCACCGTATTATGAAGACAGGTTTCTGGAGGTTGTAAGGTGCTACAAGAACGCTAGTACATTTTGGATGTGTGTTACTTTGTTGTGGTGCGCTTTTTTGTGTGCTGCTGGGTTTTTGTGCTGCAATATTACAAAGTGATGCTGGGTTATACAGTGTTGGGTTGTGTTTGGACTGTTGTGCCCAGCTTTGTTTTAAGTGTGTGATGTTGCTTTGTGTATCGTATTTTGGTATTTTCTATTGTTTACTCTCTATATGTCTACAGTGCTTCATGTCCATCCAAAACCAGCACATGCCTTTAAAGCTCCAATACATGTGACCATTTACCCACTGTCTCACGTGGTAAAATTGTGCTGTGTTGTGCTTCAGCTTTTCAACGACTTAAGACCAGTGCTTAATTTGAGCCGGTGGTTTCCGGTGCTCAGCACCGGCACTTAATTATCAACACCAGCACTTTTCATGAGCACCGGTTAAGGACATGTTCATTTATGGTAGGCACGTTAAGTGATTTTGCCCAGAATCACAGGATGTGGAGCCGACGCCAAGACTCTTACCTGGTTACCCAACTCCAAAGTCGGCAGCTCTGGCCATTACGCCACATCTTCTCCCCACGTTCATGGTTAGTAGTTGGTTCTGTTTTGTTGGGCTGGTGCAAGATGCCTCCTGACGAGAGCCCCTGCATTTATTTTTTTTACAAATTAACCACTGCTTAAGACACCAAGCAGCCGAAAACTCTGGCACAAACTGTCTCTTAAATTAGCTCTGCAGTACTCCCTTTATGTGATACGGCCCTGGATCGCCTGTTTATGCAGGGCCAGAATCTTGAACCTGCCGAGGAGCTTTGGGGCCACTAGCCGAGAGATGGCCCCCAGGTCACAGTGTATGTCTGTTCATTAGGAGCAGCATGTCCTAACACTCTGGCTGTCAACTGTACAAATAATGAAAGTTGCACCACACCACAAAGTCTCATTGTGACATAGCACAATCTACCTAGGGTATCCGCCAGTTGCGCTACCATCTGTCCCGGCATATGTTTATTGCATCCGGTCTGCGTGCCAGTTGTGCTCACCTCAGGCAGCTGTGTGTTGAATCCCTAGGCCACGCGCCAGTCTCTCCAATCCCAGGATTCCTGTGTTCAGTCCCTTTGCGTCCCATGGTTAAAGCAGTGTGCATGCAGCAGATGTTTTGGTATATTCCTAAGTGGTTTCTGGTTTACAGCTCCTGTCTCTTCCTGCATCTGCTTTCTGTGATCCGTCTGATTGCCATCTCTTGTTTAAAGTGGTGACTGTCTCTGCTAGAGGCTGGCTTTTAGTTCCTAGGCATTGTCAGAGCTGTAGGTAGAGTATCCCTTCATGGCTGGACTGGGAACCAGAATTAGACCTGGCAAAAATATTCAGACAAGACCCCCACTCCTTCCTATCTTGCTCTTTCCTGTCCCTTTCTTTCCAATCTGTCTCTCTCTTTTTTTAGGTCGAGCCTGGGCAGCGCATGCGCTGCTCTGCGAGGCATGGTGTATTCAGGTATGGACTTGAAACTCCGCCCACTCTCTACCCATATTTTTCATTGGCTTGTGTCATTGTCCACTGTAAACTGTGGCTTTTCATTGGTCAATAGGCTTAGTGGTCCCTCCTTACTACCGCCTTGTCTCATTTTGTAACCTCCCATGAGGACACCCCTCTGTTACGTGTGTTGTTACTCGGTAGGCTTTAATTACAGCCTCCGAGCACTATTTTCTCAAATAGCTTTTTCCTGCGGCTGTTGCAGGCCGGACACGTTTTCTCCTAACGCTTTATTTTTAATCTTTATAGCACAGGCGCCAAGCGCATTTGCAATGCAATAGCTCTTGCATTTGCGAGAGTTTAAGCTATTGGCATTGTAAATGACATTGCCTTTTATTTATCTGTCTTAAAAACACAAAATCGTAAATGCGAGACCTATTGCATTGCAAATGCTTGTCCTGCTGTGTCTGCTGCCATAAACCCTGAGGAGCTAGAGACAAAGACACACCCATCAATCTTCAAAATATGTCCTCCAATGGCTCCAGCCAGGGTGAAAATAATGTGAAATTACATGACCACAAATGGCAAAAAAAACGCAGGCAATTCAAGTTATGTAAATTCCGTAACTTGGCGAGTTTTCTGCCAAGTGGCAAACATTTTGGCCTCGAATCCTCATAGGTCCTTGGGTATTAAATTGATAATAACAATGGGAGTATGATTTACCACTGCCCTTGTACTCCATAGGGAGTCTTAATTTTGTTTATAGTAGTCACAAATCATTTATAATCGCACCAAACAAATGACTTTTACTTCCCACCATAATTTCCCTACATGTTGAATAGTATTTTAATCCCTGGGAGGCTCTACAATTACTACCTTAAAGTTTTATCCACCACCAGCAGGGTTAAACAACAATCTACAGGTGAATTTCAAAAGACAAATGTCTCACAAGATTGGAACACATAATACACTGACCTCTGAGTTCATATACAATTTTAAATTAATTTGCAGGTCGGAAGGACATGCCACAGATAGGCTGAAAGGCATGTGAAGGCGTTTTAACAACTCTACTTGAGTCGATTGACAATGTCGTCTTCAGGACTTGACCCTTAATTAACTGTGTAGATCTGCAATAAAACCCTCTAGTGGAGAGGGCCAGGAATTTCCAAGAATCTGACTATTTTTCATGGGACACTGAAGGGAGGCAGACATGCTTACATGTTAAAAGGCTCGCATTGGAAGGGTATTAGTCCCGCTGACTTACGTCCATGCCTGTCTTTCAGTCTTCCATGAGTCAGTGGGGCAATTACGCCAATGACCGATATAAGAATGAATGAATCAGTCTTTGGCGGTCAACTTAGATGTCCAAGAGATAGGTGCCATACAAAGCTAATTTCCCCGTACCTGTGCCCTTAAGAGGGAACTAGAGGGAATGTCATCATTCACCATAACCCAAAGGAGAGCAGTGTATTGTCAAGAGACCGTTTTCTATTTCCATGGACTGCCCTCGATGCTATTCCCTATTGCCATGGCAGGAGGGTGTACTTAGTGACGCCACAGAGAGTAGGTGGCATGATAGCCTAGTGATCTTAGAAGGTGGAATAACTTAAGGAGTTCAAGTGGCATGCTCTTAGCCCTATTATCTGGAATTCCATATTCACCATCAGAGAATAGATCATCATCTGTTTAAGATGTAGATTAAGGGACAAACCACATGCCTGACCCAGCCGCAGGACCAATAGCCTAATGATGGCTCACTTGTCTTAACTACATATGATCTGTCTTCCAGGGCCTTCCAAAATATTAAAGGTAAACAGTCCTCCACAAGGAAACGGTGCCAGCGGCCCATCCGTCCATCTCTTGCCAACTCCTACAGGCCTCGTCACACCCACAGAAACCCAATCCCATGCAGTGCTTTCCACACACACTCAGCATGGGGTCCTACCTCTCAGTTTAGGCACATCTATCACTCCTACTACTTAACCACCTTCTTACAACATTGGCAGCCTGGCCATGGCCATATAGACTCTCCCCTTCACGCTTTGCCATTGATCCGGAAAACCTGTCAGTTTCTATAGGTCACTCTTTATCCATTGTACACTTAATGTATAAAATCTCTATTCGTCTCGTCCCCTTCTACAGTTACTTTCAAGTGAGGGTAGCACTATATATAAATTCCAACATATAAATAAATACAGTCCTTGGTACCAGTGGCATTAATCCAAGCACAATCTAAGCACAAACTCACCGGCACTGCTACAGTCCTCCCGTACCTGACATTTGGAGTCCCGCTGAGCATCGCGGGGAGGCGGAATCGCGGACTGCATTTCCCGGCGGTCCCAGCGGCGTTTCGCCATGCACGCATTGCAAATGCGTCAGGAGGCGCATAAATCAGGCCCAGGGCTCCCGCAGCGCGGGAAGCACAAACTCACCGGCACTGCTACAGTCCTCCCGTACCTGACATTTGGAGTCCCGCTGAGCATCGCGGGGAGGCGGAATCGGGGACTGCATTTCCCGGCGGTCCCAGCGGCGTTTCGCCGCGCACGCATTGCAAACGCGTCAGGAGGTGCATAAATCAGGCCCAGGGCTCCCGCAGCGCGGGCCTGTCTACGCCCGTCTTAGCCCGGAAGAGACTGGGCTGGGCCACCCCCCTTGGTGTCGTATACGGATGACGGCCTGTGGGTCAGCGAGAAACCAGCAAGCAAACCCAAGGTTAGTGCACTCATAAGTGATCACTGCTTGTTTTCCCCTTAAAAGTTATTAAGGAACATATGTACTGTTAAGGTGTACTTTACAAGCAGCCATGGGCAAACGCATCACCCCAGTGAAAGGATCCACCACCCGACAGAGTTACATCTGCACTACCAACTGCACAACCCACTGCAATCGACAAAATGCTCCAGCGGGCAATCGGAGCCGTCTCTACTGAAATCGAGCGCACAGAGAGGCGTCTCTCATTAACACAGATTTTAGCCCCAAGCCCCACTCCATCTGATTCCGGGACTTTGCCTCCATCTCCAACATTCACCACGATCCCAGATCCAGAGCCCCCAAGGACACGAGCCCAGACAGGAGCGGGCCATGCTCCCAAGATCTCTTTGGGAAGCGGAGGAAAGGGGGGAAACAGAAATCCACCACACACAAGGGAGTCAAGCGAAATAAACGAGCATGTGACACGCTACCAAACAGATCTCTGGGGGAACAAGGAACATGCGATCAGCCACAGAAGATCCCAGAGCAACCTTTGTGGGTGTCTAAGCTGGTGTTGGACCTTAAAGCACATTTTAGTTCGGTTGTAAAAGATGAACTTGAAGCTCTAACGGTTCGAATTGATAAATTATCATCATTGGTGGACCACTGGGTGGGCAAAGCTGATTCTATTCTCAAAGTAACTGAGTCTACCAAATCTCTTGTTATAGAGCTGGCCCCGCGCCCAAATAATGTAGCTATAACAGCTCCAGACACATCGTCTGTCCCCGTTGGGCCTATTATAACCACACATGGGAACGCAGAGTGCCCGCCCCACAGAGCCGGGACCCAGACAACCCCCAACAGAGGTCTCCCCGTTGTCCTCCCTCCGAACCTGTAAACAGGTTAACACCGACCACACCTGGTCCACTTGACCCACAACAAGCTGGCAAAAACCAAGAGGCCTGTAAGAGGACTCCTCCACATATAAAATCTAGGGAAAGCCAGTCCGCACTACCACACATTAATTTGCCCCCAGCATCCACTCCCTATGTCATTGTGTTAGCCGGAGTACCCGAGTTGGAAAGGGGGTCAGGGGAGTCTCACTCCGAACTCAAAAATAAATGTATCCATTGGTTAACCAAATATAGGCATTTTCCCTACCAAGATCTAAACAAAATCTTATTTACATGTAGGGTAAGCTGGCTGGGGTGGAAGCGAAAGGACATAGCCGGGGACTGCATAGTGATCAACTTTAGGGACACCCGGGCTGTCCAATACACTTTGGATTGGGGTCACCCTAGGGAGGCTGGGGGTATCACTTCTCTGCCCTTGGGATATTTTTACCCTCCCAGGCTAATGCCGCACAATGTGGGAAATATGGCCAATGACTGGGGAATGAGTGATCAGGGCGGCCCCACGCCGCAAACAGGCTGGGACCATCCTACACCACTGACATACAACCTCCCCGTCGCCAACAGATTCAGCCCTCTAGATTTGGTAGACTGACTAAAGCCCACTAGTCCCCCCCACAAATGGCCCAGTGATAACCACGAAACTAGAACGAGATATTTGCACCAGGGCGGCCCAGTACAAAAGGATGGATATGGAAAGCAGAAAAGAGACAAGGAGCAGGTCTATGTGGGCAGCTCGTTAGATCCCACTCCCATTCCACCTAGCAATCTAAACTGGGTCAACAAATGCAGCCCCAGGGGAGGGGTAGGGCCCAAAGATATACACCAGGCCCAATCAAGGGAAAGTCCCACCCCCCAGGCTCCTTTGGCCAATATAGCAGGACCACCAAGTGCGCGGATTCTATCATGGAACATAGCAGGACTCAACACGAAACTAGACTAGATCTCCCAGACTGGGGGGCACTTATAGATCAACACGAACTATGCATGTTCCAAGAAACATGGACAAGGGCAGATACACACAGAGTGGGCTATGCATCGTACTATATTCCAGCAGTCCAAGGGGTTAGGGGGAGACCCTCTGGGGGCCTGTGCACCTGGGTTGGAGTGCACCTGGGTTGCAAGGCCAAACAGTTAGAGACCTCTTCCCCTGATATTCTGTGTGTTCTTCTTTCCCTCCCTAACTCCATTAGGATTGCTCTGATCAATGTTGATTCTCGGCCAGTATGCTATGGGCAACCTTCCCACATGCTCGATTGCCTAGCCTCATTTCTCCCAACTATACCGGAGAACTTCTGGGTCATCCTAGGCGGGGATTTTAACTGCCAATTCGAGCCCCTGAACGGCCTGTCCACAAGTATTACAAGTGAGGAGGATTCAGTTTGGATAATTCCAGAGCCCAACATTCCACCAACACGGGCATGGACTCCTCTGGTCCTACAAATGAACGCACTCACACTAAGCCACTCACTGAGGACCTGTAATGGTCGATTGCCATCCGATAGTCCCGGGAATTTTACCTTTAATAGACTCGGGCAGGCATCAATTTTAGATTACATTTTGGTAGATGTCAGATTATGGCACAGGGTCCTCGATTTTAAGGCCGCCATGAGCGTGACCACAATTCTCTGGTCTTAGAAATATCTCTCCCGCTTGCTGAAGGCCATCTTAGCACATCTTTAAAACCTAATTCCAGCTTAGTATTGGCTGAAGGAGGGAGGAGAGTACGCTGGGGGGAACTCGCTCAATCACAGGACAAAGTGGCCTCCCTTTACCAACAAATTGTCCCCTTTCTTGAAGCTGTGTTTCAACTCTCTGTGACCAGCAACACTCTATCTTCCCAAAGCCAGGGACCAGTATAAAAATATTGTAGCCAAAGACAAAAGTAACTGGGAAAGTGATAAATGGGAAGCAATAAAAACAGCTCTGGATGATCACGACATGAGAGCCTTCTGGAACCTAGTTAAGACAGGGAAATCCGAAGGCCAATTGGCTATAGCACCAAACTTAGGGGAAGAAGTCTGGAGAGCCTATTTTAAATCTTTATATACAAGGACTACAGAGGAAGAGGGTAGGGGTAGGGTGGAAATAGCCACTATAGATGCGGAGTTCCCAAATCTAGACGCACCACTCTGTACAATGAAGGAGATCACAGAGGCACTGGGCAAGCTACTTCCAGCTAAAGCGCCGGGGCTGGATAAGATCCCTGGCGACCTATTTCGCTCTGAGCCCTCAGTCTGGGCACCTTACCTGTGGTCACTATTTAACGCCGTTCTGCAAGGTATGGCACTGCCCTCTACATGGGCTGGGGCAGAAATTATCCCTATTTATAAAAAGGGCTCACCACTTAATCCAGCTAACTATCGCCCCATAAGCCTCCTGGATGTCAGTCAAAAAATCTTTGCACGCGTACTCTTGGGGCGCTTGCAATCCTGGATAGAAGAGAACAACGCACTAACACCCCTACAAGCAGGGTTTAGGGCCAAGATTTCCACCATTGATCAGATCTTTAGACTACAACTTATCTACTGGAAAACCGTGGTCCTGGAGGGTGGCAGCCTCTATCTCACATTCGTGGATCTTAAATCCGCTTTTGACTTGGTGCAGCGGGATCAACTGTGGGGTATACTTCTTGACCTGGGAGTTCCAGAATATCTCTGCTACCAGCTGAAACGCCTTCACCAAGACAACTATGCGCGAATAAGATATGGCAAAAATGGTGAACTCTCTGCCCCTTTCCCTGTAGAGAAAGGGGTGCGACAGGAGTGCGTTCTGGCCCCGACACTATTTTCCCTTTTTTTAAACAGCCTAATTGAAACTTTGTTGGATGGGAAAGATATTGATGCACCCAGGTTGGCGAACCGCAAAATTCCAGCTCTTCTGTTTGCGGATGATACGCTTTTACTTGCCAAATCTCCCAAGGGCATGCAGAGGGTGCTCGATGAATTCAGCACCTTCTGCAAAAATCGGGGACTGGAGATCAATCTTCAAAAAACCAAGTATATGGTTTTTAACGCTAACACCACGAATTGCCCAAATCCCCGATTAGATGGAAGGGCCCTAGAGAGGGTGTCCATTTTTGACTATTTAGGGATTACATTAACTGAAAAATGGAATGGGGGACACAAATAAAGAAAGCTAGTCTAAAACTGACCCAGTCTCGGGAGGCATCATAAAAGTTTATAAGAGCTGCACGCACAAAGTGATAGGTCCTGTAGCAGAAATTTATAAGACACAGGCCAGGGGAGCGTCACTGTACGGGGCAGAACTATGGGGCCACTGCTCATCCACTTCTCTATCAATGTCAGAGAACCTATTTCTTAGGCAATTGCTGGGTCTTCCTACGAGCTCTCCATTAACACCGCTCAGGATGGACCTAGGGATTGCCCTATAGCAGATGTAGCCTCTTCTAGACCTCTCCTGTATTGGCGACGCCTTTGGAGTACACCCGAATTAGCCGATTACAAAGAGGAGCTGAAGGATGTTATGAGGCTTCAAGGTGCAGGGAAACTCCCTTGGCTAGCTTATATTAGGAACATTTGTCAGGTTCTAGGGAGGGTAAACATGTGGACATCTCCAGAAGAGATCTGTCCTACGATCTCTAGAAAGGCACTACTCGAGTCCTATAGAGAACTTAAACTGGCCCAACTATGGCGGGGGACCAAGCCTGGTTGTCCAACTTCTAGGTTTCTGGAAATAAAGCAGCAATATAGGCTAGAACCGGCCCTAGATTACATTCAACCGCTTCTAGCAAAGAAACTCTTTCTTCAATTTAGACATGGGACGCTCCCGCTTCGAGCATTTACCAATAAGTGGCAGGGCACCCACACACTAGATTGTCCAGGGTGTGACCGAGCAGAGGAAACCGAAATGCACGTTCTCTTCTTCTGCCCCGCCTATGGAAAGCCAAGGTCTCGGTGGTTGCTACAATTGTGCAGGAACATGGAGATTAGACACTGCACAGAGGTGTTTAGGCTCTTTAAGTATGAAACCGACACACTTATTGTGTTCTCCATCTCCCGGTTCTTATACTCTATGTGGTGCATTCGTAGAGCTATTCTAAAGTAAACCCCCATAGGAAATTCTTAGTTCCACAGCAACTTTTACTTATGCTATGTTATGCACCAACCAGAATAACGTGGTATGCACACATGTACTGTATGTTTATCCCCACCGTAATTAACCCTCTCCCATGGTGTTTTAATCATATAATTTTAGTTGTTTTAATTCAGACTTTTTAACATTCTTTTTTAAAATATCTATTAGACAAAGTCAAAGTTTTTAGTAGCCGATAGGTGTTTTATCTATTAATGAACTAGTTATTTGCTATATATGTGCTATCCTATCCCCTCTCGTACCCAATGTAGAAATTATTAATTTTGTTGTACATTGCACTATATCCCGCCATAGATCTATGAGCAGGTATGAGGGAGTCAATCCAAGAATACACTCAAAACTTGCACATTCGAAGTGTTTTAACTTTAAAACACAGAAACAATGTATATAGCTTTTATGATGATATATTGTATTGTTTTTTTTTGTTAAAATGTATTGTACTGTTTTTATGTGCTTTTATGGCCTGTATGGCCGAAATAAAGCTTACTTTGACTGACTGATTAATCCATTCCAGATGCTCTGCATGATTAGAGCCAACATCCTCTTTAGATTTCAGACACTATGAGGGTCTAAATGCGCAACTGTCCTAGAGCTGCAGGGTCCTTGATTTCCAGAATTTCAATAGCATTTTGTGGGACACACTAAGGGTGCCCCCCCCCCACTCTCCAGGCCTTTACAGACACTTTCTTCAGTATTCATTATTTCAGTGGCGGCAACACAAGACTACAACACCCATGATGCACTAGGTTAATATCACACACAGGTCCAGGACAAAAAACAGTACCCATTATGACCTGGAAGGAGGAGGACACTCTTGTACACTTATTCTATTTCAAATACAATTTAATTTTCTTCCCAGTGCATGCAGGCACCTGTTCTGGTCTGATTGAATGTAAAGCTGTGATTCTGAGGTTAATTTTGCATCTGATTCCATGCACACTTTCCCAATGAGACAGCATGTTTCGGTTAGTTGTATATTTCTCTTTATTTGAATTTTAACTTCATTCAACACATTTTGAACCTTCTTCTCAGCAATTATTCATAACTTTTATATCCTTTACATCAATTCATTTCTCTTAATTAGCAACGTGTTCACTCTAAGCATTTCTGCCATCACCCTTCTTCAGGAGTTTGCCAACAATGATCTGCTAAGTGCAGTTGTTGAATAAGTGCTGAGGTCTACCCCCATTTGCCCAATTCAGCCTCTTAATACCCGGGTATGGGGTCCCATGCACCATCATACACATTTGCAGAATTGTTACGTGCACAAATAGCCTCATATTTACGCCAGTACAGTTATTTTCATATGAAAATTTACATCCACACATCCCCAGCTTAAACTCCTATGTGCTGTTTAGCTAGATGTATGACCAACTTTAGCCATTCCTTTGCACGCCTTAATGTCACCAGTTCTTAACTTTAGGCTCTTCTCATTCGGAGCAGGTGCCAAGATGGTGGACACGGGAGGCAGTGGGGCCTGTATAGACCGGTCATGCCCATGCATGGCCTTTGCCTCCTGTTCATTGGTAAAGGCAAGCAAGCCCCGCCCTGAGAGCCTGTAGTTGTGCTGGATCCAGTGCTTAATTTGTAAAAGAATAAGGGCTGGGGCCCGGTGTTTGCTATGAAGCCCACAGTCAGTAGTATTCAATTTTGGCAGGCCGAACACCAAGGCTGCCTAGTTTTTGTTCTACCTCATTCTTCTATAATCCATCACCACGCACTCCCTCCCCTTCATCTCACTCCTGCAGCTTCCTGCTTTCTCCATGCGTCACATTTTTTCCGTCTTTCTCTACCTCCTCCTTTCCACTATGTGTGTTTTTGAGGCCCTTGATCTGGGTCAAAGTCTGACGAGGAAAAATAAGTGCTGATTCCAAAAAATGAGTGCTAGTGGGCTCCACCTGCAACCACCGGCTCAATTAAAGCACTGGCTGGATCTATTAATGCTGCCATACTACCTTGTGGCCCAGGGCCACTGCCAGACTTCTCTCAATCTGCCACATTCTTTGCTGTAGCAGGGCTGGGTAAAGTATCCACCCTTTGCTTTCTGTCTCTGGCACAGTGGCGTAACATTATCCCCTGCGGTGTGGGGGTGGTGGCCCGAGCTCCGGGGGGCCCCCTCCGGCACTGTGCACGGGCGGGGGGCCGCTGGCCTGGGAGCTACTGACTGGGTCGGGGGAAGGGTGACTCGCTCCACATACTTTGCAGGGCGGCCCCCTCAAGTTTCGTTACGCCACTGGTCTGGCACTGTTCCAGTCTGCCGCCTCTAAACCAGAGCTCACAAGGGCAGCATGGGTGTTTACAAAGGTAACCCAAAAGCACTAGGTACAACCAGCCGCGGCCCGTACAGGTAAGACCGGTGGGGCTGGGTGGGGGGTATTTCGACAGACAATGACGAGGAAAATTAATTATTTATTTAATTTTTCCTTGTGGACGTCTGTCAATTCCCCAACCCGGCCCCACTGCTCTTACCTGCACAAGCCGCTCCTGGGTACAACTGCTGGCGACCCTTACTAGACAGCCATGTTGTACAGTTCCCACAGATGCTTGGAACATGTTTATTTAATTGTTTGTCCATTCTCATAAGGCGCACTCTATCCGCTGCACATACAACATTGGAAGTCAAAGCTTCAGCTTACAGGGAACAACGGCAGCAGATCAGACACATTAAAAATTCAGTTGGAATGTGGCAGTAACTCTTCATTGGAGGGGAGGGGCTAAGCATGACCAGTCAGTGGAGAGCTAAAGGTTTAGCTCTTTCCCTCTTCCGGTTTTGTGTGTACTTGATGGATGTTCTCCGCGGATCCTGCCATTTTGCTACCCTCATTCCCTTTTTGTGTGTCGCTGGCAGCTATTTCTTGCGCAGTCAGCCCTTAATGCCCCCTCTGCAGTTTGTGATTGGCAGATGTTTCCTGCCTGTTCAACTCCTACGCCACCTCCGGTTTGTCTCTGACAGGTGTGCCCTTGGCGCTCGTGCCCTAGGCCATGCTCACTTCCGCCTGCCTTTCTTTGGCAGGCGTTTTCCCAATGTGTTCATTCCATATGACGCCCCCAGTTGTAACTGCGTGAAGTTCTCCCATTACAGCACAGGCGTGTATAGTAAAATGATAAACACCGAGGGCAGGGACAGACTCACAAAAAAAGATAAAGGAATTAAATGCATGAAGACAAAGAATAAACTACATAGCGTTTTTTTCAAGTAAGAAATTTATGAAAATTGCCGCCAAGCAAGCAACAAGATGACCAATTGGTTAAAGCACTTTCTGCTACCATCTGCGATCACCTGGTGATCACAAACTCAAAACTTGGTAAGGCAAGCCCAGGCTTTAATCCTCCCAAGGTCAATCAATTGAGCATTATTGATTAAATAATAGCATAACCTGCTACTTACGGCACTTAGAATGGTAAAACGAAGGTATCATCTTCTACACAAAAACAAGATCAATAAAAGGACAAAAGAAATGGCGGCGGACTGCCACATTCCATTTAACAGGTAAATGGTTTCGTAAGGCACTGGCTTGTAGCATTTCAGCCAATTTCAATGCAAACAAAGTAACTCTAGTTGGCGTCTTCTCAGAAAAGTAGTGGACGAAGCAGATTGGTCGTTAGGAAGAACCCTCATGAAGATGTTTCAAACAGGCCTTATAAGATACTCAAGAGCATATTCACAAGTCCCTATCGCCACAGGAACGTCACTTTTTCCGATGTTCCTGTGGCGATAGGGGCTTCGCCTTATTCACAAGGCGACGTTAAGCCGCCTTGTGAATAAGGCCCCCTTTCACGCTACACTTAGCGTGAAAGGGGTGGAAAAAGGGTGTTGCGGTGGGCGTTCCTCCACAACACCCAATGCTTTTGATGCTGCCCCCTATTTACAAGGGTGGCTTAAATATGGGGCAGCTCCAAAATTAAGACCAGGGAAAACCTGGTCTTAACATAGCGAAACGAGGAGAAATGACTTATTTCTCCTCGTTTTTGCTGTTTCTTTGTGTGCTGTGTTGTGCAGCACACATAAACAATCAGTAATGGCGTTTTGCTGTTTCTATGTGCAGGAAGGGACACCTTCCTCCACATAAACAATCTTTCCCTGCAACGCAGGCACCCTTGCACAATGGGGCAAGAGTGCCTGCGTTGGTGCTAGGCAGCTACATTTAGCACCAGCGCTAAAGGAAAGGCAGGGGTGCGCTGTATTCTTGTGAATACAGCGCATCCGAGCGTTTGGAAACTGTTGGAGCGCTGCGTTAGCCTTCCTGGCTTAACGCCTTGCTCCGACAGTTTCCTAGTAAATATGCCCCTCACTCTTAATATTGGGGCACAATCCTTTCTTGGGAGTAGAGGGGAGGTGGTCCTAGTGACTTCAAGATGAGAAGTAAAAGCCTTTTGGGAAACTGTCAAAAAGCCCTTAAGGCAGCATCTTCAGACTCCATAGATTCCTCAGTGTGTTCTAGAGTTATGATCCCAGGATCCAGACTGATCTTCCAACACATGCCTTCTGCATACATTCTTTACCAACTACTCACAGTAAGTGAAAAGGGCCTATCGTGCTCCTAAAGCCAGCAACTTGATCACAGAGTTGATTGGGTTCATTGCTGACCTTGAATCTACTAGCTGAAGCCCTACAGAGATTCCACCTAATGAATGTCAACTCGAGCGAGATATCGAATGGTAAGGTTCATTAGAAACCATTACCGAATATCAAAGCTGTACAAGTCTCATGGTCCAAAACTGTCCCTCAGTAGGCAGGAAACAGGAAGGCCCTTACCTGCAGCTGTGCCCTTCTAGTAGTACGTCTTAATAGGTCTTCAGCCCCCCCCGCCTTCAGATTAAAAAACCTCTCCCTTACGGCACTAATCAATCAGCTAGTAGAATTGTGTTGCACCACCTCCTCCTGGTCAACAATTTACAGCATATCTGACTTTCCACCAAAAAGCCATTCCAGCTAGCCTAGATACATCCAAGAACAGTAGGCTCCAGACCATGAAAATGAAGGAACCAAGCTACCATTCTCCTGAAGCCCCAAAGAATCCACCAGTGCATCACAAAAAGAGATGTGTTAGCTGCCAGTTGAGACCATTGTAAAATGCAAATACCTCTTCATCACACAGAGGTCACCATTAAAATAGCAATTCAAACCTCTAGCCTCAGATCGCCAAATACACACTACAATACATACAAGACTACTCTATTCTCTCAACCCTACCATCTCGGAAATCCTAACTTATTTCTGTTAGAAGGGTGGTGGCCACAGCTTCTCTGTAACTTTTCCCGCACTCTAGAACAATACTCAAAGACAATCAAACCTTCCCAGAATCAGAATAAAACTCTGTGCACATTTCTATTTGGGAAGGGGAATTAAATCTGGCCACGGTTTCTTCCGTGGCTGCATTCCCCTCCTGTATCCCAAATTATTTAATATAGCACATCCGAGTGAAGCAAACAATAAAGTCACAACCAGGAACTGAGCCGTAGCACAAACAATAGTCCTAAAGTTTTGATATTCACTCCTTCCGGATTTAGGGCCTGATTTAGATCTTGGCGGCCTGCTTACTCCCTCACAATGGTCCACCGAAATATACATTTCATAGGATATAATGGGATTTATATTTCTGCGGACGGGGAATCCGCCACCGTTGTGACGGAGTAACCTGTCCGTCAAGATCTAAATCAGGCCCTTAGTCGGCTACTGAGCCAGGAAAGGAAACATTCCGTCTTTCTGCCCTCACATGTGAAGGACGGCTGGCATACATATCAAGAATAGAAAGTGGGTGTAGTCCAAATATATGAGGGGTCCGGAAATCAGACCAAGAGGTGGAGCCAAAGTGTGGGCTTCACTCAATACCAGTTATACTTCCGTCCCGGCTGTGGTGAAGAGACAGTCCTTTTATTGGCCTCATCTCATGGTCCCCACTCTGGACCATTTGTGACATAGAAACCCTCACCTCTTCACCACAGCCGGGACGGAAGTATAACCGGTATTGAGTGAAGCCCACACTTTGGCTCCACCTCTTGGTCTGATTTCCGGACCCCTCATATATTTGGACTACACCCACTTTCTTTAACCAGCCGGGACGGAAGTACAACCGGCAGAGAGAATTAAGATCTCTTTTTGGCATTGCCTTAAGCCCTGAAGAAGTCTTGGGGTACTTCCCCAGACAAAACACGTGTTGGCTGGGCAATCGTTCAGGAGTAAAAGAAGAACATAATACTCAAGATTGTTCGTCGTGTTTTTAATTCTCATTTTTTTGTACATTGAATGTTCCATCATAGATTCTAAAGATAAGGAGTACTTAGTCTGCACTCGACTTTGATGTGTGCACAGGCTTGCAGCAATTTTGTGTGACCTCTGGTCTATGATTTAGGGGGTCCGGGGTGTTTCCCCCTCCTGCCAGCACCGTCTCACACACACATAAACCCAAGAACACGCACACTCGTTGTAGGCGCCATTTCCGAACCACATACGTTCAAAACCCTGTCCTTTGTCTACATATCAAGAATAGCTGGTGAGATGAGGTGCATCAAGGCAACCCTTGGGTGCCAGAGCTGGATTCCAGCAATTTTCTCTGGAGATTCGGCTTTTAATCCTAGGCTGCCAAGGGACGCATCGGCAGGAAAAGGCAGAGACAGGCAATGCTCTACAGTGTCTGTCTGCAACGACCAATAATCACAGGTCAGGCTCTCTCAGTGCTGGTCTCATCTTAAGAAGTTGGTCAAAATCTACTAATGTTGCCACCTTCCCATTTTCTTCAGGCAGATTTCATTTTAGCTTTCAGATAGAACCATGCTGCTAGTATGTTACTACAATCCAGTGGTGAGGGCGATTCTTTAAACAAAATGCATCAATTGGCTTAAATGTTGCAAAAATATATTTTTGGACGTGGCAAGCCCCTGTGTGCCCTCAAGTCAGAGTATCAACAAACCACTCTATAATCACCACACAGGTGATAGGAACCTCTTGCTTCCTTCATCTTTCTCTTTTCCATCCAATCACTGTAACCAAGGGTTTCTCTTTTTCTTCTTGCATCCAACATCCTTTAGCCATTAGGCAATCCTTTGGCACTTTGTACTACAAAACCATCCTTACAACTGTAGCAAACCTTCCCCATAGACATGGCCTGCAAAGTGAGCATGCACTGTAAAATCATAGCCTCCTAACACCAGTTCACTGCACTTTAGGAAACTTGACGTAAACTGGCAAACGCAACTATGGTGCTCTTTATCCAACACTTATCACAGGTAATAAACCAACATCCCAAGAGGACCAAAATGTAATTTATTTGAGTTTTTTTACAAAAAAACTCATACACAAATATTTTCAGCTAAGACAGCAAACACAGAATCATGGATCAATCAACAGACCCTCTTGTGATCAGCAACTGAAGAATATGTATGCGTAAAGCACAAGTGTTTCTACCATAGATAACCTTCACCAAACAGATCAACCTCAGCACATGCAACCACACTTAAACACCAGACCTCTTTTTCACATATATTAGAGAAAGATCATCCCTTGATTAGCCTTTCTCCTAGCTTAGGTACAGCCCCCGGCACAGACATGTGGTAATTCCTGTAGCAGTCAATATAAGAAAGTTTTAAACATTAGACAAAGGCCTTATTCGAGCACAGTAAATTGTAAGCTAAGTCCTAATTTAGATGCCCTCCTAGAACAAACAGGTGGTAAAGCTTATGTCAGAACTCAAGGCAGAGTCTGCAGAGCATAAACTCTCAACTATACTCCCAACTACCGAAGACCTCAGAACAGCAGCCTACATTTTATACAAGCACCGATGATTACTTTCCATGAATGAAGTTGGACCATGTACGTTTGAACTTCTATGTTTTATACTCAGCTAAATTATAGTAAAGGCTTTATGAACCATGCGGAAACATAAAAATTAACATCCGAGTGTATTGTTTAGTACAAATATTAGTAAGTGGATGTAAATCTGGGAATTGTTTATTTCCTCAATTGACAAAAAACTATTAAATACATTGGGATTATTAAATAAATGTTAAAGAAATTAACATGGCCCCTATGCATCTAAAAAAAAAAAAAAGCAAGGAGGCTGATCTCAGTTGGTCAACTGTAGGGAAAGGCAAAGGTTTAGTCAGCATGACATGGAGGGAGAGCGTGGAGAAAAGCACTGCCCACGAGTCGAAAACAATTCTTGGTCTGGCAACTCCTGTACTAAAGGTACCAGACTGTTATGCTGTAGAATAAACTTCTTCTTAGCAAAAGCAGCAGAGTCTTAAACCCAAAGTCATTGGGCCCTTACTTTACTATCACAGAGAGCAGACAGTCAAGCTCTACACTGGACCTTCAAGAATCTTACTGCTGATGCTAATCTTACTCCCACGGCCGGACTGGGCATCAGGCGTTTCCATGGGAGGCTGGAAGGGTGGGAGACGGTTTTGCAGCAGTGGGGGCCATTTTTACAGCAATGCTGCAATATCGGACCCCAGTAACAAAAGCAGCAAGTAAGCATTTCCAGCCTCCCGGGCCAGGCAGTGTTTCGCCAGGAGCTGGTCTTAGAAAATTGCCAGGGCTGCTTCGGGTTCCCAGTCCGGCCCTGCTTCCTCGGAGTACAAACCAAGGGCATTATTCCATAAGCCTCACCATCCTCAACTATACATGGAAGTCTGATGAATAAGCAACACACTATTGCCCTTATTTTGTCGTCACACCAGTGCCCTTACTGAGATCTTCAGTGACTTAAATATTCACACAAGATACCGCAAAATAAATTTAATTCAGTTTTGTGGGGGGAAAAACAATTTTCTCAATTTAACGCCCCCCCTGTGCTCCCAGCACACACACCAGAGCCTTAAAAAAAATGGACTAGACAACAGAATAAGATTAATGTAAGATCTGCTGCTGTCAGAAATATAGATTTAAAAATAAACCAGAACACCCCCGTGTGCACAGAAGACCTGCTTCTTTCACAAAAAGGCAGAGTCTCACTCCACTAAGCTGAGCCACTGAACGAAATCAAAGCAAAAAATCTAAATTTGTCAACAGTAAAAGGATCTCGAGGAGAGTAGTCTGAGTGCCAGAAGCATACGGCGTGTAATCCCTCTGCAGCGGCATTGTGTTAGTTCGCCTCACCCTAACAAGAAGCCGATCGATAGGCAACAAACTCTTCTTGACCAAACAGAATATTACTAAATATGAAACCGTCAACATTCATACTAATTTTATCTCCACCCTACGAGAAAGCCAATGAAGGCTTTTCTTATATTCCAGACAGAGGTGGTGCCTCCGCTACGGCGGTGGAGTGTCACCCCCCTGCCAGCAGCCAAAAAAATGAAAAATAAAATGATAAATGCTGGTTTATTATCATTTTATTTTGGCTGTTGGAGCTGAGGCTTGGGGGCGGGACCAGAGATGACAGGTTGGTGGAGGAGTGTTTTGCACTGTAATCAGTGCGCATGACGGTTTGGCAGGCCGCCTCAGGACAGCCAAACCGTCATACGCACTGATGCTCTCTCCAACTCCAGCTGCGTTGCTGGGTTGGAGAGAGCAGGTACATACTCCAGTCGACCTGGGAGCCCAAATCAACAGCGCTCAGGCCAGTGCTGGTGCTGCTTTCATGCAGCGCCAGGATTGGCTGCAGGGGATTCTGGGAGCCTGTGCTTGCAGTGCACGGAGCCAGATCGGAGCGTGGATGCAGGTAAGTTATTTTTTTTTTAAATTTATTTTGTTGTCTGTCCAGGGTTCCCCCACCCCCGCTTTGCCCAGATACCGGCCGCTACTGATTCAAGGAAGATTTCAATGGATCACAGCAGTAACAGAGTGAAGGAAACATCAATCTTCGCCAAACACTAACTTTTAGATCATTGATTTTGCCCACTAGGGAGGGATGAAGCACGTCCCATTGAGTAGACGCAGTGACTAGATCAGTAAGCCGCAGTTCAATATTGTCAGTATCAATATGCCCAGAGTGGCAGGAATGGTAACGCTGTGGCATTCCGATGTCATGCTGGAATGGCACGTGCAGATCTGTATGGGTGCTCCTGAAGTAGGAATTTAATTGAACAGGTTCTAAAAGTAGGGCAAGAACTTGGTAGAGACAAAACTTTGACTATAGGAGCCCCTTTCAGACCTTGTTAAATCCTTTTTAACTGTACCCAGAACTGCAAACTATGAGAGCAAACAAGGTGACGGGATGGGAGGCGATGTAGCCTTAGCGGCAGAGTGGCTGACTATGGAGCTAGGGGACAAGGATCCGGTCCTGGCCTTCTGTACAACATCCTGTATTTCTGGGCAAATCATTTAATCTCACCGTGCCTAAAAAAAGTATAATGTAAACTGTTACTCATGTAAAGCATTCTAATTCTGTTTGGCTAAAATTGAGCTATATAAAACTGCAAAAATAGTTTTAAAAATGCAGCATCACAACAAACTGTCTTGTTTCAAGAAATAAGAGCTGTAATAGTAGTTTGCTGGAGGAGAGCAGTCTGTCTTTGTTCAGACCAAACAGACAAATCTATTTATGTTTAACCAATGTTCCAATATATCTCTGGTCCATATAAGGCACTTTGCACTTTTTCGTAACAGAACCACTTTTAACAGGCGCACCCGAGTACAAATGACATTCAATGCTTAATTTAAACCAGTGGTAGGAGGTGAGGGCCACTGACACCCGTTTCTGGGGACCAGCACATATTTTTCCTCATCTGACTTTGACACAGAGCAAAAGAGAGAAATACAGAAAAGAGGGAAAGAAGGAGGAAGATAAACCAGTAACAAAGGGAGAAACTAGGAATGAAAAATAGCCTTTAAGAGTGAAATAAAGAGACACTTAGGGCCTTATTATGATGTCGGGCGGAAAGCCTCTGACCAGCGGTGGGAAGCTTTCTGTCAGACATCGTACGTGTCAGTCCGACCGCTGTATTAGGATGACGGCGGCCAGAGTGAAACCTGCGGGAGGGATTCCGATGCACTTCCGACGGGCTCAAGGAGCCCGTCGGCGTCGGAAGGCACCAAAAATTTCCTAATGACGGCGGAGCCAGGCTCGGCTCCGCTGTCGGGATTATGATGGCACTTTCCGTCTGCCCTTTCATGGCAGTCCGCCCACTGACCTATGTTCGGGTGGTTCCAGACGGCTATTGTGTCTGCACAACATCGTAATTAGGTCAGAGTGTCTAGTTGTCAATGAAGGATGCATTGGTGGAATCCAGACTACACAGCCTTAGTATTCGGCACCCTGACATTAAATACAGTGGGCTGCGGATTTCAGAGAAAAACCTTGGGTTCTAGCACTGATTCTGTTACAGATTAGGCACTGAGGACATTAGTTAGAAAAATAATTTTCCTGGTGGTTTGTGTGGTACTAGACGAACATTGTTTGAGGCGCCCCACTAATCCAACAACTAAACAGCCATTCCTGCATGGAGCTAGTCAATGACTAACAGCACAGTACACACACATATCACACTTTGTGGGTAATGTCAACACTCATGCCAGTCCAGATGACAGGATATTCTTTTGGTACACAAGTGACCAAGTTTATTCATTCTAAAAATGTTTTTGTAGACACTGGATTCATCCTTTAGGTCACGAAATACGCCAGGAACATAGAAGGGACGTGAATGTGCTGATCCAAATCATGGGGAGTCCCCCAGCTTTGTTCTTATCCCTCATGTTGCTGGTGGCACTTTTTAAGGGGTTTCTATTTTTAAAGATTCAGCCTTTTCTTTCTTGTTCCACTGCAGTCATGAACTCAACAGACAAATTTAGCTACTAACAAAGAGAAGATGAGGGCTATGTCAAGGGGTATGTGCTTGTTTTGTCAGATCATTAATATATGTCAGATCAGCAGTTAATTTGGATTATATTTAGTTCCAACTACTTCTGACTTAGGGCCTGATTACAAGTTCGGCATTCCGATGGACTGCTGAACCCGTGGTGGCGGTGCAGGCACCGCTGCACTGGCGGTCCGACCACCCTATTAAGAGTTTGGCGTTCAGACCGCCGGAGGACCGATGTAGCCGCCAGGGATCTGTGATCCCTCAGTGGTGTTGCAGCAGTGTGAGGCCCCAATATGCTGGTGGTGCCGCTGTGGCACTTCCAATCATATTACGAGTTTCCTCAATGCGACCCTTTTCATGGCTGTGAGCCCACCATGAAAAGGGTGGCAGTGAGGAAGCTACGGAGGCCCTACAGGGCCCCCTGTTGCCTCAGGGCCTGGTGGTACATGCAGGGGGGCATATGGTGTGCCCCCTGTGTGCATGCAGCCCCCGTTACTGAACGATATGGACTGCACAATCCATGCTTTGCAGGAACGGGCTTTGGCGCTCGCTCAGCCCTGCTTTTCTGAGGCTCGCTTATGAGCCTTAGAACTGCACCGCTGCAGGACCACCAAAGTACTGCCCTCCAGTCCACGAATAAACTTGTAATCTGGGGGGCGGTGTGCGGATGAGTTTGGCAGAGTGGCAGCGGGGCGCAGGCGTGGTGGCCAGCTGTGACACCTCCAAACTCATAATCAGGCCCTTATTTTGGATGGTATATCTATCTATCTATCTATCTAATATATAGATACATATATGCGTGGTTTTAGAGTTTAGGAATTTCTTAGGTTTTAGGGAGTTAGAAATAGTCATGCTTTATTTGTTTAGGATTGGGGAGTTTGTATTAGAAGTGGTTATAATAATTTTAATAGGGTTCAGGGATGTGCTTAATATTTGTTTTTAAAGGATGGTGTAGGGGCTTAACCTCCCCCCTCCCCCCAAGGGATGTAGGTCAAAATAAAGAATGCTTCAACAAAAGTTCACCCGCTGTGTCGTCGCCGTCCTTGGAGGCTTTCGATGGGGAAGGAAGCAATACGTACGGATCGTGATGGATCCGAGAGGATGACACGCCCTTCGGTTTGCATTGCGGGAGCAGTCATCAAACTGAAGTTGCAAAGGTTTTCAAGCCACCAAGCCCCCCGTGACACGATTTATGTGTGGATAGCAATGGTAGCTCTGGAAATGGGACGTCGGAACTGGTAAGTCGAAGGATACCCATGGGGCCAGATAACCACCCAGGTAAGACTACTGGGAGCAACTGGAGAGGGAGAAGAGAGACCCGCTGACAGAGTACAGGCCCATGACGTGGGCTACGGAGCCGGGCCGTGAGGGGACATTCAATGCTCGTAAGTTGAACACAAGGAGATATGTCGACCAAAGAGATGCAAGAGCGGAAGGAGGCCGCTTTGAAATTGTTTAGTGAAGAGTCTATGACTGAAACGGGTGCAACAAGAAGTTATAGTATGCAGACTACAGGAGGTGATCTGAACCATAAGTTAAAGCGACTTGAAAAGTTGAAACAAACTGAATTATCCAAATGGTGGGAGTTGAGGTCATTACAGCGATACCCTGAAGTAGGACAGATCCCACGAGGTTTGCGAATGTTAGTGGCTCCCAGGTATGAAGAACAAAATCCAGACATGTTGCACGAATGGGCCAGCAACAATAAGGAGCCCTCAAGGAGAATGCTAGGCATTCTAGTCAAATATGCGGATATCAACAGAGCAAAAGTACTGGAGAAAATGGACAAGCTGCATGAGATCCTGGCCAAAGAAGAAGATCAGGAAATGATATAAAAAAAAAATGTATGCTAGTATGAAAGAAAGACTTACAAAACTGGAGGGAACAATTAAGGCCAGAAAAACCCAGAATTCCTGCGTGATCAAATCGATTATGAAAAAGACAAATTTACACATTCCTGAGAAAATATGAAAACATTTGCAGGCAGCATCTTTCTGAACCACTGCGGTGGGGCAGGATAACCTGTCTGAGTTAGCAGAGGCAGCTGGCACAGTTCAACAACAAAAAGGTGCAATCCCTTCAGTTATTGAAGAGTTGGATTTTTTTAAGGCAGGATATGCAGTTCAATCTCCGCCCAAGACAGTTTGAACAAAATATCAAGCCACCAAGAGGAAGAGGCAGAGGCGGAGGGGAGCAAGGACAAACAAACAACAATCAAGTGAAGGAGAAGATGGGAAAATAGGACAAGAAATAGAAAAGCCAGTGTCAGAAACAGAAAATTATATCATCAACCTTACTGATATATTGACAAAGAAAGAGATCGATATACTAAAGCTCGGACTCTCTTTTTGCCCAAAGCAAAAAGTGGACTATGCACGGAGAAGGATTGATTTTTTTCAAATTGGTAAGGTCTATGAAACAAACAAAAAAAAATCTTGACCCAGCCGAAGAAAAATTATTGAAACTGACAACAAATCCGGTGGATTACTCCATTGCACTACATGTTGAAGACATGAACTTGATGCTAGAACTTCGAGAACTGGAATTTACAAATTAGGGTATTCAAGCACAACTGAGTGAAGAAACACCAGTTGGAGAACAGGGACCAGAAACATATGGTGATGTTCAGACGAACTTTAAACCAAAGTCCAAATTTGTTCCGTTGATATTTTCAGTGACCTTGTTACCAATGAATTAAAGAATCTCTATAGTGAAAGCAGCAGAAGAAATGATTATAGCCAACAAGAAACAGATTATTGTGATCTAATGAATAAATTGCAAATGAAAACTGAACGTGTGGTTATGAAATCTGATAAAGGTGGCAACATAGTTCTGTGAGAAAAGGAGAACTATCTGGCTGAAGCCTATAGACAGTTGAATGATGAGGATTGTTATTGTTGTATCATGAAAGATACTATGGAAAGCTCTCTCAGAAAAGTGTACTCAGATTTAAAATCTTGGAGGGATCAGGGCCTTTTGAGTCAGGATGAATATTTGTTTTTGAAAAAAAGATCAACTAGTTACACCAGTGTTTTATTTGATACCAAAAATAGGGACAACTCCCCCAGGGCATCCCATAAGATCTGCCTTTGCTGTTGTTTGGAAAATGTATCGAAGTATAGTGATCATTTTTTGGGTGACTTTGTGAAAAACTCTCCAGTCTTACTTTCAAGACACGTGAATTTCTGCAGAGAATATATGATCTCCCATGGGAGTTAGATTATCTTCTAATAACAGTTGATGTCACCTCATTATACACAAGCATCCAACACAGTGACGGAATGAAAGCAGTGATGCATTTTCTTGGTACTAGACCATTGCATTCATGTTAGCATACCAAAATGCTACTAGCAATTATAGAAATTTGCCTTAATAGCAACTTTTTCTTGTTTAAGGGTGAACTGTTTCAACAGGCATGTGGCACTATGATGGGCACCTGCTTCTCCCCCAGCTATGCGAACTTACATATGGGTTGGTGGGAGGAGCTGTTAATCAGTGCCCAGTACCTAGAAGAGTGGGAGGAACATGTTGTTCACTGGAGTCGTTTTATAGACAATTTTTTTATTATATGGAGGAGAGTGCTAGATCGTTTTTGCACAGAATAGAGGTTAACAATCTTAATTTACATTTTACTAGCACAGTAAGTAGGACAGAGGTGAAGTTTTTTGATCTGACAGTCTACGTTCAAGGGGACCGGTTGGAAACTAACCTTTTCAGGAAACCCACAACTGGGAATACGTTGTTGCACTCAACTAGTTTCAACCAATGTAACTTAGTTGAAAGCATCCCGTATGAGGAATGCCTAATGGTCAGACGGAATTGCAGCTACAAGATAGAAGAGGAGAAGGCAGTTAATGACATGAGAAAAAGATTCAAAGCTATGGGTTACACAGAAGACTGCATTCCGACCTCTATCTCAAAAGTTATGTCAAAACCCAGAGAACAAGTTTTATTTAAAAGTAACTATAAAGTGAAACATAAGAGCTTTGACTCCCACTTTAGGCTCATTGCCACTTATAATACACAAGAGGCAGCAATAAGAGCCATTATGCATAAGTATTGGCACCTGATCAGGAATGATCCAATGCGGAGTACTGTAGCCCGACGTAGGCCGGGTATTACGTTCAGGCAGGCTAGATCAATGAGACAAGATCTGGTGAGTAGTAGTCCGGAGAACAGTGATGAGGTCAAAACAACATGACTGACTATAAAAAAAGGCTTTAAAAAATGTGGCAGATGTAAAGCTTGTCAACATGGTAAAAATACAACACATTACATCTCGCCACTCACGACTTGCACAAAGGACAGTATAACTATAAGACCGAGTATGCTGTGTACCTGCTGAGATGACCATGCAATTTGGCATATATAGGTAGCAAGATTCTACCAGTGCACAAGACAGTCCTTCAACATCTTAGGGCTATTAAAAATCATGATCAGGGCTACCCAGTTCAGAGACATTTTGAGGAACACCATAATGGTGAAGTGAAGGGCCTAACCTACTTTGTGATGGATGCTGTTCCATTAAATTTGTGAGGAGGAGATAGAGAAAGGAGGTTAAGGCAACTGGAGTCAAGATATATCATTGAATTAAATATGAAGACCCCATGGGGCCTTAACATTGAAGAGGATTTGTATACGCATCTGTGAAGAAATATGAGCAATATAAGATTGAGTAAGCACTGACATCCAGTGAAGGGGCTGCCATCCTGCTATTGGTAGAATAGATTTTTTAGTAATTTTAATGTTTTTTTTTAGGTAGGGTTAAGTTGAACACGAATACAAAGATGAAATCGGCAACAGTGATAGCAAAGCACTTTACAGGTGATGTTTTAGAAGGGAATGTTTGTGGAGTCTAAGTTATGTGCAATAGAGCTGTTAGCTGGCAATCATTTAAGCACAGTAACTGTTGCCCACTTGGGCTTAATGGCTTGGAAAGAAACGTGATTGAAAACAAGTGGGGTATTGAAGTAAAAGTATACATAATATGTACAGAAACTAAAAGTCTCAAGATGTATGCTTTATATAGTCAAGATTTTTAGATATTAAATATTTGGTATATGGTAATTTTAGCACCTTAAATTAAGAACCATCAAATGTTATAAAAGTAGTGTATTTATACAAAATACCTTTTTACAAATAGTGAATGTATAGATGATTTTTACAAAGAGTTTGTATTTATTCATATTAAGAAAATTTTCACATCTACTGAAGTGTACATTAACGAAATCGATTGCTAGCTATAAACAAAAAACACAAATAAGGAAGGCTGTTGCCAACATGTGGTGAGTTTGTTTACAGTGTCTATGGCATTGCGTCAGATAACGTGCATACGTAAATATGCAAGGCTGAGTATCAGCCTAAATGCGTTAAAAAATGATTTAGGTCGAAATAAAGAATACTTCAATAAAAGTTCACCCGCTGTGTCGTCGCCATCCTTAAAGGCTTTTGGGGGGGGGAAGGGGAAAAAAAAATATATATATATACATATACACATTATCTACTGGCGGTCGCCAGTAGATAGTTATAGTTAGGACCTATTTTCCATAGGAAATCCGCGACATTCTATTTGAAATAACTCTTGCGTCGGTTGACGAATCTTCGCGAAATTTTCAAACTTTATGGCCCGCTCCGGTCCGCTCCTACCCTGAAAGTCTCAGGGTGATTCGTCAAGCGGGGGCCGAGAAAAAGGGGGTCCCAAAACATGTTTTCCCCATTCATTTTCCCATAGGAAACTTTAGACACGGCTACAGCCCGAACTGCTGAACGGAATTACACCAAATTTGGCAAAGAGGTAGTTCTTGGTTCAGAAAGAACCCTTTTTGTTAAATGGTGTAAATCCGTTCAGTAGTTGCTGGAGAAATTAAAAAAATAAGAGTCAAAAAATCAATTTCCCATAGGAAACTTTATGCAAGGCTACAGCCCGAACTGCTGAACGGAATTACACCAAATTTGGCAAAGAGGTAGTTCTTGGTTCAAAAAGTACCCTTTTTGTTAAATGGTGTAAATCCGTTCAGTAGTTGCTGAGAAAATCAAAAGTAAAAACACATATATATCTGGGCGGAGCCTAACCACACATGTCATCGTGAGATCTGATTGGCTGTCAGCACTTCATCCTGGAATTGCTGGCAGCCATCTTGGGACCAATATAAATGATAGTACCACATTGAAATGCATTGTACTGAATCGAAGATTTTGAGGGTTACCAAAAGGAGAACTATAAAGGGTGATAACAGACTTTAGTTACATTAGAATTCATTTGTTGATGGTACCATACTAATTTCAGGAATTGTGGTGTGTTCTAAGGTGATTTTACCCTGTGAAAAACCTTCTGCTGGGATATCATGAATCATGTTTGAGAGAAAACTATTTTCACATGCTTGTCCCATACAGTTTTGGAAGGTGCTCCAGAAGCTAAAATGAGAGCATATTTTCTGTAAATTCACATTATCTTTCTCAGTCATGTGAGAATGAAGTCTGACATTCTCAGTAAAACATGTACATCCAACAAGGGCAGAGACTGTCAGTTGATTCCTTTGTGTTCTACTGCAGCTTCCCAGAGTGTTCTAAAGAACAACTAGAGTGCTAACAGCCTTACTTATGACAAAAGTATGGCACACCTGAAGCCATCTTGATTGGAATAAACTGGTAACACTTAAAACATTTAATTTAAAAAGGAACAAAATGATGGGGTTCATTTTGTCATAGAAATTATGGTTAGTGCTGTAGAAAGAAAAATTAGGACATGTTTCAAGTGTGATCTCAAATATCTTCCTGTTATATTTCAACAGGAGCAGCCTGTCAGTTGATGCCTTTGTGTTCTACTGCAGCTACCCAGAGTGTTCTAAAGAACAACTAGAGTGCTAACAGCCTTACTTATGACAAAAGTATGGCACACCTGAAGCCATCTTGATTGGAATAAACTGGTAACACTTAAAACATTTAATTTAAAAAGGAACAAAATGAGGGGGTTCATTTTGCCATAGAAATTTCTTTAGTGCTGCAAAAAGAAAATTTAGTGCATGTTTTAAGTGAGATCTCAAATCCTCTTCTATTTCATTAGAACATTCTGACATGCAGACTGAAACAATCACTTTCAATACCAGCAGTAGACTTCCAGTTAACTCCTTGGTGAGCAGTAGCTTTACTACAGTGATCTAATGAACAACTAGAGTAATAACATTCTGAATTTATGGCAAATGTGTGACACATCTGAATGCCTTCTTGATGGAATCAAAGTAAAAACTGAAAGCATTTCCTACTGAGGAGACTGCAGTAAATGAGGAAATTAGGAAACTTCATAACAAAGAAGTCTTCCAAGATGGCCACCAGTGAAAAAAGAGCCCAAATGTAGCACAAATATTACCCAGATGTAGCCCACATATAGCCCAATGACAAAAGTGTGCAAAACACTTTATTTTTAGTTTTTTGCAGTTTTATGTAGTGCAGACTGGTCAGGTATTGGAGCATTGCTTCTTAAAACATGACCCCCTACACTACAAAAACACCACTGCACTACCCTAAACCCTAAAACACTACCCCAGCACGGCCCCTACACTACACAAGCACCACTGCACTATCCTAAACCCTAAAACACTACCCCAGCATGACCCCCTACACTACACAAACACCACTGCACTACCCTAAACCCTAAAACACTACCCCAACACCACTGCACTAACCTAAATCCTAAAACACTACCCCCAGCACGACCCCTACACTACCCAAACACCACTGCACTACCCTAAAACATGACCCCCTACACTACACAAACACCACTGCACTACCCTAAACCCTAAAACACTACCCCCAGCACGACCCCCTACACTACACAAACACCACTGCACTACCTTAAACCCTAAAACACTACCCCCAGCACGACCCCCTACACTACCCAAACACCACTGCACTAACCTAAATCCTAAAACACTACCCCCAGCACAACCCCCTACACTACCCAAACACCACTGCACTACCCTAAAACATGACCCCCTACACTACACAAACACCACTGCACTACCCTAAACCCTAAAACACTACCCCCAGCATGACCCCCTACACTACACAAGCACCACTGCACTACCCTAAACCCTAAAACACTACCCCCAGCACGACCCCTACACTGCCCGAACACCACTGCACTGCCCTAAACCCTGAAACACCAGCCCCTGCACGACCCCCTACACTGCCCGAACACCACTGCACTGCCCTAAACCCTGAAACACCACCCCTTCACGACCCCCTACACTGCCCGAAACACCACTGCACTGCCCTAAACCCTGAAACACTACCCCCAGCAAGACATCCTACACTGCCCGAACACCACTGCACTAAACCCTGAAACATCACCCCCAGCAAGACCCCCTACACTGCCCGAACACCACTGCCCTAAACCCTGAAACACCACCCCCAGCACGACCCCTACACTGCCCGAACACCACTGCACTGCCCTAAACCCTGAAACACCACCCCCTGCACGACCCCCTACACTGCCCGAACACCACTGCACTGCCCTAAACCCTGAAACACCACCCCCTGCATGACCCCCTACACTGCCCGAACACCACTGCACTGCCCTAAACCCTGAAACACCATCCCCAGCACGACCCCCTACACTGCCACGAACACCACTGCACTGCCCTAAACCCTGAAACATCACCCCCAGCAAGACCCCTACACTGCCCGAACACCACTGCCCTAAACCCTGAAACACCACCCCCAGCAAGACCCCCTACACTGCCCGAACACCACTGCACTGCCCTAAACCCTGAAACACCAGCCCCAGCACGACCCCTACACTGCCCGAACACCACTGCACTGCCCTAAACCCTGAAACACCACCCCCTGCACGACCCCCTACACTGCCCGAACACCACTGCACTGCCCTAAACCCTGAAACACCACCCCCAGCACGACCCCCTACACTGCCCGAACACCACTGCACTGCCCTAAACCCTGAAACACCACCCCTGCACGATCCCCTTCACTGCCCGAACAGTACTGCACTGCCCTAAACCCTGAAACACCACCCCCAGCACGACCCCCTACACTGCACGAACACCACTGCACTGCCCTAAACCCCGAAACACTACCCCCAGCAAAACCCCTACACTGCCCGAACACCACTGCACTGCCCTAAACCATGAAACACCAGCCCCAGCACGACCCCTACACTGCCCGAACACCACTGCACTGCCCTAAACCCTGAAACACCAGCCCCAGCACGACCGCCTACACTGCCCGAAAACCACTGCACTGCCCTAAACCCTGAAACACCACCCCCAGCACGACCCCCTACACTGCCCGAACACCACTGCACTGCCCTAAACCCTGAAACACCAGCCCCAGCAAGACCCCCTACACTGCCCGAACACCCCTGCACTGCCCTAGACTCTGAAACACCAGCCCCAGCACGACCCCCTACAATGCCCGAACACCACTGCACTGCCATAAATCCTGAATCACCAGCCCCAGCAAGACCCCCTACACTGCCCGAACACCACTGCACTGCCCTAAACCCTGAAACACCACCCCCAGCAAGACCCCCTACACTGCCCGAACACAACTGCACTAAAGCCTGAAACACCACCCCCAGCAAGACCACCTACACTGGCCGAACACCACTGCACTGCCCTAAACCCTGAAACACCACCCCCTGCACGACCCCCTACACTGCCCAAACACCACTGCACTGCCCTAAACCCTGAAACACCACCCCCTGCACGACCCCCTACACTGCCCGAACACCACTGCACTGCCCTAAACCCTGAAACACCACCCCTCAACACGACACCCTACACTGCCCGAACACCACTGCACTGCCCTAAACCCTGAAACACCACCCCCAGCACGACCCCCTACACTGCCCGAACACCACTGCACTGCCCTAAACCCTGAAACACCACCCCCAGCACGACCCCCTACACTGCCCGAACACCACTGCACTGCCCTAAACCCTGAAACACCACCCCCTGCACGACCTCCTACACTGCCGGAACACCACTGCACTGCTCTAAACCCTGAAACACCACCCCCAGCACGAACCCCTACAATGCCCGAACACCACTGCACTGCCCTAAACCCTGAAACATCAACCCCAGCAAGACCCCCTACACTGCCTGAACACCACTGCCCTAAACCCTGAAACACCACCCCCTACACTGCACGAACACCACTGCACTGCCCTAAACCCTGAAACACCACCTCCAGCAAAACCCCCTACACTGCCTGAACACCATTGCTCTGCCCTAAATCCTGAAACACTAGCCCCAGCACGACCCCCTACACTGCCCAAACACCACTGCACTGCCCTAAACCCTGAAACACCACCCCCAGCACGACCCCCTACACTGCCCGAACACCACTGCACTGCCATAAACCCTGAAACACCAGCCCCAGCAAGACCCCCTACACTGCCCGAACACCCCTGCACTGCCCTAGACTCTGAAACACCAGCCCCAGCAAGACCCCCTACACTGCCCGAACACCACTGCACTGCCCTAAACCCTGAAACACCAGCCCCAGCATGACCCCTACACTGCCCGAACACCACTGCACTGCCCTAAACCCTGAAACACCAGCCCCAGCACGACCACCTACACTGCCCGAACACCACTGCACTGCCCTAAACCCTGAAACACCAGCCCCAGCACGACCCCCTACACTGCCCGAACACCACTGTACTGCCCTAAACCCTGAAACACCAGCCCCAGCACGACCCCTACACTGCCCGAACACCACTGCACTGCCCTAAACCCTGAAACACCACCCCTGCATGACCCCCTACACTGCCCGAACACCACTGCACTGCCCTAAACCCTGAACACCACCCCTGCAGCACCCCCTACACTGCCCGAACACCACTGCACTGCCCTAAACCCTGAAACACCACCCCTGCACCGCCCCCTACACTGCCCGAACACCACTGCACTGCCCTAAACCCTGAAACACCACCCCCAGCACGACCCCTTTACTGCTCGCACACCACTGCACTGCCCCAAACCCTGAAACACCACCCCCAGCACGACCCCCTACACTGCCCGAACACCACTGCCCTAAACCCTGAAACACCACCCCCTGCACGACCCCCTACAATGCCCGAACACCACTGCACTGCCCTAAACCCTGAAACACCACCCCCTACACTGCCCGAACACCACTGCACTGCCCTAAACTCTGAAACACCACCCCCAGCACGACCCCTACACTGCCCGAACACCACTGCACTGCCCTAAACCCTAAAACACCACCCCCAGCATTACCCCCTACACTGCCCAAACACCACTGCACTGCCCTAAACCCTAAAACACTCCCCCAGCACGACCCCTACACTACCCAAACACCACTGCACTGCCCTAAACCCTAAAACACTACCCCCGCATGACCCCCTACACTACCCAAACACCAATGCACTACCCTAATCCCTAAAACACTACCCCCGCATGACCCCTACACTACCCTAAACCCTAAAACACTACCCCCGCACGACTCCCTACACTACCCAAAGACCACTGCACTACCCTAAACCCTAAAACACGACCTCCTACACTACACAAACACCACTGCACTACCCTAAACCCTAAAACACTACCCCCTACACTACACAAACACCACTGCACTACCCTAAACCCTAAAAACTACCCCCAGCACGAACCACTACACTACCCAAACACCACTGCACTACCCTAAACCCTAAAAACTACCCCCAGCAGTACCCCTACACTACCCAAACACCACTGCACTACCCTAAACCCTAAAACACTACCCCCAGCAGTACCCCCTACACTACCCAAACACCACTGCACTACCCTAAATCACTACCCCCAGCACGACCCCCTACACTACCCAAACACCACTGCACTACCCTAAACCCTAAAACACTACCCCCAGCACGACCCCCTACACTACCCAAACACCACTGCACTACCCTAAACCCTAAAACACTCCCCCAGCACGACTCCCTACACTACCCAAACACCACTGCACTGCCCTAAACCCTAAATCTACCCCCAGCATGACCCCCTACACTACACAAACACCACTGCACTACCCTAAACCCTAAAACACTACCCCCAGCACGACCCTCTTCACTACCTAAACACAACTGCACAATTTGTTACAGGCGTTGCAACGCAGGCCTGTGGTGCTTACTGGAAGTACCTAGTGGGCTAGTTGGGCCCCAGGGACCCTCAGGATTCAAGGTGACCTAATCCCCCAACTTAAAATGCACCACGGGGCGCGTTTGCACAGTGGTGAAGGGAGGGGCGGGGCCTCAGGTGACATGTGCGCAAACACGCCCTGTGGTGCGTTTTAAGTTGGGGAATTAATTCCCTTTGAATCCTGAGGGACCCTGGGGCCAACTAGCCCACCAGGTACCTTCAGTAAGCACAACAGAGTTGCGTTGCAGAGAGGTGAAAAAGGTGCGTGGCCTCGGAACGCCTCTCTGCAACTCAGCTCTGTGGTCCTAACTGTAGGTACCTGGGGGGCTAGTTGGGCCCCAGGGACCCTCAGAATTCAAGGGGACTTAATCCTGCAACTTAAAAACGCGCCACGGGGTGCGTTTGCACACATGTCACCTCAGGCCCCCTCCCTTCACCACTGTGCAAATGCGCCCTGTAGCGCGTTTTAAGAGGTAGTTTTAATCCCCCTGCCCTATTATGTACTAGGGACTTACAGAGGAGGTCATGCTAATCACAGGGGTACCCCAACGCATAGTGTTCCCTAGTGTATGTAGGTGTTTTCACTGTATTCTAAGTGTCTTTTAGCATAGCACTGGCTCTGGTTAGTCAGAGTCAGTTACCACCAGTACCCGTCTGAAAATGTTGTGGGCACAGGATGATTTTGCAACAAGGCCTCTTTCTGCTCCTCTGTTGGTTCTTTCTGCACATCTTTTGCTTCTTTCTGTGCGTTTTTTCTTCTTTCTTCACATGTCCTACCTCTGTAGGCATAGTTAGAAACTAGCATTTAAAAAAACCTTTGAAATTCACTTAAAAATCATAGGTTTCAGGCACGTTATAGTTAGAAATTAGCATTTAAAAACCTTTGAAATTCACTGAAAAAACCATAGATTTCAGACACGTTATAGTTAGAAATTAGCATTTAAAAAACCTTTGAAATTCACTGAAAAACCATAGGTTTTAGGGACAGTTATAGTTAGTTGGACATTTCACTCGTACAAAACCATAGAAATTCCCCGTTATAGTTAGTTCAGCTAACTATAACTCGCGCCCTGCAATGCACTGCTGATGACGTCACATATTACATCACTCATGACATGGTCAGTGACATCACTGATGACATCACTGATGACATCTCAAATGACATCACTGATGACATCATCCATGTGATAATTTCATGCATCTTCTCACACCCTAATATAACTTTTGATACACCCACTCTAAATTACAGACTGCCATTCTCAAAACCATAGACACTCCAACACCAAAACTACATACCCACTCACTGATTCTTAGGTCTACACACACATCCACTCACTCACCCGTACAGTCACTCATACTTAGTCACTCAGTACAGGACTATCATATGCACTCATACACCTATATAAACACTCACACACCGCCACTCATCCATAGAGGTACTCACACACCTAGTCAGTCATGCAAAAACTTAATCACACACCCATTTACTCACCTATACAGTTATACACACACCAGCTCACTTACTCATACAAATACTAGCACATTCTTACGCTCTTATACAATCACTGATACAAGTACACACTCATCCATACAGCCACTCTCACAATCACACACTCTCACTTATAGCCATTTATATACTCCAACACACATATATACTGCCTTTCACATATGTAGTTACTCACACATGTACCACTGAGATATACATTCAATCACTGACATACCCATACACACACTCACCCACCCATACAGTCCATCACAGATGCACTCTTGAAACCATGCACCCAGTGAATCACCAACTCACACATCTATGCACAGAGTCACACACACCCCACCCACACAAACACTCAGGCACCCATACAGATACTCAGACAATCAATCAATAACCCATGTAGACACTCATGTAGCTATTCAGAAAGCCATGCAGCCGCTTACAAACCAACAGACAGACGGATACAGACATTCACACAGTTTAGTCACTAACCCATGCATTCAGTAAGATACATTTAATCACTCACTTGTAGAGTCAGACACTCACGTACTAAATCATCCATTCAGACACTTATACACCCACTCATTCTTCAATACGCCTTTCCCTATATATATTAAACATATTTAAACTTTACAGAAACACACAGTCACTGGATGATGTCATCACTGATGTCATCAGTGATGTCATTTGAGATGTCATCAGTGATGTCATCAGTGATGTCACTGACCATGTCATGAGTGATGTAATATGTGACGTCATCAGCAGTGCATTGCGGGGCGCGAGTTATAGTTAGCTGAACTAACTATAACGGGGAATTTCTATGGTTTTGTACGAGTGAAATGTCCAACTAACTATAACTGTCCCTAAAACCTATGGTTTTTTCAGTGAATATACATATATATACACATACATATATACATAGTTTCCATAGGAAGAGCGTTTTTTATTTGCCAATAACTTTGTCATTGTTTGACGAATCCTCGTGAAATTTTCAAAACTAGTATGACGCTCACTTTAGCTGCTGTCTTTAAAGTTTTGAGGTGATCCATCAAGCGGGGGGCCGAGAAAAAAGGGGAGTCCCAAAATGCATTTTTCCCATGTTCATTCCCATAGAGATTTTAGACACAACTACAGCCCGAACCGCGGAACGGAATTACACTAAATTTAGCAGAAAGGTAGCTGTTGGTCCAGAAAGAGACATAAATCTGAAATTGGCATAAATCTGTTCAGTAGTTTTGGGAATATTAAGGAAAATCCAGATTTGTATATATAGGGATTCGGATCCTCTGAGGATCTGACAGTCCTTGTGCTCAAATCTGATTGGATGCCAACACTTCAAACCAGGAAGAGTTGGCAGACATCTTGGGACTGGCCTCGAGCTGAGTCCCACAAAAACCATTAAAAAAAGAGAAGGTGGCAGGGTAGGAATACCCTGACCCCCTAGGACTCTTGATGGGTCCCAGTGGGACCTCGTCAGGGCAAAAAAAGTAAAACCCCCCCAAAAAGTTTGGCAGGAGCCACGCTGTAACCACGACTTCCCAGGTGGACCAGGTCCCGGGGGCATGCGGGCTTAAATGAAAAGTAAGGAGGAGGCGCACAGGGCCCCCATCCTTGTCCACCGGAGACCGCAACCTCCCGCCACGTTGGTGGATGATGTCAACAGTGATGTCATCAGTGATGTCGCTGACCATGTAATGAGTGATGAAATATGTGAGGTCATAAGCATTGCATTGCAGGACATAAGTTATAGTTAGCTCAGGTAACTATAGCTGCTGAATTTCTATGGTTTTGTATGAGTGAAATCTGAGCCTAAGTGGCTGGGGAGATGGTGGGGCCCCCTCCCTTTTGCCCACCGTGGCCATTGTGCTGCTACTAAACTTCCCGCTTGCCATGCATGGTCTTCTGTACTACCACAGCCCCTCCCACCTGCCCTGTGTGGTCAGGTTGCTGCCCCTGACCCACACCCACCTTCCATTCGTTGTCTGTGTGTATGCCATTATAGTCTCATTGCTGCCCTCCATGGTGTGTTGTGCTTCCAGTGTCCATCCTAGCCTGGTCTCCATGGTCAGCTTGCTTCTCCTGCCCTGCCCCCTTGCCACCTGCCTTCCGTTTTCCATGTGCAGACCCCTATCCCCTTCCTCCTGCCTTGCCTAGTCCATTGTTGTATCACTGCTCCCTCCCTTCTGCCCTTCATGGTCTGTTATGCTGCAACTGTCCCTCCTGTCTGTCCGGTAAGGTCAGCTTGCTGCCCTTGCATCTTCTCTTTCCCCTCTGCTCTCTGTTGTCCATGTGCAAGGCCTTGTCCCCTCCCTATTGCTTTCCATGGTCCATTGTGCTGCACTGCCATTCGGCTTGCCCTGTGTGGTGTATTGTGCTGCTGTGAACCCCGACGCCTGCCCTGTAAGGTAAGTTTGGTGCCCCTGCCCATCTCCCTCCTGCCCTCTGTTATCCGAGTCCATGTCCCCATTCCTCCTGCCCTCCATAATCCAATGTTCCATGCTTGCCAACATTTTTAACTTGGTAAGAGGAAGATTTTGGAAAAAAAAACCTGGGGAATTGATTTTCCCCATTGACTTACATTGAAAAAGAGAAGATTTTAGGCAGGAGATAGATAAAATAAAGCCTTTTGGGCTTAAAAACATTGGGAGTCTCGTGCCTGAATCGGGTCCGTTGGCATGTATGGTTGTACTGCCACTGCCTCTTCCTTCTGACTTCAATTGTCTGTTATATTGCCACAGCCTCTCTTTCTTGTCCAGCATGGCTGGTTTGTTGCCCCTGCCCCCTTTTTTCCTGCAGTCCATGGTTCATTGTGCTGCCACTGCCCCTCCCGCTTACCCAGCATTGTCAACTTGTTGCCTCTGCACCCTCCGCCCTGCCCTCAATTTTCCGAGTTCGTGCCCCTGACCTCTGCCTCCCAACAGCATTCTAATGAACAACTAGATTGCTAGCATTCTATATTTATTACAAACGTGTGGCACGCCCGACGTCATCTTGATGTAATCAAAACTGTAATACCTAAAGCATTTCCTTTAGAAATTATAAACACGAGAGGGTCTTATTCCCATAAAAATTATGGTTAGTGCTCCAAAAAACTAAAATGAGGACATATTTTCTGAGTTCTCAAATAGCAACAAAGCACTTTTAAATTATTTCCTATCTTTATGTTTTTTTATCTAGTTGATCACTTGATTATATGTTACACTTAGGGGAGAGGATGTGGCATTATGGCCAGAGCTGTAGACTTTGCAACTGGGGAACCAGGTTCGAGTTTCAACATCAGCTCGACATCCTGTGATTCTGGGCAAATCACTTAATGTCTCCATGCCTAAAACCAAAATGAATGTGTCCTTGTTTAATGGAACTGATGCTTATGTAAAGAACTCCAATACCTTGGGGGCAAGTCTGCGCTATATAAAACTGCAAAAAAAACACAAAAAAACAGTTTTGCACCCTACTGTCATTGGGCTATACTTGGGCTACATTTGTGTGATATTTGTGCTACATTTTGGCTCCTTTTTCTGAGGTGGCCATCTTGGGAGACTTATTTGTTAGGAGGCTCCCTAATTTCCGCATTTACTGTAGTATCCTCAGTAGAAAATGCTTTCAGTTTTCCAATTCGATTGCATCAAGATGGCGTTCAGATGTGGCACACTTTTGGCATGAATTCAGAATGTTAGTACTCTAGTTGCTCATTAGAACACTGAAGTAAAGCTGCTGATCACCAGGGAGTTAACTGGCAGTCTGCTACTGGTGTGGAAAGTGCATGCTTCAGTCTGCATGTCAAATTTTTAATGAAATAGAAGAGGAAGATATTTGAGAACACTAACCATAATTTCTATGACAAAATGAACCCCCTCATTTTGTTCCTTTCTAAATTAAATGTTTTATGTTTTGACAGTTTGATTCAATCGAGATTGCTTCAGGTGTGCCATACTTTTGTCATAAGTAAGACTGTTAACGCTCTCATTGTTCTCTAGAACACTCTGGGAGGCTGCAGTAGAACACAGAGAATCAACTGATATTGTAGTCGCCAGTAGGTAGTTATAGTTAGAACCAAGTTTCCATAGGAAAAGCGTTTTTTGTTTTGCTAATAACTTTGGCGCCATATGACAAATCTTCACAAAATGTTCAAAACTAGTTTGCCCCTTACTTCAGCTGCTGGCTGGAAAGTTTTAGGGTGATTCATCATGCAGAAGCCAAGAAAAAGGGGGGGTAACAAAAACACATTTTCCCCGTGCAATTTCCCACAGGGATTTTAGATCCAACTACAGCCCGAACTGAAGCACCGAATTACACCAAATTTGACAGAAAGCTAGATCTTAGTTCAGAAAGATCTTTTTGTAATTTGGTGTAAATCCGTTCAGTAGTTTTTAACTAATTAAAAAAAAAAGAATTATGTATACCTAGGGATGCAGAGGGTCCGCGGATCCAACGGATCTCATGCTGAGATCTGATTGGCTGCCACCACTTCTACCAGGAAGGGGATGGCAGCCATCTTGGGATTCGGGACTCGACCCGAGTCCCCAAAAAACTTTAAAAAATCACAAGGGGGCAGAGTAGGAATACCCTGACCCCCTAAACCTGGTGGTGGGGTCCCACAGACAACCCCGCCTGGGGCCAAAAAAGTTGTTTGTTTATTTTTGCTGAAAATTTGCATAGTAACTGCAGCCAAATAATTTAAAAAAATAAGTGTGGTCTCCCGTGCTTGTTTTTTGTTTGCCCCCGGGTAGGCCAGGTTACGGGGGGTAATTTATACTAATTATATGGGGCAGGAGGTGCTCGCGACACCCTCCTGGAGCCGATTTAGGCCCCGGGGGCCCCATCCCCCCAGGGCCTGGCCTTAATAAAAGTGGGCGGGCATACAGGACCCCACCCGGGCTGATTTTGGCCCCAGGGACCCCATCCCCCAGGGCCTGGCCAATGTTAAACAGGGGAGGGGGCACACAGCACCTCTCCCTGGGCCAATTTCGCCCCTAGAGACCCCATCTCCTGGGGCTTGGACATAATTGGAAAAGGGAAGGGGACAGCGGGGCTCCCTTCCCGAAGCCATTAATGGCCCTGATGTACCCATCCCCCAGGTCTGGCTCCTGCTAAGTCCTGGGGTGCACAACCCTGGGACATAGCGGTTTCCCTGCCTGCACTCGCACGGGCGGGGAAACCTGTGTTTGCTCTTGCTTGGTAGGAGCCATTTCAAAGCAGCCCGGGGAGCGGGGCCCCATGCCCACCTCCCCCTAAACAATGAGCCGGGCCTCAAGGGATTGGTTGCCTGGGTCCAAAAGCAGCCGGAATGGGGCCCGTGGGTTGGCTGCCTTTTTGTGGTTGGCCACCGGGATTGGTTGCAGGCCAGACCTTGTGGCTAAGCCCTGCAGCCAACCCCCCACCGTTGCATGGCCAAAGGCCTGCATGGCATCAGTTGGATTAACGTATAGTAATTAAATATTACTTTATGTTAAAAAAATAAAACTAGAAATTCACTGAAAAAAACAAAGGTTACAGGGACGTTATATTTAGGAAATAGCATTAAAAACGTAGAAATTCACTGAAAAAAACAAAGATAACAGGGATGTTATAGTAAATAATACAAATTTAAAAAACTTAGAAATTCTGTAAAAAAACAAAGGTCACAGAGACATTCTAGTTAGGATCAAAATTTAAGCACACAAAACCATAAAATTCAGCAGTTATAGTTAGAGTTATCTCAAGTAACTATAACTCATGCCATAAGTTAACTATGACTCGTGTCTTCGCCATGCTCTGCCATTTACCCCACATATTACATCACTCATGACATCTTCTATGACATCATTGATAATAGCAGTGCAACATTTGCTGTTAAATTATTGATGAGAAAACTGTGCATGGCCATTACTATAACTGGTTTTGTGTGTGTAAAAATTCCCACACGTCTGGACCAGAAAGCTGCTCCCACCGTGTGAGAGCACAAATGTTTCTCCCTGCCCACGCTCTTGCAGGCAGGCAAACACACAATTGCTCCTTCCTGGTGTAAGCAGTATGAAAAGCTGCTCCTGCCAGGTGGGACCAATGCCGGCTCCCGTCGCACCTGTGATGGGCGCTGACAGAAGAGCCAGCCAGGCTGCGAGAGCTTAGGGGCGCCCCCAGCAGCATACATAACTATGAAATCCCCTGCCGCGCATGGCCATAGGGGTAGGTCGCAGGGATCTGGCCTTTGGCCAGACACTTGACCAACCCCTCTAGGCAGCCAATCCCCCACCGTGCATGGCCTTCAGCCGTGCAAGGTGTGTGGTTGGCTGCAGGCCCTACACCTAACCACCCATTGGCGGCCACACCAGGCCAATCCACTAAAGACACTCAACCACCCCGTTTGTTTAAAAAATGTTTTTCAGATCCTGTGAGACTCTCGTGGGAGCCAGCGCAGCCCCAGCACACCCATGAGACTCTCACTGGAGGCAGGAGAGTCCCCCTGGCCAGTGGCAGCCGGCAAGGCTTGCGGGTAGCATGGGGGGCGAGGGGGGCAGCGGGAGGTGCATGGGGCACATTTTTTAATTAAAAAAAAAAATACACTAACCTTGCCGCCGGGTCCCGGGTCTCCGCTGCTCTCCGTCTCGGATTCCAGGAAACAGCCAGGCTCCCCTGACCAATCACAACGCTGCAACGCTGGTTCGGCGCTCAGCCAGGGACTGGGGGCCTGGGCATGCTCCTCATCTAGGCTGTAATGCAGCCTGCATGGAGAACAGGGAAAGTGCGCATGACTGTTTTGGGTGGCCCGAGAGGGCCGATCAAACAGTCATTGCTCACTCAGGAGGGTTCTACCACTCCTACCCTGCTCTGCAGCCCCGCCAATCCCCCTCACGCAAAGCTGCAGCAGCAAGAGGACAAAATAAAATTATAATAACATTACGTTATTATTATTTTATCTTTTCCTTTTTTTACTGCTGCAGACCAGTGGGTGACGCTCCTCTGCCTTAGCGGAGGAGCCACCCCTGCCGCTGGCTCTCGTAAGAGTCATGCAGTATGGCGGCAACCAAAAAATGATAATTATTTTTACTTATGGCCCCAGGTAGGTTCCTCTGGGACACCCCCACAGGGTTCAGGGAGTCTGGGTACCACTACCCTGACCACTTATAACTTATTAGTTTTCAATTTTCAGGACACAGGGGCCAGATTCTGTCCAGATATACATACATTCAATTTTCAGGACACAGGGGCCAGATTCTGTCCAGATATACATACATTCAATTTTCAGGACACAGGGGCCAGATTCTGTCCAAATATACATACATTTTGAACCTTAATTTCTCAAAAAGTACTGAACAGATACACACCAAATCACATAAAGCACAATTTGTGGGTAAAGATCTAGTTTTCTGACAAATTTGATGTCATTCAGTTCAGCTGTTTGGGTTGCAGCGCTGTTAAAAAAATCTGTATGGAAATTGCATTTGGAAATGTCTTTTTGGGTCCCGCCATTTATGTTGGCCCCCGCTTGACGGATCACCATGAAACTTTCAAAGAAGGATCTGAGGTGGACGAGCTTTTCTTTGTGAAAGTTTCGTGCAGATTCATCAAATGGCACCAAAATTATTGGCAAGCCACAAAAAGTCTCTTCCTGTGGTAAGTAGACCCAAACTATAACTAATATATATATACACACACACAAACACACATATATACATAGATGTGTGTGTGTGTGTGTGTGTGTGTGTGTGTGTGTATATAAATAAAACATATACGGAAATTATATGTTTCTTAGTAAGAATTAAAGGAGTTGGGGATTTAAAGGAATTGTTTATGACTTTAAGGAAACTTAAAATGGTAAGGACTTAACAAAATATTAACAGCAAAACAAATAATAAAAATAGGAAATAAATGTAAATAACCCTATTGGCCCAAACTAAATGCGATCCGATGTGAATGCATTCAAAATAAATGTATGGAATTAAACACATTCAACTGTGTAGGGTGCCTGAAATTACAGATCGTACTAATCGAGCACATGCAGGGCAGAATCAGAGTGAGTGCAGCAGTGCTTAATTTGCAAAAAAATAAGTGCCAGGGCTCTCGTCAGGAGGCCACTGCACTTTGTACCACACATTGCCCCTGTCACCGCCGCCAATGATAGTAACAACAAGTTCCAACATTCACACTCCTACAAGTGTGGCAGTTCCAACTATTTCAGGCCCCACAGCTATAAGGATGGCTTGGATGGCAGGTAATATTCATTTTTAATGTATATTAGGTTAATAATTAACTGTTGTTGTGGTCAACTAAATTAGCCAGTGCTACCTTGTGGCAGACTCTCTAGGGCCCTGGTGCTAACAATTAGGTGCCGAGCACCGGAAACCACCGGCTCAAATTAAGCACCGGGTACAGAGATCACCACCCCAGCATTAGCTTTGGTGGCAACCACGACAGTCACTTCTGCCACCTTCTGCCTCTTAGAAAACAACTCCCGGGGTAGCACCTCTGAAGAGGATGTTACTCCACCTACCGCAGACCCTCTGCGGTTGAGGTATTTGTCCCAATGCTTCTCTAGTTGCCAAAACGCCTCAACTCACGGTCCAAGATCCGCCCGTGGGAAGCCGGATCAGAGAGACCCGACGATGGCACCAGCATCAGAGAACCTCCGGGAGCCACGTCGCCAGCGAGATGACAGGGGACGCGGAGACGCAAAGCATTTCCCATTATTCGCTGTCGCATCCGTGCCAAGTCACTGCTGTTTCTGCCTCCCCCCCTTTTGAGCGATAGCATCCACAGAGACGCCATGGCAGCCAGCTTTGGCGATAAGAGGCCGCTTCTTGCATCCTTAATGACAACCAAGCACCTCTTATCAGCATGAGAAGTGGCAGAAGGATTCCTACAAACCCGGCGCCGCTTGAGGGGGGGAGATGACACCGTTTCCTAAATAGCTCTCACTCCTGGTGTCGCAGGAGCGCTCGCTGCCTCCTCCCCTTCTGTCCCCAATCTCTGTCGCCTGCATTTTGCAGATGCATCTTAAAGAGCTGGCTTTCCCGCCTTTTTTTTTTTACCCAGGGCCCAGGAGAGCAGAACTCAGGGCAGCATTTTAATTGATTCTGTGAATTAACTTCCAAATCTGGCCCCGTTTTCCTCTGTGCACACACAAATGCACATGCACGCGCAGAGCCGAAGAGCAGCCCTCCGTGTTTGCACAACTATCTCTGCAAAACAGCTGATTCTCTGCAAACAAGGCGCTTGCCAGATTTTCAGGCCCCCGCGCGCCCTCCCCGTTGAGTGAGGAGGCTGCTGGGAAAGTAAAGCACTGACGGAAATAATTTGTCAGGGGAAGTCAGTGAGGGGTGAGTGTGCTAAAGATGGAAGGTTGAAGCTTGCAGCCAGCAGAGCAAGAGGACAAACACAAGGTGGCAGGCCCTCTTCTACACATGGAAGACTAGTCAATCCCGAACTCCTTCCTACTATCGCTTTAACTTGTTAGAACAGAGAACTCAACTGCAACTACAGAACACCCCATTCGCAACCCTGGATTGTGGGCGTTGATTTGTTCATGTAGATGCTTCTGCGGCCAGTCGACCACAGGAAGACTCCTGGGCCATGTTACAGATGTGGCGCATTTTCCTGGATTGCGCTGGGCGCATTTCTTAAAAGGTGCACCCGGCCCATTCCAGGAAAATGCGCAGCATTATTGTGAATGCGCTGCCCCTAGGACAGCCACGAATTTGCACTGCACCCAGGGCAACGCATTCATGTGAAAAACGGAGCGGCTGCTTTAAAGCCGCTGCGTGTTTTCGCAGTGCAGGTGGCAAACCGCCTGCACTTTAAAAGGCGATTAGAGATCCTCTTGTGGGAGTTTGCAGTCAGGGACTGCACCCGCCTGCAGGGGGATGTCTGGGGGGGTTCATAGGACCCCCTTTTCCCCCTCCAGAGGGCTGCTCTCAATGGGTGCACTGTCAGTACGCCTCCGGAGAACTTCCTTGCCTCTGCACCAGAGTCTGCAATACAGCGCAGAGGCAAATGGCACACCCCTATGCAAATGAGGGCACGCCCCCTGAATATAGCGCTGGCGCATATCTATCGGTATTACAGAAGGGGTCGCACAAGCATCTACGGCCCCTTCTGTAATACTAAAGTGTCCCAGGGGTGTGCAAAGCGGGCGCAAACGCCTGTTACTTTGTTAATACGGCCCCTGTTTGAATTGACAGACCAATTGTATTCAGCCAGAGGAGTCTTCCTGTGGTCGACTTTCCACAGAAGTATCTATGCGAACATATCGAAGCCCAAAATTTAGGGTTGCGTATCTGGTGTTTTGTAGTAGTCGCAGTTGAGGATTTGCAGACATATCACCCCAGGATAAACACCAATACTGTACACTCTCGATATCGGTGTCTTCCCTGCAGCGATTGCCGTTTTTTGTTTACGGGAGTTCCCCACATGCCCCCGCTGCCCTACTCAACCGGCCCACAAGCACTTTGCCACCTACGACTGCAGTGCTGTTTAATTAAGCGATAAAGTGCTGGTGGGGAAATGTCCCACAAAGTCCGCATACCATTTATTAACAGTCTCTGTCACCTGGAGAGACTTAAGGGCCATTCTTGATGGCACTTACAAGAGCCTCTCTTCCCAATAGGAAAATATATGAAATATAACAAATATGAAAAAAATCAAGAAAGCAAGGCTCTTTTCTAATACTTTGCTGAGTTTCCTGTAATGCCTGGAACCTGTGATGTGACCAGTCAGGCACATCAGTCACTGCATGAGAACACTCTCAGACAAGAATACGCCTTCGAGCACAGATCTTAACAAGCATTTGCAATGCAATAGGTCTCGCAGTTACGCAAGTTTGAGCTATTGGCATTGTAAATGGCTATGCCTTTTATTTTGGTATTGGTTTTTAAAACATAAATAAAAGACATTGTCATTTACAATGGCAATAGCTTAAACTCGCGTAAATGCGAGACCTATTGCATTGCAAATGCTTGTTAGCAATGTTGTAGCAAGGTTGCCACTGGGCCCAATGCCAACAAGGAAAAGGGGCACTGCCCCCGGTTGGCAGCAGAAGACAGCCAATGACGAGGCTGAGCCCCTGCGCAAACCTTTTATAAATAATTCCCTTTCACTGTATATGTTTACGGAATTAGCAATTTGTTCCCCAATCTATTTCACATGGGATCGCAATATGCACTGTGCGCATTACCCAGAGGCATAGCTATCAGGAGTGAAGCAGGTGCAGTGGCACCGGGGCTCAGCAGTATAAAGGGCCCGTTGCCTCCTACTTATTGCTGATTTTTGTTACCAAACCAGGACATAGAGGGATGGGGTGGTGCATTCTCCTTTCTTGCATTTGGGCCCCTGGCACTCTGGTTACTCCTTTGCTGGTAGTACCACAAGTCAGGGCACATTTCCGTGAAGGAAATCTGTGCGACATTGTGTAGAAGTACACAAGCTGTTTTTACATATATATGCTGTGTAAAGGCCGGATGTGTGAATAATGAGTTCTTTATCCAGGGATGCAGAATTGAAAAACTTAGTGAGTTTGGGCACGCACATGTCCTTTACAATTCAGGTGTTGACTGTTTGCATATCGTCCCGCTGTATAAACTTGATTTGAAGTGCGAGGCGGGCCTGTGTACTACGGGCCTGTCACAGCCCTGTCTGAGAGGCAAGGAGGGGCCCCCCTGGGGTGGAGGGATAGCTGTGAGATCTGAGGGTTGAAACCCAGGAAGAGGTGTGTGGTGGGTCCGAGGGAGCACCTGAAAGACAAAAGTACCCGAGTGGGCACGCCCGAGCTAAATGTGGCCTGGTGCCAGGGGGTCGGACCCAGCAGGGAGAACTGATCTGCTGAGCCAGTCAGCATACTGAGACAACACCTATCCGGGGCTAAGTGAACTATTGAGGGTGAGAGATGGGAGAGGGGGGGCGAGAGAAGAGAAAACAATAGGTGGGGAGGTGTGAAACGGGAACTCGAACAGTAGGTGAAGAAAAACAGTGGAGCGGGAGTAAGAGACGAGCATAATCATGGTGGGTGAGAGATAGGAACAGGGGGAGGGGGCAGGGGTGAGTGATGGAAACAAAGTGGAGGGTGTGAGGTGGGAACAGGGCGGAGGGGTGAGAAGAGGTTGGAGGTGATGAGAAACGGGAGAGGGTGAAAGTGAGAGATGGGTGGAGGGTGAGAGATGAGAAGAGGGTGGAAAGATGAGAGAAAGACAATAGTGAGGTGGATGTGAGATATGGTAGCAACATGGCGGAGGGGAGAGGAATGGGAACAAAGTGGTTGGGTGAAGTGGGAACAGGGTGGAGTGGTGGGAAGAGGCTGGAGGATTGAGAGATGGGAAGAGAGTGGAAAGATAAGAGGAAGACATTAGTGAGGTGAATGTGACATACAGGAGCGGGGTGCAGAGGCTGGGGATGGGGTACAGGGTGCAGAGGTAAGAAAGTAACAATAGTGTGAGGTGCTGGGAGAGGGAAAGGAACTGGACGGATGAGTGAGAGATGGGAACTGTCTGGAGAAGTGAGAGAAATAAAGAGCAGAGGTGAGAGCGATAGGTGGATGGGGGCCCGGAGGGCCGATGGGTGAGTACACGAATTGAGGGATGAAAAGCGGACGAGTAAGTGACTACTTGGGGAGGAATGAGCGGTTGGAAAGTGTTAAGGGGTGGGGGAAGGAGTGGAACGGTCCAATGGTCGAAGGATGTGTGGGTGAGTAGACTGAGCCAGGGTGGAGCGGTAGGGCATGGCTGACAGTGGTGAAAGGGGGAGACGTGCAAGAATGTTGTGATGGGCGGAGGGGGAGGCAGGGTAAAAGTGTGAGCGGCTTAGGCAGGATGAAGGGCTGAAGTGTGTGGGAAGGAGTTAAGAGAAACTAGTAAGGGCTATAAGCCTCCGATGTTTGGCATTCTGTAGCCCCAGGGACAGAAATACGCAGGGAAGGACACTCTTGTGAAAGAACATGCTGACCAGTTAGAATAGAAACAAGCACCAGAAATGCAAGGGCACTAACCTTGGCTGCCTGGAGGCTGTGAGTCGCTGCAGCCAGGCCCCACTGGATCTCACTGATGAACTTCTCGAGCAATTCCACCGTGGCGTTGACCAGCTGCACACCGATCTTAGAGCATTGTGCCTAGAATCCCCAACTGGTTGCCAATGGCGGCTGCAATCGGGAGGGCACCGGTGAAGCTCAGCACGGCGGCCAGGCAAGAAAAACACTCTTCTGTCGGGCTGGCATGTCCTGAAAGTGCTGTGTTGCGTGGCTCCACTGCAGTCCGCCTGGCCCAATCATGTGAGCCTGCCGTGTGGTGCCCGAACGCAACAGAAATGTTAGATGTTGCTGTGCATTCAGGATAGGTCGGGCGCAGGACAGCAGTAAAGAAAAGCACATTTAGAACCTGGGGAAGAAAGGAGCATGCTGCATGGCGGCAGTGACAGTGCACAGAGGCGGTGCATGGAGGAGTGGGCACGTAGAGAAGCTGCGCCCACCCAGGGAGTCCGGCACAGGGCGGGCATGGTTAAAGCACCAGCACTTCCAGAGACCGGGAGGAAGTAACGACGGCACTCAAACCAATACTCTGGAGACCAACACAGCCGCGCGTGATGCACTGAAGCCCGCGAGCTGTGCAAGACGCCGTGCGTGTGCACATCTGCTGTCCGGCGCCGGGCGACGTCAGTTGCGTGTGGCATGGGCGGGGCATGGAGCGCGTGGCCGGAGATGTCCGGGGCTCCCGTGAGCTGAGGGAGCCCCTTGTGTTGGAGAAGCGAGGCGGGAGCCCACCCCGCAGAGGGAAGTCCGGCGGGAGCCCACCCCGCCTTCGTGAATGCCGCATGGTGCGGCCAGAGCAAGATTTCAGGCGGGGCTCCTGTGAGCAACACGGAGCCCCGCGTGTTGCTGCGCCAGTGACCGGGTGAAGAGGCGAGTCCCCCTGCCATTGAGGAGACCAGCCTCGGAGCAGCGCAGAGTCCCCACAAGAGCCGGTGAGTGGGGTTGAGCGGGAGGCATGCTGGACGCCGCGCCTGGACAGGACATGTGCACGTGTATGGTGCGAGCAGAAGTTGTAAAAAGACGCGAGCCGTAGCGTGCACATCTCCTGTCTGTTAAGCTTGAGCACAGACAGTCGATGTGCACGCGTACGGCTTGCGGCGTTATTACAACTTCTGCTTGCACCATACGCGTGCACATCTCCTGTCCAGGACTTGCCGTACGCGTGCACCTGGCCTGTCCCGCATCGGAGCAAAAGTCGGCAACAATAGATCTCGCATAGCGAGCAGCGCTTTGCGCTGCATCGCTAGGCGAGACCTAAAAAGGAGCGCACCTTGGGCTTCATGCCTGCAATGGCAGTGCAGTAGAAAGAGAAGCCAAAATATCAGCAACAATCCACATATATGACTTCACAAAAAGTAACAAATAATAGCACAAAGTTGGTGTAAATGGAGCTTCAGTGAATCTCTGAGAGTGCTGCTAATATCAGATGACATTTAATAATATTATCCCCTCTCACAGACAGAAGGGGTTGTGACATCATAGCAAGAGGAACGTACGAGAAGGAAAGCTAAAATAAATGCAAAGGGAAGATTTTAACTTGAAACGTCTTCCTGAGCCTGATTTGACAATAAGGACGCGCTCTATTACACACAAAAAGCAATAGAAGAAATGCAAAAACATAGGTAAATTGAAAGCATCATCTACCACTAGAAGCTATCAGAGACACAAGTATAGGCGAAAGAGAAGCCACACAGAGAACACCTTACGGGAAAACCAAGGACACAGAGAATGTAGAATAAGAAACTGAGAGAACAGACAAATAGGCAGAAAAGGAACCACCACAGGCGCAAATGGAAGAGAGAACATAACTGGGAAGTTGAGGCAGGAAAATGACCATATCCATGCACCAAACAGAACACAACAGACCTGATAGAATATCTGTCACATGTGGCAGAGTAAACAGTCCACCGAAATCTAAACCAGGCCCTAAGTTATAAGGCGCAAAGTTGTTTCAGTGAATTGCACAATCTTGACTGAAAATGCAAGCTACCCAAGATTTGCTCGACCTAACTTAACTGCTATTTTAAAGACCTTGGGTCCCATTATGAGCTGCACAGATTTCAGGAAGTGCAAGACGGGACTGGGACAGAAAACAGGCCCGGGCACCAAAAACAAAATGGCCCCATTCGCGAATCAGACAGCTAAAAGTGTGGCCTACATTTGCAAATCAGGGCAGTTTTGACTATGTAAACACAAGTTTTTATGTTTTTTTCAACATATGGGTGAATGTATGCCTGCCAGATCATAACACAGGCCAACAAACAACCAAACAGCCGGCCCACGCAATGACCTGTCAGACCAGTCCTTCGGGCACTACCAGATCGCCCTTTAGGCCGCCCTGAGGAGTGTGAAGTGGGGACACCAACTCAGGAATCTGTGATATCAGTAACTCCACTTCTGCATGAATTAAAGTCTCTGGAATGGAGATTAACATGTGGACCCTAGGGTGGTTTTAGCAGGATGGGAAATGCACTAGAGGGAACTAAGCCAAGTATTTCTGAATTGGGAACATCGGCCCACTCTGAATACGCTGTAGTGATATGTATACCAGAATACCACTTCAGCTGACTCGCAACGGGGCCTTTGAAAAGTGTTGACACAATACCCGGATATGATTTGAACACCACCTTAGCATGGGACATGGAGAGCATGTAAGGTGTAGATAAGACATTTTGGAAGAAAATTGCTGTCTCTAGTGCTTTCCTGGAGAGCAACTCTCTAAGAGGGTTGATGAGGAGGACTGAAAAGGAGCCAGAGTGGGCCATACCAACAAAGAAGTGATTACTCTCCTTAGAGTTTTTGTATACAGGTTCTGAAAACATGAGTGAGCAAGCAGTGCACTGGGAGATCCTTGCCTTGGCATGGTTTCTTTGTTTTTGTTGCAGTTTTATATAGCGCCAACTCGACCCAACAGTACTGGAGCGCTTTACATGAGCACTGGTTACATCACCCAAGGACATATTAATGTTTTTAAGCACACGGAGATTAAGTGATTTGCCCAGAAACACAGGATACTGACAGGGCCGGACTGGCCGTAGCGGGCACCGGGCTTTTTCCCGGTGGGTCGGAAGGGAGGGGGCCGGGTTGGGACCGGTGGGGGCTGTTTTTGATACAGGGGGCTGGTTTTGCAGCAGTGCTGCAATATCGGCCCCCTGTACCAAAAGCACCTGCAGTGTTTTCCACGCGCAACCCCCCCCCCCTTGCAGCCAGTCCGACTCAATTGCCAGGGCCGGTTTCAATTCCCAGTCCGGCCCTGGATACTGAGCCAACGCAGAGACTCGAACCTGGTTCCCAGTTACAAAGTCAGCAACTTTGAACGTAATGCTTCATCCTCTCCCATGTATCGTCTAATTTTTTGCAAGAAAGCAGGGGCCCTTATCATAAAAGGCATGGAGCTGATTCTATCATAAAGGATATGTTGGATGTTTCTTTTCTGACTGGCAGCCAGTAAAAGGCTCTGGGATTGGGGGCAAAAGAGGTGGGAGCCTTGAAGTGGCCACGTCTGTCAGCACTAGTGAGAAGACACCCCACTGCCTTGTAAGTGTGCTGGAGGAAGATAAGCTGGCTCTCCAGGAGGGCTTTTGTTGGTGGCATTATTCGAGATGAAGTGAAAAATCAAATTTACCACTAAATGTACCTAAAATGATCAACCTCGGCCATTCAGAATAAATTAAATCAGTTTTGTGTTTTTTAATTTCTGTTCAAAAAGTTCATTGTATGGAGGCCGAGCCTACATTGCAAGTGCACAACAAAGGCTTGCAGATGATGTCTGGGAATTTCAAGAGCCATGCACCAACAGTTATCCAAGTAATCAGTCTATGATTAGCATAAAGGCTTCCATCGGTGCACTAGAATAGGCCTGGGCGAAACTTTTATTATGCCAGAGTAATCGGAGTTATTTTCGTAATTTCACGTTACTCTTGTGACGTGAAATGAAAGAAAATTATGTGATTGCCCCCACTCACGCAATTTTGAGTAATGTGGGTGATAAATGCTTGCCGGAAGAGCACAGGAACAGAGCGGAGGCGATTGCTTGCTGCAGTGATTCATATTCTGAAGCATTTAGCGCTAATTTCTTAGCGCAAAATGCATCCTCTGGTCCATTTTGGACTCGAGGGTTCATTTTGCACTACGTAAATAGTTCTAAATGCTGGCTTATGCTCCTTGCCTAATTCCACGTAATCTCACGTAATTTTGCTGTAATTCGTGCAATTATTCTATTGCAAATTACACAATTTATGCTCACCCCGACACAAGACCCCATGGAAGGCCCTACTGCACATGTTCAATGCATGAAGAAGTTTGCCCCATCCTTAACAGAGGAAAGTTGACGCACATGACATTCAAAATATGACCATTAGGAGTGGGTGTAACCGGCGTAATTACTTGTAATTACACCAAACGTACTCGTAATTATCCGTAATTGTGTGAGAAGCGTAATCCAGCATTTAGCGCTTATTTTCTCAGTGCAAAACGCACCCTTGCATCCAAAATAGCCCTGAGGATGCATTTTGCAGTAGCAAAATAGAACTAAATGCTGCAGGACACGAACAGCAATAGCCAGCAGCCTACCTCTCTTAGTTCGTTGTTCCCGGGCTCCTGCGGTACGATTTTTGCCCCAAATCACTCCTAATTACTCACGCTGGAGTAATTGCGTCATTTCGCATCACAAGAGTAAGGCTAATTACTGAAATTACTCTGTAATAAGTACAATTTCACCCAGGCCTAATGACAATCATTTCACCTAATGTAAATAGGGAACAGAGGTTATGACGGGGGGAGGGGATAAGCACATCCATTGCTAGGAACTTCCCCATGGTTAAACGATGGGGGCATTCACGCAGGTGCACGCTGTGGACCTTGGATGCGTAATTGGTCTCTACACACTTCTGCACCACTTGCCTGGCTGCACACAGATCTGCTGCTCCTCCTTCCCTCTACCCTTATAGCCGTCCACCACCTGCTACTTATGCTTCCCTTCTTTAATCTTCAGAGCATCTTCGCCAATAACGCCCCAACAGGCGGTCAGAGCATGGGCACACAAGCCCAGGCAAAAGAGACACCTTCACAAACCAAGAGCATAAAGCACAGGTGCATTTATGAGTACAAGAGGTAGACTTGTGGCAAAAGCAACAGGCCTCTAAACCATTTTACAGCTAAAAAGAGCCTGGATCACAAGCATAGCATAACATGTGTATTTGTAAAGCGCACGTTCACCCGTAGATATCTTGGCGCTGAATAATAGATGTTTCTTGTTACCCAACTCAATGGTACTCATTTTATCGACCTCGGATGGATGAAAGGCTGAGTGGACCACCCGGGATTTGTAACTGTGACCATGAGGTCATACACAGGCCCCTGCAGTGTATGCATTAGTCCACTGAGCCTCCAGACCCGGCTTAGCACGACTTAGCACAACTAAGTAAGAAACTAACATACACCAAGAACAGGCGGTGGGGAAGGTAAAATAAGGCACAAAGACAGTCTAAAGCCAGGAACACAATGCACTTGGACACAAATTCAGGCGAAAGGAAACCAATTAGACAGAGTGCGCCATGAGCAAAGGCATACACAATCGCTGACAACAGGAGCAGAGCAGTCATAAAATGAACAACTGCACTCTGACAACAAAGAGCGCCGGGAAGACACAAAGGCATAATAAAAACAGTCATGCAGTGACACCAATTAGCAGGGTCACCGAAAGACAGGAACAAAAAGAACCACTATTCACAGGGAACAAAGAGCAGGAGCATAAAGAAACACATGCAGAACAAGAGGCATCACAATCCGCAGTCGAGGACAGGCACTAAAATGGGCCACAGTTGTAACACCAGAACAGATATGAGAAGACAAACATCAAACTATCGCATACACAGCATAGTTAAACAGTACAACATCATACCTGCCAACTTGAAGAACAATCTCACCGTGTGAGGGGGGGGGGGGGGCCTTGAAGGGGGCGGGGCATCATGCGGAGAAGTAGTAGAGACACTTTCGAACTCCACCCCGCCCCCAAGTCCCTTCCCTCCCCCCAAAAAAGAAGCTTGCAAAGGCTGGAGCGGATGTCCCAGGGTGTTTTGACACCCCTTAATGGACGTTGGCAGTTCAAAGAATCGGAAAACAAGCTGGAAAACCAGTATTTACAGTCGTTTTCAGCTCGTTTTCCCTGCCACCGTGTGTGATATGGCTCCTCATCAGAGACCGTGTGATGGGAGCCCGCATTGTATGTCACACGGTGTCATTGTGCGAGTTGGCAGGTATGCCATATACACAAAGCTATACAATGTACAGTAAATACAATATAGCAAACAAACAGACTATTAAAACTCTAAGGACAAGTAGTGTGGACATAAAATGATAGGCACGAAAAATCCACAGTACATCGGCTAAAAAAAGGAATGTTAATACACGGCAAACAAAAGCAATACTCGCAAAAGGGTGGCATGCAAAAAATAAGAACAAAGGAAATCACAGTTAACACATAGCTGGTAGTTGTGAAGGTGCTTCCTCGAGGTCAGTGGCAGATGTACAGCTTCTGAGACTCCAAGCAATACAGAGTGAATTGAGATACTCCTGAAATTCCCAAGTCAGGGTATGGAGAGTTGCACCCAAGGAAGGCGCGGAGTAGAGATTTCGTGGTGGGTGGGCACATATGAAATTTCCCCATCAAAAGGAGAAGGTCCTAGCAGTGTATATGTGTCAAGTAGATAAGCAACAGTATTGCATGTTCACGGTGTCAATCCTGCTCTTGAACCACAGACTTTGTATTTTGTAGCAGATGTAATCAGAATGATGATAGTGGGTCGCCCAGCTTATGTTATTGAATGACAGGTGGCACTTGGTTTTTACCAATACCTTCAAACTGCAGTGACATTCAGGGTTCTTCAAAGCAACTCAGAACAAACATGGCAGAGTAAAGCAAGGCCAAAGCGAACTGCTGTGGAGTGGAAAGGACAGGTGGTCTTACGTAGTTGACGCACAACGCAATACATTGACTCCGAAAGCGATTGTATGGCGTGGAACGACTCAAATCTGTCGATGTAAATAAGTGCATTACAACGGGGAGCATAGGGGGGTTGAAAGAAAACTTACCCCTTTCAGTTTGTGAGGGTCGCTGAAAATCTTCATCACACCCTCAATCTCCTGCTCCAGTTGTCTGGCCCAGAACTGCATCCTACAAAAGAGAAGCCAGAAAAGAAAGTCTGTAATTGACCACAACAGACAGAAAGTAAAGAGTGAAACAGACAAAAAGTGCAGCAGAGATCTGTCCACTGACATATGGTAATCGGAGACCAAAGCTTGGATACTGAACACTCAACACAGGAAAGGCAGAAAGAGTGAGACATCAGTGGAAATAGAGAGAGATGCAAATGTAGAATGAGTGACACTAGAATGGAACTAGGACAGTGAAAGCCTGGGGTCTATCACAGCTGCGAGAAAAGAGACAAAACTGGAGTTAAATAACCAAAGACAGCAGAAACAGATCAGCATAAAAGACAGCGGGAAATCTCTAGAGTCAGGGACATAGCACAGACAAACAAGCATTGGTAATGCATCGGTTTTGCCTATACAATGAATAAAGAGCTGTTTTCATCAATCATCGTCCGGGTGAAGAAAGAGCTCCCTGATGGATAACACGGAGTGGAGAGGATGAGGCGCAGTAGCCAGAGCTGCTGACTCAAGAGCTGAGGATCCCGGTTCGAGTCTCGGTGGCACTGCGCAACATCCTGTGATTCTATGCAAATCACTTAATCTCTCTGGGTGATCAATTGCTATATATATATATGCTGCAATAGTAAAAGGCAAAACTTTATGAAAATATAGTTCCACCAAAGCGGATGTTAACAGTATTTCAGCTGTGGGAAACTGATAAGAGAAGCAGACGAGGAACAAGCATTGGTAAATTCAGAAAAATATGCTACAGTGAATAGAAATGGAGGAAAGGTAAGTGTCATGCACAGGAATCAATGAGAAGCTAGGAAAGAGAGGAGGAGGGATGTAAGTCCCTTTTAAGTTTCCATTAAAAACAATAGATTTCTCAAGCACAGTGCAAGTGCTGTGCACGCAAAACCTAAAAAGGGGAGAGAGAGCTACAGATACCAACATCTCAAAACTCATCATCCACCATATATTATAACATTTTAATATCAAGCAGATAATAAACAACTTACCAGCACCAGTTACACCAATACAACTCCTATCAAAACCACTAACACAAATGAAAAAGCCAAAGCCAACATTTACCATAAAATAGAGAAACAAATCTACTGCGCACTGGGAAATTCTTATTGTGAGAGCATAGACAACACAACAGAAAACGACTAGGTGCCAATGTGCATCATACTGACAGCACTTAACTAAACCAGCAACTCGCTCCAGCTCCACAATCACCAAACTGCATCTCAGCTACTAAAATACACCCTACTCCTAAGTGAAACAAATATCCATTAACCACTGACAAGACATCGCTACACTCAACTGCGTATCAGCCTTTGGCAAACAAGCTCTCCATCGGGTACGATAAAGACACTACCACCCTACATCCATGAGAGGTAGGTCTTCTCCAGAAACAACTATGTTGGTGGGCTTGAGGTCCATAGCTGGGTTAATACAATTCATAATCTCTCCTTGTTAGTAAGTAAATAACATTTAGAAAATAAATAAAAGTCTTTATTGAACACTGAAAACATTTGTGCAACTGGGCTGGGAAGTTGGAAACAGAAGAATAAAACCTTTTAGATTTCTACTAAAAATACTCCAGTGAGACCAGTGCACAAGAGACCATCATTGAGGAAATACTTGGTGCTACTGACAACCAATACTGTTTACCGAACTGGGAGTCATAGGATCACCTTTCTTTAATCCTCGTATTACTCTCACAGCTGCACTTTGCGCTGCTTGGAGTTGAGCGTGCGAGTACTTAGGAAGGGTCCTATGGAGGGTATTGCTAAAAATCAGCCTTGCAAGCTCCAGGGATATAATCACAAGCTTATGGTCTTCTTTTGTTAAATGATGTGCAGTTTGCTTTATCAGCCCAAGCTGAAAATCAGCAGATTTGATCATCCTGCCAATTGAGGTACCGCCAGGAGGCTTGATCAAAATAACTCATGAGCGTTTTACCTCATCTATATTTCCATGGTCAAATCCATTTATTGCAATCAATATGTCAACTAAAATTGGTAGGTTCAGAAATAATCAAAACATCAATGCCTCTGTCAAATGTAGCGGAGGGGGCACAAACTCCTTCAGGTCCTCAACAGCAGGTAGACATGATGCCCATTTATGCGACTGCTAGGGCAGATTAGGGAAGTCCTCTACATGTGGGTGGTTATATGGAGAAAAATCGGAATAGAAACCTTCAACTCTAATAAAAGATTTCAATGTCCATAGACATTCCAAGCAGTAGCCTGAGAGCAGACGTTCAGTGCACGGCACTAAATATATACGTAAAAAGTGATGTAAAAAGTTTCTAAGTCCCGATACTCAAGGAGACCCACTCTAGTAGACTCTTAAACTCTAACCAGAGCACAAAGGTTCTCCAGGGTCCTGTTGCCTCCCTCAAACTCTAGTCAGACCATAAGGTCTCCCCTGGACCCTTTTGTCCTACCAAACTCTAACCAGATCACAGTTTCTCCGGGGCCCAGTTGGCCTCTCTGAGACTCTAGCAAGACCACAAAGTCTCTCCAGGGCCCTTTTGTCCAACTATAATATATTGTGGAAAGTCCATATACTATTAGGAAAGCTGACCTCAACTGTGAGCCGCGCACAACCATATAGAAAAACAGGGGTTCCTAAGGTTTCATTTATGATGCCTATGTAAGTGTTGGTACATATTCCTCCAGACTGAATGCAAATATGAACTATTAAAAAAAAAAGTGTAAATACAATTGTTAACAATCATAAAAGGGGAACAACTACAATCTGGTGCGTATGTTATTCAGATATATAGGTATTGTAGCAAATTCAGTAGCGGAGACCATCAGCTCAGTGCAAAAGAGAGTGTATAACTACATTGGCAATTGATATACCGAAGCCGAAACAAAAATAAATGCAAAGCTCATCCTTAGGCTTTGTGTAGTAATTCTAGGTTTAGTCTTAGAATATGACATGGTCGACGTTTCACCTTAATGCTTTCCTCAGCGGGTTTCATCAGAACAAAAACATTCTGACAACTCTGCAGCAACAACCGCTCCCTGAGTCCAGGTACAGTGGAACAAGTTCCTTTTGACTCAACGATCTTTGTCAGTGACCTAGTAAGAAGTCCTCGGCGAGGCAGAGACAACATCCCAGTGAACCAAATTTTTGGAACCATGCTTGAAATAGGGGATACACCTTTAAAGACCCAAACAGGTTTGCATTTACTATGATGCATCGGGGCAAAGTGAGTGCTGGGATGTGAGGCAGTGTGCGCCCACACTCCTCCTGTTTGAAAAGGCTCCCTTGAGCTAATTGAAAGGCGCGCCCACTCGGGCGCGCCGCCATTATGGTGGTCGTGCCGGGTCCCCGCACCCAGGGGAAGGCAGGGAGCGCCGCGCACGGTAGTGACGTGGCGACCTGCCTCCCCTGATCCCTCACGCCTTATTGGTTGCCCGGGCATGAACCGGAAGCACTTTCAAGTGCTTCCAGTTTACGCGTGGGAACAACGTCAGGCAAGCCGGTCAGAACCGGCTTGCGGGCAATCAAGGGGTTAAAAGGCTGGAGTGCAGGGCGAACGGTCTCAGTTCACCGCTCTCCAGCCGCCTACAGGACGCACACGCTTAGGGTCATGGCCTCAGTATGAGGCCCCATCAAATCTTGTTTCACCCACCCACCGTCCCCTAAGGCAGATGTATTGTGTGATCAGTATGTTTTTTCTGTTGCAGGAGTAGTAATGAAAATTAATAGAAATGGTTTTGATGTTTTCGTAATGTTTGTATTAAAAGTTTGCATTTTCTTAAACTTAACGTTTTATTTTCAGAGTAATTGATTTTGTCGTATTTTATGCGTTTTCCTTGGTTAGGCGGTAAGGTCATGATTGGTGAGCATAGTTTTCGGTCCTTAGCGGGCATCACCATTGTAAAATGGGGACGCCCGAGGGGGAGACAGAGGGTCTCTCATGGAACTCCAGGGGCAGTTACAGCCAGTAGGCTGGAGGGATGCAGGGGGAAGGGAAGTCTCGCTTCCAGTAGGCTGGTTGGCCAATCCCCGCACGCGCATGCGCTCAAGGGCGCAAGGAGGCATAACTGCCACGCCCCTTCATGGAGTTTAACGTAGAGGGCGTAGGGGGGGGCCCGGGGGAGGTATCCATCCGGTAAGCTGGGGCCCCTACGCAAGGGCACGCCGGTAAGGAGGTGGGGACCTAGCTGGATCAGGATCTGGGGCCGCCAGTCATTGACTTTGCCGTAGGCTCTAACAGGGATACGCAGAAAGTTAATATCTTCAGCATTTAGACTGCGATAGGATTGGCTCTGTATTAGAAACATGTTAAGGTTAGCCAATTGACACCTTGTACTTATCAATGTATTGGACTTTCTGCGTATTGTACATAATGTAAATAATATGATTATTAATGTTTAAGATTTTTGTAATAAAATACGGCCGGGGTTATTACGACCCCTAATCCAAACAGTTGTGGTGTTTGCATTCTTTGCCTTGGGGGAAAGGAGGGGCGGCGAGCCTCCCAGGGAGTTGGGAGGGTCCCCCATTTCCCAAGGGAATACGTCTTAGTAAGAGGAAGGGGTCTTAGGCAGTACCAGACCATATGAGCTGATGAGCTCTGGTTGATGCACCCGTGCCCAGCGAGTAGTACAGAGACCTGAGAAGACTTTGGGCAGCATTTCCAGCACCCCCAAAAGAATGTGTTGCTCTCTACTGAAGAAGGACAACTATCCTGAAACACATGTCTAGAGATACCTCACCACTGGCTGCACTAACAAGGGTGAAAAACGAAATCCTGACACCGAAGTAAGTGTTATCATGCACTGCATTTACTATGATGCATCGGGGCAACCTGAGTGCTGGGATGTGAGGCAGTGTGCGCTCACACTCCTCAGGTTTGTATTTTAGAACGTTCCAAACATGACAATTGAAATATAGTCTAAGATAGATGTAAAAATGTGAAGAATGGCCATTAAAGTGTTTTCGTTCCCACGTCAAAAATGAAGCTTAACAAGGGGACACAGCTTTCACCTGTAATAAAGCCGCTTCAATGTCACCGTATATTATACTAATAATAAAAGACACTATACAGTCTCTTTCATTTTGTTTTTAACCCTTTCAGTGCCAAGGTGTTTGAGTGGCTCTGCTAGGGCAATTTGAGAAAGTTACTAAAAGTTTAACTCATTTTATAGGCGAGATACACGTTTGTTATTGTTTCTCAATGGGAAAGAGGGCTGGTCTGGAAAACCGGTTTGTGGAGCACTTACAATGAGGACCTATGTGGTTATCTGAAAAGACTAAATGGCTACCTGGTCACATAAGTGCAAATCAAGTATGTTACACTAGTTAAAGTACCATGCCATGGATAAATCACACACTTAGCCAATAAGAAGAATTGAAGGGAAACGCTATCCATGGAATGTCAAAAAGCAAACAAATTAGGTTGGCAAAGCATAAAGAAAAATATAATAGGAGGGCCTCTACGGTTGTTAAACAGTGCATGAGCAATCGGACTGGCTTCATTCGACCACACTCAAGAACTTCGGTGTATAAATGGAAGTCAGATGATTGTCAATATAGTTTACCACCTTATTAAAGCTCTGATCCAACCTGTTTTCATTTCCACACTCCAGGCACCTCTGCTTCCTGGCGGCAAAGATATAGCCAGCATAAACAATAACATCTAATATGGGTAAAGAGGCATATTTAAGGTTTCAGATAAAGCATACAACGTGAAGACACAATCTGTTATTAAATCACAAACCTGCCTAGCATTCGGAAAAGCAAAGGCGATCATCACACTTAAAATACTAAGCAATAGGAGAGGAACCACTGCATCGAATATTAATACCACCAAGGTGGAGGGGTGAAATACAGCAGTCATGCCACTACAGTCTCCATCTGCTTGCCAACATCTATCCAGCTTTAAAGTAACCCAGGCTACCTCCACTTACCCAACCTCATGGTCTTGTGAGCTGCCAAACCTCCATTACCACCAGCGATGTGCTGGTCATTAATAAATGAGTGGAGAACAATTGAAAGCAGAGGCAGAATTGCCTCTGAGGTTTCTCTTCACTGGTGGGCGATGGCACTTGGCGATGTAAACCTCCACACCTTTACTCTGCTCTGGAATGCCTGATCTTACTTTCATCATCCAAGTTACTTTTCAGTCCATGCCATGCAGGAACTGTTTTTGGCGCTCCCATTGCGATGCTCATTTTCAGGGAGTTGCCGTGGGAATGCCAAAAAAGCCCGCCAGACACGAGAATCACTCGTAATCTGGCGGGTGGCCCAACCAGAGTTTGATGGTGCGGTGGCGGGGCGGACCCGGCGCCGCACCACCAAACTTGTAATCAGGCCCTTACTGCTTACACCAGCCGCCATCAGCTATTCTTGCAATTCTTGTGTTCATCTAATTTCTCTGGCCTCTCTTATGTTTGTAGGAATTGATGGGCTTTTGTGTGTGTGTGAGGCATTTTGTTTAATATGTGTATCTGTGTTCCGTCGTGAAACTGCTGGTAACATATCTGCCCGGGCCCAGGGGCTTTTGGCAGCAGCTGCAGTAACAATCAGCTCATACGACTCCCTTTCCCTTACTTTGGCAGGCACTTTCAACTGTGGAACGACAAAGGGATTTTGCTGTGAGCAGCTGTAAGCTTTTTGCCCTGTGGAGAGGAGATAATCGTGCAATTCATTCACATGCAGAGAGTGCCAGAGAGGGTTGTATGATGGAACCACGCATGCGGTACCCATGCTTGCCTTTACAACGTGCTGGTTACAGCGTGGGTACCATTACCATGTGCTACCTTTACCACGCAGGATGTTACAACAATTATGCCTTTACCAAGCATTCCTTTACAACAAATTTCGTTGTAAAGCCATAAATGGTAAACGCATATCTTTGGTAAAGGTTTTTTCCCCAAAACAAAAACCACCTCTCTCCCAGCCCTGAGCCCTAAAACTGTCTCTTGGCGCAACCCTCCCTGGCCACAGCCCTTAAAAACCCCACCCCAGCCCTGAGTCTTAAACCCCGACTCTGGCACGGCTCCACTTCACCTTGCACTTCTCAAACCCAATGCCGCACCTGGCCGGCATCCACAAACCTACTCCAGATCCCAATCCCGATCCTGAGCCACTGGCACAACCCCCCCACCGGCACCCCCCTTGTGCTGCGTTGTAAATGTATCGCGTAGTAACAGCTGCGTTGTATTGGCTGTTTCCCCCCAGAGAGCTCCCACGTCTGCAGCACCTAAGGTGGTACTGATCACTTTCCAATGACAGTGAGGGCACTCAGTTCTAATCTGATTACAGTACAAATAAACGCACAGGCACTAGGGTTGAGGGAGCCCGGTGATAAAACCAACTCCTAGTAGTAGAAGGCATAAGAAAAAAAAGGGGAGGCTCGTGGCTACAGAGATTTCTCACTAACACATGGGGATCCGCCTTCCATTGAGAGGACTAGGGCATGTTCCAGTTTTTGAGGGCAATGAGCTAACTTTTAGAGAAGAAAACACCAACCATTTGAGGACAAAGACACTGATTTTCTAAACTCTGAATATAAAGAGACAGAATTCTTATTGGAAGGCAGGACACTCACTCTGCATACGATTTTAAGGCGGATCACTGATCATAAGTGAGAATATGATCTCCCTACACTACAGAGCACCCAGGAGGCAGACAGGAGTGCCACCTGTCCTACATAAAAGACAGTGACATGAGTCAGACAGCCAACGGTGGGTGAGAATGAGAGCTCCCTGTCCTACAGAGCACAGAGGCACAGGAGGGAAGCAGGACTGCCCCCTGCCCCACAGTAGAGACAGTGACATGAGACACAGGCAGCAGCGGGTGAGGAGAGCCCCATGCCCCACAGAACACACAGTGAACAGCAGAGGCGCAACCAGAGCCAAATTTCTGGGGGGGGGGGGCTAATTTCGGGGGGGGGGGCTAATTCTTCCAGCAATAGGCAGGGTGGAGATGCAGGGGCTCTAAGAAGGGGTGAATAAACAACAAAGCCTCATTAACTAGTAAATGGTCTTCTAAAGACCTGTGAAGTACTCGGGTGCGACTGCGATAAGATGGACGCCAGACCAGCCAGCCTACAGCAGCTCAAAAACTGTCTGGGTGTGTGCCCGGGAAGCTGTCTCAGCCCGTGCTGACACACGCGACGGGGAGGTTGGGGGGGCTGAAGCCCTTTGAGCCCTATGGGCTTTGCACGCCTGGTGAAAGGAGTAGTAGAAGCACTAGGTCCAGGAAGAGGTCCTTGTCCTATAGATCTAACAGAATGTAGGTTCTGTAGAAAAGTGGCTATGAAGGAGACCCCAGCCCCTGTACTCACTGTATCCAGCGCCTTGAAGGAATGTGGCTAGACGCAGAGCAATACTCAACTGAGCCTAACCGAGCATGTGTTGAATATGCACAGGGGGTGAAAACGCGACCCTAGCCTGGCAAGGTGCACTGTCCCTGTGGTGAAGGTGGGCTCCACCCCTCAGCGGTCTCCCTAACAGAAAGGCGTTTGTGTGTATATAGCAGACAGGTTAAGTGAAATTGTGGAAATCTCTAATTCGAATTCCGGTAGGGGCACCACTGTGCCTTACACTACCATGGCTGCACTAAAACAGTAAAGACGCCTACTACAGATTTCACAAATCCTCCAATTGAACGGGCACTGGAAATGTCATGCTTTTTTTATCAGTAACAAATGTCACACATTCTCTGGGGCTAAGGAGGGCAGACAGACTGGTCCATGTGACTTCGGCCACCCCTGTGTGTCGGGATAATGGTGCTGTCCTCCGCATTTTAAACAAGGCATACTCAAGGAAAGGCTTTCGAAATACCAGGCTGCATGTAACAGGCAAACTGAATATGAGGCCTTGGGGGTGGGGTGGGTCCTATATCACATGACAATAACATTTTATCCACCACATTGATCCACCACTAAATTGTAAGGTGATCACAGAATTATTATTCTTAATTCCACTTATACTTAACTTCCAAGTTGTGTGCCTTGAGTTAAGAATAGCAAGTATAACCTTTTCTTGCAATGTAGAGTTAGGTCTATTTAGTATATACAATATTATTGTAGGCCAATAGTCACAACCCCTTTCCAGCGTTCTACAACCGGCAACCAAAACCTCTGCACTATTTCCTTTCTCCCTCTTCCGACATGCAGCCTAGAAAAGAATAATAGCTGTTTCTTGAATTTGTACCTGGTTTTCAGAGCCCGTTTCTCATCTTGGAGGTTCTTATGACATCATCAGCCCTTTCATACTTAGAATAATGACTCCTTTCACACGCTGACAGGCTGGAAATTACCTGTGAAATATATTTCCCTAGGCGCTAACCATGCAAATTGCACAGCTTAATGGCCTTTGGAATGTATTTTTCTCCATTTTGGAAGGGGTTAGGGTGCCATGAAATCCAGCACTGTCTCTACGCTGCATAGCACCATGGGATAGATGCTCCCCCGGACCACAACAAACATGGGAAGGGCTACTGTAGAGATGTGAGATAGCTTATGACCCTAAGATATTGATGAGCAGTTACACCGGTTAAGAGTTTGAAATGATACGCAGAGTGTAGGGCATTCAAGGTATGCATATAGACCGAGTATGCAGAACACTGACCCTTACATTGAGTTTAGCGACCTGCATTATGGTCATAGGCAATGGGTGAATTCATGTCGCTCTGGGATGTTCAATTCCCCATAGGAAGACGTTTGCTGCACTGTCCTGAACAGAGGTAAGAATGGTGGTTCCAATTGATTATTTCTGTTGTGGAGCGATTAAAATTGGGTGCAGTTGTCTAGCTCGGTTCAAATCTCAAGCATTGCTCATTGGTTCTGTTGCTGACCACAGACCTCTGTTAGAAAGCCAAGCACTGTCTGATTCCATTGGATTCCCGTCTTCCAGCTCCAGGGAGGGCTTCTTCAGTAAAGGAAGAATTATTGCTCATTTAAACTCCTTAAGAACAATTGAGGACCTGAAAGGCCTATTAAGCTTCAATAGTAAAGAACTCACTGCATATTTCACTTATAATAGTAACTTACAAGAACAGGAATCTGCTGGTATTGTTAATATTAATGGTTATGTCTAAAGCACACGTACACCCTGGGGTTTCATGAAGCTGAGCTGAAAGGGGAGAGTGATCTAGCTGCCATAGGCAGATTTACATAACCATGTCTGCAGTGCTGTTCTGAAATAGAGATAGTCTTCAAGTGGATAGAGTCAGGCAAGGAATTCTGCACCAAAGGGGCCGAGGATGAGAAACGTCTGCCCCAACCTATATTTATGAGCTCAGGATATCTGCAAACGCTTCTTAGCAGATGATCATAAGCAACATCCACGGCAATGCTTAACTCTTTGCAATAAACATGGGAGCCAAGTCATTTGTGGCTTTGAAGGCAAGGCCAATGTTCTCACATTGGATCCTCTTTGTAACAGGAAGCCAGGGGAGCTTCCTTAGCAGAGGTTGAGCTGCACAAAATGTAGGTGCTTTCAGAACCAGTCTAGCAGCAGCATTCTGGACCACCTGCACCCGTCTCAGCAGATACTGTGGCAGATCAAGAAAGATTAAGTTCAAGTGATGTAGTCTAGATAAAAGATCGGCTGACGCAGCAGCCTTTTGTCTCTCCTAAGTGAGAACGGGAAGCAATTTGTGAAGAACTCTGAGGCTGTGGAAACAAGAGGAGAGGTTGTAGCCTTACGGCTAGAGCGGTCGACCTCGGACCTTGGGAACACGGTTCGAGTCTCGGCAACGACACTCAACATCCTGTGATTCTGGGCAAATCACTTAATCTCCCCGTGCCTAACAAAAATGAATGTGTTCATCTGTAACGAAACTGGTGCTCATGTAAAGCGCTCCGATACCCGACGTCTTGGGTCTAGTTCGCGCTATATAAAACTAAAAAAAAGTGGATATCACTGCTGAGACCCAATTACTTAGAACCAGATCGGATTCAAGTTTGACCACAAAACTCTTAACCCATGGCAATGGTACAGGCCAGCATCCAAGTGAGGGGGACCAATATGAAGAGTGCCAGAGGCTTGTTCTCCATTTACCACCAACACCTCGGTCCTATCAGCATTCAACTTAAGACATTTGGAACAAATCCACTCCCAAATTAGGGACATGGCTTCATAAAAAGCCAACTGGGAGGTTGTGTCATTCCCCAGTCTCAAAAGCAATTGAGTATTGTCCACATACATGAACAGTCTAAGTCCCATGCTAGCAAATGCATTTGCCAGGGGTTCATATAGATGTTATAGGTAATCCTTTAAGTTTCTTGGAAGACATCAGTTTGTCGAGCTCTGATGTTGAATGGGCCTGGAATGTGCTGAAGTCCCCAGAATTGAGAATTTTCAGAAGGGATGTGGGGTTCAAAACACAATGGATATATTTTTATTTACACCCTTTTAAGCTCGGCTTTACTCTTCGACTTTTTCTCAAAAGAATATTCAAAAAGATGCCACTAAAATAGACAACAGAAACACAGTATATACAGAGCAGTAGAGTAGGTAAATATATATATTGTCATGAAACCTTCAATTATATTTTCGGTGTTAATAATTTTTAAGAAGCAACATTGATTCTTAGTTGCTCTAGTATGTAAAAGTAATACATCATTTTTCCACCAGTGAATCCCTTCCGCATACTTCGGTCGAACTAGCCTCTAGTCCTTGTTAAGTGTCTTTTTCATCCTTTAATCAAGGTGAAAAAACAATTAAATTTCAGATGCTGCGGTTTGAGGGAAGTCGTTCACTGGGGCTAGTTCCTCTAAAGAAGCCATGACGGCATGACCAAACGTTGCCAGATATTCTGTGGGCTTATGATTATAAAGACCTTGAGTAAATTTGTCAGTTTTTCTGAATAAAGAGCCAGACAATTTCCCAAGGGTTATCTTTTTCCAGCAATGGCTATAAATTACTCACATCACTGGTTTACTGAGGATGTCTCGGGCAGGGGTAATTATGGTAAATGTGAAAGTAATGAGACCAAAGAAAAGGAAGTAGAGCTAACGGAGAAAGCTGGTGGGTGCAGTAAAGATCGCGTCCAGTGCTTAGCCAGCTACAAGGTCTGGTCCTGCCTCGATCCATTTGCAGGTCTTGACGTTTTTCAGTGCACGTGGGGTAAAAGGCTTCATCTGATCTTCAGCCCAAATATTAAAATATCCAAAAATGACCAGCCATTCGCAAGGTCCACCCTGCCATGCGAATCCAAATCTTCCATATTGTCTGCTCATTACCACATTCCTAGTTACTAAATTATCCAACACACGTCATCACCCTTTCACACACTCAACCACCTTCATCGCCCAGTTCCATACTTGACCTCACCTACACATTCACACACCTCTCCCTTGTACGATCCACCAATATCCTCTACCTCTACTTTCAACTTCCAACACGACTTTTTATGACTTCCCCCTCCCTCCAAACACAGAGGTGACTAACTGTAACATAGTTTAAAGGGTCACCTTTAACTCCTCCATTCTCAATATATGTCTGTCAAGGGTTAATTTCATAAAGCATCTCCATGAAGCCTGAATATAAATGTATACAGGATTTTCTCTTATAAATAGGTCACCACCAAGCATTATGATGTAAAAGGTTTTTAAATAAAGACAAAAGTCATACTATTCACAAAACAGAATTTTGCTACTATAACAATCGCGACCACATGTGATGCAATTTTACAATAAGCCTTGGCAAAGCCGATAGTTTGACTCTCGCACTTGAACACTGGTAAAAGGAAACATTGCCTGCTGTAGTCTAAAACAATATTTTAAAAAAGGATTTGTGTATTAAATTCAAGGATGTGATAATGGCTCAAACCTGTGATAACAATGTGTACTTAACAGGCGTAAAATTATTACTCATGCATTCCAATGAATGTAGAACAACACACCCAAACAGCTAATACCAAAAGGTGAGACTAAAATGCTTTGGGCTAATTCAAGGTGTAATTGACAATACCGCTCACAACAGCTGAATGTTCCTTAGTCTAAAAAACCAATTGCTGAGGATGGTGAACCAAAGTTCCTCAGTGCACGTATAGAGTACTATGTCTGCCATCATTGCAGCAAGCACCATGACACATCAAACCTAAAAAGAGATAACCTGAGGCAGGGGCATAGATTCAGGGGGCCGGGGGTGTTTGGGGTTTTACACCGCCTAATAAATATATTTTCTGATAAATAGTTGGGTGCAAGTGGTTTCAGTCGTGTATGGTGAGGTGTCTGTCGGATTGCACCGGATATTTTTACATATACACAGACAAAAACACAACCACACTTTCCCTCTCTCTGTTTTGAAAGTCTTCAAAAATGTTGGTTATTTTTAAAAAAAATCATGTTTTCTCTAACTTAAAAACCCTACCAATTTGCATTTCTCTCCCTTTCCATAGCCCCTTAAGCCCCTCGCATGCGCCCTCCTTATTGTACAATGTATTTTAACATCAAATGCCAGCATGATTGTTGGAGAATCTGAAGCTAACACCCCTCCCCCCAATCTCACTGACCAAACTACATCCCTGGATAAGCTCTCATTCAAAATAATACTTTTATTGTTTGACTTTTTCACTTCAGTGACGACTGCCTACAGGAAATAACGAACATTCTGCGCAATCTTTGCAATCATTCCACACATTGAAAAACACTAAAATCAGGAACATGAAAACAAAAACATAGAAATGCTCTTGCTTGCAATGTCTGCAAGGGAAGTATCTTGGAGTGGAGGAGGTGACGGCAAAGCAAGTGTGGGGACCTGAGCTGGGTGTTGAAGAGGAAGCTGGTATGAAAAGTGTTATATCTAGGAGTCACGCGAGCCTCCGACACGGTCAAGGAGAGCAGGCAAGTACAGAAAGTCTAGGAAAGAACAGCGAGCAGGTAGGTGACAACTCTCACGCTGGAATGTCCCACTGAAGGAGGAAGTGTTAAATGTAAAAAGATTGAAGAATGAAGGTGGGAGTATGGTGTTTTTTAGGTCGAGCCTGGGCACCGCATGCCCTGCTCTGCGCGGCATGCTGTATTAGAGTATGCACTTGAAGCTCCGCCGACTCTCTGCCCATATTTTTCATTGGCTTGTGTCTTTGTCCTTTGTAAATGCTGGCTTCTGATTCGGTAATCGGCTTGTTAGTTCCTCCTTAGTACTGCCTTGTCTTCATTTGTATCCTCTCATGAGGACTGGCCCTTTTACTTATGTTACACAGTATGTGTTATTTAGTCTGTAAGCACTATTTCTTTAGTGAGTTTTGTCTTACTGCAGGCACGCTGTGCTTTGCAGCAAAATTCAGCACGCCATGCGTGCTTTCACTTTCCAAGCAGCCAGGACAATGGTGGCCGCTTCTTTGGAATGCCATAGGTCTCGCATTTAGGAGAGTTTGAGCTATTGGCATTGTAATTGACAACAGCTTAAACTCTCGCAAATGCTACACCTATTGCTTTACAAATATTTTTTTTGGTGGGTTGTTTCCAAGTGCCCCATGCCGCGCTTGCACTCAGAGGCCATGCCCCTTTTGTCTAAAGAAAGGGGCGTGGCCTCTATTAAGTGCAAGCGCGGCATGGGGCACTTGGAAACAAAAATATTTGCAATTCAATAGGTTTTGCATGTGTGAGAATTTAAGCTATTGACATTTACAGTGCCAATAGCTCAAAGTCTCGTAAATGCGAGACCCAGGGGCGTAACACAAGCCCCGGCAGCCCCCCAAGCTCCAGGGGGCCCCCACAGCACAGCTCTTCGGCAGGAGAGCTCCTGATAGACTCCGGAGGGGGCCCCTCCACGTACCTTGCAGGGGGCCCCTTCAATTATCGTTACGCCACTGGCAGAGACCTATTGCATTGCAAATGCTTGTCTGTATCTGCAATGAGAAAGGAGGTAACGGGGATTATTCCGCTGCATTGTTACTATGGCAGGGAGGTCTTTTATACACAGCAGACCGAGCCGTAGACAGGAAAATCCTTTGACTGGCCCAGAACTGAGATCAGAGACAGCAGCAGCTGTATTTGATTGTTTATTTGTTTTGAAAAGCGCTGTTGCGTGTTTTTGGCCACTTCGCATCTGACCTGTAGAGATGATGAGGTTGTCTTGCAGCCTGGCCTAGTATCCCAGAAAAGGGAAGCTGTCGGGCAGGCGGGTTCAGCACCATGGAGAGGAGGCGGTGTAGTGCTGACACGAGCTACTGGCTTCGAGGCTCAGCTAGTCGGATGGAAGCAGCTGCGGCTTCAGTGAAGACACGTTCAGCACCATGAACAGCAGAGGCGCCAGCCCCGGTGCTGAAAGGCTACTGCAGTTCTGATGGAGGATCAGCACCATGGAGAGAGAAGGCTGCTGGTTTAATGAGTGCGGGTGGACCACAAAGCGCAGAGGGAGTTGTTGTTGTAGGGGCAAATCAAGATGGGCAACTACCAGTGGCTGCTACAGGTTTCCTTTTCTTACCCTACTGCTCCTGCGCTTTGCAAATTACCTACCCTGTTCTTGGCAAATTGAAGTGACTGCAAACATTCTAAAGTGCACATTCACTGCTTTGCAGAACATTAGCTACTTGGCAGCATGGTCAGAAGGCAATGGTATAGCCTAATGTATTTTCCAACCTGATGCAGGTTGGAAAATGGTGTGCTTTAGGACGGGAGATTAAACTATGATCCTGGGCACTACGGCAGCATGTCAAACACATTCACTAAGTGTGGGATTTTGGCAAAAAATGGACAGGGTGGTTTATTTTACAGTAAAAACGTTAGTACAAACATTACACCATTTCATGGTCTGGCACAGCAGATATTACTGTTCATGTGCCAGTTTACACCCAATCCAATACGTCCGTGCCAGAAAATAACCTACCAGGAGGGGGGAGGGGTTGTGCCAGGATGTGCGTGTTTGCACGTGTGTGTGTTTTTTTTGTTGTTGTTGCACTTTATGGATTCCCATTGGGTTTGCAGATCTTACAGGTTTAGTGCTAGCTTACAGACCCATATTCACATCGGATGTTCTCAATGTGCTACTAAATTAGTCCAGTGTATTAAGCATACAATGCTGTGCCGAATTTCTATTGCCATTGTGCCTGCATGTAACATAGATGTCCACATTCGCCAGTATTTAAAACGACACTGGCATATCAAACGCAAACATCACTGAGAAGTCAAAAGCATCACGGACATGACGTTCTCACAGTATGTCAAGCATATTTGCCATGACCGATGCCATGTCCACTGTGCAATATGCGTAATCATTGCAATGACGGATGTCATATCCAACGTGTATAGTAAGTCACTGCAAGCTACTTGTCCACGGTGCCACATCTCCCATCCCCACAAACCTCCATCCTCCTCGTGACACCCAGATGCACCCACGTACTCACCCAGACCACCCCCTGTCGATGGCGCTGTTACATGCAATGTATGAGTGCAGGACTGCATGCTGGCCTTGGGCCTGTAGGGGGCGCGGCTCAGATGAATCAAGCAGCACAAGGGAGAGCAGATAGATGAAGCCTCTGCCCTCTTCGCCCACAGGGCTGCAGCCGAGTTGAAGTTACACTGGTTCAGAGGCAGAGGAATAGAGGCCAGGACTACTAAACTCTTTTGTGCACACTCTTAACTGGTGAGTAGTGTAAGGCTGCTCTACCACACTTGTAGACAAGAAGGCAGAAACAGCAGCACCATATTGCACTAAGTTTGTTGGTGATGGGAACTACAATCAGGTTGTGAAATGGTGCAGCTGAACTGCATGCTCTTAGGGGCATATCTTCAAGAGGAGTGGGTAGGGCGGAACCCCCCCCCCCCCCCCCAAGGTTTACTTTCAGTAGGTTAACATGTACAGCTGACTGGCCGGTGGGGTGAACTCACCTATTGCCTACTTCCCTGGCCACAGATCTGGGTGTTGTGACAGGGCCCTGTCTCAGGCCTTTTCACAAAATGGGAATAACATACTGTGCGCTGGAGGGCCCCTGTCACCGTGATCCAATGCGAGGCATTAGGGTCAACTTTCACTCTAACCTGCATTTCAATACTTTTGACCGTAATTCAGGCGGCTGGGCCTTCAACCTTCTACTTGAGACGGGAGTCAGAAAGGCAGACTGCCATCTGCGTCAGATTTAGGAAATTCAAGATTGATATGTTCTGCTTAGTCTTTCCTACAACCCATAGAGCCAGCACTACTTTGGGTGTCAGCCTCCTCGTGGCCCCTGCTGCTTTCAAGCAGTTTGAGTCTGCCTTAGGGTGCTTAGGGACAAGGGGTTGCTGCTGTTCTACTCCCACAGACAAGTAAAACCCTTAAAGTAAACAAAAAATGTGTACGTGTATGAGTGCTAATGTGTGCACATGAGGGTGAATGTATGCTTATGAATGTGAAGAAGTTCACAAGCATGTCCACATGAGTGTGGGTGCACATGAATGTGTGCCCAGGTGAGAGTGTGCACATGAACGAGTGTGCACATAACTGTGTGCGCACTAGAGTGTCTGTGTCTGCAGGAATTTCACTTTGTGGTCACAGATTCAAATCTGGATAAGTCTACTAAGCCTCTCATCACTCTGAGGTCGATAAAATGATTACCATTGAGCTGAGGAACAGTAAGCATATTTTGTTTTGTGCCAAAATACCCCAAGTGCTGAATATGCTCTTTCACAAACACTTGTGGTATGTGTGCATGAAAGTGTGTGTGTACACATGAGTGTTGTGTGTGTGTATGCATGTGCACAAGTGTGTGTGGGTTCGTGTCACAATGGCTGAAGCAGCACCCAGCATTAGAAATTGAGTGCATTGGCAAAAGCATTAGTTTGCAAGTCATAAACAGCCAAATGAATTGCTTATCAAGGATGGATGTTATGTGCATTGGTAGAGTACCTGTGTGCATGTCAAATTACAGGGTGAGAAATACACATCATTTGCTTTTGCATAATTACGAGAAATTTGGGAGAAATTATGCTAAATGCAAATTCACCATTTGCACTACATTTTAGCACTCAATGCATTGCCTTGTCAATTTTTGATAAAGACACATTTTGTGCTAAAAAATAGAGTAAAAAAGAAAGCATTTCGAACAACAGCTGGTCATGTTCTATTGTTCCCCTGGGTTCATGGTAAATATTTAGCCCGAATGGCACATGTGGTGTTTTTTCGGTGAATGGCGTGTGATTAAGTGAAGTGGCATAAAGATGTCATTTCAGGAATTTCATGTAACAAGCATAACATAAATTTACCCAAATTATACAAATTATGCCTGCGCAATTTAAATTTCACCCAGGTCTAACGTCAATGATGACTAGAATAGTAGCAGGCACTGTACGTCAGGAGACTATTGGCTAAACTACTAGTAAGACATTATTTGTTTCATGTTGCTGGGTTTTCATCAGCTTTTCCTGCTATCTGACAGTTCTCACCAAGCAGAGTTTGTAACTGTTATTTCTCATTTAGTGCCTGAAAGTTCTTCTTGCATAAGCCAATTAGGATACTGTTGCTGAACCTGATCACCTTGGTCCCCCCCTCTCAATGCCTGGTCTGAAGTTGCATAACAAAAGCCCCCACAGCCCCAGCGGTGCGGGGGCCCCAGGCTGCAGGGGGCCCCTTCTGGCACTGTGAATGGGCAGTGGGCCACTTGCTTGAGAGCTCCTGACTGGGTCCGGAATGTGGAGGGCCCCCCTCCATGAACTTTGCAAGGGGGCCCCCTCAAGTTGCAAAAAGAACAATTGATGGACAGAATGCAGAACAATGTCATACATTCACCCCAGTTTGTTTGCTCACCATGTCATTCCAGTTTGAACAGAGCCATATGCAAATCAGTATTAACCCTGTGCCTCATGGGAACAGTCCAGCCCGAACTGCCTGGCCAGGTCCTCCCTGGACCGGAAACAAGCATCTTGGGACCGGTTTTGGGGTAAAACCCCTTCATCAGCCAGGCTAGCTCGAATCCAGTGGCAAAGTGAGCAAGGGACCCACGTCTGGGCATACTCTGCCACCTTAGGGCAAACAAAGCAAACACAAGGAGATGATGGACGGAGTGCTGAAACTTTTTCAGACACTCACCCCACGTCACAGATCTGGTTTGAATCCATCATCATTCTTTAGCTCACTTCGCCACCCCAGTTTGGGCCCAGCCATATGCAAACAAGTCTTGACCCTGTGCCTCATGGGAACAGTTCAGCCCGAACTGCCAGGTCAGGTCCTCCCTGGACCAGAAACAAGCATCTCGGGACCGGTTTCGGGGTAACACCCTTCATCAGCCAGGCTAGCTTGAATCCAGTGGCAAAGTGAGCAAGGGACCCACGTCTTGGCATACCCTGCCACCTTAGGGCGAACAAAGCAAACACAAGGAGATGATGGACGGAGTAAATACTGGGCGACCAACACTTCTGACATTCTTGCAGTATGTGCATATCTCTTATATACAGGGACTGAACAAAGTCAAAAGCATTTCTCTCTTAAGTACATGTGAAGTGATAAGATGTGAGCCTTTGTTTCCCCTCCATTGCATCTAGTTGTGAGGCTCCAGATAGCTCCTAGCCATAACAGTCCAATAAAAAGAGGCCTAATGGTCCTTTATATCCGGCTTCTGTTATGAGGGAAGCTGGAATCTGATAAGCTCCTTCCCCGCCTGCACATTCCTGCTTGGACCAAATTCAGACAGCGTGCAGGCGCTGCTGAGTGTGTCCCGGTGTCAGAAAATTACACGGGACAAGTTCAGCATATTTCTGTGGATTTAGGAAAGGAAACCTGCACTCCACTGAAAGGTTTGTAGCAGGGTAGACGGTGTCTACCCTCTAAAAATAGTGGGTAGACGGCGTGTACCCGCGTCTATCCTCGACTCGAGCCCGGTGTGGCCGAAAGAGAGATGCATGTAGCTTAGTATTAAGGATCAGCTTGAGTCTGTGTAACTCAGTGTCGCCCCAGATGAACCTGCAGCACAATGGAACGTGCTCTTCGGGCGCCTTGGGTCACTGCGTGGGCCTCGTGCCACCGATCTGCCGTCCTGGCTCACGTGACCGGGCCTGGCATCTTGGGTAAATAGACGCGTAATGACATCATTAGTATAATAAGGATTCGTTTGCTGTGTTTTTATTTTCCATTAGCCCGTTGACTCCAGGCTGCACACTTGTGAGGCTGATTGCTTATCTCGCCGCTGGGGGATCGGGGAGGAGGACAGCGCGAGGCCGAAGGCGTGTACTAATCCCAAGCAAATATAAGGCGCAAGAGAGTCTGACTGTGTAATTATAAACACAGATGCCGTCCCTCGCCACAGGACTTCGCATGGGAAGGATAAATAAATCTGCCTCCTTTACGTTCGCCAAAATCCACAGGCATAAAAAACAAGGTCACCCATGCAGGCGGCCATTTTGTACACTCAAGTATGCGGTAACACCGGAACACCCCCCCCGCATTCGAGCGTACAAACACTGATAGACACGCGCAGTCAGCCATAAAGGTTTAGTGGACACATCCGGGCAAGCTAACGATGTACAGAAACAATAGCATTACCCAAATATGGTCACAATAAAAGTTCGCGCACAGACTCAAACAAACAATATAGATGACACGTCTGACACATTCATGCCATGTTCACTTAACACAACAAACAGGGATAACTGCTGTGTTTCACACTGCACACAATGAGATCCAAGCATGCACACACCACCAGGGTTGGATTGGGATAAAAAAAATAGGCCCAGCACCCTAAAAAAAAAAAATAAGAGGCCCACATTTGCGGATTGAGGCTTTTCGAAAAACACTACTTCAGTGTTTTAAGTATAATGAAAACAAGGAGGGAGGGGTTCTCTAAAAGAGGCATATTTTCTTAACTTCACTGAGATAAAAAAAAATTGCAAATGTTCCTAGATCTAATTGTGCACAGATTAGTTCACAATGGTGAACCACACCTGAATATAAGTAAGGCCACCTCTGCTCAAGAGCCCCCCTCCCCGGCCCCTGCTCAATCTGCATATATTAATGGGCAGGGCCAGCGAGAGAATGGGAATGACACCACCACCCCATTGGTAAACAAGCATTGGCATAGCCAATAGGTCTCGCCTTTGGGGCCTTATAAGTGTTTAGCCAGAGCTATTGACTTTGCCAATGTCTTCAAGCTGTGCTGTAGAGAAGTGTGGCTGCTGTGCGGCATGCTGAAAAGTTCTAATAAAAAAGTGTCAGAAGCATTTTTGTTACTTTACATATGACCAAGAAGGCATTATGTAAAACTGAACGACCATATTAAAAAAGTATTTACAATAAAAAATTTCCTCAGTTTTCTTTTGTTCTTGCAATGCTGGCAACTTGTTTCTGCCTATTGCAATGGTTGTTTGTTAAAGCTTTTTTTTGAGGGGGCATAAACAATCGGAGGGTGAAGTTTGGGAACTAGTACCTGTATTATAACACTAGCAGCGGCCAGACGCTAGGGGAGAATCAACAGATGCCAGATTCCGAGAGCAGGCTGAGGTGGTGCTGAGTGATGCTGAGGTGGTAGTGGTGGTGGTGGTGACTGTTGCGGAGACGATGCTGAGGTGAAGCTGAATGATACTCAGGTGTTGCTGAGTGATACTGCTGTTGTGCCGAGTGATGCTGTGGTGGTGCGGAGTGATATTGTCTTGGCGCTGAGTGATGCTGTGGTGGTGCTGAGTGATTGTGTTGGCGCTGAGTGATGCTGTGGTGGCGCTGAGTGATGCTGTGGTGGCGCTGAGTGATGCTGTGGCGGCGCTGAGCGATGCTGTGGCGGCGCTGAGCGATGCTGTGGCGGCGCTGAGCGATGCTGTGGTGGTGGTGAGCGATGCTGTGGCGGTGCTGAGCGATGCAGTGGCGGTGCTGAGCGATGCAGTGGTGGCGCTGAGCGATGCTGTGGTGGCACTGAGCGATGCTGTGGTGGCGCTGAGTGATGCTGTGGTAGCGCTGAGTGATGCTGTGGTGGCGCTGAGTGATGCTGTGGTGGCGCTGAGTGATTCTGTGGTGGCGCTGAGCGATGCTGTGGTGGCGCTGAGCGATGCTGTGGTGGCGCTGAGCGATGCTGTGGTGGCGCTGAGCGATGCTGTGGTGGCGCTGAGCGATGCTGTGGTGGCGCTGAGCGATGCTGTGGTGGTGCCGAGTCATCCTGTGGTGGTGCTGAGTCATCCTGTGGTGGTGCCGAGTCATCATGTGGTGGTGCTGAGTGATGCAGTGTTGGCCCTGAGTGATGATGTGGTGTCGCTGAGTAAAGTTATGGTGGTGCTGAGTGATGCTGTGGTGGCGCGGAGTGATGTTGTGGTGGCGCTGAGTGATGCTGTTGTGGCGCTAAGTGATGCTGTTGTGGCGCTAAGTGATGCTGTTGTGGCGCTAAGTGATGCTGTGGTTGTGCTGAGTAATGCTGTGGTTGTGCTGAGTGATGCAGTGTTGGCCCTGAGTGATGATGTGGTGTCGCTGAGTAAAGCTATGGTGGTGCTGAGTGATGCTGTGGTGTCGCGGAGTGATGTTGTGGTGGCGCTGAGTGATGCTGTTGTGGCGCTAAGTGATGCTGTGGTTGTGCTGAGTAATGCTGTAGTTATGCTGAGTGATGCTGTGGTTGCACTGAGTGATGCTGTGGTTGCACTGAGTGATGCTGTGGTTGCACTGAGTGATGCTGTGATGGCGTTGAGTGATGCTGTGATGGCGTTGAGTGATGCTGTGATGGCGTTGAGAGATGTTGTGTTGGTGCTGAGTGATGCTGTGCTGGCTCTGATTGATGCTGTGGTTGCGCTGAGTGATGCTGTGGTGTTGCCGAGTGAGAGATAGAGTGAAGATATAATGCCCAATTAGAGAGGGTGGTGAGAGAGAAAGAGAGAGAAAGGGTGTACATAGAATAAAGAGTGGAGCGGGATAGAGAGAGAGAAAGAAGGGGAGAGAGAGTGAATGAAGGAGTTTGAAAGAGAAACAGATAAAGGGGTGAGAGAGAATGAAAGGCTAAAAAGATAGAGGGGAGAGTTAATTAAGTAGAGAGAGAATTAGAGAGGGAGAGAGAGAGAAGGAGAGAGACAATAAGAGTGGGGGTGTGGAGTTTAAATAGAGTGAAGAAGTGACGCGGAAAAAGTAACCTTAAATATAGCTTTGTGCTTTGCGCGAATAAATATTTTAAAAAAACAGTGAGAATCAAAAATACTGGTAATTAGGCTGTGACTCCCAATATAAAACAAATAGCGATATAAGGTGAAATCAACCCACCGAAGCAATATTTCTAACTAGACAAAAAAAAGCTTGCATTTCAATGCTAATCGCTGTTGTTTTTCATGTGACTGTAGTCCAGGGCCCTCAGTTGGTAATGTGAGCTGCTGCTGCGATTGAAACATCAGAGTCCAGAGAGTTAATGAGCCATGACGAGGAAATGAGGAAGAGATAGGAAACCCAGATGCCAGCTGCGCGTGCACGCCATCCTGAACTCAAGCTGGTCGCCAGCCGAAAGCCAGTGTTTGCACTTCCAAAACCAGCTTACTAAAACTCTCGGCCAGACCAGCGCAAGCGCTGGTGCAGGCCGAGACCTAAAAATCATGTCTGAATGATGACATGCAACGACCCTCGCGTGGAAGCGCTCGGGTGCTTATGCCAAGTCCTCGGTTATATCTTACTGAGTTTCACTTAGAGTGCCACCGGAACTGGCACGAGGGAAGAGAGTGACCCCCTGTAGTCACACACTAGGTGGGAGATTGTGATTATATGCACAGGATTAGAGACTTGACTAAAGACTCCACACTTCTGGCATCGTTTTCACTTTTGCCTCTATAAACAAAGCTTTTTAGTTTAATGACAAAATTGCAGTCAGACCTGCTTTTATACTATGACCAAACAACAAATGGTCCATAAAGTTCTCGTTGTTTCAATCGCAATTTAGACCAAGCATTGGCCGCGCGGCCGTGAAACTTACACGGCCGCACGGCCGTGAAAGTAATCGCGAGGAAGAGGGTTTTCGAAGTGCAAACAGTGGTTTTTGCTGGCGACCAGCTTGCGTTCACGCGAGCGTCCAGATGGCGAGGGAAGCCATATGGCGCGTGAACGCAGGCTAGTCCGCAGCAAAAGCCACTGTTTGCACTTCCAAAACCCGCTTACTAAAAGTCTCGCCAGTGCAGCGCATGCGCGCTGGCTCAGGCGAGACCTAAAAAGGAGGTAACATAGGCCATCTGCCTCCAGAATGGCTGCTCAGACCCCACTGGGCTGGCGGCGGCATCTGAACAGCAGAGACATAGCCCAAATCGGTCACCACCCTGGCCAAAAAAGCGGACCACAGCGGCAACTCAGATACCGGCTCATTGCCCATTGTCCGAGTGCCCGACTGACCAATCCGTCCCTGCACACCACATAGACACAATCTGAGTCCTCCACATAGGTTCAGGGGGCACACTCACACAGGCTCACTATGTAAACACATACACTATCACCCGACCTTGCTCTCAATATAAGTCCACACAGACTAACCCAGATTGTCCTGACACAAAGTTTCAAAGCCATGGTCACCCACAGAGGCTCACACTGTAAAAAATAAAGTGTCAACCTCAGAGATGTCATTGCACGAATGCCCAGTGCGTTGTGCACAAACAGGAACAACTGCTGTGTTTCACACTGTCTAGCTAGTGTGTCAAACACACAAACACATGCACACAATTCTAAAGATTCACGCCTTGTAGATTGTCTGCAGTGGGTACTTTTTGGGTAGATTGTCTGTGTGTATGCTGATTGTGTAACAGCATGGTAGACACACAATGCAACAGTCTGAAAGTGAACATACAGATAATCATACTCTACACACACACAAACATACAACATGGCTCAGATTCCTTTAGTACACAAACACGCCCTATGCTGCTGCGGCAGGGGGTTTGCATTGCACACAATGTATACTCACATTCGACATTCAGAATGCTACATCAAGGCCTTGGATGTACAGATAATGTGACACTAAACACAGGTTCTCTAGGCACACAAACATGCTCAATTAAGTTATGTTAATGCTGGTTTGTAACGTACAAGGTCCTGCCCAGTAGCCACAGGTACATTTCAGGTGTTCAGTGTGCAATGCACACAGATTTATGTGGCACAACACATGGAGCACATGCATAGTGCACACATTTCTCATCATGCAGGGACCTTCAGTCTCCGTATATTCAGAAACACGTAGAACCCTGAAAAGCCTTTTCTTTAAATTGCTTTCGGTTTTAATTAGTGTTTTGTTTGTCCGTTCTCCTGCTTTGATGTGCGTTGTCTCAATAAGGTGTTTCAGGGACAGGCTGCGGAGCGGCAAGGCCTCCCTTTAGGCCAGTGCCAATGTTTAATGTGCAGCGGATCAAACTGAGAACTCGTACAGGGAAACAGAGACTGCCAGAGAAAAGAATGGTGGGTTGAAGCTACTCCGCGTTGGGAGAACTGTGGGACTCAAACTGTGGGGCTCAGTGTGGTCTGGAGAGGTTTAGTGTGGTCTAAAGATTCACGGATGGCACTGGGGGTCAGTATGTTTGGACTTAACAGTCACATGAAGAAATCTGAGCAAGATTGTAGCAGAATCCGATGGCGCCCTCATCTCTGATTAATTTTATCCGACTGAGAAGGCAGCCGCGGACCGTGCAGGTAAGAGCAGTGGGGCCGGGTCGGGGGGGGGGGGGGGGGGGATGGGGGGGGGGATTCGACAGACAACCACAAGGGAAAATTAAATAAATAATTAATTTTCCCTCGTCATCATCTGCCGAAATCCCCACCACCCCACCCCTCTTACCTGTACGGGCTGCTGCTGTGAGAAGGAGCAGCTTGGGGGTGCTCCCGGGGCAAGAGGCGCTCCCGGGGCAAGGGACTCTCCCAGGGCAGGGGATCACTTCTGGCGTGGATCCCTGTGATGCCCTGCTGCCATGCCTCTGCTCGAGCTTGAAAAAGCTTGTGAGGGAAGATACCGGACGGAGGGTGTTTCCGGAGTGTGCCCTCCACTGGACTGGGAATTGGAGCAGAGCCTTGCAACCCGGTGCAATTTGGGGCCCTGTCTCGACGACTGCAGCAGCTGGTGTCGACCAAGGTCCTCAGGGGGGTCGCGGTGACTGAGTGGGGATCTAGCTCTCCCCGAGTCCACTGTGCAAAGGAGGCGGCACCGACGTTGCGTTTAACGGGGAGTCCGCCACCCCCACTTCCCCGCCCGGGCACCGCCACCAATCTCCACCCTCGCCCTGACCCTTGTCCTGAGCATAGAGCCAACCAGCCTTCAGGGGAGGCCTGCATCCTGCTTCATTGTCCCTAGCGCATCCAGGAGCTCTGCAGCGCTGCTGCAAATGGCTTCCTGGATGGAAGAAACCACGGCAGTGTCACCATGTTGGAGTCCTCTTGATCGGGAGTTGCTACCCCGTCCCGCCACTCTCTGAGTTTGGGCTTAAAAGGCGAATCCCCCTGCCTCAATGTTGCTCCAGGTAGCCGCGGAATGCTGGTTCCAACTGCAGCGGCATCCACGGCCCCCGTATGGACCCGTGGCTGCCGGGGAGCTCGGTGACACCGGACAACCCTGCTTCTCTGCTGATGGCTCAAGGGGTCAGCCAGGGGCGCCCCTGCACAAAGGTGCCTTCGCCACTCCTACACCACAGAGGAGGGGGGCCTCGCCCCCCCTACACCATTTACCGGAGATCTTGCCATCGCTGACAGCAAAAGGGGACTGCAACACTGGATGGCGTCGGCCATCTTTGTTCACACAGTCTTTCCCCCTCCCTGCCCACTCCAGCCTGGACATACCCCAACTAGGAGAAGCCGGGGTAGGACTACGCACCATCTATCCAGCAACAGACAGCCATTTTGGAGGTTCTCCCTTCCAGTAAGGGCACAAAAGCTGCTGAAGGTCTACTCCTTCTTGAGGGCCTATCGTAATATATATCCGGCACAACCCAAATAATGTAGGCGTGCGAAGCACAGTTCCTGATGGCTGCAGACAATAGGACTGCCATGTATGTAGGTCCACCATCTGTCTGAAAATGGATCATCGTATATCGTTTCATATACTGTCCTTTGTCTACTCTCTGTATACACTGTTACCTTTGTATATTATAATGCTATGATATATAATATCATGCTATTTCTATATTCTTTGTGCTCACTCCCTACCAATACTCTTTGTGCTCACTTCCCGCCAATATTGGCAGATTATATCTACTTTTTTTGTGTTTAGACGCATGTATCTGTTTCGTATCTTGTATGTAATCCATATACTCTGATGTCCTTATGTAATGTAACTGGTTCTCTTCTAAAGCGCTCTGACACCTTCGGGTAAACTATGCGCTATATAAAAATGCATAAATAATACATAAATAATACATATAATGGGGTGGTGCCCTGGAGACGATCTCCACGTAAGTAGAAACTGGAAGATGGCACATTGCACTGGCACCACTCATGTTGTTCTCCCAGCTCCATAATGGGTACTTTGGCAATCCTTGCCCATGGGTCATACACCACTCCAAGATGGCGGACCTACAATCTGCGGAGTTTGACAAGCCAGATCCAGGACACATTAGTTTGCAGCAGTGTAAGACAGGGGAGGCTGGTCCTCTGCTCTCCACCACACTTTGCACTCAGCTGTCTCCCAACGAGCTCCTTTTTGTTATTTTCCTCTTGATTCGCCTTTATTGTTCTTGTGCCTCTGACCTTTTCAGCTCTTTGCTTCTTCCTCTCCATCCTGAGAACAAGCCAGTGGGTGAAACAATCCACTACCTTGTAGGTGGTGGTGCAAATTCATAGAGAACATATGTGCTGGAGCAATATCTTTAGTACCATTGTTTCTCCTTCATCTACCCTTTCTCCCATTTCCCCTACATAAATCACCAGTACCAGTGCACAGTGGCGTAGCTAGGCACTCTGCCGCCCGTGGCGGTCCCTGCCTTTTGCCGCCGCCGCGCTGAGAGTGGGGGGGGTTGCTGGCGATCATTTTTGCGGCCGCCGCCCCCTCCGCCCCCCCCTTGCTACGTCAGTGCCAGTGCACAGTTAGGTCGTGTGTCCTAGGCTCTGGGGAGGCATCATGATTGTGTGCAGGCGTACAACAAATCTTGCATTGCTCAGGAGAGTCTCCTCCTGGACAGCGCCTTTCCATCCCATACTAGCTCATGACAGACTTTTAGTCCACGTCCCTCCCATGACCAGATACAGTGCCATCTTATCGCATAGGCACGCTGGGCAGTTGCCTGGGGGGGAGCCCCACAAGCATAGGGGCCTGGGGCCCCTTGCAGACCAAAATTCAACACTAATTTTCTGTTAAACATTTTTATTCCTGTGAGTGGTTGTGTAGGCAGGGCCCAGTGCACTGCATTGCCAGGGGGCCTATAATGCTGTTAAGACGGCCCTAACCAGGTATCCATCGAAGCATCAAACTAAGTGTTGTCCTAAAGCAGGAAAGACATTGGTGCTCATCCCATTTGGCTGATACGGAACCTAGTGCAGATTAGGCCTACAGCTGTTGTCACATCCAGGCAATGCTGTAACCTCCTAAAGATGAGAACTTGAGCAGTTGTCCCCCTCAATATATGTGGTCTTCTGCAGGCAAAAGTTCAGATGATTTCCTCGTCTGGGCAGTGTCAGATTATTCTAAAAGTGTGGACAGCAGCGATCGCTCCATCCTGTTCAGGTGCTATTCCCTACAGGTAATAACTGGAGAGTACATCAGAGCTATTCAGTGTCCATCAACAACAATTTATTTTAATATTTACATTTCACTCTCACCCAGAGGACGTCAAGACACTTTACAGGTTTAGTTTTCATTGAATATTTCTATGAAAGCATAAGAAGTGTTTTCTACAAAGACGATAATAGCAGATGGATAAAGTGCTGTTCCACTCACTGTGCCCAGTCACTGCTGGATGAAGTTCAGCTTTGTTGGGACTACACTCAAAAAAGTACAACTTTCCATCTTTTCACAGGAAAATAGTCTCTCAACAAAGTTCCCATCACCAAAGATTAACTCTTCCAGAGCCCAATAGAAAAGAGTTTCTTCAGTCCCAAGGCTCAATATCAAGCAGAACCTTACAGTCACTGCCTTTAATTGGTTATGGAAGCACCAAGATAACCAATGCAGATAATGTAGGGTATACATTGTAGGCGTCAAAGTCGTAGGCTACGGAGGAGTGAAGACACAGTCCTGATGCGAGTTGTGACTGAGCTCCAACAAGGCTGGAACAATAAAACTTTACAGCCAGACTTGTCAGTCCTGGTTGCCTATAGATTATTAATTTGGTTTTGGTGAGATATTACACAGTGGTTAATTTGTAAGAAAATAAGTGCCTGGGCTCTCGTCGGGGGGCAGCTTGCACCAGCCCATTTCTCCTGTTAGCACCGCCAAAAACAGGACCAACAACTAACCATGAAAGTGGGGAGAGGATGTGGTGTATTGGCCAGAGCTGCCGACTTCGGAGCTGGGGAACGAGGTTCGAGTCTTGGCATCGGCTCAACATCTTGTGATTCTGGGCAAATCACTCAATCTTCCTCTGCCTACCATAAATTAATGTGTCCTTAACTGGTGCTCATGAAAAGTGCTGGTGTTGATGATTAAGTGCCGCTGCTGAGAAACGGAAACCACTGGCCCAAATTAAGCACAGATATTACAATTGAAGGTGTCAAAGCCAGTTATCCAGCACAAATAGATTCTCGCAAGAAGTAATGCTAATGATCTTGGCAGAGGCTGTTAAGCCTCTGCCAAGATCATCTACCTAGAAACCTGGAATTGGGTTATGTTTTAGAAGCAGGTAGACTAACTCTGCCCTTCACTTCTGCTTTTCATATCAGTACTGAAGAGGGGACTTGCACATATACTGCTGTCTTACAAGAGCGAACATTATGATAAATTGGAAATGAAAGTATCTACTCTTTAGCCAAATAAGTCAACAAAAAAGTGATAGGATGGAAGCTTGAATTAATCTCAGCCACTGGTAATTTCTTGGGGCTGTATCCCAGCCCATCATTGTTTTGCCCACAAATCCACCTCAGATAAGACTCAGCTATATGCAAATCACTTTTGACCCTACTCTAATAGGAACAGTCTAGCCCGAACTGCCAAGCCAGGCCCTCTATGAGCCGGAACACAAGCAACCCAAGATCAGTTTTGCCTTATTTGCGACTTTTCAGTCGGGCGCAGCATGGTTCCAGTGGAAAAATGAGCACAGGACCCATGTCTGGGAATAATCATCATTTTATAGCAGCCCAGAGCGATCGTCAGTGGCTGAGATTAATTCAAGCATTCCTTCCATCACCTTGTTGTTTTTTGCAGTATTCGTTTAACAAAGCACATGTGGCCGAGTCTGTTCAACAAGCTACAGCTATTACTGTAGCTTGCCACATGCAAATGAGGGAACCTCTTTGCCTCTGCGCCTGCACTGGATTACTGACCTGGGCGCAGAGGTAAAGATGCCTTTAGCGGGCACACTGAAAGAATGTCACAAAAAGGTGGCAACAAGAAGCACTCTACAAATCTACTAATGTATTGATTCAATGAATGAACCAAGGCCACCTACTTCACATAGTGAGATTATGGTGTGACCATTGTATAATAATTTAATGTCAGGTATTAGTTGACCCCGTTTCCAGTTGGGGCTCAAAGTAAAGATATGTTATGCATCACACATGTGACGGAAGATGTTCATGGTTAAATGCTGGGTCAGTGGGCATCATTACCATCAAAAGTGGTCTAAATGATCACAGTTTACAGTTAAAAACTGGACGTACAGTCTGCATCTATGATTATCTGACACCTAAATGTGTTAGCAGCTACTTTTTGACCCAGTAGAAACATTCAAGCCAAGAGGAAATTCTGCACAAAGTGCAGCTGAAAGTGTAGAAATGTGAAGACAACAGAAGAAACTATTGGTTCCAGGATGAAAGCAAGGAAATAGACATTTATTTATTTTTATTTTTTATTTATTTTGAGAGTTTTATATAGCGCTGGCTAGACCCGGAGGTATCAGAGCGCTTTACATTGGGTTACACAATGTTACAGAACACAATAAACAAGTTACACTTTACATCAGAAAAATAAGCAACATATTGAAAGAGGAAGGAAAGGTGACAGATAGAGCGGAGGGGGGGAGGGGGGAAATGTGAAGGGGGAGGATGGGTGAAAAGAAGGCAGGAGAGACGAGAGGAAGTCTGCCCAAAGACCGACTGGGTAGGTGCGACCGAGGAGGGAATCCACAGCCCGTCTCCCCTATAGCTAAACAAGGTAGCTCCATCGGGCATCAGTCAAAATAGCTAGGTCTCAGCTGACGAGGGAAGGTTCACAAAAGAAAGTCAAGTGGATAAGGCAGGGTGGGATCTAGGAGCAAGGATGGGTGAGGGTAAGGGTCAGTAGCTAGAAAGAGGAGAAAGAGTAGAGCGGAGAGGGGTAGGGTGAAGGGGGAGGAGGGAAATAAAGGTCCAGAGAGACGCAGGAAAGTTTGCCCAAAGACCGGCTGGGTAGGTGATGGTCAAGGAGGGTATCTCCATGGGTTTTCTTTGAGTAGATATTCTGAAAGTGATGTGGCGTCCTCCCAGTGGCGAGAGCAATAGTGACTGTGTCCTTCTAGTAAAATGTGGCATGCGGGCCAAGGCAACTTAGAGTGGCCATTTCTCTGAATGAAGCAGGATGACCGAAATGGTAGCCTCATCTTCAAAAGTTTGAAATTTCCCTCATTGAGACGCAGCTTGAGGTCTGACCAAGAGCTGTTTGTAGGATGCTTCATGGCAGCCGCGGCCCATGCAGGTAAGAGCGGTGGAGCAGTGGGGCCGGGTGGGGGGGATTTCGACAGCCAATGAGGAGGGAAATTCAAATAAATAATCAATTTTCCCTCATCGTCGTCTGTCGAAATCCCCACCCACTCGGCCCCACCGCCCCTACCTGCATTGGCCGCGGCTGCCTCATGTGTCGCCAAATTGCCCTTGTATAAGTCTGCCCTGTGCAAATGCACATGTTGGTACAGATGTATGCATGCTGCAATATAAAGCACATGGGAACAGAATACATAGGTTAATGCAAGCTTCCATATATGGTGTCTCAGTTGCACATCAGAATGTAGCAAATTACTAATTTAGGAACAATTGTACTACTAAATATCGCCCCCAGATTGTGTTACAAAAATATCGAGGACGGCATATCGGGCGACAAAATATTGAAAGGTATGTGCATATGTGGAAGTATAGATTTACTATTCCTAACTACACATCTACATACCTTGAAGATATACATATAAGGTAGGTGCATTTATGTGGAGTTAAGTATATAAAATCTAGACTAACTTACCTGTCAATATTTGTTATCATATTTTGTCCTCGATATTGGGACCCATTAATACTCTGGGGTCTATATTCAGGGTGCACACCATTAGGAACAGGTGCAAGTGTGGAGGTTTAAAGTAGAGGAACACTATGTACATGTGGGTGACTCAGGATCAACATGACTTCACATGCCTATATGTTCAGTTGTCCACACATCACCGATCACTCCGCATTGAGGGCCTCATTTATGAAAAGTGACGCATCGTTGGGCAAAAACAGCGATGCGTCACTTTTCATAGCGCCATCCTTACGTCACCATGGATGCGCTGTATTTACAATACAGCACTCCATGGCGCAAGGATTAACAGATACGTCAGGAATTCAGACATATCGGGTGGTGCAAAAGTGATGCATTGCTGGAGTGTGTAGAAAAACTGACACAACTCCAGCAATGTGCCATACATAACCCATGGGCGAGTCAAATGTGAAAAGACCTGCATCAATCCTTACGCCTCCTTGCGGCAGGCATAAGGATTTTGACATGATCAAGTCGTAGGAGTGGTATAGTGAAATCTAATAAATTTCACTGGGCCACTTCTGCGAGGCTTTTTGTACGGGGGAACACCCACCCTGCATACATTATACCTGACGAAGGTATACTGTAGCGCAGTCCTTTACAAAGTGACACATCTGCCTAGATGCGTCACTTTGTAATTAGGGCGCAGTGTGGCGCATTGATTACGCCGCAGCTTCACAAAAAATGTGACGCAACGGCGGCGCAAGCCCTTCATAAATAAGGGCCTGAGTGTTGAAGAGCTCAGCAAAAAATTACTGCCCCAAATTGCCATTGTTATCAGTTTTACAAGAGCATATTTTCACTCCATCAAACTGCAATTATCTGATTACTACTTACTGCCAATGTCAGACAGAAAACTGCATTATCCAATTTCATTCAAAGGAGAATTTAAATTTTGATTTCCTTAGTTGTCCCAAACACATTCTGTTCCATTTCTAAATGTCACTCAGGATAGACAGTTTTATCTTTCTTCTGCAGCCTCGCCCTTGGCTTCAGGCTTGAACGCCAAGCTGTGCTCTTGCTAATCACTACAGCCCTAGGGCATCGCTGTTCTACTGTGGTCGCCATCAAATATTCGAAATATGGATTCAAATCATTCGAAGGCCGAAGTGAAAGGTCATACATTCTCACCCAGGCTATTCCCTTTCCCAAATGGCTTTCAACACTAGGGGATATATCAGATTTACATGATTCCGCTGATCCTGAATTAACGCATAAAAGGCTCCCAACTCAATTTTTCTTCATATTTCTAAAGGGTTATGTTATGTTATGTTAATTTAGTTTTATAAGGCGCACAGCTACCCAACAAGGGTTTCCCGGCGCCAGCCTGAGAGGAATCAAGAAAGAGTCGAATTAAGGGTATGTATAGGACTCACCAGTCACGAGACAGCCGCATCGGAACACCTTCATTATAAAACCGGATTGCTGAGATTTTGGGTTGAGGATGATTTTATAGTGCTTACTAACATCGAAATTTAATATTATCAGTCTTCATGTTTACATCTGCGGGTCTTTTATTGAATTCATTTTAATTCTCACAAGTCTCGCTCATTTTCAGTTTCTTTCCCTTTTATTCCTTGAGGTGTAAAATTCCATAATCCTTCATATATATGATAAGAAAAATGCCACACAATATTGAAATGTATTTACCTATGTTTCATTCCTCAACATAAAGTCTTGTATCTCACTTTTTATATGTTGTGCAAGTACTTCATCCTTTATGAATGATTCACGAAGGTTCCAGTTCTAGTAAGGCATTTTAGCCGAGCCAAAGATTATCTTTAATTGTACTGGAACATGGTCTGATAAATGTATACATCTGTGACTTGTATATGTCACCTCTTCCAAAATCACTTTGTTGCACAAAATGTTGAGTATTCGTGAGGAGCAACTAACTGCGGCAGAGTGGAGCATATAGTCTACCTCCGTTGGTTTGTCCAATATCCGGACATCGATCAAGCCAATCTCTATCAACTTTAAAACTCCATGTCTTCTTCGGATCTCTGTTATGACCATGACACTTCTGTCTATTGGGGTTCCAACACAACCATAATATGCCCAGCTTCAACAACCAGAGGAAGATCGGTATATCCCGAGTTATTCAGTAAACATAAAGAGAGGGGAGACCCAAATTCATAGGAACGTGTATTTATTGTATGTATCCGAGGCTGGGTCACCTTCAGTGTCTGGGTGAGGGTCCAATGATGAAGCATGCCACAGGTGGTACATGTGAGTGAGGACCATATATATATACTTTGAAATTGTGAAGCAAGCACCGATTTACCGGGGCGCCTTTTTGATCACCTGTCTCGGATACATACAATAAATACACTTTCCTATGAATTTGGGTCTCCCCTCTCTTTATGTTTACTAAATACTAAAATTGGGAAGCAGAGGGCATACCCTTTCAAATACTTCTCACTCCTCTTCAGTTTGTAAAGTATATCCCAAGTTAAACATGGATAAGAAAGCATCAAGGCAACTCAGAAAGAACTCAGAGGTGGGTCCAATCAAAACTCCAAATGATCAGGCTATAGGTTTTGTTGTGGTTTAAATTGTGGTACTTTGATTTTTGAACAGTGGACTAGATAATCCCGTGAGAAACAATAGATGTTCTACTTGTTACAAAGAAAACACCAAAAGGAACTAACAGTCACTAGTAAAAACCACTGGGAACCTATAATCAACTCCTAGCTCTAAATAGGATCAAATGGAACCATCAGTAACTCCTGAGTAGATTTTCACTCTTGCAGCAACTGGCTCCAGTTGAAACATTTGCAATTGGTCGCCTTCAGTTTGGCTGATGGCCAATCCACCGTAGTCAATGACTCTTGTCAAAGCAATGCAGTCCTCTAGTGTTTATTAAAGAGACGTAAATTAAACAGATATGCAAAAACAACTGAATTACATTTCAAACTAATTCCAATGTGTTAGGGCCGCATGGATCTGTTCCCAGCAAACTTGCCCTCTGAGTCAATGTGCAGTACGATGCCGACCCCAGAGCTTTAAGTGGAATGAAAAAAGTGGGGGAGCTTCTAAAGGGATGTGGCCTATGTAATTAGGGCGTGCCTTAAATACAGAAGCTAAATTTCAGTGATTCCATAGTGTGCCACTATGCACAAAGCTTTCTTTAATTGCATTCCCATATATTACACCACAACTGACATACACCTAAAACCAGCCAGCACCATTGGCTTTATCAATGCTTGTTAGCTGCTTAAGATAAATGAGTAAAAACAAAGATTTTGTCGTACATAATTAATATTGAAAATGTTTCAATTATGAAATTGTGATACTGTGAATTAAACATCATTGGGCGTTTTGAAAGGTCTAGAGGTCTGCAGAATGACTCAATTATTCTTGTTATGTTCACTCTATGTTAGATATATACACCCTTTTTCTCTCCACCTGAGCCTCTTTTCACCTTCTTTTAAAAGCATTTTATTGCATTTCCTTCACTTCACCAGCTTCAAAGTTCAGGATGGACTGTTTCCCTGAGGTACAGATTTGCATTAGCTGTGCCTGTGTCTAGAGTGGCACAGTGCGCAAAAAACGATGGGTTGGAATACTACCCCAAGCAATTGCCAATGGTCAGACTATTTGCAAGCATTCATTCCAGCAATTTTTGAGCATTTGATTGCCAGTAGCATGCCTGGAAACCTGAGACTGGCACTGCTCACCAAGCCTACTACTGCCAATGTTTGTCAGTTCCAAAAAGTAGTAAACTTGCACCTATTCAAGTAGTACTTCTATGGGATCTACTTTTTTGGCACTATATTTATTTAGAAACAAAAACGTTAATAGTGGTTAGTGAAATGAGAATAACTGACACAGATGTAGCAAAACTGATTCAGGGACCCCAGACCAAACTACCAAGGTAAGAATGCATTTGAAGAGTGTCACACCACAAACACCCCCACTGAGGCTACACCCCTGCCCATCTCATCTGGGCCTGTAAGTTCTCCCAAGAAACTCATGACTATAGTAACGTACAACAGAATGGCATGGAGTCTCGGAACTGGCATCACTTATTTTAAATGTATTTTCATTGCACACCCTCTTCTTCGCCTCTGCTACAAGAAGTCTTGATGGTATAGTTGTCAAAATCGGCGCATGCAGTCAGGGCTCCATATTTCCAGTTCTCATCATTCTATAATCATATTATCAAGTGACTGACAGCCCCATGTTCTATCTCCGAGTTGCAAATAGAGGTGGGTGAGCCAGCAAATTAATAGGGCTAGCCGAGCCACCGAAGAGCAAATGGTCTGGCTTGGCTCTAAGAATCTGTGCTCGAGCCAAGCCATGAAAATGCTCGGCATGTATATTGTGCAACAAACCTAATAAAGCACTCGATACAGTCTATTCAAAATTAAAAAAGATTTTTTTATATAATATGCACAAGCGTGTCATCTTAGTACGTCAGATTATATCATAGCATAGCAGTAGCGGCCCGTGGAGGGAGTGCCGCGGTGGGGCGGGCGGGGGAGGGTTAGGGTGGGGGGTAGTAAACTCCGGTCACGGCCGACCGGAGTAATGTAAACAAATAAATAAATAAAACGAATTTCGTTGCGCGCGCTGAAACGCCAAATGTTTTTCAGTGCGCGCAATTAAATTAGTTTTATTTATTTATTTGTGTACATTACTCTGGTCGGCCATGACCGGAGTTTACTACCCCCCGCCCCACCGCCCCGCGGCACTCCCTCCACGGGCCGCTACTGTAGCATAGGCAGACATCTATTAAAAGTAATATTTTTAAACATTACCTTAGAAACATTATTGGCTCGCACCTCAACGTCAATGCAATTGGTGAACTAAGAGGCAAGTCAGCAGTCATGTAAACCCTAAGCGTGGCCTAGCGTCTTGTTATAGATAGAATAACATTATAGTCTAATAAATCAAACATAAGAGGTGCTTGTTCAGTGCTCATCCTGAACTCAAGTATTTAAAAGTGCTCTCATATGTGATAATAAGAAAGAAGGTTCTGTAAAATAAAATGTTTTCCTAGGATCACACAATTTGGACAAGCAGGGAAGCCATTATTGGTTTCAGGTTATCTGGTGTCACATTTTTAAATTCAACCACCAGATGTGTGCTTATGTCTCCTGTTTTACATCAAAGGTCGCTGTTTTGTCTTTTATTTTTGACATACCATGAAAAAAACTGACACAGACATAGCAGACCCAACTCCGGCCCCCAGACACAACTACCGAGCCAAGAATGCATTTATTTGGAAGAGTGTCACATCCCAACACCTCTCTGAAGCTACCCCCAGCTCTGTGCGCTCTGCAGTGAGGTCAGGATTGGGTGACCATGAATTCTAAACACCTTTCTGACCCACTGACAGGCCCTGTGGGAAACTCACACTACCATCAGCCTCAACTCCAGAGCTCTCACTAGTAGCCAGTTATAAACACCTGGAGGCGGCTTACTTGAAAGTATGCACTATACAAAAGTACTATGCTGCACGAAATAAAATTCAGAAACGCATCATCTTGAATATAGATAACACTCTTCAGGAATGCAAGATTAAGTAAAACATGTGAAATATAAACAGGTAGTAAATCGCCGACACAGATTACCTTAACGTTTATAGCATTCATTGTTCCGAAATCAATTACTGTTGTTGCTACTACAGTTCAGTACATGAATGTAGGGCCCGCTACGGACCAGTTTCAAAGTCCATTTTTGATTACTAGCAGGTCTTAGACCAAGATCAACCCATCCTACTTACAGCCTTGTCCGATCCCACTCCTGGAGCAATGGCGGAGTAATGATCCAGTTATCGGATGCACAACAGCATCCCACACAACAGCTTTGCCATTATCTCACTCATGTTCGATGCCACAGTTGCACCAGTGCACCTATTGAGGCCACCTCGGGTAGTGAAAGATACTGCATGTGTGTGTTCTACTTGTATTTTAACTTGTTGTTACTGAAGACTTCTGAGGAAACCTTTCTCACTGGAGACCAATATTTGCACCGAGAGCAGGACAGCTGCCAGTGTGCTTAGTGATTCTCTTTCGTCCTCTGAAAAACTTGCCACACATTATGGGCCTAATTCACAAAGGCAAGCTTACACTTTTGTGTAAGTTTATGTTTGTTATGGAATTCACAAATTCCTATTTAATGGTAAGTTTTTCGACTCCAGAGGCTCCGCAGTCGGGGTGAAGAACTCCGCACATAAAAAGAGAGGCATGTTGTATCATTTTATTGTGGAGTTCTCCGCTCTGACTGCGGAGTCTCCTTAGTCGTAAACTTACTATTAAACCGGAGTTTGTGCGTTCCAAAACAAACATTGTTGGACCTGGCCCTCTCTGCAGTGTCACCCCCAAACATTTTTCCTTTACCCTCCACCTTATGCTGAATTCCTTTTCGAAGGCCTAAGGACTCTGTGCCCTTTACCACTGCTAACCAGTGTCAAAGTGATTGTCCTGTCTCCTCACAACATGGTAAAATTGGCTTATTCCCAACTGGCATATTGAATTTACATATAAGTCCATAGTAAAGTGGTACTACATGTACCCAGGGCCTGTACATTAAATGCTACTATTGGGCCTGCAGCACTTATTGTGCCACCCACTTAAGTAGCACGTTAAACATGTCTCAGGCCTGCCACTACAGCCTGTAAGTGCAGTTTTTAAACTGCCATTTCGACCTGGTAAATTAAACCTTTTGCCAAGCCCAAACTTTCCTTTTTAATACAAATACCCCCCGGGGTATGCCCTGAATAGCCTAGAGGACACGATGGAGTGTATTGAAAAAGTTGGACATGCACATTCATTTTTAAATACTGCAAGGCCCATCTCTCCCATAGGAAAGCATTGGAGTTACTTTATAAGCTGTAACTTCCAAATGGGAGCAGGTAACCAGTTCATGTTTGGTGTCTTTGGAATTGTAATGAAAAATTCTAACTTATGGTGAAGCCAGATTTTAAATTACAATTTAGAAAATGCCACTTTTAGAAAGTTGTCATTTGCCTGCTTTAGCCATTTGGTGCCTGCAGCCTGCCTCTGGGTCACATGACTGGGTGTAGTTGGGAGTTGGGTTTTGTATATTCCTCATAGATGGCCACATGCAATAGAGAGCTTAGGTGTTCCAGGATGGGCCATCACTGGCAGGATGGGTGGGCGGAGCTGAGCACAGCCCTAATTACACTTGTATAGCCTGTGTCCTGCCTCCACACAAATGGCTGCATACCCCCTGTACTTAGTCTGGAGCCAGGGCAGGGAAGGCAGGATGCCTGGGTACTTCAAATGGAAACCCCTGGAAGTGTCTCCCCTACTTCAAAGGCACAAGCGAGTATAAATACTGAACCTCAGACACCAACCCTTCAGCACACTTCTGGACCTGTGGATACTCTGCCAGGAAGAAGGACTGTGTGCTGCTGAAATGACTGCTGCTCTAAAGGACTGCTGCCCTCTTGTGCGGGCCTGCTTCCCTCTTGCCTGGGTGAGAAGGACTGGACCTGCTACGTTTTAACCCAGAACCCCAGAGTTACACTATGGGCTAGTTGGCTGGCCTCCTGATTTGAAGCCTTAGGGACACAACAGGCATCCAACAACCCTGCACCTAGACTGTGCCATCTTTAAGTCTACCCTGCCAAGTGACAACACTCCAGTTTTGGACCATTAGAAGTGGGCCTGAGGTGCTTGCCAGTCTCTGTGGATCCAGCGGAAACCAACGCACCTTCTTTGCTGCGTGGTGCAACCCCTAGCAAAACAGACTATTCAGCGCTGCTGTGTTGATCAGAACTGTTGCATGGTTCTACTGATTGGATTTTGTTGTTTTGGTCTTGTTTTATTTATTAAAAATTACTCTATTTTTCTAACCTGGTGTGGGATCATTTTCTGGTGTGCTTTCACTGAGTTACTGTTCGAAGTGCTGTACAAATACTCTACACATTGCCTCTGAGTTAAGCCTGACTGCTCTGTGCCAGGCTACAGAGGGTTGAGCACAGGTTAATTTGGGGTTTGCTTGTAACTTCACCCTGAGAAGAATTGTCGTTGCTGCTTGATAAGTGTTTCACCCCTTCTACCAGTAACCCAATTTCTTACAAACGTAAACTTACACAAAGGTCTACGTTTACCTTTATGAATCGGGCCCTATGTTTTTAATATGAATATTTTTCAGTGTGCTCAAGGGTTAATACCAGTTCTTAGACTTATTCGAAGAGCTTCTGGGTTTGGAATAACATGGATGTAAAAAGGGGCTGCTCAGGACGACAGACTGATACCAGGATTCCCACCTCCATAGTTGAAAATGTTGCCACTACACCACAACTTCGCCCTTATGAACTGCTGTTGGGCATAACATATTTTAAATATTTAGGGATCTTTTTAAAGATCTACATTATGCTTAAAAACATACAGCCTTCTAGATCGCTAAGTGTAAAGCATAATGATTCCATGCAAGGCTCTAGTGGCATAATAACTCAGGGAATCAAGGACAGAAACATTTGACCTTCTAGCTAGCCAAACATTATTTTCTACACACTACAACGACTAAAATGCTCCAAAGTCCTTTGACACCGACTATTATATTTGGAGGGGACATCAGATGCCTTTTTACCCTGAGTACATTGCAGGACATAACATTACTGGAGTTACCAAAAACATAAAATTAGTGAAAGGTAATAATATAACAAAGAAAAATGACTAAAACAGATTCAAGGTTGTTTTAGTCACAACACTCATATCGATCAGGATGCAACACTGACGTGCTTTGGCTGCAATTATTACCCCCCCATGTACTGCCATAGCTGTGAGACACCAAATACAGTCATTTTATGCCCATTTGTAGCTTGAAATGCAAAGGCAAAACCACCATACATAGAGGAACACAGCTGAAAATCAATAGGCACAGCCTCAAAAGCCCAGGTCCAACCCGCATATGACAATTACAGCCTTAAATACCCAGGCTATGCACCAAATGTCTGATACCACTTCAAAAACCCATGCAAAGCACTGCCAGCACCTACAACCTGATCTTATCCAGGTACACAGTATACAGATATGAAATCAAATGCACCTTTGTTGTGGGTAGGGCAACTTCAGTGACCAGCACAGCCTCTCCATGTGCAGACCTCAGATCTAAACATATAACAACCAATGTAACTACTCTATGGTTAGTTAGGTTTAACCTCAAATGCTCAATGCAGCCCAGATCTGCACGCATGGCCTCCATTGCACAGTGGAACCTTCCAATCACTGTCTCGGGTTCTCAATTAAAACCAGGAAAGTGTTCAATGCATCAGATTTCAGCAATAGCAACACTGCAGATGTTTAATTCAGTACTCATCATAAGCATATGCACCGCTCACGAGGACATCTGTACCTCTTAGATTCAACTCTCAGCCAAGGTGGATATTTGACCTGTTGAGTTGAGGCATCTTTACACAGAGTGCCAACAAGTGTGCTCGTGCTTGCTTGGCCGGACTATGCCCGCTGTGGACAGCTGGGCTGGGCCTGAAGGAAACTGGCACTTTCTTCTACACAGATGTGTGGCTTAGTTTCTGAAAATACTACCTTTCAATGGCAATGTAAGCGTGCAGCTCCCACCCAAAAGTGGTAGTTGAACCCGGTGTGGAGACTCAGCCCAGTCAGACACCCTGAACACATCCTTCCAAGCCTTGCACCTGCTTGGAAGCCTGGAGGTGGAGCCATGTGAGGCACCAGTGATGTACCTCCTTAGGAAACCATGCGCTGGCACCAGTGAAGCACATTCCGAGGATGCCATGTGCTGGCACCTTTTGAAGCAATTCCTCTGGAAGCCAAGGGCTGGCACCAGTGATGCACCTCCTTAGGAAGCCTTGTGCCGGCATCAGCGATGCACCCTCTGAGGAAGCCATGTGCCGGCATCAGTGATGCACCTTCTGAGGAAGCCATGTGCCGGCATCAGTGATGCACCTTCTGAGGAAGCCATGTGCCGGCACCAGTGGAGCACCGCTTCAGGAAGCGAAGGGCTGGCACCAGTGGAGCACCTCCTTAGGAAGTCAGGTGCTGGAATGACCTGGCACCTCATTAGGAGGCAACGTGCCAGTCCAGAGTGCCACCTCCTCAGGAAGCCATGTAACAGCACCAATGATGAATCTCGTCAGCCTACCTCGTGCTGACGCTATGTGGCAACTCCTGAGGAAGCCATCTTTCAATCCAGTGTGGCACCTCTTTCAGGAAGCCATGTGCCGGCACCTGTGGTGCGCCTTCTGAGGATCCTCACATCCTCAGCAAGCCATGTGCCAGAGCGGCGTGGCACCATTTCATGGTGTTGTGCCTAATCTCCGTGGCACACGGTTTCACATGGGGCAAGCGTGCCCGTTTCTTGACCCTCCTCTGACCACCTCAGTACCAAGTAGGGACTTGCTGAGTGGCCAGAGGAAGGACAAGGGATAGGAGCCCCCACCCCCTTTTCCAGCCACAAGCCATTGAAGAGCTTTGTACTTGCTGCCAAGATGTTCGAGGTGGGACAACCTGTGGGAACTTCAGAGCTTTAAGAGTCCTGGTTATTTTCTCTTTGCGGGAAGGCAAATCAGAGAAAATAACGGTTACCACTGATGACCCTTATATGAAGTCCAGACGCGTCATAAAAATCCTAAAATCGCCCAAAGAATTCTAGCAAGGAACCAAAAATTCCTCGTTTGTCCTAAATACGTTACTGACCACTAGATTGTTATCTGTCCAATAAATGCTCACCCAGTTGTATTCTGCCAAGAGTGACATAGCCCCTCTCTACATCCATCTGGCATGGTGGCCAAAATCCCTGCAAGCCCACCAGAGCCTGTCAATCTTCAGAAGTTATTAAACGAGCCCCATTAAAGTGGGCAATATTACCCTTGTATATACACTGCTGAGAAATTGCAGATATTGTAGTATTAATACCAATGTAAAACCACCTGTAAAGAGGCGAAGGAGTCGGTAAATTGTGTAAATGGTTTATTCAGTAAAACCAAGAAATGACCCACTGGTGCATAGTAAAATCACGTCCAGCTGCATCCAACTCCAACCGCTTCTCTCTCTTCCCCTCCCGTTTCAACCCATGACACATAAACATTCTAAATGACATAAAAGCATTCTGAACTACAATGCCTACAAGAAACTTTATTAGCGTACTAAAATGTGAACACACCACACCACCTTTCATTCTGCGCACCTCATATAGCTCCTGGATCAGTGATTAATTTGATCCGCTGGTTTCCGGTGCTCAGCACTTAATTGTCAACACAGGCGCTTGTGACAGTCTGCCACAAGGTGGCGCTGTCTGGATAATTTAGCGATAACCACAACTGTCAATTATTAATTCAATATACATTAAAAATGACTATTACATGCCACCCAATCCATTCAAATAGCTGTGGGGACCTGGAATAAGCATAATACTCTACCTATTTACAAAGCCCTCTGACATCACAATGCTCTGCCAATTTGCATAACCCTCAGACAGTGGAATGTTCTGCATGACAAGTCTCTATTTGCACAACCCTCTGACGTACCTATCGTCTGTTTTTTACATAACCTTCCGGCATCGCATTATTCTGCTTAATTACATAACTCCCACATTAAAAAGATCCGTGCAATCAAATGAATCCAGCAGCATCACAACGTTTGCTTGTTTACATGACCCTGTGACATCCCTTTGCTCTCTTGCCTCATCTTCTTATACCACAATACCCTGCTTATTTACATAGCCTTTGACATCACAATGCTATCCTTGTTCCCATGGACCCCCGAGAATCAGAACCTTTATATCTAACATCAACATAGTCTGCTTGTACACATAATCACTGGTGCCGGCAAATGGCTTTGTGAGACAGTGCATCACTGGTGCCAGCCCTTGGCTTCCTTAGGAGGTGCATCACCGGTGGCGGCACATGGCTTCATGAGAAGGTGCATCACCGATGCCAGTACACGACTTCCTGAGGAGGGTGCGCCACCGGTGCCGGCACATGGCTTCCAAAGAAGGTACATCGCCATTGCCAGCACATGGCTTCCTTGGAAGGGGCTCCACCGATGCCAGCACATGGTTTCACGAGGAGGTGCATCACGGATGCCGGCACATGGCTTTCTAAGAAGGTGCATCACTGGTGCTGACACATGGCTTCCTGAGGAGGGGCTCCACTGATGCCAGCACATGGCTTCATGAGGAGGGGCTCCACTGATGCCAGCACATGGCTTCATGAGAAGATGCATCACCAATGCCAGCACATGGCTGCCTGAGGAGGTGCTCCACCAGTGCCGGCACATGACTTCCTAAGGAGGTGCATCACCGGTGCCAGCACATGGCTTTCTAGGAAGGTACATCACTGATGCCGGCGCTTGGCTTCCTGAGGAGGTGCTCCACTGGTGCAGGCACATGGCTTTGCTAAAAAGGTGCATCACCAGTGTCGGCACATGGCTTCATGAGAAGATGCATCACCGATGCAAGCACATGGCTTCATGAGGAGGTGCATCACCAAAACCGGTACATGGCTTCATGAGGAGGTGTATATCTAATGCCGGCATCTAGCTTCACGAGGTGTATCACTAATAATGACATCTGGCTTCACGAGGAGGTGCATCACTAATAATGAAATCTGCCTTCATGAGGAGGTGAATCACTAATAATGAAATCTGGCTTCATGAGGAGGTGTATCACTAATAATGACATCTGGCTTCACGAGGAGGTGCATCACTAATAATGACATCTGGCTTCACGAGGAGGTGCATCACTAATAATGACATCTGGCTTCACGAGGAGGTGTATCACTAATAATGACATCTGGCTTCACGAGGAGGTGCATCACTAATAATGACATCTGGCTTCACGAGGAGGTGTATCACTAATAATGACATCTGGCTTCACGAGGAGGTGCATCACTAATAATGACATCTGGCTTCACGAGGAGGTGTATCACTAATAATGACATCTGGCTTCACGAGGAGGTGTATCACTAATAATGACATCTGGCTTCATGAGGAGATGTATCACTGGTGCCAGCACATGGCTTCTCGAGCAGGTGCATCAACGATGCGGCGCATGGTTTCGTGAGGAGGTGCATCACCAACGCCAACACCTGGCTCCATAAAGGGGTGCATCATCAGTGGCAGCACAAAGCTAGGATTATTTACATCACTTTGTAACTACACTATAGTGTGCCTCTCTACATAACCCTTTGACATCACTACTGCCTTCTAATTTTCATAAACGGTGCTGTCCCAGTGCTCTGCTTACTCCCCTGTACCCTCCAATACCACAACCCTATCTGATATCACTAGGGCCTGTATGATTACATAATCCGATGATGTCAGAATGCTCTGCTTGTTTACATAACCTTATGAATATACACTATTGTGCTTTTCTGTACATAACAGTCTATTACATAACCATTCTTAGCTTCCCCATGAAACCTCCAGCATCCCAACCCTGCTCTGTGACATCACTGTAGTCTGCTTGTGTACATAAACTGTGACATCACAATGCTCGGAGTGTTCCCATGAACACTCCAGTATCACAGCCATAATCTATGACATCACTATAGTCTGTAGATGAACGGTGACATCACAACGCTCCGATTGTTCCCACGAACCCTCCAGTGTCCCGAACCTACTCTGTGACATCACTATTGTTCTTTAACATGACTATAGTCTGCATGTGCACATAAACTGTGACAACACACAGTTTGAACCCTCCAGTATAACAACCCTAATCTCTGACATCACTATAGCCTGATTATTTACATAAACTGTGAGATCACAATGTACTGATTGTTCCTATGAACCCTCCAGTATTTCAGCCCTAATACATAACATCACTATAGCCTGCTTGTGTACATAAACTGTGACATCACAATGTACTGATTGTTCCTATGAACCCTCCAGTATTTCAGCCCTAATACATATCACTATAGCCTGCTTGTGTACATAAACTGACATCACAATGTACTGATTGTTCCTATGAACCCTTCAGTATCAAAGCCCTACTTTATGACATCACTATATAGTCGTTACATAAACGATGACATCACAATACTCTGATTGTTGCAATGAACCCTCCAGCATCATAACCCTACTGTCTGACAGCACTTTAGTCTAGGTACATAATACTGTGACTTCACAATGCTCTGCCAGTTTAACTGACCTTGTGACTACACCATAGTGCACTCCTGCACATAATTAGGCCTGGGCGGAGTTCACGGAGTTCTGCTTCGCTGTACTCTGTGAAGTTCGAAAAACCTCCGCCGTACTCCGCGGAGTTCTACAAGCAGCGGAGTGCAGTAAGTCGTGCTGCTCACGCTGGTTTTTAGTGCCAGCAATTTTTTCTGCGCTGTAAAATCAGCACAAACTGCACAACACGGAGCGCAAGAGGGTGCTGTTTCTTTCTGCCACTCGAGTAGATGTTCCAATCGAGCTGCAGCTTTCTCAATGCGAGAGGCAGGTTTCTCAACGCGAGCGGGAGCGACCTGCCGCAATCGCTAGCGTTGAGAAATCTCACCTGGAGGTGGTCTAGCGTATGATTTTCCTCGCTCGTGTTCACCAACTTAACGTTGATGAGCTGCGCGCGAGGAAAAACTCTGCTTCGTGCTGCTTCGCTGAGTTTTTTGGAACTCTGCACTCTACGCGGAGCGGACAAAACTCTGCGAGCTCCGCCGGTGGAGAGGAGTTCACCGCCTACCCCTATACATAAACCTCTGATATCACCCTGATGTGCTTGTTTACATACCCTTTTCCGCCGTGTTTTTGTTCTGAAAGGGGCTGGCTGCTAAGGTGACCAACTCTGTCTCTGGCCCAGCTCCAACAATAACAATGAGTGGTTCCTTACAAACCTTCTACAAACTCGATCCAAAATTAGATGTGCTGATGTGTGATTAGCACAGGCTTGCTGTTCATAACAAACTGTGTGGAGATTCTGCGAGTCCCTTGTAATGTATAGGTTGATCTATACCAGGGGTTCCCAATGCAAGTCCAGGAGGGCCAGATCCACATCTGAAATTCAGGAAACCCACTTAAAATAATGTATACAATTTATCTAAACGAAACTCATTTACTTAGTGGTTAGCCTTAAAATCTGGCAGGGATCACCTGGACCTAAGCTGGACAGACCGGCACTATGCCATAGGGAGACAGAGCTGCACTATGCCATTGGGAGTTCTAGCTGTTACCTCGGGGGTCCGAAAGAACAAACGACGTTGCCTTTGGAGTTGAGAGAGAAAGCCAACTTCCTCGCCATCAGAAGGGAGAGAACACGTTTGTTTGGCCTCAGGCTCTGCATAACCAGAAAGTACGTTCCCAATCCGTTCTGTAGCGCCAAGAAACCTGCTCTGATGGGGAAGGTTTTGTAAGTGGGTTATTGCATGGAAAGATAATTGACGACCTCTTCCGGGTGTCGCAGAACCCCCTGGTTGTTGGATATGGCCCGATATTTACACACCAGGGATAGGCCCGAGTCAAAGTCCTCAGCCATTCCAGCAGCCTGGGCCCCACGGGCTCGCAAACGTGCCGTGGGTACATCTAAAGGCTGGCATGTGTTTCAGCGTGCGATCCCCTCTACTCTGTATGCAAGATTATGTTACTCTGAGGAGGCTCACACGGCAGACACACTAAATATTTCATATGCAAACACATTCTCTATTCTGCAATAACCGCGACTTCTCCTCTCCTCCCGTTACCCGTCAAACATAATGAACTTTTTTCCTTCACAGAGTGGAAGTGTGCGGCATGACGTGCTTAGAGCTGCCAGCGCCGAACAGGTGGTCACCAGTATACAGCCGCGCTCAATGGACAGGCTTTGCAGGCGTGACGGGTCACATTTAGAGACGCACCGGAAGTGGTGGCAAGAAGAACAGGCGGCGTCCTATACTGCAGTGTCGGTACCTGTCTCAGGGACATAGCAAGAAGGTGTTCTCTAGCTCAGCCCCGACGCCACCTGGCGGTTATCAGAGGCCTGGCAGACCACGGGCATAGAGTGATCTGTACATTAGTACCAGTTTAGCACCCAAATTCACAATAAGCAAGAGAGGTCATGTCAGTTTTTTCAAAGGGCCTTCCACTGCGCGGTCGCCTTGTCCAGTAACTTTCGATCTGTTTGTATTAGAAACAAACTTTTTGTTTGTTAATCTGCAGATTATGCAGCAGATCAGGGCTTAAAATGGGCCGGGTCCTGAGACGGGTCCCTACCACCGGGCTCTCCATTTTTACCCTCAGGGTGAAAAATAAAAATACCTTAAACTCTGCAATAGTACAACCCCTCACTGCTTTTGATGTAACTTCAAAGAGACTCGTTTTTCAGTTCTATATAGCGCAAACACGGAGCACTTTACATGAGCATCAGTTACATTACACAAGGACATATTCATTTTTTGAATCACAGGACGTCAGGCTCGAACCTCTTTTTCTCAGCTCGAAGGTCGGCTGCTCTAGCCTTACGCCACAACCTCGCCCACAAGAGCCAGTAGCATTTTCAATTTTATATACAACAAAGTGATAGTTGTTGCTTATTTATCTTATGCAACTTACAACCATTGACAAAGCCAATAGTCCTGGCGTGCTGTAGGTGTAATGTTACTTGATGTGTTATATATCTGCATGAATGGACAGAAGCAGCAAAATACCAGTGGGGCGGCACACTGTGCTAAGCACAGATTTTTAGCTGAAGTGTTTTAAGCCACGCCCTTAATTACAGCGGCCACGCCCCTATGCGAGACCCCCCAGTTTGTTTATCCCACTTAAAGCCCTCCAGCAGATGATGGATTAAGAGGCAAATGTGGCAAATCCATAATTGTGTGGAAAATGTTCTTGATATGGGCGACCCATGCAAGGCTTGAGCCTGGCTCGGGAAGAATTAAGGGTGGGTGGAATATTCGGTTTGTCCCGCCTGCATAATTGGGGTAGTTTTAGCAGTTCCACGTTACTGTTGTAACGCAGCTTCCAGCCAAATTCTGCCAATCGCCACGTGGTGGAATTTTCTCATATGCGGGTGGCTCCAGAACGATAAATTGGCGAATGCGAGCGAGAATTGGTATCTCCAGCACGATTTCCAGTCCATAGGAGAACATCTGGAGAGATTTTTCTAATGCAGGCGGTCTCAACTGTTCGCGGTCAGAAGGCTGCCGCTTGCCGGAGCGGCAGCAAAATCAACTCCAGTAGTTGCACCATCTGGCGCACTGTGTGGTGCCCTTCAAATCAATTTTTAAGCGCAGAACGCGCTACCTCCGCTAAATCACAGCGCAAGCAGCGCAACATGCCTGTTTCCGCCCGTTGGTGGAACTCTGAGGAATCTCAAAGTTTTTATGTAACTCCATGGAATACAGCGGAGTCAAATTCCGCTAGTTCCGCCCACCCCTAGGCTAAATGTCTGACTCTGGCTCAGCCTATGTCGTGCAGTGACTGACGAGTCAAAATAGAGCGCAGTCAAGCATCCCAGGTACGGTGTTACTGAAGTTTTAAAAGGCAAAAACCTTTAGAAACATGACAGCTGTATAGGCAAAAATCTACACAAGTGCTTTTCTGCTGGGTGTGTCTGCAGTCGAGCTGCAATTCACATGTGCCTCTCAGATGCCGAGGGGAATCTTTGTTGTTTCGCTAATCAATGAAATTAAGGTGGTAACTTGTTCCCTTTTTACTGCTTGTTAAATCTGGAGATGGTAGTAATATTAATAGTAAACAGTCTCTCTCTTCCCAAACACTAAACTTTGTACTTTTTCTAAGAAAGACAAAGGACATTCTATACATATTTCTTGTCAGACTGAATTAACATGTGACATTTATTTATTGAAAATAGTGTACTAATTTAGGTCATGAAATAACTGAACACAAATAATTGTTCTTTGGTGATAACAAGGAGAAAGAAAGAGATACTGAATAGCATAATATATTACTAGGAAACCTGGATTTAGAGCCCGGCTTCCCCACATGGCTAAACTGTGTGATCCTACAAAAAATCACCTAATTTAAATTGAACCTCAAATCTGAGACCACCTGGAAGAAATTAATTTCAGGATTTGTGCTATATAAAAACCTCACTTCCATATGATTTAATAGAAAATAATGCGGCTTCACATACCACAATATTGTCCCCAACTATAATGCACATGACAAACTGACATCTCTTGGTTCACTCATAATAGTGTTGTCAGTGCATAGAAAGTGGGGAAAAGTTCATGTTGGAAAATGATTATATTTAACAGATGGCAACTCAGTGACAATCTAATGTATTAAAGTGAAACACAAGTCTTCTAGAGAAAAACAATTTTTGATTTGAAATAATTGTTAGCACTTTTCCAGGACATTTGCAGCATCATTTATTTGCTGACTCTTGACTCAGCTCGTTTTAGTTCTTAGAGGTACTTACACTCCAGGCTTGGCCCTCCCAATGAATTTCCTATCTCTCCCATCTCAAGCCTTTTCCCAGTGGGAGATTGTTGCTCGAGAAGTCTTACATTGTGTAGGGTGGACGTCTAGCCATGGAATCAAGACCCTGCATATCCGCGTACTTCAAAATATACACAGAAGGTATAATTCTATAAACACAGAAAGGCAGACGAAATAATAACTAATGGTGTGCACAGGTTTTTAAGTCGTAATATTTGTATCTTAATGCATTTTTAAAAAATGTGTCAGCTGTAATATTTTTTTAAAGCATAAAGGAGGCATCAGTGAACCCACACAGCAGCAGGAAGGCGTTCCCACTTGCCTCAAGGTCAGAAGATGAATTTGAAGCAGCGGTGCCTTGAGCCCCGCCTTCTACACATTCTGTTCAAGATCCACTACCGCCCATCGTCTACGCTCCGCCCCCACCCCGCTCTTCCGCTACAAAGGTCACTTGTTCTACAGTAGAGTAGAAAATAACAGGAGTAGTACTGAAGTACAGCATTTCAACCACTAAAGGAGAAAACTAAAATTCACCAAAAGTGAAGACCACTTTCTGATGGGTTGTGAACTTTGAAAGAAGCAACACAGTCATTGTTAAAATGTGACATTCACACCAATATGTGGAGAGAGTTTACTTTAGGCAGCATTTAACTGGATTTAGTGGTACGTGACCTAGGTAGAGATACAAACTCATAACTCTTAAGCCAGGTTTTCACTCTATAACTACCACATACATACATACATATGCCTATTGCAATGAAGGAGCTCTATGGCCCTGGTCAGTTAATGCTGTAATCACAATTATGCAGTACAGACTGCTTCAAAAGACCAGACAGTATACAAAAAAATACCCTGATAAACATGTAACAACGGGGAACAATTTACTGAAGTTTGTGGGCGTACACATGAGACGCAACACAGTTTAGCGCTGCACACAAAGTCCTTTACAGTGGTAAGTAAATTGACGCTACCTTTTGCATCTTGCTGTTTTATAGAAGAGACAAACTTTCGTTTCTGAGGGCTTTACTGGCCAACCAATGTAGAAAGTCAGTAAAGATTACTAAGAGGAGGTAGGCTGACTGGCTTTGTGTGTGGAGAAAATAAGTGAGTCACACACCGGTAGTCTTTCACAAGTGATAATCAGTCTAGGAGTGATGGTGGTAAGTAGTATGAAGAACTGGTCGCCGCAGGCTATATAATCTCAATAACGTGTTTTGAGAGGTGCAATGAGGAGTTTTCTTAAAGTGTTTTACCTAATTAATGGATGCTGGTGAGGTGGGTATATAAAAAGAGGGGTGTCTGAACCTTAATAATCCAATTTAGGTGTCCAGGTGGAGAAAAGAAGGGGTAGACAACTTCTAAAAACATATGCATGGGATCTGATGGTTTAGGCACATAGGAATGAGCATAACAGTGTGTACTTTTTGTGTGAAGGCTAGAACTCTCTGCTCATGGTAAGCAACCTCTGTGTTCTCTAGCAAAGTGATACATATGTCAGCTTCTGATGACCAATGAGTGTTCTCGTGGTGCAAGAGATATGTCTCCACTTTAGCATTCCACACCATTCGTTCATAGGCTGGTTCCCGGAACAAGGGACATTGAAATCCGATCAATGTAACTAATCCACGAGTCCTGATCGGCCATAGAGAAAGTGGGGTAAAAAGAATAAGAATGCCCAAACTCCTTTATGGCACCTCCTGGTTAGGTGTGGTGCAGGTCCATCGAGATTGGATGCAAGAGCTTCCCAGTCGCTGTCGCCCAACATATGAGTTCTGGTGAGGAATAATACCAGGGAATGTCTGTGTTAAGGAAGATTTTTATGGCCTACAAAGCCAAGCTCTGGGTGAAGATGGTGTAAGAACAGGGTGGGGGACAATTAGACCCAGCAAATGCCCACCGTAGGTAAGCAGCAGCCCTATGAAAAATGTGTTATTGGCCATTACTTTACCCTCACATGCAGACCAGACCTCAGAAAAACCAGGAAATTAAAATGAGGAACCTGAAAATTCAAAATAAGAGAAATGCCCCAAATCTACCTTGGAGTACAGTGGCAGACATTTTTATCATTATCTAAAAGTGGTTTTCCAACACTGTCAAGCTCAGCCTCAATCCAAGCATTTGTACTTTCACATAAAATAACCCAGCTGCTCACCTCACTACAGTCACCTCACAGCTGGGTTTACGCAATGCTTCTGAACTAAACTCCCACAAAATCATGCTCAGAACTTTATGTTAAAAACCACTCGGTGCCGGAACAAGTCCACCTAGAACTTACTCTCTGTCTTCTCAACCAGATATAAATAACTTGACAAAAGAGGACAGTACTCCCCACCTCGACACTTTGGAAGGTCGTAGCAGAAGGGTGGCCAACTTAGGTGAAGGTTCAAGAACTGGGCTTGACTTTGATGTTAGCCACTAAGGGCCTGATTACGAGTCTGGGGGTTCTCGGACTGCCAGACTCGTGATGGGGTGGTGGTGGCCGTCTTCCGTCCACCACATTATAACCATGGTGGTCGTGCTGCCCTGGGACTGTTGACTCCGCCAGGGAACGGTGGGGCGGCGGTCAAGAGGCACCAATATGTTTGACGGGACCGCAGCGGTCCCGCCAAGCATATTAAGACTTTCCTCACCACCACTGATTTCATGGAGGTCTTTCCTAACTCTGGATATGTAGGGCGGCATAACTCCGAATACTGGACACACAGGGTAAAACACATACTAACACTGGATGCACAGGGTGATATACTGCCTAGTGCTGGATACCTAGGGTGGCATACCTCCTAACGCTGGATACACAGGGTGGAATATTTAACACTGAATGCACAGGGTGGAATACTTCCCAACACTGAATACTTCCTAATGCTGGATACATAGGGCACCATACCTCCTAACACTCGATACACAGGGTGGAATACTTCCTAACATTGGATGCACAGGGTGGAATATTTCCTAACACTGGAAGCACGGAGTGGAATACTTCCTAACACTGAATACTTCCTAATGCTGGATACTTAGAGTGGCATACCTTCCAATGCTGGATACACAGGGTGGAATACTTGCTAATGCTGGATACTTAGGGTGGTATACCTCCTAACACTGGATACACAGGGTGGAATAATTCCTAACGCTGGATGCACAGGGTGGAATACTTCCTAAAGTTGGACACTTAGGGTGGCATACCTCCTGACACTGGATACACTGGGTGAAATACTTTCTAACATTGGATGCACTGGGTGGAATACATCCCAACGCTGGATACGTAGGGTGGCATACCTCCTAATACTGGATACAAAGGTGGAATACTTCTTAACAATGGATACACAGGGTGGAATACTTCCTAATGATGGATGAACAGGGTGGAATGCTTCCTAACACTGGATGCACATGGTGGAATACTCCCTAACACTGGACGCACAGGGTGGAATACTCCCCAACACTGAATGCACAGGGTGGGATACCTCCTAACAATGAATGCACAAGGTGGAATACCTCCTAACACTGTATACACAGGGTGGAATACTTCCTAACACTGGAAGCACGGGGTGGAATACTTCCTAACACTGGAAGCACGGGTTGGAATACTTCCTAACACTGGAAGCACGGGGTGGAATACTTCCTAACACTGGAAGCACAGGGTGGAATACTTCCTAACACTGGAAGCACGGGGTGGAATACTTCATAACACAGGAAGCATGAGGTGGAATACTTCCCAACACAGGAAGCATGAGGTGGAATACTTCCCAACACAGGAAGCACGGGGTGGAATACTTGCTAACGCTGGATACTTAGGGTGGCATACCTCCTAACACTGGATACACAAGGTGGAATTCTTCCTAACACTTGATGCACAGGGTGGAATACTTCCTAACGCTGGTTATGTAGGGTGGCATACCTCCTAATAACTTCAAAGTTATTAGAGATTTAATTTTATTGTCCTGCATGATTATATTTCCCTAGATATTCTGCAGAATATCTGATTTGCTGTTTCATGAATATTTCTGTTTTACAGTGGTTCGCGAACACCGCACAACAGAGAAATGTTAATAAAATGTCATGTTTCACAGCTAATCTTTGGCATTTTTATTATTTTGAGGCACATTGATGAGACATTCTCTAAATCAAAACTTGTTTTGCAACCTTGTTCTACAAAACAAAAAATCTGACTCACTTGACGGTAACCAAATGAGGGTACACCTTTTTCAAGGGCAACAATCAGGTTGTGTGAGCACGGCCAACATAGCCCCATAATAAAAACTAGAAGACCACTGATGCACATGGCATAAAATCCGCCATCTTGTGGTCAGGGTTCGTTCAGTAGCCAGTTAACATTTAGCTGCCAATACAGCGTCAGAAAAAAGAGAGCATTGATCAAATAATTTCATGCAACAGAATTTCACACTAAAATGAGCAGATGAATAAAGAGTAAGGGAGAGATTAGCATTTGGACCTCAAATCATAAAACCAGGAAGGGTACGCAGAGGCAACGACTGAGCAAGAAGAGTGTTGCATGGGTGGATGAGAAAGATACGGGGTGTAGGAGCTCTCCCTACTGCTCCAATTTACAAAGGTTAAGTCAATAGATCTAACGGGGAGGAAATGAATGAGGGTCTACTTAGTTCTTCAACTTACAAAGGACCAGGCAATAGTCCCCAAACACCCGGACCCGCATATGGATGAATGGAAAGGTACAGGGGTCTCTGCAGTGCTCCATCCCACAAATGACAAGGAAATGGCCGCTGACCGCCATAAGCACCCTTGGTAACCAATAAAATGAAGTGAAACAAATTAATGATAAATACAGCGCTTTTTTCAATGCAACGCATGCATTGAATTGGTTGACTCTTGTGCAAAGCAAGAAAAGACACCACATCAATGTAGCAAGTTAACCTATCCACGACAAAGGTTGCCAACGGGCCTGTACCGTAAACTATCACTTCACCCACCATAGCAGCACACATCCTTCCAGTTCCGGGTACCAAATAAGCAAAGTAGGCACCAGCCTATGGGCCCCACTCCTTTTAGGGGCACTGCGACAACAGATCAAAAGGATTTTGATTTGATCTTGAAAGAAAATTACAATCAAGCTTTCTTAAAATGTTTCCAAAAGATAGAAAAAAATTAATCAACTCAAAGAAATGAAAACTTTACATTAAAGACTCTATAGAGAAAATCCTGTATTAATGTAATGTTCCCATTGAATATTTAAAGTTTGTTGATTTATTAAAATAAAAATAAAAAATTGTTTAACAACATTAATAATTGTTAATGTTTAGTTTTGTGTAATAAAATTGGTTTATTATAATTGTTGTTGTTTCTTAAAATTAAAACGCATCAGGAGATAATTTGAGAGGCGGGCTTCTAATTTCGACTGCCCAGGGGCCTCCACAGGGTTTAATCTGGCATTGCATGCTTCAAACGGCCTGCTGAAATTGGGTGATATGTGTCATGTGACATGCTGTTCCACAACCCACAAATACAAACAATAGAGCTGGCCTGTCCTCCATGCAAGAGTCGCTAACAGAGTGGCTCTGTCCTCCATGCCAGAGCCGCTCCAGCCTGCAGCGAGGAAAGAGAGGTTGTTCTTCCACGGCTTCAGATAACGCTCGACGCTCATTTTAAAATGCTGCTCTACTTCAACTAAAACAGGCAGGGAGCAGCTAATTACAAACACCACGGCTATCTACACCTGGAGCGCCGCTGCTGGGTGCATGCGTGCAGCACGTAGGCCGCCCGGGCTGAGACTGCCAGTGCCCTACCTTCGCGGACACAGAAGCTAGCTCTGGGCCTAAGCCAGCTTCCCATTAACCCCGGGCTGACCTCCACAGCAGGACATTTCTGCGCAGAAATAAAAAATTCAAAATGAGAGATAAAAAAATATTACCCAAAAAATTGGTTTCAAAATGGATTTAGATATAATGGACCTGATTAGCAATTTGTGGACTGCAGCAGCAATAAATGGGGCATCCTTAATCTGTTCTCAGCTAAAATTGTTTACCTCCATCGAATTAAGAAACAAGGAAGATAAATGCGCAGTGTAATAAGTCCTGGATTGTTCCATGGTCTGCTCCTTAAATGTTGCACTTAACAGTCAATGGCACTAATAGAGTGTTCGGTAGCATGCACAGGGTACCATGGGTCACAATTTAAGCACGGAAAAGGGTCAATCAGACCCTCGGTTGAGTAGCAAAATACAGCCAAAATTAGTACGGAGTGGACCCCTCAGAGTCTTGTGCACCAGTGCCATTACACCTACTGCAATATTGAGTGTTACGTCTCTGAAAGTGTAGAAGGCATGGCCATGGAGCCCTGCAAGTGAGAACAAGGCTATTCTAACGGAAACATAACAAGACTGGGATGGCCCGGCACCGTGGTGGCAGAGGCCTGCACTTTCTTAATCTTTAAACCCAACTTCCAATAAACCACCCCTTCTCCGACCACCGTTCTACTCCCTACTTCATAGTTTCAGAACACAGGGCCACATCCGCCAATGTCTTTTAGCCATAAATTAAAGGGAAGGGATGCTTTATGGCGCTAAGTTGCAGACTGTAGATCCAGGATAGAAAAGCTATAAGACCACCTTCCCCCTTTATTAGACCCTTTGAATTTACTTAATTTCCTCTGTCTCACAAATCTTCTCCCTCCATTCGTCCAAGACGCATTATTTCTTCACTTGAGAGGAACCCTAGGATCTTAACTTTCCCCTACTTTGTTTAACAATGTTTAACTCCTAGCTTTGTAATTAGGCACATGGATTTAATTTTTCCACTTACAACAATGTCACCCAGATCCGTCTCCTTCTAGATCCGAGCACCTTCAGAATGACCTCTCCCTTTGGGATATGTCTTTTAGCCAACAATGTTTGGGTGAGCAACTACTTTCTGAAGTTTAACCCAGCCAGATGCAAATCAGGCTTGACCCTGCTCCTCGTGTGCTGCTAGACTCAAGCAAGCCTGGCTGATGAGGGGTGATACCCCAAACCCGGTCCCAGGATGCTTGTTTCCGGTTCAGGGAGGACTTGGCTTGGCACTTTGGGCTGGACTGTTCCAATGAGAAGCAGGGTCAAGACTGATTTGCATATGGTAGAGAACAAACTGGGGTGGCATAGTGCGCAAAAGAACGATGGATTCAACCCAGATCTCTTGACTGGGGGTGAGTGGTTGAAAAGTTTCAGCATACCGGTCATCATCTTGTTGTGTTTGCTATGTTTGCCCTAAGTGGCCATGGGTATGCCCAGACATGGGTCCCTTTCTTGCTGTGCCACTGGATTCAAGCTAGCCTGGCTGATGAGGGTGATACTGTGAAACCAGTTCCAGGATGCTTGTTTCTAGTCCACTGAGGACCTGGCTTGGCAGTTCAGGTTGGACTGTTCTCATGAGGAGCAGGGTCAAGACTGATTTGCATATAGCAGGGTCCAGGCTGGGCTGGCATAGTGAGCAAAAGAATGATGGATTCAACCCAGATCTCTTGACTGGGGGTGAGTTGTTGAAAAGTTTCAGCACTCCGTTCATCATCTTGTTGTGTTTGCACCATATGACAAATATTCATGAAACTTTCTAAAAAAAAAAAAGGTCATCCTTCTCAGCTGCTTCTTGGGACGTTTTGGGGTGATCTATCAAGCACGGCTGAGAAAAGGGGGGGGGGGGACAAAATGGTTTCCCCCCATGCAATTTCCATGGGGAAATCAGACTGATACAGAAAAAAAACACCTACACAGAATTACATCACATTTAGCAGGAAGCTAGCTGTGTTCCCAGAAAGCATGATTTTTTGTGATTTGGTGAAAATCTGTTCAGCCATTTTAGATAAATTAAGGTTCAAAATGTAAAGATATCAGTTGCAGGGGGACTCCAGTGGGACGTCCATGTGAGCCCTGCAAGGAGTTCTGTGGGAAATAGCAACAAATAAAGAAGTTTGATTGGCTGGGCCAGCAGGAGTCACAAGGGATCAAACGACCTGATTGGCTGCTACTACATGTAAAAAAATGTTTTGGCGGCCATTACAAGAATCGAGGACATTGTTTAGGAGCCCTGAAAAATAAAAAAATGACATACAGTGGCAGGATGCGTGTTGACCTCCTGATATTTTTGCCATATTACATCGCGGAACCCTGGGCGCGGAGAAACAGTGAATCTTGTCCCTGAAACATAGGGTGCCACCAATTGGAGTTGAACGTTTTTTTAATACTGTAACTGATGACATCCCTTATAACATCCAAAACATGGCTGTATGACTAAAATCCATGTGGACGCACCTCCTACTGAGAGGATAAAGTAATTGGTGAAGCATATGCTCGTAGACAGGAAAATTAACAGAACTATACCATCTAGCCAAACTGAGGAGAATCATATTGAGAGCCCTGAAGAAGTCTGAGAGGACGAAATGCGTTGGCTACGGTTCTTAACAGATTAAGAAGAAGATGAAAAAAATTACAAATAAAGGATAATAAAATTGAACATGCTTGACTGATGTTTTATACCAAGAGACATGTAATTTGTGTGACCCTATTTAAAGTGCCTTTGTTGAACTCATGATTGATACAAAATCATTCGATGTATACAATGTTGGGTGCTGAACCAGTGTAGTAATTAATGAGTTATGGGTTACTTAACCTTGGGAAGTTTAGGGGGATTTGAACTTCCGGTTCTGTGCACCAAAGTTAGTTTGGGACTCGTCCCACAGTGGGATAAGTGCAGTCCTTATTGCCTCAATCCCTGTGGAGCCAATCAGTTTTTGTCTATTTGCAAAGAATGCCCTCCCAATTCACTATGAAGTAATCAGTGACGTCATCAATTATGTTATTTGAGATGTCACCAGTGATGTCATCAATGATGTCATTGAACATGCCATGAGTGATGTAATATGTAAGGTCATTAGCAGTGCATGGTAGGAGCACATGTTATAGCTTGCTCGGTAAACTATAACTGGTGAACTTCAGCTTACTTTTAGTTTAAAATTGTCTTATTTAACCGACAATTTCAGTTAACTTTAGTCTCACTTAAGCCTTTGTTTTGGTTTTTTCAGTGAAATTCTAGTTTTTTTTTTAACATAAAGAACGATATTATTACCAGGCCTAACTATAATGTCACTTTAAGCTTTGTTTTTTTAGTGAGTAGTCTTATATATGTTAGTCTAACATATATGACTACACATATGTAATATGTATACTTTTAGCCTAAGATATACCATTATACATTAAGCGTACCCATTATAATCACTATTGCAAAAACAGCTTCAAAACCCAAAGATCAAGCGAATTATGTCAACCCATGAATTATTTTGCATAATTTGAAGTAATTTCATGATTCCTGTGAATTACAGATTTCAAATGACAATAAGCATTGGAAATTAGTTCCACAGTCTGATTTCCAGTATTTTAGAAAATGTGTCTTTTTTCCTCCTAAGCAAGAAAGTCCCTTTTGATTGATTAAAACAAACTATTACCCACAATCAATTGTTAGCTGAACAATGCAAAGCGCAGGCAGGAGTCAACACGTCATCCCTGCAAACATGCAGGGTTGGAGACACGAATTACAAAACACAAAGGCCCTATTTAGACTTTGCATCTTCTGATTTCAGGAGTTCCTGCTAATTCCAAAGGAGAATCCGCTGTGGAGTTTCCTCCACCATATAGATAGTATACTGGAAAAAATTCCACTGATGGAGTCCCCTGTAAATTTAGCACATCCTCCAGAAATAAAATTTTCCATTATTAATCAATTCTAAATCCGACCAGTCTTCACTAAATCTCAACTACTGAATAAGATAATAATGAGACCAAATAGCACACTTAAGTCTTCCGTGGTCTGCTGTCAATGCACATTTTTCCCCCAGTTTGAAAATATATTTTCATCACATTCAAAAAAACAAGGTAAATCTAAATGGGGAGAGTGTGTGGTCTCACGGCTAGACTGCAGACCATGGAGCTGGGAAACCAAGGTTCGAGCCTCGGGGTTGACTCCACATCCTGTGATTCTGGGCAAATCACTTAATCTCCCCGTGCCTACCAAAAAAAATGAATGTGTCCTTGTGTAACGTAATCTGGTGCTCATGTAAAGCGCTCCAATACCTTTGGGTCGAGTTCGCGCTATATAAATATGCAAAAAAAAAAAAATCTATTACTTTAGAAAACACGTGTCTATGTGTGCGTATTATCAGCTAGTAATCCTGCCTCTGTTGAATGTCACAAAACATGATTCCAGTCAGCATTCCAGCACTTAAACGTAGAAAGGATATATTATTTTCCCCAGAATGGGGCATAACACGTGACCCCAGGAATATTGGTCAAATCTGCATATTTTTCCCCATATCAGGGGAGATACCATTGTCAAATCAGTCTTCATTTACCACCTATTTAGAGCAGGTGGTAAATGAGTGTTTGGGCTTTGCTGAAGCCAGTGACACTGTTGCAAATTGTTGGGGTAGAGGGATGCAGAGTGGGTGAGGGCTGACTTCAGGGGACCTTTTGCAGTTCCCACGATTGTGCAGGAACAGGGAAGGCAGGGACGGGTGTAGCAGCTCCCTGCAGCCCACGCAGCACCAGGTCTGGTGTCTCCAGGCCCGGAATTACCAAGACCAGAATTTTCAGGCCCGCAAATCCAGGAATGGATACGCTGGACAAGTGGGAATGGCCTGCAGCAGTGCCCTTCCAACGATATTGCACTGGGCCATTCACAATGATGCCCCTACTATACTATAGAAATGGCTGTGGCACTTAATATGGGTTTAAAGCCTACTTTACAACTGAACAGGGTCACTAATCTTGGCCAAAAACTATGGGGGAGAATTTTTTACGCGCTAAGAATGCGGACCTGCTACAATAATCCCAGCTGGTTTTAAGGCACAATGTCGACACACACACACATCGCAACATCAAAAACTGAACATGCAAAAAAGTTCTTCTGCATTAAATATGCACTACTAGGAGATCAACTTGGGTAATTGACTACTAACTTGAATTCCTGGCATATTTGGGATATGATGTTAATCTTTTGCTATTTAACACAAAGTGACTGCCAACACTTCTCCATATCACGATATTTGTGTAGAAATTTGTGCAAGTCGGTATTTTGTTTTCAAGATTATAACTGGAAGACTAATAGCCGGAAGCTTCTACCCGCCAAACCCTGCAGTGTAGACAGTGAGAAACCAGCGGCGCGGCAGCGTTTCAAGGCGGTGGTGTGCCTGGCAGGGAGCAGCCTCTAATTCCAAATAATGCCTACTATAGACTCCAGCTATTAAAAGGATCCGACAGTGAAAGCTCCAGATTCACCAACTGCATCATCAACACAGGCCCAATCACAGTGCCAGCCTACGCCCCACCTCCCCTCCCCGACCCGCCTCTCCTCCAAAGGCGGAGGGGGGGGGGGGGGGAAGAGGCGCCTTTACTCATGCCAAACGGGACAATCTAGTTTATAGTCAAATCATTAAATGCATTCCTGACCCATAAAGATATCTGCCAGTTCCATTATGCTAGCATGCAAAGTGCCTCTGGCAGGGCTGAGCTGGGGCTGGGTTTGAAAGACACATTGTGTATAGCCGCTGCTGGGCGGGCAGGGCATTCCCGGCTGGTCCGCTGGGGGTGCGCGAGATGAGCAGGGGGCCTATATATTTCATGTTGTTCCATCAGTTGACACCGCGCCACGTGAATCTCGATTGCAATTTAGCACTTATTAACACTGGCTTAAATGTATAATGATTAATTGAACGCCCGCTTGTGTCAGACGCCTGGATCCTGCGTCGCTTGTCAGAACTGGCGGGGCTTTGGCGGAAACCCGTCAATCAAGTGGAAATCAGGGAGGGGGTTGGTGTACAGTACAGGGAAGGAGGAACTTTCTCCAAGAGGATACGCCATGGGTTCGAATCCCCCCAAAGGGACATAGCAGGCACATGTCTACAAGCACCGCCCCTTACAGGCTGCACAGAAGGCTCCACTATTGTTCATGAAGTGAAGGAGATGGCTGGAGAGGTTTCCCTGTAAACCACGCCCTTATCTGATCCCTTTCATTAGTGTACACACAGAAAATGGATGAGACACAAGAACGAGCAGAAAATAAAATGGCAACAGGTAGGTCTAGGTCTTCTATACCAAACTTCACATATATATACACAAGTTACACAGGTGTAGGGTTAAGAATAGCAAACCTACAGTTCCCTATATGCACTTAACTTTCGATATTCTTGTACCATGATATTGTAAACATCCTGCGACCTCTCTGGCTCCAGTCCAGTGACTCACACTGATGATGTGTCTTACAAATTACCTTTCCTGTCAAAAGATGGCTAGAACATGCGAAGACACAGGCATCACCCTGTCTACTGGAAGACACACAACCGGGTTAACAAGAACCTATGGAGAGACCTCCCTCCTGTGCACAAGAGGCCACAGATGGCCCTAATTTACCTGAGAGGCCACTTAATGGCATTCTTTCTGTTAAGAAAAGGCCACAGACGGCCATCCTTCCTGTAACCAAGGCTAACCTAAAGGAATCCTTCCTCTGAACAATGAACACCCAGGAGGCCACATAAAGGCATCCTTCCTCAGAGAGAGAGGCCACTGATGGTCATCCCCTTTAACCAAGGGTCCACATAAAAATACCCTTCCTGCTAATAAAAAAATCAAGAATGCCCCCCCCCATGAAGGCGAAGCCGCAGACCATCTAGAGGCCACGCCTCAGCATCCCTCCAGTGAACAAGCACCACAGAGGGACATACTTCCTTTGACTGAGAGACCACCTAATGGCATCCTTACTGTTAGCTAGAGGTTACAAATGGCCATTCCTCCTATGAAGAAGCAGCTACCCAAGGGTGTCCCTCCTGTGATTAGAAGGTCAGTTGAAGGGAACCCTTTCCGTGAAAATTAGGTTACGGATCTCCACCCTTCTTGTGAGCAAGAAACCACAGACATGCCATCCCTATTCTGAACATGACGCTACAGATGGTCTTCCCTCTTCTGAGACCACCGCTAGACATCCATCGTGTGAATAGGAGGATACAGATCACTTTCCATCTTCTGAACAAGCGACCACAGATGGCCATCATTCCTGCAAATAGGAAGCCACATAGCACTTTCGGTCTTCTGAAGGAGAGACCACACATGACCATCAATCCTGTCAATATGACGTAAGATGAACATTCCTCCTGTGGGCAAAAAGCAATGAACATCACTTCATCCTGTGAAGAAGGCAGAGCGGTTGGCCATTCATCCTATAAAACGAAGCCACAGACAGCATCCCTCGAGTGAGCAAGGGGGTCCTGGTTATTCCACTGTCCTTGTAATAAGAGGCCGTTTATGGCTGTACCTCCTGTGAATAAGAGGCTATGGATAACCCTCCTTCCTGTGAACAAAAGACCACAGATGGCTATCCCTCTTGTGAATGAGAGGCCACACTCATTCCTCCTGTGAACAAGAGGCCACAGAGGACCCTCCCCCCCATGAGCAAGGAGCTACAGACAGTCATCCATCTCATGAACAAGGAGAAAAAGATGGCCAACCCTCCTCTGAACGAGAGGCCACATGTGGCCATCACTCCTGTGAACAAGAGGTCCTGGATACCACTCACTCCTTTTAACAAGGGACCACAGAATTCTGTCCCTCTTATGAATACAAAGCCACCGATAGTCCTCCCTCCATTGAACCGAAGGCCACGGATTGCAACACCCACTGTGAGCTAGACGTCACAGATGGCCATCCTTGCTTTCATTAAGAGGCCATCTTCACTGTGAATACGAGGCCACAGACAGCCCTCTCTCCTTTTAAAAAAAGGCTGTGGATGGTTAATCCTACTGTGAGCAGAGGTCAGAGATGGCCACACCAACTTAGGGCATCCCTGTTATGAACAAGAGGCTAGAGATGACTATTCCTCTTGTAGAGAATAGGCTTTAGGATTAACCACACTCCAGGTTGAGAAAAGGGCAAAGGTGGACATCCTCCCTGTAAACCAGAAGCGATGTAGTGCCATCCCACCTGTAAACAGGAGGGCCTGCATACCCTTCCCTCCTTTTACTAGAGGCCACAGAGTCATCCCTCCTATGAATAAGAGGCCTTTGATGTGAGTGAGATGCCACTGATGGTCATCAATCTTCTGAGCAAGAGTACAGGCAGGGTCCTTTGAAAAAGATGCCATGGAGGCCATTCTCTACTGTGAGCACGAGGCCAAAGAACACTATCCTGCCTACAAAATGAGGGCTTCAAACCCACCTTTTCCTTGAATACATCCGGAGATGGCCATGCTTTCAGGCAATGAGAGCCCTAGCGCATATGGCTGGGTCCAAATTGATGTGGCATGGTGAGCAAAAGAACGATGGGTTGGAATGCTACCTGGAGTGATTACCCTAAGAGGCATGGGTATGCTCAGACGTGGGTCCCATGCTCAGTGTCATTGGAACCAAGCTCTACCCTGCTGATGAGCCTATAACTAGGGTGAAACCTGTCAAAGGTTGCTTGTGTTCCCGTTCAATGAGGACCTGGCTTGGCAGTTCGGTGTAACTGTTCCCATGAGGAGCAGGGTTAATACTGATTTGCATATGGCTGGGTTCAAACTGTGGTGGCATGCTGAGCAAAAGAACGATGGTCTGGAATGCTATTCCGAGCGATTGCCAGTGGTTAGACTTATTGCAAGCATCCTCCCATCACCTTTTGAATGTTTCACATAGGGCATTATATCAAACACACAAAAGGTGATGGGAGGATGCTTGTAATAAGTCTAACCACTGGCAATCGCTCAGGGTAGCATTTCAACCCAACGTTCTTTTGCCCACCATGCCATCTCAGATTAGACCAAGTCATATGCAAATCAGTTTTGGTCCCACTCCAATGGGAACAGTCCAGCCTGAACTGCCAAGCCATGTCCTCTCTGAACCAGAACACAAGCAACCCAAGACCGGTTTCGCCCTGATTGGGGTTCTTCAGTCAGGTGGAGCTTGGTTCCAGTGGCACAGTGAGCAAGGGACCCGCATATGGGCTTACCCTTGGCCACTTGGGATGATACATGAAACACACAAAAGGTGATGCGAGGATGCTTGCAATAAGTCAATCCATCCTTTGGAAAAAAGGTCACAGGTGGCCATCTTCTTGTGAACAAGAAGCCATGGAATGATAGTCTCCTAAGAACAAGAGACCACATCCATCTTCTGAATGACAGGCCACAGGCAGCAATCAATCCTGTGAATGATGGGTCACAGGCAGTCGTCCCACTTCTGTCCAAGAAGCCATGGAAAGCCATCCTCTGCTCCTCCCTGCCCCCCAAACTAGGAAAATCCTATGGAATCAACTAAATATAACCCTACGAATGGCAGTAAGGCTTTATTTACAAAACCAACAGCTCCTGCCCACCATGGTAAAATGTCCACCTGTGGCGTTGCTTCAGTAAAAGCATGGTAACAGAGAGCATGACGCTTTTTTAAAGAGCTCAACCATACATCATATCTATGAACACTACACCACAAATGCAAAACCCTGTGTCTGGCATGAACAGAACCCAACAAATGATCATTAGGTATACACGGAAGTCAGATGGTACGCAGAAAGAAGGGATAAACACGGCACTACCTTCAAATATACAAGGTAAGATATGGCAGAGATCCTCCAAGGAAAGACAGCATTGCCTCGATTAAGAGTGGCAATAACAGCATCCCCTGTGTATAAGGGTACAAATGGCATCAACTCTTTGAAAACATGACAACAGATCATATGACCCTGAAAGAGGACACAAGTGGAATCATCTATTTAAACACAAGGCAAGAGACGGCCGCAACCATATGAAAGAATGCATGTCGCATCAATTCTGTTAACGGAGGCCCATACAAAACACCCCTACTAAGGATGTCTGCCGCGCCCTCTTAGTGAAAATAATCTATCAGATGGCGTCAATCCGGGCAGACATCACAGATGCCAACACCCCTCCACACCATCTCTGTTGGCCACAATTCTATTAATGGCAACTGGTCCTACCAGTTCCGCCAAAGATCACAGGTGGCAACACACACACACACATGAATAGAGAGCCACAAACAACCAGTACTCCTGTTGGTGAACTGCCAGCTCGTCTAGAGTTACACTTCAATCTGGCAGTGGCTGCGTTCTGGACAAGCACCCTTGTTGCATGAGAAATAAGAATGCACATTGTTGGACAACAATCCCTTTGAAGCACAAGACTAGAAAAAGAATGCATAATCATGACAAGCATTGGTAATGCCAATCAGTCTGGCTTTAAAGGAATGTTGTATGGTAATGCGAAGCATTCCAAGTAGATAGCATGGGAGTGGGTATGTATTTGTGTGGAAGCAAAGAACACTAGGAAAATAATGGTATAGGTTGAAAGCAGTAGCGGCCGGTGGTGGGAGTGCTGCCGGGCGGTGACGCAGGGCGGGGGAGGGGCAGGGTGGGGGGGTAGTAAACTACGGATTTCGGCCCCACTGAAGTAAGTAAACAAAAACAAAACAAAAAAAACTTTGTTGCGCTTGCTGCATTTGGCGATGCAGCGCGCGCAACGAAATTCGTTTTATTTATTTTTTTGTTTACTTACCTCAGTGCGGCCGAAATCTGTAGTTTACTACCCCCCACCCTGCCCCTCCCCCGCCCTGCATCACCGCCCGGCAGCACTCCCACCACCAGCCGCTACTGGTTGAAAGGTCAGGTGACAGATGCACTGAAAATCCAACCCTAAAAATCCAAGTAGGTTAATGACTGCCCTCCTTCCGGCTGTTCTGCTGCCAGAAAAAAACACCATGAATTATCTAGTTATCTAAAACCCCTTAATACCATTAGTGTGTGGTGTGTGCCCCTGAAAGCACAAGCTCAGGCAGCTGGATAAATAAAATGATCACAGCTGTTTGGAGGGAAAGCACTTTTTTTGTGGAAGCACACAGCTTCTGCTCAATCAAAACAAGTACTCTTTACTCCCAACATATGGGCGGAGCTAAATCCCCTCTTCTTGTGATTTTCACATTATTGTCTGGTGACAGCTGTGCTGTCAAGCCAGACCTTAAAAAATACTTTGAGGATTAAATAAAAAACATTGTTCACGTTGAACATAAAGAGTGAACAATCAACGTTGAATTGCAGGTGCTTTGCACAGAGAGCGGTCATCATGGGAGACTGACGCCTTCCTCGCAAAGGCGCTGCTTGCATTGATGTAGCGCATGCAGTGGCACCGGGGCGGACTGAACCCTTCGCCATTTCCAGGGGCGTAGCTTGGTCAGAAAGATTGAGCTTCAGATTTTCCAACAATCAGGCTGGCATATAATTTTAAATACATTATAGGACAAGCAAGGTGCATCACAGCCAGACTGAGAAGAGGAACCAGCCCTGGAAATTCCACTCGACTGGCCCCCGGGTGGGGGGGGAAGGGGCAGGGGAGGGGGGTTGTGGCACTGAGAAGCTCTAGTTGCAAGCACCGCTGCTGCTTTTATTTTGTTACAGGCAGACGATATTGCAGCACTGCGACAAAACTGTGACAAAACTGGCCCCCACGGTGGCAAAACCGGTCCCCACCCCTCCGGGCAAACGCCCAGAGCCCGCTATGGCCAGTCCACCCTGGGGTGCATGAGCAGGGCCTAAGGGTCAGTAGAAAGGGAAAAGAATGCAGATTGGTAGAAGCACTAAGAAAGAAAACACAACATTTTGTAAAATAAGCAAAATTTGAGGATTTTCAAAACAGAGGGGGACAGAGTGTGTGTGTTTTTTTTTCTTTGTGTATGCAAACATTCCTGGTGAAATCTGACAGACCAGTGGCGGCTCGCAGAGGGAGTGCTGCAGGGCGGTGGGGCGGGGGAGGGGCAGGGTGAGGGGGTAGTGGAGTCGAACATACGACGGCAAGGAGTAAAGTAAGTAAATAAATAAAACTATTTACCTTGCGCTCGCTGCATCGCAGAGTTGGCGATGCAGCGAGCGCAAGGTAAATAGTTTTATTTATTTATTTACTTACTTTACTCCTTGCCCTCGTATGTCCGACTCCACTACGCCCCCACCCTGCCCCTCCCCCGCCTCACCGTCCCGCAGCACTCCCTCTGCGAGCCGCCACTGTGACAGACATCTCACCATACCGGACTCAAAGCACCTGTACCCAACTATTTATCAGAAAAAGCATTTATTAGGGGGGGGGGTGTAACACCCCAAACACTCCCCTGAAGCTACGCCACTGACCATTTCTTCAGCCGCGGCCCATGCAGGTAAGAGCGGTGGGGCCCGGTGGGGGATTTCGACAAAATGACTACGAGGGAAAATTAATTATTGAATCTTCCCTCATAGTCGTCTGTCGAATACCCCCCAAGCTGGCTTACTGCTCTTACCTGCACAGGCCGCTCCTGCATTTCTTCCGTGGTCGGAAGGAGTAGACGACCACGGTCATGCCCAGTTGACCCCTAGTGAAGGCCCGCACCGCCTTATCGCAGGGCGAGCCATGTTCTTACTACAGTCATCGACGCCGCTTCGAAAAAGAAGGCCCTGTCGTTTCGCCGCGGGCTAGCGGAATTATTTAATGGGCTATTTAAAAAAAATTGCGGAGGGGCACGAGGCCGCATAGACGCAGAGGTTGCCGTAGCTCCCCGCCGTCAGCGCTCTAAAGACACGACGAATGTCAAACAAACCTAGCCTGTAATATTCCCCGGCGCTGACACGCGGCACAAACGCTCCTGTCAGCGAGATGACAGCCTGACCTGCAATTTCTAGAACTGCGCTTTCCATTTCGTGATTGCAGACGCTGCCCTCCCCCCTGTATAAAAGAGAATTACAACCTTCTACTCAAATATCAACCCCGTCCCCCTCCCTTCCCCCCAGCATAAAAAAAATAAACAGGCATTATAAAGTAATTTGATTTTATCGCTGTCTGGGCGACGGTTGCAGTTTCTATTATAAGGTGCCGGGGCCTGGCAGGATGGAGGTACAGGGAGAGGTGGGCACCCCGTGCACGCAGGTCCGCGCTTACAGCTGCCCCCACCCAAACCCCTTCCCAATCTAAGATACATCACAAAATCAACAGCACCCCCTTTCTTTCCCCAGGAAGAACAGTTATCCGGTGTTTGCCGCTGCGTACTGGTGGTTGGAAACAGCAAGGTGTGAGGAAAAGTAACCGATTTGAAGATGTTCTTGCCAACGCGCCCCCTTATGATAAAAAAAACACTATTTCCTGCACAGCAATCGAACAAAAAAGACGCCCCCCGCACCCCCCTCAAACTCCCTCCACTGTTCACTCGTCGCACAGAAATCAATATTTGAATGCCATCAAGGCGGACGAGAAAAAGAAACACGCAACCGCTACTCCCTGGATTTTTGTGTTCGTACTTTATTAGCAGAAGAGGTAATTAATACTGTGAAATTCATAAAATATAAGACGAATTCATATCTAGGGCATGGGTTTGTCGGTCTCCTGGCAGCCGCTGAGACATGCATGTAATACAGCACAGACGCTACAACTGTCTTCCATGCTCAGCGATCACGTTCAGTCGTCAGTCGCTCGCAGTAGATGTCAGTTACTGAAGGACGGGAGTTTCTCTCCGTGATAATGGAGAGTACCACGACCGACGAGACCTAGGAGCCTCCAAGCTAGGGTGACCCCCCCGTCCAGATCCTTACGGAAAATATTTTCAGTGGTGGACATTACTGATAACATAATGCATTCTGGGTGTTGTAGTCTTGTTCTGCTGCCAAAACAATGCGACCACGCCTGAAAGCAATCATTTGTATGGGAAAAGGTCAGGCCTGGAGACATGGTCCACGATGACCTCTGGTAAGGTGGTCACCATTCTAAACGCACAATTCTCAGGTACACACTCAAGCACCAGGGGCGTAGCTTGGTCAGTAAGATTGGAGGGGGTGGTAAGCTTCAGATGTTCCAACAATATGTTAAAATATATTATACGGCAAGCGGGGTGCATGAGAGGGGCTTAAGGGGCAGTGGAAAGGAAGATGAATGGGGCACTAAGTGGAAAAAATCGCAATATTTTGTAAAAAAAAAAAAAAAACATTTTTGAAGACTTTCAAAACTGAGAAGGAGAGTGTATGCACGTTTTCTGTTCATGTAAAATGTTCTGGTGAAATCCGACAGACACCTCATTATACCGGACTGAAAGCACCTGTACCCAACTATATACCAGAAAATATATTAATTAAGAGGGAGATTAACACCTTAAACTCCCACCCCCTGAAGCTACACCCCTGTCAAGCACCTCATGCACCTAAATCTAAAACATAAAAGCCCAGACTAAAACATGGCCACTCACTTCCAAGGCACGTTCACATCTTCCGGCCTGGATGCACCGCCCCAGGAGATGCACATCCTCAGCAGCGGAGGCTCCGTCCCTACGGTGGAGGAGCGTGCGTCGCCCCCTCTACCCCCGCAAACAGACAAAAAATGAAAAATTAAATGATAATAAACCAGTGTTTATTATCGTTTTTTTCCCCTCCATAGCGTCATGTCTAGGGGGCAGGGCCATGGGGATGAAGGGCAGAGGGGGAGTGGTAGGTGCACTGTTAGTGCCATAACGGTTTGGGCAGCCATCTCAAGTCAGCCAAACCGTCATGCGCACTGAAGTTGTCCCCAACCCGAGCTGGGTTGCCGGGTTGGAGACAGCAGTCACAGGCTCCCAGTCTACCAGGGAGCGCAAATTCAGAGCGCTCCAGCCAATCCGGATGCTGCTCTCAGCATGAGAGCAGCACCAGGATTGGCCGCAGGGGATTCTGGAGCCCGTGCCTGCAGTGCATGGAGCCAGAGAGGAGTGTCAGAGGGGCAGGTAAGTTCTATTTTTTTTTGTTTGGTTGTCCGCCGTCACCGGTTCTCCCCTCCACTCGCCCTGCCACTTTGCAAGGACATTGGCCGCTATGGATTCTCAGCATGTACTCTCAGAGCAGCAAGGTACTTAAACACATGTGAAGCACACCCACACACAGCAATGAAACATGCAGATAGCAATGAGGAATGACACACAGCAACAAAGCATTCCCATAAAGAACAATGAGACCCGCACTCACTCAGCAACACAAACAAAAAGTGGAAAACCATGTGCAATCTCAGGGACGGGGCACTGACAAACATGCAATGAGGCATCTACTCAGCAAAATGTCAAACATAACAAGTAATAACACACAAAAGCAGTATGGTGTGTATATTCTCAGCAAAGTGGAATGCAGTCAGCAATTCGGTGTGCCTTTAGCGGACTTGACAGGTTCAAAAACAATCACTCGTAAAGGCAATAGGTCTGACGTTGGGCAGCCAGCCTTTTAGCCGTTTCAACATTTGTTTTGTGTTTCGTCATGAGTTTTGTGAAATCAAAAAGCATAGACTGCCATAGCTGTCCTTGGTACTGAATGTAACTACTTTGGTGTGGATGTGCAGCCCGTGAAAGAGCAGATGTCATCATTTCCAGTGAAGATAGCCAATGGCTGAAGTGGGCTTACTCATTGTCCCATGCTGTATGCTGTTGTGGGCTGAATAAAAAAATGAATGGCGCAACAGTAGACAAATGGATGAAGAGGGCTGACTGAAAGCACCTATAAGTATATTATAAATATAGCTTAGGTAAAATCAAAAGGTATTGGCTAACCAGACCTGAAAATTTGACAGTGTGCGGAGGGCATGGAGCTTCATGCCGAGAACGACCTGAGAGGCTGTTTTGCCCACACCCTTCACCAACCTTCCCTACTCCCCCCAAAAAAACGAACGTTTGCTGGAACTGCAGCAAAAGTCCCGGGTTGGTTTCACACAAGTTAATGGACATCGGCTACTTAGAGCCTCAAAAGACTAGCTGGAAACCAACTCACTGAAGGTGTCCCTGCCACAATGTGATATCGGCTGTTCACCGGGTGACAATGTGAAGGGAGCCAACATTGTGTCACACAGTGGCACTATGAGAGTAGGCAGGTCTGACACAGTCAGCAACAAGACAACAAAGTGAGCGAGCACACACACACACACACACCCACCCCCTCCAAATAGATGCACACTAACAAGGAGTGAACAGCAAGGAATCCATACACCCAGAGCCAGTATCAAGGCGTGGCCACAAACACAAAACAAATACACACACATGCCAGTGTATATATTCACCTACAAGGCAGGCACAAAAACTGAGCAACAAGGTACGCACAATACCTCAGCAACGAAGCATAGATACACACCCAGATTAAAAGGAGCATGCACACACTCACCAACAAGGCACATACACTCTCACTAACAAGAAGTAAATACACCATGATGACAACTTCTACAACCAACATAATATTTTGATTTTATGTAAAACTAAACATAGCATTTCTGCAGTTTCTAAACTATATACACAATAGATATAACTATCATCCAATTTATGGAGCTCAAATTACCCATCTCGGAAGGTTGGAAGGCTGAGGCTGCCTTGCTTGGGCTCAAACTCACGCCAAATCGGTCAGAGGCGAACATACACCACGCTGTGCTAAATTCTAAATGCTGGCTAAAAATGCTACACCAACCAAAGCCAGCACCAAATAACCAAGCATTTACTCTCTGAATAGAATAATGCACAAATTTACCAAGGAAACGCGATTACACACAGCTATGATGCACACAATGTCACTCGAGTCAAGACCCTTAGTAAGGGAATGGCGATGCCACAGTTTATCAGTAATCTCCCAGGGTCTATTCAATGGAAGGATTCTCCCTTAACTACAGTCGGGATAAATGAACCAGTGATGGGATGTAACACACCTAATAAGGTGGCTTTAGATCTATGTAAACAGTGGTGAAACAAGGAAAATGTACGAGGGCTTGACAGTATACTATTGTCAAAACCTCAAAAAACGGAGCTGAACAGTGTGAAGATCACTTTCTCATGCTTTGTCCTCTAAACATCAGCCATCTAACCCCCTTAGGATAATAAAGAGAAAAAAGAGAATGCGGATGTGATGTAGTTATTATGCACTGGTGAGCGACCTATTTCTAATCCAGCACTCTACCAGTAAACATCAATTAGACATTCATGAACACATGGCAGAGGTAAACAGCCATTACAACGAGGCTGTTACCACGCAAGTTGTTACATCGCATGCGTAACAACGCATGCGATGTAACAACGACTACCATTACAACGCAAACCATTATATCGCATGCGCTTTTAAAACGCATGCAATGTAATGGTTATCCACATTGCTGTGAGAAAACTGGGCTGTTCCGTTTCCTCACAACGATGTGCACCGCCCCTCTGTCGACGCTGGAACCAGGAGAGAGGAACCACGAGGAGAGAGAGGTAAGGGGGATTGTGCTTGGGGTGGGGGTTACTTTTTAAGGGTTTAGGGTAGTGTTGTGGTGTTTGTGTAGTGTAGGGAAGTGTTTTTGGGTTTAGGGTAGTGTCGAGGGGGTCGTGCAGGGTAGTGTTAAGAGTGTAGGGGCCGGACTGGGGGTCGTGCGGGGGGTAGTATTTTAGGGTTTAGGGTAGTGTTGTGGTGTTTGTGTAGTGTAGGGTAGTGTTTTAGGGTTTAGGGTAGTGTTGTGGTGTTTGTGTAGGGTAGTGGTTTAGGATTTAGGGTTGTGTCGGTGGTCGTGCTGGGTAGTGTTTGAGGGTAGGGACAGGACTGGGGGTAGGGGGAGGGTCGTGCAGGGGGTAGAGTTTTAGGGTTTAGGGTAGTGTTGTGGTGTTTGTGTAGTGTAGGGTAGTGTTTTAGGAATTAGTGTAGTGTTGGGGGGTTGTGCAGGGTAGTGTAGTGTTATTGTAGGGAGAGGACTGGGGGTCAGGGGAGGGTCAGGGAATTAGTGTAGTGTCGGGGGGTTGTGCAAACGTTTACCATGATTATACCTTTACCACGCATGCCTTGGCGTTGAACTGGCATGCGTGGTAAAGGTATAGTCGTGGTAACATTTTGCGTAGTAATGGTACTCGTAATTGACATCGCGTAGTAATACCCGCGTTGTAAAGGCATGCGTGGTATTTCTATGCGATGTAACGAGTGCTATTCCATGCCAGACCCTGTGTATTTTTTTTGCTATGGCACCATGATGGTGTCTTGTACCAGATTTAAAGAACTTGGAATGTCGGCTGATCCTGCTAGGTTGTCAACAGGTTTCAGCAAACCTAAGTGGTCCCAAGAGATCTGCTGCCTTCTTCGGGACAGCAATCACCTTTAAATGTATAGTCCTCTCAATGTGCAGAATTTTTTTCCCCACTTACATGTTAGAGGGAAACAGGCCAATGTCACCAATGCTGGTTGACTACCCCTGGAAAAAAAAAAAAGTGTAAAGCGAACCCGGACTCCCATTACCATGCTAAAGGATGTAACATTCTTCCAACTGTAAGAAAGCACACCCATGATATAGCCTTATAGCCCACCGTAGCGGGCTATACCGGCTATTAAAGGCCCGCTCCAGCGTTAAATTCGGCAAGGGCCTTTAACAAGGGAGCGGGACTTTAATAGCCGGTATAGCCCAGCTACAAAGGGCTTTAAGGCTATAAGAACATTCTGCCACTAGAGGGCAGAATGTTCTAACAAATAAAACAAAGGCTTCAGGGAGCGCGAGGGGATTGAAATCCTCTCAGGCTCCCTGAAGCCTTTGTTCACAGCCACAGCTGTGAACAAAGAAACATTGAAATGTTGGAGCTCCGGGCTTATACCAGCCATTATAAGCCCGGAGCTACTCCATTGTTTTCAATGAAGCTCCCAACATTCCAATGTTCTAATAAGGAGCAGATAAACCTTTGTTTGGTAATTTCATAAAAATATCAGCCGATTGTGTAATGTGATTGGAAGGAGTTGAACAAACATGCGCTCATCACACATGTTGCATTGCAGATCATGAAGATCAGTGCCCCATTGTAAATTTAGTAATTCCCATATAGTTTAAAAAGCTCAGGTGAGGGACGGAGCAGAGGATATAGGGGAAAAGTCAAGCACAGTACCAGATCACAGGCGATTCTGATCAAGACTTATGTTTCAAGCAAATATGTCAATATATCGAGTCGGTGTGTGCAGGCCTGATACGTGAGGCGCCTGCTCGTACCTTTGCTGAGGAGGGGCTCTGTGGGTCAACCCCTTGAATAGACCCATGGGGGACTGGCAACAAATAACGATTTTAAGAAAGGTCTTGGCAAGAGGGACTTTGTGCAACACTTGTACGTGTAGATGACGCCCAAACAAACTCTGTACTATCCTCGATTCCAGTGTATGTGAGTAACAAGCACCCACAACAACGAGTTACACACAGCAGTGAGGGAAGTGTGAACTCGCCAGAGATGCACGCTAAAAAGGCGGTATCGACTGCAAAACAGGAAGAAAGTCAGGGAAAGATGGAATATAAAAATTAAATAAAAAATGTATAACAGACCGCTTAGGGCAGCCTGGGAAAGGGACTTGGGAATGCTAGAGGACGATGATTGGCAGGAGGCAGTCCAGAGCCCCAGAGTGATCGCCATATGGGCACGATCCGACTAATCCAACTTAGAAGTCTACATAGAGCATATTATCCCCGTACACTTCACCACAAGATCGGGAGGGCTGCCACAGCCCACTGTGTTAGAGGTTGCGGTGAAGCCGGCACTTTCTTCCATATCATCTGGGACAGCCCCAGAATACAACGCTACTGGATGAGGGTTGCCGGGGTGATGTCAGAGGTTCTGGGGATACGCATCAAACCAGAGGCACGCTGGCTCCTGCTCGGGATCACGGAGGAAGATTGATGGCCCACACACACACACAAACATGGCTAATGTTGGCTTCTGGGGTGGTAAAACGTAATATTGCACGGCTGTGGGGGGCACGAGATCCACCAAAACATTCCGGCTGGATTTCGGACATGGACTGGTGCCGATTGGCAGAAAAAGTAGTTTACAAGAGTAGAGGCTGCCCAAAGGAGTGGGAAAAGATATGGAGCCCATGGGAGAAGTATAGATCTTAGTAATGGGTGAGGGAGTGGGAACACTGATCCAGGAGAGTTAAGGATGTGAATATTTGCAATGTGCTGACCTGTGCGATGTATGCGCCTTCCACCGCATATGTATATTATTGCTTTCCCTGAAACGGAGGCTGTGTAAAACATGACTGTCTGACGATTACTGTGTATCATGATGGATTGTCTTGTTGAATAAATAAAAATAATTAAAAAAAATGTATAACAGAGAAAAAATATTGAGCAGTGTGTGTGAAATCTCTATGTGACTGTACACGGTGTGTAAGTATGCACATAACTAAGAGTGTGTAGTGTGGCATGCGGATTACTATTCACCAGTACACGGTGTGCAGCTGTCTCTGTACACGGTGTGCATGGGAAAGCACCAGCCTTTCGCACTGCAGTCTATTATCTTTGCAAGCTCTACATTCAGTGGGAGCTGCACTCTATTCTCCTGTGAGAGGATCGCGATAATTATCTTAATTGACTTTAATATTTCCCCGTCGCAGTATTATTTCTTTTTATAATTAGGCGCCATTTGTGCTCCCATGTCCCCAAACATCTTGCTCAGCTCTCGCCTGCTCTCTGTGATGCATTAATGGATCTTACAATGACATTCCAAAATACCTCTCTGGCACAACGCACATCACCCCCGCCCCCACCCGCCTTTGATCTCAGACTCTTCTATAGAACAGATATTACTTAGACGGTCCTCCAGTCTCCTAGCAGAGCTGTGAAACTTAGGTGAGGCTAGGGAACAGCTACTCTGGCTCACCGTGGCCCATCGAGTCTGGTTCATTGATTTATGCATCCTGCATTGGGTCATTTATGGCACTGAGCAATCCTGTCTGCAGGGCCATTTATTGTCTATGACCCCGTAAAGACCTTCGCTATAACCCACAACTTCTGCTCTGTGTTTCATGGTTCTAGTGGTCCTGCCTCAAAGGACTCCTTTCCCACCTAGGGCCAAAATCCTAGAATGACCTCCCTCTCTGCATTAAGACAATCCAAAGTCCATCCAAAGTCACCCGAGTTTCAAAACAGTGCTCAAACAGTGTACTTTTTTCTTTGGTTCCTCTCTTCAGTCTTCCTGTGTTTCCTCTTGTACGTGCCAAGATGCTCTGTACTTTCGTATTCTAGAAATCCTTGAATCAATCGATCAATCAAGCCGCGATTTCTACCTTCAGTGTTATCCAAAGGATTACAGTGTGCTCCCCCCATATGATCTGTCCTCTGCTTGCAGGCCACCACCATTATTCCCCCCACCCCATTTGACATCAAGGTCTAGGCTGTCTTCTAGTGTGAGAGAAATTGAGTTAATGAACAAAGAAAAAACACCAGGATCCTCTTTTCAAAGATCAGTCCAATTGGAGCTCTCATTGCACATTAGTCTTAGCCACCATTCTGTTGGCAGACAAGGTGGACTGTGGTTCTTGGTAGCCCATACCGACAATTCTTGATCTACATGATCCTGTTGGTTGCTGGTATTAATTGCTCTGCATGATCTTATTGCTCCCTTGTGTTTCTCAATCCTATGATGAAAATGTTCTATTGGTTCAGGTTCTATATTGTGCTACGTGAACCAGGCACGGCCCTTGCAGGTAAGAGCGGTGGGGCGGGGTGGGGAAGTGCCGACAGTCGACAACGAGGGAAACTTAAATAAAAAAAGAAAAACACTTACCTTGCGCTTGCCGCATCATCGGTAAGTGTAAGTGTTTCCTTTTTTTAAATGTAAGCTTCCCTCCTCGTCGACTGTCGACTCCCTTCCCCACCCCGCCTCACCGCTGTTACCTGCGCGGGCCGTGCCGGACGTGAAACTATTACTTCTGTGACCATCTTAGCCAATAAACCCACTCTCATTGGTGCTTAGGCTATCATAATCAATAGTTCTAGATGCTGCTTGTCTACCTGAATCTACACAACCTTATTGGTTTCAGGAATATCTCAGTTTGTTCATTTTTATTGGCTATGGGTCTAATGATCTGCAGGATCGTATATGTTCTTAGTCTTTCTTAATCTTTACTTTCCCATTGGTTACCGGCTTAGTGGGACCTCCATGGTGCTACAGATTTCTGATCTCTCCTGATATAGGTGGCATTAGAACTTTCATCTTTTCTTTGACCTGTACAATCCCATAACTAGCAGGAAGAGGGTTAGGTATCATACTGAACACTTACCTTTGAACCTGAAGTTTATTCTCCACCCAGGGAAACATTTTCTTTTTCACATATAGAGAGAAAATCAGCAAGTTGTGTTAGCAAAGCTTGCCTGGCTGCCCATGCCATTCCAGATGAAAACCCTCTTATCCATTTTATATTTCCCCCCCAATAATGTATCATCTGTAACTGCTTAAGAATAGAATGGCACATCTTCCCAGGTCCTGGCCAGAATAAGAAAGCACCTCTCTGCTGCACTGGGGACTGTGCCACCCTGTGTGTTGAACACAGCACATTTAGGATCCTCACTATTGTAACATACATGGAAGAATCAGGATCATATGGGTTCATGTGCTCTTCCTCATACCTTGTCTTGTTGGATCTGCTGAACTTCTAGATTTTTTGTGAATGCATGATGACTGTTTACCATAGCCAACCAATGTAAAGCAATATTCATGCACTAACATATAGTGCTCAGAATCCCCATACCTTATTGTAATATCTTTCCCTCAAATGTGCCAGAAGTTGCCTTCTGAAAATGTTTCAAGATCTGTGTCAGAAAGTAGGATTCTACACATCCACTTCTGCCTATCACCCACACCTGTATTGCTGTAAATCTAGCTATTGCATGTATTCCAACACGTAAACTGACTTTGTTTATGTTCAACAAAAATCCTAAATGATCCATCGATTTACTTAGTCAATGTTGGAATAAAAATGTTTTTATTTGAGTTATCCATGCATTGTATGTTTTAAGTTAGCATTCGCGGCACCATTTTATATTCTGCCGCCATTTTGAGCCATGATTGAAATTAACTTCTGTCTCTCTGTCTCTGCCTCAATTGAAAGCAGCTGTGATAGTTTTCGTTTCTCCAAGGTTGAGCTTCGCTGTACTAACGAATACAATGTCCTTGCCAGTACATACCTTTCCCACTAGATAGGCCTGCTCGCACCCTTAGAGCGGCGGGTACAGGCAGAGTGACCTTGGCGCTGAGATAGCATGTGCACGGTCTCAGGATCGAAACCCATCCTTCTGTATCTCCTTTGTTCACCAGCTACCAACTGGAAATTTCCAGTTAGTGCGTGTCTTTATTGGTTCTGAGTTGTACATATTGTATTGTCAAGCTTGCTGAGGTCAGTCCCTCTGCAGCAATCCTAGGAGGCTGGTCAGACCGGACTCCACTCGAGTGTACCTGAAATAAAATATACTTGGTTTGTATTCTCTGCTGTCTGACCGACTCTTCATTTGTATGGAAGGCTGAGAGGTGGTCGCGAGTGACTAGGGTGGCCCTAATTGGGTCACTTCCTTCAGTTGGCGCCCGAACAGGGACCTCCCGGACCCGGTAGATGTGGGTAGGTCGACTCGATACGTGACAACAGCACAAAACTCGTGAGGAACTCCTCTAGTTTGACCTACCGGGTACTGATGCCGCCTGGTTAGCTTACAACAATGGGTAGGACCAGGTCTGACAGGTACACGATTTAGGTAGTTACCTGGTTGATGTGAGTATGTTGCCACGTCGCCAATTTTAAGTGTAGATAGTTTCCACAATATAGGTCCTGATGAATCGCATGTAGACTATTACAGTGAGCGAGAAACATGTTGACCTCATTTGCACCAATAGCGACGCTTAGACCTAAGACATAATACTTAGCCAAGCACCGTATTGTTTATATTTTTAACTAGGGTAGGAGACCCACTGATTAAAAATTGTCTTCACGGATACTCCGAACCTTATTTTAAATCACACACATACATCTACACAGTTCTGGCCCCTCACCCCCACTTCACCATACGGCTATTGGAAAAAGATCTCCGCCAAAGTGCCCCTACTACAGGGAGCCCGTTGGGTATTGCACCGCCGACCCGACGAGGAGCAGCCCAGATGATGAAGCATGACACCCGATTGGGTGTGTGAGGGCATTACAATGCAATAAATGGACTCCCAACTCTGAACCCAAACGTTCAGGGTGGTGTCAATTTCCCTTGCTCGTACACTCTTGAGGAACAGCATAACCTTCTTCTTCTAATACCTCATCGGGTGACCCATCCTCGCCCGCGGATGGGTGAGGAGGTCGGGGCCACGTCGGGTCGGACGGGCGGACTAGGGATCCCTGCATGAGAGAGTCCTGAACTCGCAGATGCCCCATCTGTCTGACCGGTCGGTGCCTCGCCCAGCGATCATCCCGACTGGGGTCCTGAACGGCGAAACCCTTGGATCTGACCGTTTGGTCCGAAGAGTCGGCAGTTGAGAATAAATTCATTTGACCTGTGTGCACCAGGTGAGTTTGCTTTGGTTCGTTGTGGATATGGTACCATTTTGGTTTGTCTTTGGTATGGTCTGAGGACCGATTTTGGTTTGCATTTGGGACGGTCTGAGGACCGATTTGGATACAAAGTGTTTGCGAACATTTTGCCCGGCAACATAACGATTTTGGCCTACTTTTGAAAATGCCGGTGTTTAGTCGTTTCTTGGTTTCTTGTTGTCGTTGTTGTTCTGCTGATGCTCGACTGGAAGAAAGTCAGCCAGCGCCTCCAGAAGGCACTCCTAATTTTGACATGTATGTAAAATGGGAAACAGCCACTACAACGCGGCCGTTTCCACGCATACACTTAACCGCGCATGCTTTACAACGCATGCGTGGTTACCACGTATAGCCTTTACCACGCATTCCTTTACTACGAGATACATAGTAAAGGCATGTGAGTTAAAGGTAAAATTAAAAAAGGGGGCTTGGGGGGGTCTCCCCCCCCAAAAAAACAAGTGGGTTTCAAAAAGGGGGCTTGGGGGGTCCCCCCCCCCCCAAAAAAGAAGAAAACTCTTACCTGGAAAACGCTCTTCTGTGCTTCTTGTCCTTCGTGCGATGAGCCTCCCTAACGACGTTATTACGTACGTGCGTCTACGTACTGCATTTTCAAAAAAATAGAAAAAGGACCACTTAACAGTGTTAGAAAAAGGAGAATTCCGTCAAAAGAAAGCTAAGAAAAACTGTGAGTATATTTTTTTTATTATACAAATTTTTTATGTTAGGCTTTTAAAAAAATATATTTATAGTTTTTATCAAAATATTCAGAACTGCAGCCGGTAAGGGTGTGGTTGGATTGGGGGCTGGGGGGCGGAGAGTCGCACAGTGGTACAGGGAAGGGGTATTATACAAAAGGAGGGCGCAAGGGAACATGTAAGGAATTGGGGCAGGGATCGGAGAAAACATTTACCATGAAAATGCCATTATCATGCATAGTTATACAACGAAAATTGTTGTAAAGGTATGCGTGGTAAAGGGATTTTCGTGGTAAAGGATATGCGTGGTAATGGCATTCGCGTTGTAACGCATACGTGGAAAAGGCATGCGTTGCAACGGAATGCGTTGTAACGTCATACAACCATGTAAAACATGGCATTGGCCCTATTATGTTTAGTACGTTATGGCACAAATATACGCAGGACAATGCAGAGTTGCAATGGCCGTTGACGGGCACTTTCGATGAACAAAAATATTAGTTTTTTGCAGGAGAAGTTGTTTGCGAAAAGAAGTAGGCAGTCTATGTTTGATTCCCTCAGAACATGGCAAAAAGAGGCTAAACAGAGGTGACTAAAAGCAGAGAAAGAGGCCCGGAAGGGGAGGATGCAAACATTGACTCATAAAGCTGTAGCGCATGATAGAGAGAAACAGGAGATAGGAATTGAACGTGAAGATAGGAGGTTTCGAATGAATATTGATAAATCTTATGTAGCTCGAGAGGAAAAGGACGCTTTTGTAGAAGAATTGCTGGATGCTCGACCCCTACCTCCGTATGCCCCACAGAGGGTATATCCCGCTCTTCCCCAACAGGCTCAGCTACCCGGTTCTTCTGTCTCTGCTGTTTCTGCTTCTGTTACTGTTGATCAAATTGCCTTGGCCACAGCACCTCCTGTCCTTTCTTTGTCTTCGCTGTCTGTGGCAACAGCAACTGTTAGTACTCCTGCAACACCTATTGCTTCGGCGTCTCTCTCTCCAGCTCTTACACCCACGACACAGCCGACAATGACGTTAGTGCCTGCTCCCTCTGTTGTTACCCCTACTGTGTTCCTCCATTCCCCGACAGCACTGATTAGTGAGACACCGATGCGCGGCCCTGAGGATAGAGAGTGGACGAAATTTAAAGAGCGCATGGGGCGAACGTTGGTCTGATCTGATGTGGGAGATGCAGAGAAGAAGGTGGTGGCTAACCAAGCAGCACAGTGGGCCCGTAACCCCATTTACAGTGTGGAAGAGGTGTGGAATGTGATGAAAGATTATGAGCCTTTCGTACAGCAACATGCCCTTAGGCACATGTCGGCTACTCTGATCGGTCTTTGGGAGCAGCATTTCAAGGGTGCAGCACCGCAGGTCATATACGATATTAGGAATCATGTGTATGTTACTGATATGGAGCCTGCTCATGTTTTTGGTAATGTTGCAACATTGGTTGCTTATCGGGGAAGGCTGCTGGAGAAGAGCCCCTCCCCGGTATCTCAGTTCCTGATGAGGGAGGTGCATCCTATATATCTCTCTGAAATACCAGAGCTACGGGATCAGCATGATGTTGTTACTAGGCCTGGGGTAGCGGCCAGTTTCCAGGAACAGTGGGCTTATACTCCATGGAAAAGGAGTGAAGTCTTGTCCCTTAAAACCCAGTTGCCTGACCCTAGGAAAAATCCAACTGCATATTATAAAGAATTGACTGAGGCCGCTTCATAAACAGTAATGACACTTGCGGATATCGAAATGTTCTTTGGTTTGTTGGTACCCATTGATATTTGGAGGCAGGTACATACACAGGATCACGTTGCTGAATTGGGGGTACCTGGGATCAAATTAAGGTTTGGGACCCAGAAAGGAAGCCTGGTGAGAAGCCTAAGGCAGAGATGCTTGCTCTGCCTGGTCGTATTATCACTTATATGCATTCCCTTATCCCACCCCGAAAGATTGAATGGGACAAGCTATCGGCCTGTCGTCAGAAGAAAGATTTTAAGTTATACTTTTGGGCAGCATTTATGGGACGGATACAGAGTCTACTCAGAGGAACTGATACAAATCCCAATTGGTTTTCATATCAGCTGGCGTGCGGGCCTAATACTGGGTTTTTAATATATCAAACATTCGATCCTAACTATTTTAAACGAGTCCGCTTTAAGGTAGTCAGAGATATCACTAAAATATGGCGTGAAATTTGTAAAACTTACACAATAGCCGACTTGCACCAATATACGGTGCTATGGGGGAATCCTCTGTTTCCTAATACATTCCACGATCACATCGGGAAAGAATGGCAAATGAAGGGCATAACGCGGATGGGTCAGTTGTATGACGATCAGGGTTTTCGAACTTTTTTATCATTAAAGAAGAATTTGATCTCTCACAAACCCATTTTTTCAAATACTTGCAAGTTAGGATTATTTCACTCGAGGTCGGGGACTATCCGAGTTGTCTAGTTCATGCGAGATCTTGTCTACACTTGTCGGCACTAGAGGACGAGGAGCTATCGGTAAAATTTATCAAAAACTTATTGGGGCGGTGGGCGATGACGGTGTACAAATTGCTGCTAAACTTAGCCGGGTTTTTGGCTCTGATATTTCATGGGAGGAAATACAAGAGTCTCTTCAAACTATTGATTTAGCCGTAACATCTGTCAATCTAAAATTACAACAGCATAGAATTATTTTTATGCTATATTACACTCCCGAGCGAATTTCCAAATGGGCTAATAACTCGACTGCTGCTAAGACCAACTGCCCTAAATGTCAGGAATATGCTGCTGATTTACATCATATGTCTTTTACCTGCCCTCTACTGAAGGATTTTTGGTCTAACATCGCTCTGGCTTTGTCAACTTGGCTCGGCTATGATAGCCCGGTCTCAGGGAAAGAGCTGCTGTTGGGGCTATTTCCCGAATCTGGGTGTCTTACGAAACCCTTAGCCTCTATTATTGCTTCTTGTGCTCGTCTGTGTATAGCCCGTTCTTGGATACATGCCATACCTCCCAGTATTAATGAATTTTGGTCTCTGATGAGGGAGATCTTTGAAATGGAAACTGCATTGGCAAAAGTTAGAGGCCCCCGATCCCTGTCAAAATTGCGCAGGGTTTGATCCGGTCTTCATTGGGATTAATGATTGTATGTATCCTCTTCTTTCTCTTTCACTTCGTACTTTTTCTTTTTCTTCTTTCTTCCCTGTTTTTTTTTTCCTTCCCTCTTTCCTTTTACTTTTTTTCAATTTTTTTCTTTTTCTTTCTTTTTCTTTTCCATAAATGCTCCTCTGCGCCCTGCACATGTATACTGATGTATTTTTTATTTGAAAATAAAGTTCTATATTTACTATTTGTGCATCTTTTTTGTGGCAAATAAAAAAAAAAAAAGATTAAAAAAAAAAAAGAAGAAAGATGTGTGTCTGATTTTTTCACCCGGTTTGAAAGTGTGTTTATGGACTATAGTGTACAGGACTTGTCAATTGAGGGTGGGATGCGTTTGTTTAGTAGATTTGTTTCAAATTTGCTCCCCGAGATCGCGACTCGATTACAGGCTTCCGAGAGCACGTGATCCACATCTTCTCCTTCTGTTAATTTGAATATGGCACAGTATTAAGAGCAGAGGGAAAATGAGGATAAGGAAAAGATGAAGAAGAAGCATAAGGATTTGAAGACGAAGGTGTTGTTGCAGCAGGCTTCTCGGGGGAATGGTAGAGGACGTGGTGGTCCGGATCGGCATCTTCCTCGTACAAGCAGGAATACTACGCAGGTAGGGCCGAATCAATGTGCATATTGTAAGGAGGTGGGACACTGTTGCAGCGAGTGTCCGGTGCTTTTGCAGAAGGTGGCGGTCCCTAGAGGGCGGGGGTCTCGTGGACAGGGTCGTGGGGATGGTGGCCAGGACAGGGCTCAGGCAGCTTAGACATCGCAGGGTCGTACTGATCAGAACTACTTTGACGACCCTCGGGGCAAACAGTACTACCATGATGACTATGATACGGATAAGGTAACCGGAATGTCTTACATCTAGGACAGCTGGGGACAGGGTGAGGGACCAGCTTTGATACCTGTAGACCAAAGAGGTCCGTACGTTAGTGCGGACGTGCATAGTTCAACTAAGGAGTTTTTGGTGAATACAGGTGCGACGAACAGCTCTATTTCTCATTCCTTGGTCCCTGGGGCGGCTCTGTCTGGCCCTAATAATGTTTCGGTAGGATTTTCTGGTGTACCGGTTGTGAGGCCCATTTCCAAACCTCTTACGCTGACTATTGGTCCTTTTACTGTGGATTCACCATTCTTATTGACGTCTAATTGTGGAGAAAATTTGATGGGATTGTACTTGTTGAAGAAATTGCATGCCACAATATATTGCTCCCCGGAGGGTGTCTAAATGACAATGGGTCCGAATGTCGTGTGCGCAACGCAGTGTCTGTCCAAAGATGCACCCCTCCCTGCTGAATTTAAAGATGTGCCACCCACACTGGGCAACGGGCGACACTGATGTGGGTTTGTTGCAGATATCGCCTGTTTCGATTCGGGTCAAGGAAGGTGCTATTTTACCCTGCATTCCTCAGTATAAGATATCGCAGGCAGGTGAGCGTGCTTTGATTCAAATTGTGCAAGACTTGATTGAGAAAGAAGTGGTTGAGGAGACGACTGCTAATGTTTGTAACAGCCCCATTCTTCCGATCCTCAAACGGAGGCCTTCGGGACCCTCTGAGTATCACGAAGATGTTTATCGCTTTGTGACTGACTTGCGTGAAGTTAACAAAATAGTGATTCTCCAGTTTCCAGTGGTGCCTGACATTACGACCCTCTTAACGAAGATTCCTTCTTCTGCTAAATTCTTTTCTGTCATTGACTTGAAAAATGCCTTCAGTATCCCCATTCACCACGACAGCAGGTATCTGTTCGGGTTCACCCTAGCTGGTAGAAGCTTTAGATTCTGTCGTGCTTCTCAAGGCTATACAGACAGTCCGAGTATTTATAGTCAGGCATTGAAAAGTCAACTAGATTCCTTGTCGCTCCCCACAGGTAATGTATTACTCCAATATGTTGACGACCTGCTCATCGCCTCAGACACAGAACAAGGTTGTAGAGATAGTACGGTTAAATTGTTGCTCCATCTAGCTGACCATGGTCATAAAGTATCCCTTTCCAAATTTCAGTATTGTCGACAGGAGGACATCTATTTAGGTCACCTACTGTCGAAGGAGGGTAGACGATTGACCCCTGAGCGCATCAGTACCATTCTGAAAATGCCTGTTTCGCAAACTCAGAAAGATGTGCGCGCTTTCATAGGTGTTACTTCCTATTGCAGGCAGTGGATACCTGGATATTCACTGCTGGTTAAGCCTCTGCTTGTACTATCACTAAAAGATGTGCATGAGCCCCTGCCTTGGACGCCAGAGTGTCAGCAGTCTTTTGAGCAATTAAAAACTGCACTTTGTTCGGCTCCAGTGCTTGGTACCCCTAACTATGAAAAATGTTTGTGTTGTACGTCCATGAGCTGGGTGGTTGTGCGCTTTCTGTTTTAACACAAAAATTTGGGGATAAGCAACAACTGTGTGCTTATTTCTCCGCTGTGCTTGACCCTGTCGCGCGAGCCCTTTCGAACTGTCTAAGAGCGGTCGCGGCTGTGGCTGTTTCAATAAGACAATCGGCGGGACTCATACTTGATACCGACCTCACAGTCATGGTACCCCATGCTGTGGATACACTTTTGAATAAGACAAGGACGCAGCACCTCACCAGTGCACGTCTGACCGGTTACGAGCTAACGCTCTTCCAAAAGCACATCACGATCAAACGCTGTGCCACTCTGAATCCAGCCACGTTACTACCCCTCCCTTCTGAAAATGAGGAGATTGACATACATGATTGCATTTTTCGGACAGAGGAAGACGAAGGGACGGGTAGACCCGACTGATGTTCCCTTATCTGACCCCCAAGGGGAACTATATGTCGATGGCTCTTGTTTCAAATTACCAGATGGCAACACCACTGCAGCATATGCAATCACTTCACTGCACACGGTAGTTGAGACATCACGAGTTCCCTATCAGTCCACCCAGGCAGCTGAATTAGTCGCCCTTATTCGAGCTTGTAAATTGAGCAAGGGACTGGTTGTTTATATTTATACTGACAGCCAGTATGCCTTCGGGGTCGCCCATAATTTCGGGCGGCTCTGGGCAGAGAGAGGGTTACTTACCTCCCTTTGGGACACGTATTCAGCATGGTCCTCTTATACATAGGCTGCTGTCCGCCCTGATACTCCCTAAGAAAATGGCGAATGTGAGGTGCAGATCTCATAATAAGGTTACTGACAAGGTGGGTGAGGGGAACGCTTTTGCAGATCAGACAGCTAAGGAGACAGCCCGCACTAAAATGAAAAGAATGTTTGTAGCAGGTCCAGCTAGGTGGGTGCCCAAGTTCTCCATGTTTGAGGATACACTGAAAAACGTGAAGGAGATCCAGAGTGAGGCCACAGTGGAGCAATTAGCAGTGTGGCAAGAAAGTACAGCGAATTTAAATGATGAAGGATGTTGGATTGACAAGTCAGGGAAGCAGAGATGGATGTTGCCAGATGCATATGTTCTTCCTGTAGTGAAAATATCAGTGCTAAGGGTATTTGCAAACTGTTAGACCCCGTATGGCAGAATGACAACATCCAAAACCAAAACAGAGAGGAGCCCTTCAGATACAAAGGGAACTGGGTCAAATAACACCGATAACCAAAGAGTGTTCCCTATGTGATTCTTCCTCAATTATCAACACAAATATTAGCTCATACTCATTCATATATTTAAAGCATACAACCAATAAGCCTTGTTTTTAGTAAAAATTATATCTCCTCCTTTATTTTACAAAACAGATTATGCAAATCGTTGATAAAAACACTTTATGAATACATTTTAATATCCCATTCATTTAAAAACACAATATTTCTTATTTGTAATGAATTTCTCCTCCAAGAGACAGTCCTTAGTTTTTATCCAAGTGTAGAAGTTAGTTCAACAACTTTGGAGTACACATCTCACACATTGATGGTTTGTATTGATCTATATGATGTGTAATTTTACATATATTCCCAAAGAAACATATCATGAGAGAGTATTTTCAAACATATACACAGATTGTCTATCAAAGGAAAAAAAACAGTTAGAAAACTAATATCATTTAAAACAATTATCGTATTATTTAAAACCAAATGTCGACGCGGCGTTTCGGTGGACTGGAGTTGGTTGACTCCACCTTCTTCAGGACAGGTTTATGCGTAAAATACAATATAGTTGATTTTAGAGATGCTCACTACTGAAATTCTTCATGTTTCATGAGATTCATTCATTATTTGGTGAGGATTTTCCTCCTATTCAGTTGACGGTCTGAAATCTATATATAATATCCTTTAGATCCGGATATTATTGCTTAATCCTTAGATCTGTAAAATCCATTAACGGCCGTGGCTTTTTCAGTGCAATACGCCGGATGGACACGGGAACTCTTATTTTCAATAACCAGTAGTCCGTTTATGTATATCTTCGTTATCGATTTGCACGGATAAATACGTGCAATTCGGTCAACCGTTCCTCAGGTACTGATTTCATTACCTGAGGAACGGCTGACTGAATCACACCTATTTATCCACGGCCCTTAATGGATTTTACAGATCTAAGGATTAAGCAATAATATCCGGATCTAAAGGATATTATATATAGATTTCAGACCGTCAGCTGAATAGGAGGAAAATCCCCACCAAATAATGAATGAATCTCTATGAAACATGAAGAATTTCATTAGTGAGCATCTCTAAAATCAACTATATTGTATTTTACGCATAAACCTGTCCTGAAGAAGGTGGAGTCAACCAACTCCAGTCCACCGAAACGCTGCGTCGACATTTCGTTTAAAATAATACGATAATTGTTTTAAATGATATTAGTTTTTTTTTTAAAGTTTCAAAAGACCTTTATTGGCGCCGAAATGGTTTAATACACAGCATGATGCCTACATCCCAGGCGGGCCGGCAATGCGTGGTGACGTTTATGTTTAAGGCAGTAAAGGCAGGAGGGGAGATACACAGCAAGCTGCCTACAACCACATCGGGCCGGCCGCGTCAGGTGGGCGATTATCATAATTGGCCACAGTAAAGGTCCCGAACATTTTATGCACTTAAATAACAAAACCAAATAACATAACACTAATGCCACTAGTCACCAATGGTGGTTAGATAAAATGTCCACATTCAATAGTTAATGATATTAGTTTTCTAACTGTTTTTTTCCTTTGATAAACAATATGTGTATATGTTTGAAAATACTCTCTCATGATATGTTTCTTTGGGAATATATGTAAAATTACACATCATATAGATCAATACAAACCATCAATGTGTGAGATGTGCACTCCAAAGTTGTTGAACTAACTTCTACACTTGGATAAAAACTAAGGACTGTCTCTTGGAGGAGAAATTAATTATAAATAAGAAATATTGTGTTTTTAAATCAATGGGATATTAAAATGTATTCGTAAAGTATTTTTATCAACGATTTGCATAATCTGTTTTGTAAAATAAAGGAGGAGAAATAATTTTTACTAAAAACAAGGCTTATTGGTTGTATGCTTTAAATGTATGAATGAGTATGAGCTATTATTTGTGTTGATAATTGAGGAAGAATCACATAGGGAACACTCTTTGGTTATCAGAATGACAACATCTCCAAGACAGCTGCCCATTTAGTAAAATACTGTATGGTGTACATGATGCACAATCCTGGCAAGGACACCCCTACACCACCCGGTAATTTCACACCTTCCACTTTCCCGTTTGAGGTGCTCCAGATGGACTTCATCGAAATGGATAGGGTCAATAACTTGAAGTACATGTTGGTGGTTGTTTGTGCGTTCAGTAAATGGGTTGAGGCTTACCCCAGTAAAGAAAATACAGCCATTGCGACGGCAAAGATACTCCTGAAGGAGTTCTTTCCTCGTTTCGGCTTGCCCCGCTTGATCTGGAGTGATAACGGAAGTCATTTCAATTCCAAGGTTATCCAGCTAGTTTGTGAGGGACTGCACATCAGACAGAAGTTTCATGCTGCGAATCACCCCCAGTCAGCAGGTTTGGTTGAGAAGTACAATGGTACTCTCAAACTGAAATTGGCAAAGATTCAGGAGAACACAGGGTTACAGTGGCCAGATGCTTTACCATTAGCTCTTTTGTCCACCAGAACAACAGCGCATTCTAGGACAGGATTGTCACCTTACGAGGTCGTGTTCAGGCACCCGGCGAATGTCTGGGGCGTCCTGCGGTCGCGTAAGTTTTCGGAAATTGAGTATCCTTTGCTGACAGATTACCTGTGTGAGTTAACTAAAAGTCTGCGTTCTATTCACCAACAGATACACGACTCCCTGCCACCTGTATCCAAGTGGCCAGGACATGACATTCGGCTTGGTGACTTCATCTTGGTGAAACATTTCCAGCGGAAAAAGAGTTTGGAGCCCCACTGGAAGGGACCTATCCAGGTCCTCCTTGCTACCCGCACAGCTGTGAAGGTCACCGGCCGAAAGAACTGGATTCATTCGCATCACTGCAGTAAAGTACCCCTGTCCTTGCCTTATGATCAATGGGTGAGGGATGGTATTGGGGACTCGGAGTGTGAGAGAGTTCCACGATTCGTCTCTTTTTCCGATACCGAGCTCACGTGGACCCAAACGGATGCTGAAAATAATGAAGTATTAAATGCGGCAGTCCCCCCGGAGATCAAAGCAATTAAGGAGCCCCTTTCCACTGACCCCTCTGTGCCTGAGCCCCTTTTCACCGACCCTTCTGTGCCTGGAGTCACTAGGTACAATTTGTACCCCCCCCCCCGACGGAGGAACAGTGCACCAAAGGAGAAGTCAGATTAGCTAGGGATGGACTATGCAAGTCAGGGTGTACTTTGTCAGTAGTACCAACGGTGTTAGCTTATGGTGAGGCGAGATTAGTGCATTGTTCTGACATTGGACAGGATAAATCAAATGTGCACCCCTGGTGGGGGGTACAGTGTCCTGGACGACGTGGGATTCATCGCGAGCTAGGACTGAGCAGCTCCACCGCCGGTGCTCAAGTGCGCCAACGTTGATGAACAATAGGAGTCTACCAGTGAGGCTCAGACGAACACTGGGAATACTTGCCCTTTGCCATTAGTTTTATTGCATTCCCTTTTCCTTGCTTTACAATGTATCCATTTGGTCGGCCTGTTACTGAGGAAGAACAGCCATTTGCACCTCCGCGTCCACTGCGGGGTTGGTCCATAAAAAGTAAAATAGTCTTGGTGTCAATAGTTGTGATTGCATTAATAATTGTGTTGGGAATATCTTGGTTCCTGGATGAGAAGTATACTGTACATTCTTTGGTTGGTACAACACCTATTCCTCATGAACACATTTTTGTTACTTTGGCTCCTCATAAAGGGGCGCATCGAAAGTCTCATAAGGATAATGTGTTTATACAAATGTTGCATCAGGCTCATAAGGTGTCGAACACAACTAATTGTTGGGTTTGTGGATTACTTCCCTCAGTGACTCGTAAAAGTGATAACTTGTTGTCCATGCCACTGTCATACATCATACCTTTCTGGGGCCCCATGGCTAATAGCCTTCAGCTTCGTCGGCTCACAAGAGTTGTGGAAGGGGTTATTAATACCACAGCAGGGATACTGACCAATATCACTGCTGAGCTCCAGGCTACGAGGCTCGTCACCTTACAAAACAGGATGGTGTTAGACGTCATCCTTGCCGATCGAGGAGGGGCCTGTCGCGTTATTGGCAGTAGCTGCTGTGTGTACATTCCTGACCACGCCCCCAATGTGTATGCTGCCATACAGAAGGTGCATAGACTTTCATATGACATACACCAAGAAAATGGTACTTGGACTCTCTCTGGATGGTTCTGGGGTATGTTCACGTCCTGGGGTTGGAAGATTCTTATCTTTCTGGTTGCAGTTGCTGGCATTATCTTTACATGTTGCCTTTGCATACACTGCCTCCCAGCTTGTTGCGCTCATTGTGTAAGTACTCTGACGCCAAAGATAGCAGTCCATGACACTAATGCCACGATCATGATGCCGAAGGATATCACGACATTATGTTGATCAATGAAGGTATCTTTGAATATTGACTATGCACACATCAGCTTATAGTGGTAACATTTATTTTCTGCAATATGTTATCTGTTTCTAGGTAGTAATAAAATGAGTTAGCGACTGCTATAAGGAGGGTCTGTTGGAATAAAAATGTTTTTATTTGAGTTAACCATGCATTGTATGTTTTAAGTTAGCATTCGCGACACCATTTTATATTCTGCCACCATTTTGAGCCATGATTGAAATTAACTTCTGTCTCTTTGTCTCTGCCTCAGCTGAAAGCAGCTGCGACAGTTTTCGTTTCTCCAAGGTTGAGCTTCGCTGTACTAACAAATACAATGTCCTTGCCAGTACATACCTTTCCCACTAGATAGGCCTGCTCCCACCCTTAGAGCGGCAGGTGCAGGCAGAGTGACCTTGGCACTGAGATAGCATGTGCCCGGTCTCAGGTTAGAAACCCATTTTTCTGTATCTCCTTTGTTCACCAGCTACCAACTGGAAATTTCCAGCTAGGGCGTGTCTTTATTGGTTCTGAGTTGTACATATTGTATTGTCAAGCTTGCTGAGGTTAGTCCCTCTGCAGCAATCCTAGGAGGCTGGTCAGACCGGACTCCACTCGAGTGTACCTGAAATAAAATATACTTGGTTTGTATTCTCTGCTGTCTGACCGACTCTTCATTTGTATGGAAGGCTGAGAGGTGGTCGCGAGTGAACCGGGTGGCCCTAATTGGGTCACTTCCTTCATCAACCATGCCTGGAACAGTGACTCTGTGGACTAATCCATCCACTGCACGGATCTCTGTTTGACCCTTTGGTCACAGGTTTGAATCTTCACGGATTCACCCAGCTTGTCACACTTCTGATATTGATGAAATTAGCATCACTGAACTGGGTAGTAATGTAGCCTTATAGCCCACTGTAGCGGGCTATACCAGCCATTAAAGGCCCACTCCAGCGTTTGGCGAGGGCCTTTAACAAGGGAGCGGGCCTTTAATGGGTGGTATAGCCCGCTACGGAGGGCTATAAGGCTATTAGAACATTCCACCCCTAGAGGACAGAATGTTCTAATCTGTAAAAGGAAGATCTCATGAAGCCTTAGGGGGTTGAAATACCCTCGGGCTCCGTGAGGCCTTTGTTCACAGCAACAGCTGTGAAAAGCGAACATTGGAATGTTGATGCTCCAGGCTTCTACCGGCCAGTAGAAGCCCGGATCACTCCATTGTCTTCAATGGCACTCCATTGTCTTCAATGGAGCCTTAACATTCCAATGTTCTAATATACATTCGCAATTTGTCAGTAGCCCCATAATGTCCTTTGGGGTTGGCATAACAATAACCAATGCAGCCATGTTCTCTTGCTCATGCTAACTGTGCCTAGGGTATGTACCCATCTATGTTTAGAACCTTTCTTTCACAACTTGGCTCTCAAGATGAGTAAGTGATGATTAGTTTGGTAAGCCTAGAAGTGTACATTTGTGTATCAACTGAAGGCTGTCTCCCTTTCTCATGATTTCAGTCTCTGGCACCTGTGTATTCCCTTTGTTTTATCAAAACCATGTGCTTTCATTGAAAGCCTGTTTATAAAATACTATATATTTGTGTCTCTCTTTTGCGTGGCAGCGCTCTTTTTATACAAATGTTGAGGGAACGTCCTTGTCTGTTTATGCTGTGATTCACAGATGTCTATTTTCTCCTCTTAATAAACATTATAGGAATTCAATTGGCCTGAGTGCAGAGTTTCTTTGACAGACCTGGTGCATTGTTTTGTTAAGAAGTGCCAGCGCTTGACTGGAGCAGGACCGGACCCCACACGACAACCAACAGGCACCAAAGGAAAGCTTGTAATTGTAATTGCATTTATATAACACTTACTACCCTTGATGAGGCGTTGAAATGTTTTATCGGCGAGTAGTACGCTACTCCGGAACCCAAAAAGTATTACTGGTAAATTAGTATAAGGAAATATGAAATTAATTTGAGCGGTGCACATGTTAGGCTGTTATTTGGATTGAAAAAGATAGTGGAGGGATAGAAAAGGGAAGGGTTTGCAATTTTATAGCTCTTGCTCCCCTGATGAGGTGTTGAAGCGATTTGCAGCAAGTAGCACGATACTCCGTGGGGAAACGTGCATTGAGGATGGCCCAGCATTTGATTCACCAAATGTGTCAAGCACTGCTAGCATGCTTTGAATTTTTTTAAATATGAAGTCTGATTATGTTTTTTGAATGTATAAAGATTAAGAATCAAAAGTTGAATTTGTCATCTGGGTAGGCGAGGATCGAATAAACGGTTTTGGGTAGGTATAACGGAATCCTGGATTAGAATTAGAAGTGAGAGTGTAATTCAAAATATACAGAAGGAGGCTCTAAAAGGGTTCGGGAGGGAGGACATAGACTGACTAGAACCGATAACTCAGACCTTACTGGATGATTGAGTGAATGGAAAAGGTGCACTGATCCATCCACCCCAGAATCCCAAAAGAATGCACCTGAGATTTCTGAAAGCAATAGGGCCAGTGTACAGTCGTGAAATAACTCTTCAAACTCCTGAAACTAGCACAGACGAGAAGAGCTGTCAGACCCACACTTTTCCATCTTAACCTTCTGCCCTTCACAGATGTCTATTTTTATTTTTAATAAACATTTTAAGACTTTAATTGGCCTGAATGCAGTGTCTTTGACAGACCAAAGGTGCACTTTAAAATTATGGCTGCTATTAAGTGTTAACGTGGTAACTGTCAGTGCCCTATTATTTTACTTGTAGAGGTAAGAAGGCTGCTAGTTCGGTCAGTCAACTCGTGCTGGCCCAAGTTATACCCGCTGACTCCTATGCATTTTCTGTCATCTACAACTGGTGCACTTGAGCCTGTATTAACTAAACCTTGGCAAACTCTATTCACCCGAATTTGAGGATGATTTACATTTGTTGGCCCCTCAAACTCTTTGAGAACTTTACCTCAAAGTTCTAGAAGGTCAAAACATGTGAGGAAAACATCACCCAACACTGCAGTGTGACATTTTTAGGTCTGGTTTTAGCCAAGACCTTTTAGTTTGAATAAATGTATATTTATTAATAGTTTACTTATAGGTGCTCTCAGTCAGCTCTCTTCATTCATTAGTATGTTAGTTTGTCTTGCACATTTTGTATCTCACACCACAACAGACCGCACGATGCACATGATCAGGGGACTTCAGTTGCTGGCTTACCTCTGTGAGTGTCGACATTCTACTCTTACGTAATGTGAATATACGCAAAAGTAATCCCCTTGCATAAGATTGTATTGTAACATTTGTATAGTACTTACTATCCTACCCTTCCCTACCTTAAGAGGTTTTTTTTTTAAAAATCACAGATATTAGTAAAGCTAAACGTTGGCAGCCAATTCCAGACCGATTTGCTTAGTCAATGCTTGTTTGTTCTGAAAACAATGCAAGAGGGGAAAAAGATGCCACAAGCCATTAGAAATGTTATAAACAACTACATTATCTGCAATACTGACCAGGTCTCTTCCACACTCTTCTGCTTGAATGGCCTTGCTGTAGTCTATTTACTGCGTCTATAGTAAACAGACTACAGTTTGCTGCTTTTAAAATATGATTATAGCACTACACAGTAGACTGTTTACTATGGCATAGTGATTAAATAATGTTATGCATGGGAATGTGCAGCAGTAATTAGGCAAGGTCAGATAGTCACAACCTTTAGAAATCTTTAAAACATCTTTAAATGCTTTAAATACCATGCCCCCTGGGCTGCTGCTGCACACCACCCTGCTCCATTACAGACCATTTACTATATCTACAGTAAACAGACTAGGAAGGCGGGACAACAGGCATGTGAGTAAATCATTTCAAAGTCGAGCGTACCAGACATCACAAGCAGACTGGTTGTGAAAGACATATTGTGGCCTCCCAAGAACATACAGGGGCTTTCAGCCCCAGCATTGCATACCATTGATTGGCTTTACTGTCACTCCTACTTGCTTTCTTTCTATTGGGTGGCTTTCCTTGTTCCCAGCCTGTCCATCTTGTGTTTGTCCCTTGCAAGGAACAAAGCTTCTTTACCATCTTTGATTGGCTGGCTTCAATTCTTCCTCTGCTTGCTTTTAGGGAACTACTTTTTTCTTTTTGTTTAGGCATTCCGTGAGAGTGCATGTGTTTTCTAGCTTATCTCCCTTGTGTGCTTATCTTCCCCTTGTCCCTCTGCTCACAAGCTTATCTTCCCCACCTGCACTTGTGTTACTCTCTCTCACTTGTGTGCTTCTGACTCCTGGGCTCCATTTTGCTTTCTTTTGCTCATGTGCTCTCCCGCTTGTTGCTTCTCCCCCACCCGCCGTGTTGCTTCTCCCCCACCCGCCGTGCTGCTTCACCCCCCTGGCTTCCAAACCTCTTCCCAACCTACGTGATTTGTGACTGTGCTGTGACTTTCTGTAAAAGGCAAAGATTCATCAATTTCAGGGGGCTTCTTAGATCAGGAAGTTTGCTGGATCAGGCTGTTTATGGTACGTAGTGCAAAACTTTTTCTTGCTAAGTGCAACCCCCATCAGTCAGTCTCTCACCCAAGGAGGAAGGAGGCTCAAAACGATTAGCTGTTACAATTCCTGAAGCTTTGCATACATCAATGGGGCTAACTTCAAGCATGTTACTAATACATTTAACTGGCTTCAGATGGTTGCAAAATAAAGATAAGGACAAATGTTTGATCCCAGGTGACGTGACCAGACCCAGGTTGGCTTGGACAGCTAAATCATCCAACACCCTTGGTTGATTGAAATTTACAATAACACAGTCATCCTTGAAACACTTGGGGCGAGGGCTCACCCACCCAACTCTTTGTACAAGGAGAATATCCTTATAGACATCAAGGTTAGCATTAAAGCTAGCACTACTACTAAATCAGTGAGTAACCTTATTCCTGAGCTGCTCTCGAGTCTTAAGTGATCCAGAGGGTAAAGCAGGAACATCAGGTAAAATGACAACATATGCACCGGAGGCAGGGGTAGATGCACAGTTTGGAGCTCATTTTCTCTGGCTCTAAGCTCACTCACAGGCGCATCGTGAACGCTACCTCCCCTACACACCCATTTTCTTCTCCAGCCAGGAAGTTTTGCCCTACTCCATTGTTAACGCTGTTTAATTGACTCTCACACTGGCGTGGTGGCTTTTTTTTAATAGGGGGCTGGGCTCAACAGTGGAACCATCAGCTACAGGTTCCCGGGCAGCCACATGGGCTGACCTGACAGCTGGCTCAATTTCGATCCCAATCACTTTCTCCAACTGGCGATCAATATCCTTGAGTCTGGCTTGCGCGCGTCCCACACATTGGGAAGGAACAGGCGCTTTGTAGCGCTGGGGCGTCGTGGGCCCTCCTCCTCAGCCCATCCTCCTTGGTAGTGGCAGCTAGGCATTGAAGTCCCCAACAGACATAACTTACTCAACTAATCCTACTAAAGGACACATGGAATATCATTACCACAGACTTAAAATGCAATCCCATGGAGCCAGAGGTCTATTAAATGTAGGGGTTAGTAAAGGGTCATAAGATTTTGGCTTTAATTTTACTCGCAGGTTAAGATATGGGCTTTTAGCTCACACAGACTTTGCTCTTGTGAGTTATGGCTCCTCATCTACTAAATAACTTGTGAGATTTAGGCACTTGTACAGTATACTTACATATTCAGCCAGATTCTTGCCCCACGGAAGCATATGTATACAGACAAATGCGCACGTGTGTGTGTGCGTATCTATACACACAAAACCCGTAAAAAGGATTAGCCGCTTAATTACTCTGTATATTTCAAATACATGTTCACAAAGTAAACATTTACATATAAGACTACTCAATACTGATGATCTGTGCAATACACAAATGTGTAACCGAATCTTTAGTCAACACACACCCAAGCACTACCTTAGAATAAAATGCCTATTTAACCATCTGCTAAATGCCTACATATTATCAAATAACTTAGCTGACCAAAATGGCTAGCCGAACCACATTTTATCATCACCAGCTGATCTACAAACTTTACACCACACACAAGATCAAAGATTTTGATATTTCTGGTGTGGGCCTTACTCACTCGCCATGTTCAGGCAAAATGTGAACCTGGGAGGCCTGTGCACAAACCTATACCCATCTGCACTATTTATGTCATTCACATGCTAAGTGTGGGCCACACAAAACATGGATGAGGAACCCTTTACGTCCTGGGCCCCCACATATGGAACGAATTACACCCAGCCTTAAGAGATCAACCAAACTGTCACCACCCAGCATTCTGCACAAAACCAAGTCCCGCCACCAAACTTCGCTTCTTTATCACCCCAATACACAGCCAGTGAATTATCCTTGTTCACTCACCAGTATGAGGTGTGGGCCCCAGTTACCGGATTGGGTTGTGAAGTTCATACACTAACTTGGGAAGTCAATTCACCAGCCTGTACCATGTGTTACACCTGCTTGCCTGCACTATGTGTTTGACGTACCACCTGTGTTCTTTGACCCTTTAGCCAATATGTGCTGCTTTAGCCATTGGTAAATCTCAACTTCGTGCCCCACTCGCCAAGCTGGGCAGTGGGGCTCAACAACTAGGTTATGTTACTTCCACTGAACTACTATATATCTATCTATATCTAATGCTGGGCACTTGTCGTTCAATAATGGATGCTCACTTTTTGTTTCTGCAATAAAGCACTTTAAACTCTTCTAAAAACAACACGCTGTGGTCCGTACCTGATTTTCGCCGGATGTGTGATGAACCAGGATTGTGATCTTTCTATATCTATATATATATTCACTTAAAAACCATAGGTTTCAGGCACTTTATAGTTAGAAATTAGCATTTAAAAAAACCTTTGAAATTCACTGAAAAAACCATAGGTTTCAGACACGTTATAGTTAGAAATTAGCATTTAAAAAACCTTTGAAATTCACTGAAAAAACCATAGGTTTTAGGGACAGTTATAGTTAGTTGGACATTGCACTCGTACAAAACCCGTGAAATTCCCCCGTTATAGTTAGTTCAGGTAACTATAACTCGCGCCTTCATCAATGCACTGCTGATGACGTCACATATTACATCACTCATGACATGGTCAGTGACATCACTGATGACATCACTGAAGAATGTGCTAGTATTTGTATGAGTAAGTGAGTTGGTGTGTGTGTATAACTGTATAGGTGAGTAAATGGGTGTGTGCTTAATTTTTTGCATGACTGCCTAGGTGTGTGAGTACCTCTATGGATGAGTGGAGGTGTGTGAGTGTTTATATAGGTGTATGAGTGCATATAATAGTCCTGTACTGAGTGACTATAAGTATGAGTGATTGTACGGGTGAGTGAGTAGATGTGTGTTTGTGTAGACCTAAGAATCAGTGAGTGTGTATATAGTAATTGGTGTTGGAGTGTCTATGGTTTTGACAATGGCAGTCTGTAATTTACAGTGGGTGTATCAAAAGTTATATTAGGGTGTGAGAAGATGCATCAAATTATCACATGGATGATGTCATCAGTGATGTCATCAGTGATGTCATTTGAGATGTCATCAGTGATGTCATCAGTGATGTCACTGACCATGTCATGAGTGATGTAATATGTGACGTCATCAGCAGTGCATTGCGAGGCGCGAGTTATAGTTACCTGAACTAACTATAACGGGGGAATTTCACGGGTTTTGTACGAGTGCAATGTCCAACTAACTATAACTGTCCCTAAAACCTATGGTTTCAGTGAATTTCAAAGGTTTTTAAATGCTAATTTCTAACTATAACGTGTCTGAAACCTATGGTTTTTTCAGTGAATTTCAAAGGTTTTTTTAAATGCTAATTTCTAACTGTAACGTGCCTGAAACCTATGGTTTTTTAAGTGAATTTCAAAGGTTTTTTAAATGCTAATTTCTAACAATAACATGCCCCGCTCCCTCCCTTCACCACTGTGCAAACACGCCCCGTGGCACGTTTTAAGTTGGGGGATTAAGTTCCCTTGAATCATGAAGGTCCCTGGGGTCCAACTAGCCCACCCTGTACCTCCAGTATGCGCCAGGGAGCTGCGTTGCAGAGAGGTGTTCAGAGGCCACGCCCCTTTTACACCTCTCTGCAACGCAGCTCTGTGGCGCTTTCTGGACGTACCTGGTGGGCTAGTTGGCCCCAGGGACCCTCAGGATTGAAGAGGATTTAATTCCCCATCTTAAAACGCGCCACGGGGCCTGTTTACACACAAGTCACCTGAAGCCCCGCCCCCTCCCTTCACCACTGTGCAAACGCGCCCCGTGGCGCGTTTTAAGTTGGGGGATTAAGTCCCCTTGAATACTGAGGGTCCCTGGAGTCCAACTAGCCCACCATGTACCTCCAAAAGCGCCACAGGGCTGCGTTGCAGAGAGGTGTCAAAGGGGCGTGGCCTCTGTACACCTCTCTGCAACGCAGCTCCCTGGCGCATACTGGAGGTTCCTGGTGGGCTAGTTGGCCCCCCAGTATTCAAGGGGAATTACTTCCCCTTCTCAAAACGCGCCAGGGGGTGCGTTTGCAGACTGCTGCAGGGAGGGCGGGGCCTCCGGCACGATGCCGGTCTTTTTTTTTTTTTTTTTTTGTATGGGAGGGGGGCTGCGTGGCCCCCCTTCCCTCGGCCACTTTGGCCCCGGGGACCTCATCCCCGGGGCCTGAGGATTTTTTTTTAAGTTAAAATAAAACGGGAAGGGGGCCGCGTGGCCCCCTTCCCTGGGCCTATATTGGCCCCGGGGACCCCATCCCCGGGGCATGCCCTCTTTTTTAAAATTTTTAATATTTGGATGGGGGCTGCGTGGCCCCCCTCCTCAGGCCATTTAAGGCCCCGGGGACCCCATCCCCCGGGGCCGGCCTTTCCGTTTTTTTATTTTTAAATTTTTATTTTTTATTTTTGGGGAGGGGGACTGCGTGGCCCCCCTCCCAGGCCACTAATAGCCCCGGGGACCCCATCCCCCGGGGCCTGGCCACTGTTGGGGACCGTGGGGGTCCCCAATCCCCTGCACGGTCCCGCCGGCTCCCGCGTCCTGCGGGAGCCGGCATTGCTTTCCATAAGGGAGCTGCTGACATGCAGCTCCCTTATGGAAAAGCAATCTGCTAGCTTCATTGAAGCGAGAGCAGGTTTCCCTGCTCTCGCTTCAATGAAGCAAAGCAAGTTTGCAATGACAGGACGGGAGCCGCGAGGCTCCCGTCCTGCCATTGCAAACAGCAGTGTCCCGGGGGTAGGCACCCCGGGACACTGCAGGAGCCGGCCCTGGGGGTGGCGGTCCCCAGGGCCACCAGAGGCTCCAGGAGGGGGCCACGTGGCCCCCTCCCTTCAGTGCACAGCCCCGGGGAGGTGGTGGTCCCCGGGGCTTCGGGGGTCCGAAACGGACCCCCACATTTGTTTTCTAAGTGCCCTGGGGAGGTGGCGGTCCCCGGGGCTGCGGGAGGGCGGATAGCCCTCCCGCACGATCCTTATTTAAAGCCCCGGGGGTGGCGGTCCCCGGGGCTTGGGGGGCCTTAGAGGCCCCCCACATAAAATATAAACCCACCGCCCGCATGCCCCCAGGACTTTTTTTATTTTTTTATCGGCGGGATCCGCGCACCCTAAGCGCATCCCGCTGATTTAAAAAACAAAAAAAATGCTTTTTTCTGCCCAGGGGGTCCTTGTGGGACCCCCTGAGCAGACCTAGGGGGTCAGGGTGTTTCTACCCTGCCCCCTTGTTGCGTTTGGCAACGTGTTTCTGTGCCTCTAATCATGGCGGGATCCGCGCACCCTAAGCGCATCCCGCCGATTTAAAAAAAAAAAAATGCTTTTTCTGCCCAGGGGTCCTTGTGGGACCCCTGAGCAGACCTAGGGAGTCAGGGTGTTTCTACCCTGCCCCTTTTGCGCTTTGCGCACTTGTTTCTGTCCCTCGAAAATGGCTGCCAACACTTCCTGATTTGGAGTGTTGACAGCTACTTGACAGCCAATTAGCATGCAGCTCGTGATCGGGAGGGTACGCGGACCCTACTCGGCCATAGATATATATGTGACTTTACTTTTGATTTTCTCAGGAACTACTGAACGGATTTACACAATTTAAGCAAAAGACACGACACTGAACCAAGGGCTACCTATTTGCCAAATTTGGTGTAATTCCGTTCAGCAGTTCGGGCTGTAGCTGCGACTAAAGGTTCCTATGGAAAATTGCATGGGGAAAACGCGTTTTGGGACCCCCCCCTTTTTTCTCGGCCCCCGCTTGACGAATCACCCCGAGACTTTCAGGATAGGAGCGGACCGGAGCACCCCAACAAGTTTGAAACTTTCGCGAAGAATCGTCAACCGGCGCCAAAGTTTTCAAATATAATGTTGCGGATTTCCTATGGAAAATAGGTCCTAACTATAACTATCTACTGGCGACCGCCAGTAGATAATATATACACACACACATATATATATATATATATATATATATATACATATATATATATATATATATATATATATACATATATATACATATACATATATCAAGTCAAGAATAAGTTTATTTCGATCGATATATATATATATATTATATACATATACACACACACACACACACACACACACAATTAATCACCTTTATTTTAAGGCATCTACTAGAAAAAGCACTACTGCTAAATACAACCACAAACAATAGTTGTTGCACAGCCACTAAAGTATGATGCATTCCCTCTCGTAAAGCTGGGAGGCCAACAACCCTCAGAAATAGTATGCCTTGGTCTGCTCTGAAATATGAAAGAGCCACATTCCCTTGAGTGCAGCATAAACCCAACAACGAAACTTCACTTTAAAATCGTCCTAAAAACAAGCGAAACAAGGGCAATAGGTCTGACCATGCCAATCGAGTTTGATTGTTTATTTCTTTAACTTTTTTTTTTTAAATTACAAACACGTGCTAAAAAATAAATAAAAAGAAAACAAGTCATTAGCCGTATGTCTGCATCATTTAAAAAAATATGAATTGCATTCTATTTTATTAGTACAGTATGTGTGTTTCCTAGCTGGCAGGTTAATCTGGAACAAGTATACAAATTATTTTTCGGATTAATGCACATCATAGGAAAATAAGAAAGTTATTGGTGCATGCAAAAGTAAGTGTTGGCTTTGAATTACAGTAAACTGAAGTCATAGTTCAAACATAAATAAAGAAAAGATAAAATAAGGATAAAGAAAGGTAAGAAAAAAGCATTGCCAAAGTAAAGCATTGCCAGACCAGCCCTGTACTGAAGTGCACTTCTTTTTATGCGGATGTTTACATGGGATGAGGAAATGAGGAAAATGCTTTCACTCACAGTGCAAGAAAACCAAATGCAGAAGTCGCCAGACCCATTGCCCCATTCTGTAAGCTGTATGGAGCAAAATGTGAGTGACAGCTGAACAGACTAATGGACGAAGAGGGCTGACCTAAAGCATCTCATATATATATATATATTATCTACTGGCGGTCGCCAGTAGATAGTTATAGTTAGGACCTATTTTCCATAGGAAATCCGCAACATTCTATTTGAAATAACGTTGGCGCCGGTTGACGAATCTTTGCGAAAGTTTCCAACTTGTTGGGGCGCTCCGGTCCGCTCCTATCCTGAAAGTCTCGGGGTGATTCGTCAAGCGGGGGCCGAGAAAAAAGGGGGGTCCCAAAATGTGTTTTCCCCATTCATTTTTAAACCTACAGCCCGAACTGCTGAACGGAATTACACCAAATTTGGCAAAGAGGTAGCCCTTGGTTCAGTGTCGTGCCTTTTGCTTAAATGGTGTAAATCCGTTCAGTAGTTCCTGAGAAAATCAAAAGTAAAATCACATATATATCTGGGCGGAGCCTAACCACACATGTCATCGTGAGATCTGATTGGCTGTCAGCACTTCATCCTGGAATTGCTGGAAGCCATCTTGGGACCAATATAAATGATAGTACCCCATTGAAATGCATTGTAGTGAATCAAAGATTTTGAGGGTTACCAAAAGGAGAACTATAAAGGGTGATAACAGACTTTAGTTACATTAGAATTCATTTGTTGATGGTACCATACTAATTTCAGGAATTGTAATGTGTTCTAAGGTGATTTTACCCTGTGAAAAACCTTCTGCTGGGATATCATGAATCATGTTTGAGAGAAAACTATTTTCACATGCTTGTCCCATACAGTTTTGGAAGGTGCTCCAGAAGCTAAAATGAGAGCATATTTTCTGTAAATTCACATTATCTTTCTCAGTCATGTGAGAATGAAGTCTGACATTCTCAGTAAAACATGTACATCCAACAAGGGCAGAGACTGTCAGTTGATTCCTTTGTGTTCTACTGCAGCTTCCCAGAGTGTTCTAAAGAACAACTAGAGTGCTAACAGCCTTACTTATGACAAAATTATGGCACACCTGAAGCCATCTTGATTGGAATAAACTGGTAACACTTAAAACATTTAATTTAAAAAGGAACAAAATGATGGGGTTCATTTTGTCATGGAAATATGGTTAGTGCTGTAGAAAGAAAAATTAGGACATGTTTCAAGTGTGATCTCAAATATCTTCCTGTTATACTTCAACAGGAGCAGCCTGCCAGTTGATGCCTTTGTGTTCTACTGCAGCTTCCCAGAGTGTTCTAAAGAACAACTAGAGCGCTAACAGCCTTACTTATGACAAAAGTATGGCACACCTGAAGCCATCTTGATTGGAATAAACCGGTAACACTTAAAACATTTAATTTAAAAAGGAACAAAATGAGGGGGTTCTTTTTGAAATAGAAATCATGGTTAGTGCTGCAGAAAGAAAAATTAGGGCATGTTTTAAGCGAGATCTCAAAACCTCTTCTATTTCATTAGAAAATTCTGACATGCAGACTGAAACAATCACTTTCAATACCAGCAGCACTCCCTGGTGAGCAGTAGCTTTACTACAGTGATCTAATGAGCAACTAGAGTGCTAACATTCTGAATTTATGGCAAATGTGAGACACATCTGAATGCCTTCTTGATGGATTCAAAGTAAAAAACTGAAAGCATTTCCTACTGAGGAGTCTGCAGTAAATGAGGAAATTAGGAAACTTCATAACAAAGAAGTCTTCCAAGATGGCCACCAGTGAAAAAAGAGCCCAAATGTAGCACAAATATTACCCAGATGTAGCCCACATATAGCCCAATGACAAAAGTGTGCAAAACACTTTTTATTTTTAGTTTTTTTGCAGTTTTATGTAGTGCAGACTGGTCAGGTATTGGAGCGTTGCATCTTAAAACATGACCCCCTACACTACAAAAACTCCACTGCACTACCCTAAACCCTAAAACACTACCCCCAGCACGACCCCCTACACTACACAAGCACCACTGCACTATCCTAAACCCTAAAACACTACCCCCAGCATGACCCCCTACACTACACAAACACCACTGCACTACCCTAAACCCTAAAACACTACCCCCAGCACGACCCCCTACACTACCCAAACACCACTGCACTACCCTAAAACATGACCCCCTACACTACACAAACACCACTGCACTACCCTTAACCCTAACACTACCCCCAGCACGACCCCCTACACTACACAAGCACCACTGCACTACCCTAAACCTAAAACACTACCCCCAGCACGACCTCCTACACTACCCAAACACCACTGCACTAACCTAAATCCTAAAACACTACCCCCAGCACGACCCCCTACACTACACAAGCACCACTGCACTACCCTAAACCCTAAAACACTACCCCCAGCACGACCCCCTACACTGCCCGAACACCACTGCACTGCCCTAAACCCTGATACACCAGCCCCTGCACGACCCCCTACACTGCCCGAACACCACTGCACTGCCCTAAACCCTGAAACACCACCCCTAGCACGACCCCCTACACTGCCCGAATACCACTGCACTGCCCTAAACCCTGAACACCACCCCCTTCACGACCCCCTACACTGCCCGAACACCACTGCACTGCCCTAAACCCTGAAACACCACCCCCAGCACGACCCCCTACACTACCCGAACACCACTGCACTGCCCTAAACCCTGAAACACTACCCCCAGCAAGACCCCCTACACTGCCCGAACACCACTGCACTGCCCTAAACCCTGAAACATCACCCCCAGCAAGACCCCCTACACTGCCCGAACACCACTGCCCTAAACCCTGAAACACCACCCCCAGCACGACCCCCTACACTGCCCGAACACCACTGCACTGCCCTAAACCCTGAAACACCACCCCCAGCATGACCCCCTACACTGCCCGAACACCACTGCTCTGTCCAAAACCCTGAAACACCAGCCCCAGCACGACCCCCTACACTGCCCGAACACCACTGCACTGCCCTAAACCTTGAAACACCAGCCCCAGCAAGACCCCCTACACTGCCCGAACACCACTGCACTACCCTAAACCCTGAAACACCACCCCCAGCACGACCCCCTACACTGCCCGAGCACCACTGCACTGCCCTAAACACTGAAACACCAGCCCCAGCATGACCGCCTACACTGCCCGAACACCACTGCACTGCCCTAAACCCTGAAACACCAGCCCCAGCACGACCCCCTACACTGCCCGAACACCACTGCACTGCCCTAAACCGTGAAACACCAGCCTCAGCACGACCCCCTACACTGCCCGAACACCACTGCACTGCCCTAAACCCTGAACCACCCCCAGCACGACCCCCTACACTGCCTGAATACCACTGCACTGCCCTAAACCCTGAAACACCACCCCCAGCACGACCCCCTACACTGCCTGAACACCACTGCACTGCCCTAAACCCTGAAACACCACCCCCTGCATGACCCCCTACATTGCCCGAACACTACTGCACTGCCCTAAACCCTGAAACACCATCCCCAGCATGACCCCCTACACTGCACAAACACCACTGCACTGCCCTAAACCCTGAAACACTACCCCCAGCAAGACACCCTACACTGCCCGAACACCACTGCACTGCCCTAAACCCTGAAACATCACCCCCAGCAAGACCCCCTACACTGCCCGAACACCACTGCCCTAAACCCTGAAACACCACCCCCAGCAAGACCCCCTACACTGCCCGAACACCACTGCACTGCCCTAAACCCTGAAACACCAGCCCCAGCACGACCCCCTACACTGCCCGAACACCACTGCACTGCCCTAAACCCTGAAACACCACCCCCTGCACGACCCCCTACACTGCCCGAACACCACTGCACTGCCCTAAACCCTGAAACACCACCCCCTGCACGACCCCCTACACTGCCCGAACACCACTGCACTGCCCTAAACCCTAAAACACTCCCCCAGCACAACCCCCTACACTACCCGAACACCACTGCACTGCCCTAAACCCCAAAACACTCCCCCAGCACGACCCCCTACACTACCCAAACACCACTGCACTGCCCTAAACCACTACCCCCCGCATGACCCCTACACTACCCAAACACCAATGCACTACCCTAATCCCTAAAACACTACCCCCGCACGACTCCCTACACTACCCAAAGACCACTGCACTACCCTAAACCCTAAAACACGACCTCCTACACTACACAAACCACTGCACTACCCTAAACCCTAAAACACTACCCCCTACACTACACAAACACCACTGCACTACCCTAAACCCTAAAAACCTACCCCCAGCACGAACCCCTACACTACCCAAACACCACTGCACTACCCTAAACCCTAAAACACTACCCCCAGCAGTACCCCCTACACTACCCAAACACCACTGCACTACCCTAAACCCTAAAACACTACCCCCAGCAGTACCCCCTACACTACCCAAACCCCACTGCACTACCCTAAATCACTACCCCCATCACGACCCCCTACACTGCCCGAACACTACTGCACTACCTAAACCCTGAAACACCACCCCCAGCACGACCCCCTACACTGCCCGAACACCACTGCACTGCCCTAAACCCTAAAACACTCCCCCAGCACAACCCCCTACACTACCCGAACACCACTGCACTGCCCTAAACCCCAAAACACTCCCCAGCACAACCCCCTACACTACCCGAACACCACTGCACTACCCTAAACCCTAAAACACTCCCCCAGCACGACTCCCTACACTACCCAAACACCACTGCACTACCCTAAACCCTAAATCTACCCCCAGCATGACCCCCTACACTACACAAACACCACTGCACTACCCTAAACCCTAAAACACTACCCCCAGCACGACCCTCTTCACTACCAAAATACAACTGCACAATTTGTTACAGGCGTTGCAACGCAGGCCTGTGGTGCTTACTGGAAGTACCTGGTGGGCTAGTTGGGCCCAGGGACCCTCAGGATTCAAGGTGACCTAATCCCCCAACTTAAAACGCTCCACGGGGTGCGTTTGCACAGTGGTGAAGGGAGGGGGCGGGGCCTCAGGTGACATGTGCGCAAACAAGCCCTATGGTGCGTTTTAAGTTGGGGAATTAATTCCCTTTGAATCCTGAGGGACCCTGGGGGCCAACTAGCCCACCAGGTACCTTCAGTAAGCACAACAGAGTTGCGTTGCAGAGAGGTGAAAAAAGGTGGGTGGCCTCGGAACGCCTCTCTGCAACTCAGCTCTGTGGTCCTAACTGTAGGTACCTGGGGGGCTAGTTGGGCCCAGGGACCCTCAGGATTCAAGGGGACTTAATCCCGCAACTTAAAACGCGCCACGGGCGCATTTGCACACATGTCACCTCAGGCCCCCCCTCCCTTCACCACTGGGCAAACGCACCCTGTAGCGCGTTTTAAGAGGTAGTTTTAATCCCCCTGCCCTATTATGTACTAGGGACTTGCAGAGGAGGTCATGCTAATCACAGGGGTACCCCAACGCATAGTGTTCCCTAGTGTATGTAGGTGTTTTCACTGTATTCGAAGTGTCTTTTAGCATAGCACTGGCTCTGGTTAGTCAGAGTCAGTTACCACCAGTACCCGTCTGAAAAAGTTGTGGGCACAGGATGATTTTGCAACAAGGCCTCTTTCTGCTCCTCTGTTGGTTCTTTCTGCACAAATTTTGCTTCTATCTGTGCATTTTTTCTTCTTTCTTCACATGTCCTACCTCTGTAGGCATAGTTAGAAACTAGCATTTAAAAAACCTTTGAAATTCACTGAAAAAACCATAGGTTTCAGACACGTTATAGTTAGAAATTAGCATTTAAAAAACCTTTGAAATTCACTGAAAAAACCATAGGTTTTAGGGACAGTTATAGTTATTTGGACATTTCACTCGTACAAAACCATAGAAATTCCCCCGTTATAGTTAGTTCAGCTAACTATAACTCGCGCCTCCATAATGCACTGCTGATGACGTCACATATTACATCACTCATGACATGGTCAGTGACATCACTGATGACATCACTGATGACATCTCAAATGACATCACTGATGACATCATCCATGTGATAATTTCATGCATCTTCTCACACCCTAATATAACTTTTGATACACCCACTCTAAATTACAGACTGCCATTCTCAAAACCATAGACACTCCAACACCAAAAACTACATACCCACTCACTGATTCTTAGGTCTACACACACATCCATTCACTCACCCGTACAGTCACTCATACTTACAGTCACTCAGTACAGGACTATCATATGCACTCATACACCTATATAAACACTCACACACCGCCACTCATCCATAGAGGTACTCATACACCTAGTCAGTCATGCAAAAAATTAATATCACACCCATTTACTCACCTATACAGTTATACACACACCAGCTCACTTACTCATACAAATACTAGCACATTCTTACGCTCTTATACAATAACTGATACAAGCACACACGCATCCATACAGCCACTCTCACTATCACATACTCTCAGTTATAGCAATTTAAATACTCTAACACACATATATACTGCCTTTTACATATGTAGTTACTCGCACATGTACCACTGAGATATACATTCACTCACTAACACACCCATACACACACTCACCCACCCAAGCAGTCCATCACAGATGCACTCTTGAAATCATGCACCCAGTGAATCACCCACTCACACATCTATGTACAGAGTCACACACACCCCACCCACACAAACTCAGGCAGCCATACAGATACTCAGAGAACCAATCAATAACCCATATAGACACTCATGTAGCTATTCGCAAATCCATGCATCCACTTACACACCAACAAACAGACGGATACAGACATTCACACAGTTTAGTCACTAACCCATGCATTCAGTAAGATACGTTTAATCACTCACTTGTAGAGTCAGTCACTCACGTACTAAATCATCCATTCAGACACTTATACACCCACTCATTCTTCAATACGCCTTTCCCTATATATATTAAACATATTTAAACTTTACAGAAACACACAGTCACTGGATGATGTCATCAGTGATGTCATCAGTGATGTCATTTGAGATGTCATGAGTGATGTCATCAGTGATGTCACTGACCATGTCATGAGTGATGTAATATGTGATGTCATCAGCAGTGCATTGCGGGGGCGCGAGTTATAGTTAGCTGAACTAACTATAACGGGGGAATTTCTATGGTTTTGTACGAGTGAAATGTCCAAATAACTAACGTGTCTGAAACCTATGGTTTTTTCAGTGAATATATATATATATATATATATATATATATATATTTATATTATCTACTGGCGGTCGCCAGTAGATAGTTATAGTTAGGACCTATTATCCATAGGAAATCCGCAACATTCTATTCCCAATAAGTTTGGCGTCGTTTGACGAATCATCGCGAAATTTTCAAAACTAGTGGGGCGCTCCGGTCCGCTCCGGTCTTGAAAGTTTCGGGGTGATTCATCAAGCAGGGGCCGAGAAAAAAGGGGGGTCCCAAAACGTGTTTTCTCCATGTTAATTCCCATAGGACATTTTAGCCACGGCTACAGCCCGAACTGCTGAACGGAATTACACCAAATTTTGCAAAAGGTAGTGCTTGGTTCAGAAAGCACCCTTTTTAAAAATGGTGTAAATCCGTTCAGTAGTTGCTGAGAAAATCCAAAATAAAAGTTTCGATATCTATGGCCAAGGTGGATCCGCGCACCCTTCCGATCACGAGCTGCATGCTAATTGGCTGTCAACACTCCAAACCAGGAAGTGTTTGCAGCCATCTTGTCCCTCGGTAGAACCGAGGCACAAGAAAGCAGTGAGAAAAACGCGAAAAGGGTGCCGGGTAGAAACACCCTGACCCCCTAGGCCTGCTCAGGGGGTCCCACAAAAATTTAAAAAAAATGTAAATAAAAAAAATAAAAAAATTAAAAAAATCGAAGCGCGGTCTCCCGCGCTTCGATGCTATTTTGCCCCCGGGTGGGCCAAATCCCGGGGGCATGCGGGGGTGGGTTTATGTTTTATGTGGGGGGCCTCTAAGGCCCCCCAAGCCCCGGGGACCGCCACCCCCCGGGGCTTCATTTTTTAAAAATTGAAATAACCTGTGTGGGGGGGCTGGAGCCCCCCCACACGCCCCGGGGACCGCCACCTCCCCGGGGCACTAGCATGTAAATTAGGGGGTCCGTTAACGACCCCCGAGCCCCGGGGACCACCACCTCCCCAGGGCTGTGCATTTGGATGCGAGGGGGGCCGCGCGCCCCCCCCCCCACGGTCCCCAACAGAGAGGGCCAGCCCCGGGGGATGGGGTCCCCGGGGCAAGTAGTGGCCCGGGAGGGGGGCCACGCGGCCCCCCTCCCCAGAAAAAAATAATAATTTATAAAAAAAGAAAAATAAAGGCCTGCCCCGGGGATGGGGTCCCCGGGGTAAAGGAGGCCTGAGGAGGGGGGCCACACAGCCCCCTCCTTAAAAATAATAAAAAGAGTGGCCATGCCCCGGGGGATGGGGTCCCCGGGGCCGGAATCGGCCACGGGAGGGGGCCACGCGGCCCCCTTCCCTTTTTAAAAAAAAAAATGAAAAAACAGGGGTAAGGCCCTGGGGGAATGGGGTCCCCAGGGCCCAAAAAAAGGAAAAAGGAAGGGGGGCCACACAGCCCCCCTTCGAAAAAAAAAAAAAAAAACGATTGTGCCGCAGGCCCCGCCCCCTTCCTTTACCACTCTGCAAACGCGCCCCTGGCACGTTTGCAGAGAGGGAACTAAATTCCCCTTGAATACTGGGGGTCCCTGGGGGCCAACTAGCCCACCAGGAACCTCCAGTATGCGCTAGGGGCTGCGTTGCAGAGAGGTGTACAGAGGCCACGCCCCTTTACACCTCTCTGCAACGCAGCTCTGTGGCGCTACTGGAGGTACCTGGTGCGATAGTTGGACCCCAAGGACCCTCAGGATTCAAGGGGACTTAATCCCCAACTTAAAATGCGCCACGGGGCGCGTTTGCACAGTGGTGAAGGGAGGGGCGGGGCTTCAGGTGACATGTGTGCAAACAGGCCCCGTGGCGCGTTTTAAGATGAGGAATTAAATCCCCTTCAATCCTGAGGGTCCCTGGGGGTCAACTAGCCCACCAGGTACCTCCAGTAAGCGCCACGGAGCTGCGTTGCAGAGTGTTGTAAAAGGGGCGTGGCATCTGAACACCTCTCTGCAACGCAGCTCTCTGGCGCATACTGGAGGTATCTGGTGGGCCAGTTGGCCCCTAGGGACCCTCGGGATTGAGGAGGAATTAATTCTCCAACTTAAAACGCGCCACAGGGCGTGTTTGCAGACATGTCACCTCAGGCCCCACCCCCTTCCTTCACCATTGTGCAAATATTCCTCTAAAATCAGCCGAACTACGAATTCCGATTTACTCACCTGTTATCAGGAGAGACCTCAGTGCTGCATCTTTCAGCCCAGTCCTGATCCTGAAAAGTAATTTTAACCGTACTTACCAGTAACTTGTATTTCCTTCCATTGGAATCCATTGTCTGGTTTTCCGCAGAAAAGTTTCAAAGTGTCGTTTTTCACAAACTACAAATATTCCTTAAAAATCGCCTGTATGACTTAAACGCATTCTTTCAACTGTTTACAGGAGATGCACCAGTGCTGGATCCAGGATCCACCACTGAGTAAGAAAAAGTAACGATAACACTACTTACCTGCTAAGTGAATTTCCTCCCATAGGATAACATTGGTGATTCTATGTGAAAAAGTTTCGAAGTGTCAAGTTTTAAAATACAATAATATTCCTTAAAAATCACTACTGTAACCAAAACGCTTTTACTCAACTGTTTACAGGAGATGTCCCAGGACTGAATCTAGGATCCAGTCCTGTGGTTAGAAAAATTAATCCATAAAGTAACTAATTGCATTTAACTAGAAATTCACATTGAGCTCAATGTTGCATTGTGTTTGAAATTGTGTTGCCCATTGCAACAACTGTAACTACTGTACTTAAAACTCTATTGCCTATTTGCAAAGTATTTAAACTAAAGTAATTCATTCTGAGAAAGTATATTTTGTAATGTAATGTATAATGTAATTACAATGTAATTTTAAAAATAAAATATCTAAAAATAAATAGTTTTAAAAAATGTAGTAAATCAGTATCAAAAAAATTAATATAACAATTAATACATTTAAAAATTGTCATTTACAAAACCTTTGAAATTCACTGAAAAAACCATAGGTTTCAGGCAAGTTATAGTTAGAAATTAGCATTTAAAAAACCTTTGAAATTCACTGAAAAAACCATAGGTTTCAGGCACGTTATTGTTAGAAATTAGCATTTAAAAAACCTTTGAAATTCACTGAAAAAACCATAGGTTTCAGACACGTTATAGTTAGAAATTAGCATTTAAAAACCTTTGAAATTCACTGAAAAAACCATAGGTTTTAGGGACAGTTATAGTTAGTTGGACATTTCACTCGTACAAAACCCGTGAAATTCCCCCGTTATAGTTAGTTCAGCTAACTATAACTCGCGCCCCCGCAATGCACTGCTGATGACGTCACATATTACATCACTCATGACATGGTCAGTGACATCACTGATGACATCACTGATGACATCTCAAATGACATCACTGATGACATCATCCAGTGACTGTTTCTGTAAAGTTTAAATATTTTTAATATATATAGGGAAAGGCGTATTGAAGAATGAGTGGGTGTATAAGTGTCTGGATGGATGATTTAGTAGGTGCGTGACAGAGGTTTAAAGGTTGACAGAAAAACTGAGCATGGTACAAGTACAAGTACATAGGAGAATCGGTTGCAGGAGTCATCAATAAACAGTAGAGTGAAAAGTAAACTGTTGATGCTACTGAGTATGGCCTATTCTGTTCCAAGATGTACGGCTAACTCTTCATCCTGGTTGAGCCCCCTTCGAATCTTAGTCTGGAGCTCCACAATGTACTTGGATTCTTTCTGTCTCAGTCTAAGTGTTCTGCAACCGATTCTCCTATGTACTTGTACTTGTAACATGCTCAGTTTTCCTGTCATCCTTTGACCATGCTTCTTGGCACTGTCTGCTTTCTTTCCTCTCTTTCTCTGACACAGTGCATTTGAAACTTCATTTGTAGATGACCCCCGGCTGGTGAGGTCACTGTTTTTAACTTTTGTATGTTTTCTGTTTCCTTTGCAGGAGGAAAGGAAGGGGCCCACTTCACCCGACACCACGAGCACAGGCCGTCTAACCTTTTCTTCATGTCTCACCTTTTGACCACCTCGTCACATGGTAATACTGTTCACATTTATTTCCTCAGCAGGACACACATGTTGACTTCCTTGCAGCGGTTTTACATGTCTGCTTTATCGTTGCCCCCGTTACCGTTTTGTCAGGACTGTCGAGTTACAGCTGAGAGTTGTCACTGGCACTCATTAGGGCACTTGCCCGGTATTTCCAGCAGAGCCTGTGTCACCCTGTAGGCTCCTTACCCACTCGCATGCTTGTTATGCAAACTTTATTGCTTATCCAGCGTATATAGTAGTATTGCATTTTTACTGACATGCTTATCTCATTTTATTCTGTTGATTTGTGGCTGCCTGACAATGCGGTCTGACTCAAGCCCACTCGGGTTTTATTTTAGAACCGGTACCGATATCATATATTGAACTGTCCTCTGTCTGCTAAATTTCTTCACACACTTTGTGAATTATTAGTTTTTGACTCTACAGTGAGACTTAATCAATTTGATTTGATTCCTTGCATGACAGTATGTTATTTCAATTTAGGTACGCATACCTTCCATTGATTTTGTACTCTTCCAACATGGCCCCCTGTTTTTCGACATTTTCATTTGTTTTGAACTAAACTACCATGTGACTGTATATAAGCCTTTCTATTTGTGTGCACCTTACATGTGACCAAGAATGCGGCAGCATTCGAAACGCGTCATGTAAATTAAACGCTTTGCAAGACAGCACTTTGAGTCGTGGATTTGGTTTTCCTGAGAGCACACATATTGGATTTGTTGGGGGATTATATATGCCGGTATGCTCTGCCGGCAAGTGTGCCACTTCTCACGGGTCCCAGTGTTTCCAGAAGGAGCTTGTGTGTTGGAGGATATATATATATATATATATATATATATATATATATATATACACACATATACACATACACATACACATACATATACACATACACATATACATATTTATATACATACATATACACATATATTTATATACATACATATACATTTATATACACATATATTTATATACATACATATACATTTATATACACATATATTTATATACATACATATACATTTATATACACATATATTTATATACATACATATACATTTATATACACATATATTTATATACATACACATTTATATACACATATATTTATATACATACACATTTATATACACATATATTTATATACATACATATACATTTATATACACATATATTTATATACATACATATACATTTATATACATACATATACACACATATACATATACATACATATACATTTATATACATACATATACATTTATATACATACATATACACACATATACATATACATACATATACATTTATATACACATATACATATACATACATACACATACACATACATACACATACACATACATATATATTGTATTTATGATTCTACCTTATTACAAGAAGCTGCCAATACAGTTAAGTTGTCTCTAGATCAGACCTAATGATAGCTCACGTGCTAAACTAATCTCTTTTCACACTTCTCTCAACTATCCAGCTATACCTTGATATGTTCAACAAGTCTCTGACCCCTATGCACTTCCTCCAGGATTTCGTGATATAGCCACTCGCAAAAAAATCACTTAGATGGCAGTTTGGTAAAAAGCCCGCACTTTTAACAAAACTGCCTGGGAAATGCGACCCCCTCATTTTATTGGCCCAGCACTGATCACTGGGCCAAATAAAAGGAGGGTCAGCAAGCAGGCGACGCGTTTATGTATTTCCTCCTCCTCAGCTTCTTGTGTGTAGTACTCCCTGGAGAGCCACCTTGCGGCCTGGGCCGGTAGCACCAGTCTGCAGCCATTTTACTGGCCCTGGGGTGGAGGGGTGGAGTGGGATAACTGCACTGAGGACTGAGATCAGACACGTTTTCTCTCAGCACAGCCTCCCTGCCTGATGCATCCGCATCTGCCTTCCAGACATCCTCACCAGCACCACCACCAAAGTGTGTGATCGGGCTCCGAGGGAAGACGGGGTGGGGCTAAAAAACAAATTAAGAATTGGGCCTGCCGCCCGTGGGCATGTGACAGCCCTGGGGGGTGACTGTAGGTAGCACTTAGATGAACATGTAATTCTATATGTTGAATGACCTGAATAGTTGCCCACTGGGGCTATATTGCAATGTATTTATTGTTAGCACTTTATATTAATTGTGACTAAACATTGAAGTACAAAAATTGTGACTAAACATTGAAGTACAAAAACGCCGTAATTAAGCTCATAAAATGAAGTGATTGAGCGTAGGTACAACAATTTTGAAACATTTATGTTTATTTCATTGTAAATATGCGGCGTTTAAAGCAATCATGTATTTCACTTAGGCTTTAAAGGACGTTACAAGATGGCTGCTATGTTTATACTCACTTTTGTTGTAATATATTAGGGTGGTATAGTCCGCTTTCTGTTTTTCATGTATTTTTATGTATTTAAATCAGAAAGTGTGTTGATGGATGTTAAACCGTGAAGAAGGCGGAAGCCGAAACGCGTCGTTATTGCCATTAAAACTACATTTTGCAGTACATTGGAGTGTCTGGGATTCCTACTTGACAAGGCAGGAGTATTTTGTATTGTTTGGGGTTATCCGATAACCCGTGCCAGACCGCCCGTTTCTGAACTGGAATTGTGTGTTGTTTTGAAGCTTTGAGGCTGACCCCCTTTCACCAAATGGAGACGTAGAGGTACGGCGAGTAACGATGGATTGGTAAACCCGCCATACAGATTGCTTTATCTGTGCATGGGACAACGGAGCACAGAATTAACCAGACGGAAGCCGAGCCAAGTTCACGGCATGAGAAGCGAATGCGAGCGTGACGAACGCCGAAGAGGTGAGCCTTCACCGGGGGGGTTCGTAAGCCGACAATCGTCGGAGGACGGAGTAGGGTTGCGTGCGCACGGTGAGTGTTTTCTGCTTACCTGGAGGGCTTAGTCACTACAGCGATTGTTTCTCGAAGTGGTGGAAGGGGAAGGGAGCCGTCTTTATTACGGGATTAACAATTCCCGACGTAGGCGGCACAAAGTACTGAAAATATTGTGCAAATGGCATCAGGTCTAGATGCAAAACGTAAAGAGACTGAAAATAAACTGTTCTTCACGCAGATGGGAGCAGCAGGAAGTAGCGCCTCTAGTACACCACACAACATCACTGAGGAAATCCAGGTGCAAACGCTGTATGCCCTCTTGGAAAAATTACACAAGAAAGAACTCTCCAAGTGGTGGGAAGCGGAGTCGCTTCAAAGATACATTGACGTTGGACGCGTCCCACGAGGGTTAAGAATATACACAATCCCCACTTATGAGGACCCGAATCCAGATATGTTGGAGGAGTGGTCAAGTAATTCTAGCTCTTGTTCAATAATAATGATGCGGATATTGGTGAAATATGCTCTAAAGGACAGAAGCAAACTGCTGGAAAAAATTGATAAAGTCATCCTAGAATTGAAAAAACTGGTATCGAAAGAATCAGTAGAAGAATTCATGAAAAATTTGATGGTCCGCATGAATAAATTAGAGGAAGAGATTACAGCTAAAAAACAGCGAAAATTTCTCCGGGATTTTAAAGATTATCAGGCTGGACCGAACCCTGACCTTCCACAGGAAATTTGATCATTTGTTTGATACTAAAGAGGGGGTCAAGTGGAAACATTGGTAACATTGAGTAATACAATCTAAATAAGTGAGAGTGATGCATCGGAAGGGAGTATGTCTGATGTGTCAGTAACAGCCTTAAATTTGGATACTAATCAGGATATTCAAAAGAAGAATTTTTTAAGACAATTTCAAATGATAAATCAAGGCAGGACAGAACAATACCAGGAACAAGGTTGCACAAAGGGGCAGAGGACGAGGAGTCAGATGAAAAACCAGACGAACAAGCAGGCAAACGAAAGACGGAAAAAGCGAAGAATTAAATCCCGTGGGAATGCCGACAAGGGGCAAGAGGGGAAAACCATGAATGTGGTGAACCTATCTGAACGTACTTTAACGCCTGAAGAAGACTTGCTTTCATTAGGTTTGTCATTTTGTCCTTCTGCCAATATGAATTATGCACAGACGAGGATTGATTTGTTTTATTTCTCTAGGAAGTTGAAACTTAAGAAATGGTTTGACACTAAACAGACTATTAGAATGCCAGCTAGACCAGTTAGTGGATTAAGTAATTTGAACTTGGATGATGCTGAATTGTTACATACTATTACATCGATTAATGATATTTGTGATCACCATGATGACATCATTTTAAATCTTGATGGTTGTGACTTGGAACTTGATATAAATCCTGGCAGTACTTTTAAGCCTAAATCAATATTCACGCCTATGGTACAGTGCGATGCAATAGAAATTTTTGAGAAGGGTGTCTTAAAAGATTTGAAAAGATTAGATATAAAACTATACCTGCATATAGAAAGAACATCTCTACATTGCAATTGCTAGCATTGGATAAATTGAAAACTGATAATACCATTGTAATCCGTCAATCGGATAAAGGCGGAAATGTTGTGATTTTGGATAAAGGGAAGTATTTAGCCGAAGATGCGTCAATTGAATGACAGAAATTGTTATTGTCTTTCTAATCACCAAGAGGTAATCAATTCAAATAAAAAATTTGGTGAGATGCTAGTAGACTGGAGGAAAAGGGACTTCTGGAATGGGAAGAATATAACTATCTAAAATGCACCCATCCCAAGATACCTGTACTGTATCTTCTGCCTAAATTGCATAAAGATGCAGTAAACCCTCCTGGTAGACCCATTGTTTCATCTATAGGGTCTCTATTAGAGAATACATCTAGATTCATCGACCACTACTTACAATCATTTGTAGTGGGACTACCTGCATATCTTCGTGATACCACACATTTCTTGACAGCAATTGATGGCATCCATTGGGAGGATTATACTCTCCTAACACTGGATGTCAACAGTTTATATACAAGTATCCAGCATGATCAGGGTCTAAGAGCAGTCCGACATTTTTTAAGGACACGTTCCTTATCATTATTGTTTCATTCTGAAATGATATTGGATATGATCCACTTTTGTTTAACCAACAACTTTTTTATCTTCGATGAATCGATTTATAAACAGTTACAGGGCACAGCGATGGGCACCTGCTTCGCCCCGAGCTACGCGAATTTATGCGTGGGCTGGTGGGAGGAGCGGATGGCCTCCCAATTGGAGGAATTTGAAAATCATGTAGTCCTGTGGCTGCGATTCATCGATGATATTTTTTGCATTTGGAGAGGTGATGAAGCTTCTGCTAAGAATTTTGTATGCAAACTGAATATCAATTCTTGCAATTTAGTCTTCACTGAGCATATAAGTAAAACAAGTATTGAGTTTTTAGATGTGCTGTTAAATGTGGAAGAAGGTACACTGCAAACCACACTTTTAGAAAATCTACAGCTGGGAACAGCATATTAAATGCTAGGAGTGCTCATCCATCCAGTTTAATCTACAGTATCCCTTATGGGGAATTACTGCGTGCAAAGAGAAATTGTAGCACGGACAGAGCATTTGTCAAGGAAAAAGAAAGTATGTGTACACGCTTTGCAGAAAGAGGTTATAACAGTAAGATCATTGCACAAGCAGTAGAACGAGTGGATCTAGTGACGAGAGTAGAAATGTTGCATCAAAACAAGCAGAGGGAGGATTCAGTCAAAATAAGATTTATCACTAAGTTTTCAGCACAAGCAACTGAAATGCGAAAAATATTACAAAAGCATTGGCATGTCTTGAAGACGGATGATATCTTAACCAAGTATTTGGACAATAATCCTCAAATTACTTTCATGAAGGGTAGATCGTTACGTGATGACTTAAGTAACAACATGGTAACTGATTGCGTTAAGTCGCTAGGAACAGGTTGCACAGGATTTTATTGTTGCAGAAAGTGCAAAGCATGTAGTAATAGCACTGATTGTGGTTCATTTCAGATACCAAACTCGAGAAGAACATTTGAGATCAAAAAGCATTTTAATTGCAATACGACTTGTGTTTATGTTCTCATTTGCCCCTGTGAAAAAATGTATATAGGGAGCACGAGACATCGTGCAAAAAGACGAGTTTTAGAACAAGTACGAGCTATCAGACATCATGATAAGCATTACCCAGTGGCTCGCCACTTTCATGATTGTCATTTTCAGAATGAAAAGCTTTTGCGCATGATGGTGATTGATTCGGTTACCACCAATGTTAGGGGTGGTAATCGTGAGTTAGTACTGCGGAAACTCGAATCAAAATACATAATTGATTGATACTCTTATACCACAAGGGCTGAATTCGAGTGAAGAATTAGCAATCCATCTGCACACATGAAATACAATTGTTATAAACAGTTTCTTTGCGCTGGACATCCTTATGTAAATATGGTTTTATATATATTGTTTTTTCATAGTATTTTTTACTTTTACAGGTGCGGGGTACATCACTTTTTTGTATTGTGAGTATTGATGAACTATCAAGAAATGTACATTTGATTAAGGCCAACTTGAGCTGGACTTCATGTTTTTGATACATGTGTGCCCACTAGGGCTTGATTAGGTAGCACTTAGATGCACATGTAATTCTATATGTTGAATGACTTGAATAGTTGCCCACTGGGGCTATATTGCAATGTATTTATTGTTAGCACTTTATATTAATTGTGACTAAACATTGAAGTACAAAAATTGGGACTAAACATTGAAGTACAAAAACGCCGTAATTAAGCTCATAAAATGAAGTGATTGAGCGTAGGTATAACGATTTTTGAAACATTTATGTTTATTTCATTGTAAATATGCGGCGTTTAAAGCAATCATGTATTTCACTTAGGCTTTAAAGGATGTTACAAGATGGCTGCTATGTTTATACTCACTTTTGTTGTAATATATTAGGGTGGTATAGTCCGCTTTCTGTTTTTCATGTATTTTTATGTATTTAAATCAGAAAGTGTGTTGATGGATGTTAGACCGTGAAGAAGGCGGAAGCCGAAACGCGTCGTTATTGCCATTAAAACTACATTTTGCAGTACATTGGAGTGTCTGGTATTCCTACTTGACAAGGCAGGAGTATTTTGTAATATATATATATATATATATATTCACTGAAAAAACCATAGATTTCAGGGGCGTTATAGTTAGTTGGACATTTCACTCGTACAAAACCATAGAAATTCCCCCGTTATAGTTAGTTCAGCTAACTATAACTTGCGCACTCCGCAATGCACTGCTGATGACGTCACATATTACATCACTCATGACATGGTCAGTGACATCACTCATGACATCACTGATGACATCTCAAATGACATCACTGATGACATCATCCTTGTGATAGAGTGGCAGACCTCCTCTCACCCTAATATAACCTTTGATACACACACTCAAAAATACAAGCTAAAATTTTCAAAACAATGGACATACCAATACCAGTTACAACACACCTATTCAGTAATTCCAAGATCTACACACACATCCACTCATTCACCAACAGTCCCTATACAGTCACTCATACATGTACTCACTCATCATATGTACTCATACACCTATACATCCTGTTACAGACCGCCACTCATCCATAGAGTTACTCACACACAGTCACACATGCAAAGAAAGTATCAAACATCCATTTACTTGCATATACAGTTATACACACACTACCACACTTACTTCTACAGAAACCTACACATACTTACTCTCTTAAACAATCACTTATAGAAACACCTACTTATTTGTACAGGAACTCTTCCAATCTCACTCACATATACTCACTTATATACACCAATACTCACATATACTAGTTTAAAACATATGTAGTTACTCATAAAGACACTATTGAGACAGTCATTCACTCACTAACACACCCATACACATACTCATCCACCTATACAGTCCTGCACACATGCTGTCTTCAACACATACAAACAGTGAGTCACTCATTCATGCATCTATGCACTAAGTAATACCCCCACCGAACCATACAGACACTCAGACACTCATACTGATACTCAAAAAACCAACTAATAACCCATATAGACACTCATGTAGCTACTCACCAACCCATGCAGCCACTTATACACAAAGTGAGAGACTGATACAGATATTTTCATATTTAAACATTACTCACTAACCCATGTATTCACTAAGATACACTTAGTCAGTTATACAATCAATTTTACAAAAATAAATCATCCATTTAGACACATACCCATTTATTCTTCCATCGACCTTGAGATATACATATATAAAACATATTTAATTTTCAGAAAAACACACATTCACTGGATGAAGTCATCAGTGTCATCAGTGATGTCATTTGAGATGTCATCAGTGATGTCATGAGTGATGTCACTGACCATGTCATGAGTGATGTAATATGCGACGTCATCAGCAGTGCATTGCGGGCGCGCAAATTATAGTTAGCTGAACTAACTATAACGGGGGAATTTGTATGGTTTTGTACGAGTGAAATGTCCAACTAACTATAACGCCCCTGAAACCTATGGTTTTTTCAGTGAATTTCTAAGGTTTTTTAAATGCTAATTTCTAACTATAATGTGCCTGAAACCTATGGTTTTTTCAGTGAATTTCTAAGGTTTTTTAATGCTAATTTCTAACTATAACGTGCCTGAAACCTATGGTTTTTTCAGTGAATATATATACATATATATATATATATATATATATATATATATTTATTTATTTATTATACTATGTATACATGTGAAAATGTCTCGGTCCCCTGTTTGCCTCGGTGGCATGGAAAAAATGGGTGGAACTGACGTCAGCACGCCGACGAGGTCCTCTTATGGCTCCGATGACGTCATACGGTGTCGCGAGCGGAGCCGTGCTATTATGACGTCCTCGTTGACGTGGGAGAGCTAGGAAAGAATTTCCGTGGAATGCTGGTGCAAGGGATATTCACCTAAGTGTTCAGGCTAGTCCTTTGGGAGCAACTGTTTATGTTGCCACTCCAGAAACCGAAACCAGTGATCCGAGGGCAGAGGCCCTGCAGATGGCACATGAGGTGGGGTGCCCAGTCGTGTGCACCGGCGGGGCAGCGAAGTGACAAGCACCACAACCCACAAAAAAGATAACGAGGGCACTGAATAACACAGGATCTTCTCTTTGTATCTGGCAGGAACAACGAAGTTAAAATGCCCTAGTACCAAAATGTAGAATTAGTGCTACAACGGTCTTCAAGAGGACCTGCGATGCCGCTTCTGCCTCCCGTACCCTGGAGGTGGCACATGGGTCACGCGGTACAGTCATACTGCGGTGGGACGCACACTCGTTGACCTCTCATGGCCCTGCTCCACACTTCAGGGAGGACGCTTTCTATTAGCTATGTTTTCTGATGACATGTCGCGCCGGCCCCGTCCAACAACAGAACTCCTTTAGATCCAAACAGACTCTTCCACTCTCTCACCGGACACTTTCACAATACAACAGCCGGAAATGCACTTTTCGGTAAAAAAACCACATTCCTTCCTCCTAATTAATCAAATAAACGTCTCACTGAAGAACAGGGGCCAGCTTCGATCGGTAAACAGCCGTTACAACGACTTTTTTACTTTGCGATACCATTACAACGCATGCATTACCACGCATGCGTTGTACATCACAAAGTCATTACTACGCATTTTTTAGAACGCATGGTCATTTACCACGCATGCCTTTACAACGAATTTTGTTGTAAAGGTATGTATGGTAAATGACCATGCATTCTAAAAAACATGTAGATCGATCCATGTCGTTGTAAGGAAACAGAGGCTGTTCTGTTTCCTCACAACGACGTGCACCGCCCCTCAGAGACGACGTGAAGCAGGAACCACGAGGAGAGAGGAACCACGAGGAGTGAGAGGTAAGGGGGATTGGGCATGGGGTGGGGGTTTCTTTTCTAGGGTTTAGGGTAGTGCAGTGGTGTTTGGGTGGTGAAGGGGGTCGTGCTGGGGGTAGTGTTTTAGGGTTTAGGGTAGTGCAGTGGTGTATGGGTAGTGTAGGGGTCGTGCTGGGATAGTGTTTTAGGGTTTAGGGTAGTGCAGTGGTGTTTGTGTAGTGAATGGGTCGTGCTGGGGGTAGTGTTTTAGGGTTTAGGGTAGTGCAGTGGTGTTTGTGTAGTGTAGGGGGTTGTGCTGTGGGTAGATTTAGGGTTTAGGGTAGTGCAGTGGTGTTTGGGTAGTGTAGGGTGTCGTGCTGGGGGTAGTGTTTTAGGGTTTAGGGTAGTGGAGGGGGTAGTGTTTTGGGTTTAGGGTAGTGCGCCCAACCAGCCACAATATCCGTGGACAAAGGGGATCCTGACTCTTTGGAACGCTCCGTCAATTGACTAATTTGGGTCAAGGGCCCTACCACGTCCAAGACCTATCAATTCCTTTCTTGGGATCCCTCATATACTTGGAGAAAAAGGTACATAGTTTCTCATCAATTTCAGGCGTGTGTGCCACCTTCCCCTTCAGTGAGGGCCTGGGGCATTCTCCCCTCATCCTATTCCTGACCTCCCTTTCAAGGGGGTCGATGGATTTTCCCCACCACATACTCTGCCACTTTGGCGTCAGGTGTCCACTCCGCTGACCTAGGATGGTAAATTTGGGTAGGCTCGAACATGTCCGAGTGGACCCCGTCCCCAACCGGGGACTGAGAGGAGTGAGACTCTGGACGCCAGGGACGCCCGAGTCCTTATCCTCATCGGAGGAGAAATCGTCCTCCGATACACCCTCTCCCTCTAAGGAAACCCGCCGTCGGGGTCTACAATAGTGGTGACAGTGTCGCAATTTTCTCCGGGCCCCTCCTCCTCCCGGCAGGGTGCATGTTTTAGCGTTCGCGCACTCTTGAGGAAGGTCTCCGTAAGTTTATCAAATCCTTCCAAGTGCCATGCTTAACGGCCCTTTTATTCCCCATCTGGGAGCTACTGGTACCCGCCACCATCAGATCTGGGTCACTGAACACCCCAGGGATGCTTTTCGCCAGCTTATCAACCTGATCCCTAAGAGGAGCCAGCGCCTAGAAATAGCCAGAGAGAGGGCTTGGTCCACTGCTGGAGGGAGAAGTTGGGGGCCATTCCTCCTCCACTTCCTGGTAGGAGGAGTAAAAATGGTCTTCTGGAGAAGACATGATAGCAGAGGGTGTGAGCACAGAACAAATGCCCTTAAAATCCTTAAGGCAGCCCCCTCGCCGGTGCTCCAACAGCTGGGCTTTCCCCGAAGCTGTTATAAGAATAGACTGAGGTGCAATACCAATTACCACCACCAGGTGGCGCTGGTCACTATCGTGGCCGTGTGGGGAAATAACCGCGTAGCGGTGTCAAAATTAGGCAAGGGTTGGTCAGGAATCAAGCGGACACTAAAGGAGTGACCGGATTCCCAAACGCGCGTAAAGACCAGCGGTCGCGCTCGACGGAGCTGCCTCGCTCGGACCAGACGCGCCTGACAGGATCTCACCGCGCGCAGAGCACACAGCGGGAGAAACTGCGAGGGGAGAACGCGCTCGGGCAAGAGCCTGCTGCGCAGGGAATATGAAACAATACCAAGGCAATAATGCTAATAACGTGCACAAGAAACCGCTATACAAACAGCAACAACGTCAGATTAAGCCAAGAATGTAAGGAATGCACTTAACTGACGAGCAGTGAAGAAAGAGAAAGCGGAAGGGACGTCACGATATTATATACGATGGACTGTGATATGATTGGACTATAGTTGCCTTGGAAACTACCCCTAATGGTTCATGGGTTGTGTAGTCTTTTGTTTAATGATTGTTGTGTTATGTTTTCTTTGAACTGCTATGCAAATAAAGTGAGGAAAGATATGCATAATCCTCGCCTCCGTCCTGCCATAGAATTCATTAAACTTTATTTGATCTGATTTAGAAACATAGATCATAAAAGTGTACATAAAAACAGTAAATCCTCTTTCCTAATACAATACAGTGAGAATTAATTAAAACCAGTATGTAAAAACGGGTGTTACAAAGCCCGGTTCAGAGCAACTTCAGGTTAACAGAATCGTAAAGGTCAATGTTTCGCAAGATCAATCTCATGTACTTCGTGCAAAATACGCAATAAGGGGTCCAAGTAAGATGTAACGCTCCAATACCTGACCAGTTTGCACTATATAAAACTGCAGAAAAACTAAAAATAAAAAGTGTTTTGCACACTTCTGTCATTGGGCTATATGTGGGCTACATCTGGGTGATATTTGTGCTACATTTGGGCTCTTTTTTCTCTGGTGGCCATCTTGGGAGACTTATTTGTTATGAAGTTTCCTAATTTCGTCATTTACTGCTGTCTCCTCAGTAGGAAATGCTTTCAGTTTTTACTTTGATTCCATCAAGAAGGCATTCAGATGTGTCACACATTTGCCATAAATTCAGAATGTTAGCACTCTAGTTGTTCATTAGATCACTGTAGTAAAGCTACTGCTCACCAGGGAGTTAACTGGAAGTCTACTGCTGGTATTGAAAGTGATTGTTTCAGTCTGCATGTCAGAATTTTCTAATGAAATAGAAGAGGATTTGAGATCTCACTTAAAACATGCCCTAAATTTTCTTTCTGCAGCACTAACCATAATTTCTTTGGCAAAATTAACCCCCTCATTTTGTTCCTTTTTAAATTAAATGTTTTAAGTGTTACCAGTTTATTCCAATCAAGATGGCTTCAGGTGTGTCATACTTTTGTCATAAGTAAGACTGTTAGCGCTCTAGTTGTTCTTTAGAACACTCTGGGAAGCTGCAGTAGAACACAAAGGAATCAACTGACAGTCTCTGCCCTTGTTGGATGTACATGTTTTACTGAGAATGTCAGACTTCATTCTCACATGACTGAGAAAGATAATGTGAATTTACAGAAAATATGCTCTCATTTTAGCTTCTGGAGCACCTTCCAAAACTGTATGGGACAAGCATGTGAAAATAGTTCTCTCAAACATGATTCATGATATCGCAGCAGAAGGTTTTTCACAGGGTAAAATCACCTTAGAACACACCACAATTCCTGAAATTAGTATGGTACCATCAACAAATGAATTCTAATGTAACTAAAGTCTGTTATCACCCTTTATAGTTCTCCTTTTGGTAACCCTCAAAATCTTCGATTCACTACAATACATTTCAATGGGGTACTATCATTTATATTGGTCCCAAGATGGCTGCCAGCAATTCCAGGATGAAGTGCTGACAGCCAATCAGATCTCACGATGACGTGTGGTTAGGCTCCGCCCAGATATATATGTGTTTTTACTTTTGATTTTCTCAGGAATTACTGAACGGATTTACACCATTTAACAAAAAGGGTTCTTTCTGAACCAAGCGCTACCTTTTTGCCAAATTTGGTGTAATTCCGTTCAGCAGTTCGGGCTGTAGCCGTGTCTAAAATTTCCTATGGGAATTAACATGGAGAAAACACGTTTTGGGACCCCCCTTTTTTCTCGGCCCCCGCTTGCCGAATCACCCCGAAACTTTCAGGATAGGAGCAGACCGGAGCACCCCACGAGTTTTGAAAATTTCGCGAAGATTCATCAACCGGCGCCAAAGTTATTGGAAATAGAATGTTGCGAATTTCCTATGGAAAATAGGTCCTAACTATAACTATCTACTGGCGACCGCCAGTAGATAATATATTAACACTAATTTTAACACAATTTTAGGTTGCCAGGACAGGATGGGGCTCATTCCTCGAATCATGGTTTGGATCTAACAGTATTATATGGAAAGATACTTAAGTGCAACGACCAGAACGGATATAACATTCGTACTGAAAATCTGCCTGACACCAATAATAAGTGTCGTCGTAATATCTTTTATGAAATCTATGTGTATAATCTGTTTTAACAAAATGTATTTATACAGTTTAAGAAAAATTCTTTTACAACATTGCTATTTTTGCACATAGATATCTTCATTGGCAGTTGAATTCAACGCATTATGCAGATAGTAGGAGAGTGTCCATGCTCTGATGCGAGTGTTATGCCATATGTTTAAAATGTGTTTTATATATATATATATATATATATATATATATATATATATATATATATATATATATATATATATATATATATATATATATGTGTATTTATACGACTATTTATATATTTATTAATCATTTTCTACACATGATGAAGCTATTTTGCACAGTTCTTTAATTATAGAAATATGGCCACACTTGGTGGCTTTCCATATAATATGTATATAAAAAAATTGATAATTTGTAGAAACCAAACGGGAAGTCTGCTCTCTATATCCATGTACTTGGAGGGATTTTTTTGCACAATGTCACTTTAAATAATGGGAGAAAGTCTGAGCATGTCATGTGATCAAGGGCTCTGTGTAGCCCGAAACGCGTCAAGGCGAGAAAGCACGAATAAAACTAAAAATAAGCACTCATTAAGTGGAGTCCGTTCCGTTTTTTATCCTGGAAGCAAGGGTGAAGGATTATCGCTATTATCTCCAAGGTGGCTCTCTTGGAATAACGGACCCCCTCTCGAACAAGGGCGAATGCGGCAAGAAGTCAAGTCTGGTGACAACCGGAAACATTGAGTCTCCTGGAGGAGAAAGCCGTGAGCCCCCGGACACCGGAAATATACCTACAAAGTACAGCGAATCTGTGGATTGTGGGTCGGAGGACGCGGGAACCACTGTGAACGCCCGAAAGGTAGGATATACAGAGTAAAAGTCTGGTGAGAGGTGTGCGAAAAGCGTTGTGAAGCACGCATTTAAAAGCAGCATTCACGCTTGTATGAAAGTGCAAAATAATGGCCGCCGACGTGCTCCGAGGGAGGGAGGAAGCGGCAGAGGAAATGTTTGCAGAGACTACCAGTATGTTAACACCAAGACAAGTGGGTAATGAAGATATTGAAGAGAGTTGCACAAATCTGAAAGAGCTATATAGAAGATTGGAAAAATTGTCAAAATCAGAACAAGTAAAGTGGTGGGAACATCGTTCGCTATCAAAATACTTGGAGGTTGGTAGGATCCCTAGGGGATTACGAATTAAGCTCGCACCAAGTTACGACACCCTAACCCTGTTATGCTTAAGGAGTGGGGAATGTAACTTGGAATCATCAAAAAACCTAATGGTAATACTAATCAAGTATGCAGACATTGACAGGAGGGAGCTGCAAAAACAAATTGATGAAATCAACTCTAAAATAGAGGCAATTGAAGGTGGAAATGTGGGACACAAAATGAGGGAAGAAATGGTAGCGCGCTTGAAAAAAGAGGAAGAAACAATCAAGAAAAGAAAAACTTTTAAATTTCAGCGCGATAAAAACGATTACGAGCAGGGCCAAATTGTCACCTTTTCCCGTAAATTTGACGCAGCTAAGGCGGCAAAAAAATAAAATGGCATACAAAACAGATTCGGGACCTAAGAGTTAGGAGCACAGAGTGGGCTGCAACCAACTTCATCGATATCAGATTTGAGCTCCTCAATTGAAACTGAATCAGAAGCCGAAACAACCCCCAGTACATCAGGGGGAATGAGAACCCAACGAAGGGGACACACCTTAGCAGAAGAGTTGAATTTTTTACAGGAACAAAGGCGCCAGACACTCCGGCCCAGGAGGCCAAACGCTTACACAAACAAAGGAGGAATGTCAGACGCCGTGACAGAAGGAAAAGAAGAAGGGAATGTGCAAAACAACAACTACAAAAAGACGAACAAGAGGATGGCGCCGTAAGTAAATATGACAGAAACTAATGAAAACTCTATTGTAAATTTGGCCAACATCAATCTCAATAAAGCTGAAGAACAACTATTGAAACTGGGGTTGTCCTATTGCGCAGAAAGCAACTTTGATTACCCAATCAATCAATCATATCATTTGTAAAGCGCACTACTCACCCATGAGGGTCTCAAGGCGCTGGGGTGGGGAATGCTGCTACTGCTCGAAAAGCCAGGTCTTGAGGAGTTTTCTGAAGGTCAGCAGGTCTTGGGTCTGCCGTAGGTGGATGTGGAGGGTGTTCCAGGTCTTGGCGGCGAGGTGGGAGAACGATCTGCCACCGGAGGTCGCTCTTCGGAAGCGGGGGACAGTGGTGAGGGCGAGGTCGGCGGAGCGGAGCTGGCGGGTGGGGGTGTAGAAGCTGAGTCGTCTGTTGAGATACGTTGGTCCGGTGTTGTGGAGTGCCTTGTGTGCGTGGGTGAGGAGTTTGAAGGTTATCCTCTTGTTGACCGGGAGCCAGTGCAGGTCTCTCAGGTGAGGTGTGATGTGGCTGCGGCAAGGGATGTCGAGGATCAGGCGTGCAGAGGCGTTCTGAATGCGTTGGAGCCGTCTCAGGAGTTTGGCAGAGGCTCCTGCGTAGAGGGCGTTTCCGTAGTCCAAACTGCTGCTGACGAGGGCCTGGGTGACCGTTCTTTTCGTTTCAGTGGGGATCCACTTGTAGATCCTGCGGAGCATGCAGAGGGTGTTGAAGCAGGCGGAGGAGACGGCGTTGACCTGTTTAGTCATGGAGAGGGTGGAGTCGAGGATGACCCCTAGGTTGCGTGTGTGGTCGGTGGGTGTTGGGGCGGTTCCCAGTGCGGTCGGCCACCAGGAGTCGTCCCAGGCCGAAGGGGTGGATCCGAGGATGAGGACCTCCGTCTTGTCCGAGTTCAGCTTCAGTCGGCTGTTCCTCATCCATTCAGCACGGCCTTCATTCCTTCATGAAGGTTGGTTTTGGCGGTGTGGGGGTCCTTGGTGAGGGAGAGGATCAGCTGGGTGTCATCGGCATAGGAGATGATGTTGAGGAGTCGTGCCGACGGGCGACGTGGGCGGCGGTGCCATGTAGATGTTAAACAGAGTTGGGCTGAGGAAGAGCCCTGGGAGTACGCCGCAGATGATCTCGGTGGCTTCGGAGCGGAAGGGGGAAGGCGGACGCTCTGTGTTCTGCCGGAGAGGAAGGAGGTGGTCGAGTCCAGGGCCTTCTCTTGGATCCCGGCGTTGTGGAGGCGTGTTCGTAGTGTGTGGTGGCAGACCGTGTCGAAGGCGGCTGACAGGTCCAGGAGGATGAGGGCCGCCGTTTCTCCGTTGTCCAGCCCACAAACAAGAGCTGATATATATCAGTATATCAGAAAAATAAAGTTACAAAAATTCCACCAGCTCCAAAACGATAAAAGTAAAGTGTCTAGCATAAGTCAACAACATACCAGCACAGGTCTAACAGCTTCGGATGTGAACTTATTGTGTGATCTCAATGAGTTACAAAGAAATGATCCGATAAATGAAGAAGCCACTCAGGTAACGATGGATATGTTGGACATTAATACTAATATTGCCCCGATCACAAAATTAAAGGCAAAATCCAAATTTGTGCCACTTATGACCAGAGATTCCATAGACACTTTTAATGAAATAGTGACATCTGAAATCAGAAAATTGCACATTAAAATCAGACAGCAAAAAAAGAAACAAAATTTGCAATTACAAAAGTACCATCAACTAATGAAAAAGCTAAGGGACAACGATTCCATAATAATACGGAACTCTGATAAAGGGGAAATGTGGTCATCTGGCCTAAGCAACAGTATTTGGAGGAGGCCTTGGGGCAATTAGGAGACCGTAATTGCTACAAACTAAGTACAAGATCCACAGTAAAGACCAAACAGGATGAATTATTCACCAAAATAGTGGCATGGAAAACCAGGGGCTTGATTAATCAAGATGAATTTAAATTTCTTAAAAATGAATACCCACGGATGCCGGTAATATACTTCATCCCAAAAATACATAAGGACAAACTGAGACCCCGGGCAGACCAATTATCTCTGCTAAAGACAGCTTACTGGAAAATGTTTGTGTATATTGATTGTTTTTTACAGGAACTGGTAAAACATCTACCATCATACATACAGGACACTTCCGACTTTTTAAGACATTTGCACAAATTCGAATGGCATAAAAATTATGTTTTGATATCTATGGATGTGTCCAACCTATATACCTCAATCCACCACAGGGATGGACTAAGGGCATTGGAATATTACTTAGGCATTAGACCCATTGAATATCAGGTCCATAACAAAATGTTACTTGACCTAACCCATTTCTGCTTGAACAACAACTATTTCATGTTCCAACAGCAGGTGTACCATCAGGAGAGAGGCGTAGCTATGGGTGCAAGCTTTTCACCAAGCTATGCCTGTCTCCATATGGGATGGTGGGAGGAAAATGTGTTAAGAGTAAAACACAATGAGGCATGGACCAATAATGTGGTGAAGTGGGTCCGCTTTATTGATGACTTATTCATAATATGGCGTGGAGACACACAAAGTGCAGAAAAATGTATTTCTGATTTAAACAACAATGAAATGAATTTACACTTTACATCAGAAATAAGTCAAAAATGTATATGTTTTTTGGATGTGGAAGTATATATACAGAACAATGAGGTACATACACGGTTACACCGCAAACCTACAGCTGGAAACACTATCCTACATTCTAGTAGTTTCCACCCAAAACACACAATGCGAAGCATCCCCAATGGGGAAATGCTGCGCATTCGTAGGATTTGCAGTAAGGATGCAGATTTAGCTATAGCCCAACAAGAGTGCAAAGTAAGATTCTTAGCTAGAGGATACTCCGAAAAAGATATAGACCTAGCAAGGGGACGTACAAAATCTTTGGCAAGGGATGAGTTACTTTTTAAACCTTCTAAAAGTAAAATACGCCAAATAGAGAGTATAGAGGAGAACCTAGAAAACAAAAATAAAGATCCAAGACTCATACTAACGTACAACAAACAAAGAGAAAGTATCAGAAAGATAATCAAGAAAAATTGGCATTTAATTCTGAGTGACCCAGTGATTGGGGAAAAATTGTCATCATCACCCACTATAACATACAGAAAGGCTGCTAGCACTAGTGATTATTTAGTTAGCAGTTGCCCTGAAGTCTCCATGAATACCAACTGGTTAACCAAACGCAGGGGTTTTGTTAGATGTACGACATGTAAAGCGTGCAAATTTGGAGAAAGTAAAACCACATTTTGTACACCTTTTAATGACAAACCGATTCTCATCAGTAAATTTTTAACTTGCAAGTCTGAGTTTCCTGTTTATGTCTTGGAATGTACATGTGGGCTAAAATATATAGGCAGTACACGCCTACAAGTCCATAAAAGGACATTACAACATTTACGGGCGATAACCAATAATGATAGTTCCTATCCGGTTGCCCGTCACTTCAATGAGATACATGACAAGAATATCAATGATTTGGAGTATTATGTAATAGACAGCGTCCCTCCCCTGAAAAGGGGAGGAAACAGAATCCATACTCAGACGACTTGAAACCAAATACATTTTAGATCTAGATAGTAAGAGTCCGCACGGTTTGAATACAACAGAGGATCTATATACTTGGCTCTAATATGATTGGTACGGCATCTCTCAAACTGGTAGAACTCGCACATTTTGTTTTATAAAAAAAACTTCAATATTAAAATACCACTGCCCCTCCCTCCCAAAATGACACAACTCCCTTAACATCCAACGTTAGTTATGGGTGCCATGGGCTCATGGCACTCTGGATGTTAGACAACACTTTATGAACACGGTGTCACTTTTTAATTTTGGATAATTTTTATAGGCTTTTATCCAAAGAGCACTTTTTAACACTAATTTTAGCACAATTTTAGGTTGCCAGGACAGGATGGGGCTCATTCCTCGAATCATGGTTTGGATCTAACAGTATAATACGGAAAGATACTTAAGTGCAACGACCACAACGGATATAACATTCTTACTGAAAATCTGCCTGACACCAATAATAAGTGTCGTCGTAATATCTTTTATGAAATCTATGTGTATAATCTGTTTTAACAAAATGTATTTATACAGTTTAAGAAAAAATTATTTTACAACATTGCTATTTTTGCACATAGATATCTTCATTGGCAGTTGAATTCAACGCATTATGCAGATAGTAGGAGAGTGTCCATGCTCTGACGCGAGTGTTATGCCATGTGTTTAAAATGTGGTATATATATATATATATATATATATATATATATTTATTTTTATTTTTGTTTTTTTAAACAATGTGCCTTGCGCATAGGAGGTCACTCGACATTGCCTTTAGTAAAGTGCATCCTGCTTACTCAGTCCATCTTTAAGCAATTCATGCCGACGCGTTTCAGGATACAAAATCCCTTCAACGCAGGCAAGGCAATGTCGAGTGACCTCCTATGCGCAAGGCACATTGTTTAAAAAAAAAAATATATATATATATATTCACTGAAAAAACCATAGGTTTCAGACACGTTATAGTTACAAATTAGCATTTAAAAAACCTTTGAAATTCACTGAAAAAACCATAGGTTTTAGGGACAGTTATAGTTACTTGGACATTGCACTCGTACAAAACCCGTGAAATTCCCCCGTTATAGTTAGTTCAGCTAACTATAACTCGCGCCCGCAATGCACTGCTGATGACGTCACATATTACATCACTCATGACATGGTCAGTGACATCACTGATGACATCACTGATGACATCTCAAATGACATCACTGATGACATCATCCAGTGACTGTGTTTCTGTAAAGTTTAAATATTTTTAATATATATAGGAAAAGACGTATTGAAGAATGAGTGGGTGTGTAAGTGTCTGTATGGATGATTTAGTAGGTGCGTGACTGACTCTATAAGTAAGTGATTTAACGTATCTTACTGAATGCATGGGTTAGTGACTAATCTGGGTGAATGTCTGTATCCGTCTGTCTGTTGCTGTGTAAGTGGCTGCATGTGTTTGTGAATAGCTAAATGAGTGTCTATTTGAGTTATTGAATGCTTGTCTGAGTATCTGTATGGGTGCCTGAGTGTTTGTGTGGGAGGGGTGTGTGCAACTCTGTGCATAGATGTGTGAGTGGGTGATTCACTGGGTGGATGGTTTCAAGAGTGCATCTGTGATAGACTGTATGGGTGGGTAAGTGTGTGTAAGAGTGTGTTAGTGAGTGAATGTATGTCCCAGTGGTACATGTGTGAGTAACTACATATGTGAAAGGCAGTATATATGTGTGTTGGAGTATATAAATAGCTATAAGCAAGAGTGAGTGATTGTGATAGTGGCTGTATGGATGAGTGTGTGCTTGTATCAGTGATTGTATAAGAGCGTAACAATGTGCTACTATTTGTATGAGTAAGTGAGCTGGTGTGTGTATAACTGTATAGGTGAGTAAATGGCAGTGTGTTTAATTATTTGCATGACTGACTAGGTGTCTGAGTATCTCTATGGATGAGTGGCGTTGTTTGAGTGTCTATATAGGAGTAAGAGTGCATATGATAGTCCTGTACTGAGTGACCGTAAGTATGAGTGACTGTACGCGTGAGTGGATGTGTGTGTGTAGACCTAAGAATCAGTGAGTGGGTATGTAGTTATTGGTGTTGGAGTGTCTATGGTTTTGCGAATGGCAGTCTGTAATTTAGAGTGGGTGTATCAAAGATTATATTAGGGTGTGAGGAGGTGCATCAGATTATCACGTGGATGATGTCATCAGTGATGTCATTTGAGATGTCATCAGTGATGTCATCAGTGATGTCACTGACCATGTCATGAGTGATGTAATATGTGACGTCATCAGCAGTGCATTGCGGGGCGCGAGTTATAGTTAGCTGAACTAACTATAACGGGGAATTTCACGGGTTTTGTACGAGTGCAATGTCCAAGTAACTATAACTGTCCCTAAAACCTATGGTTTTTTCAGTGAATTTCAAAGGTTTTTTAAATGCTAATTTGTAACTATAACGTGTCTGAAACCTATGGTTTTTCAGTGAATTTCAAAGGTTTTTAAATGCTAATTTGTAACTATAACGTGTCTGAAACCTATGGTTTTTAAGTGAATTTCAAAGGTTTTTAAATGCTAATTTCTAACTATAACGTGCCTGATACCTACGGTTTTTCAGTGAATTTCAAAGGTTTTGTAAATGACAATTTTTAAATGTATTAATTGTTATATTAATTTTTTTCATACTGATTTACTACATTTTTAGAAACAATTTTTTTTACATATTTTATTTTTAAATTACATTGTAATTACATTATACATTACATTACAAAAAATACTTTCTCAGAATGAATTACTTTAGTTTAAATACTTTGCACATAGGCAATAGACTTTTAAGTACAGTAGTTACAGTTGTTGCAATGGGCAACACATTTTCAAACACAATGCAACATTCAGCTCAATGTGAATTTCTAGTTAAATGCAATTAGTTACTTTATGGATTACTTTTCTAACCACAGGACTGGATCCTAGATTCAGTCCTGGTACATCTCCTGTAAACAGTTGAGTAAAAGCGTTTTGGTTACAGTCGTGATTTTTAAGGAATATTATTGTATTTTAAAAGTTGACACTTAGAAACTTTTTCTCATAGAATCACCAATGTTATCCTAGGGAAGGAAATTCACTTAGCAGGTAAAAACTGTTATCGTTACTTTTTCTTACTCAGTGTTGGATCCTGGATCCAGCACTGGTGCATCTCCTGTAAACAGTTGAAAGAATGCGTTTAAGTCATACAGGTGATTTTTAAGGAATATTTGTAGTTTGTAAAAATCAACACTTTGAAACTTTTTGCTGAAAACCAGACAATGGATTCCTATGGAAGAAAATATAAGTTACTGGTAAGTACGGTTAAAATTACTTTTCAGGGTCAGTGCTGGGCTAAAAGATGCAGCACTGGGTTCTCTCCTGATAACAGGTGAGTAAATTGGTATTCGTACTTTGGTTGATTTTAGAGGAATATTATAAAGTTCAAAAACTCCACACTTAGAAGAATTTCCAAGTGAAACCAGTCAATGTTAGCCTACGAAGGTAATTCAAGTTACCGGTAAGTACGGTTAAAATTACTTTTCAGGACCAGTACTGGGCTGAAAGATACAGCACTGAGGTCTCTCCTTATAACAGGTGAGTAAATCGGAATTCGTATTTCGGCTGATTTTAGAGGAATATTTTAAAGTTCCAAAACTCCACACTTAGAAGAATTTCCAAGTGAAACCAGTCAATGTTAGCCTATGAAGGAAATTCAAGTTACCGGTAAGTACGGTTAAAATTACTTTTCAGGACCAGTACTGGGCTGAAAGATGCAGCACTGAGGTCTCTCCTGATAACAGGTGAGTAAATCGGAATTCGTATTTCGGCTGATTTTAGAGGAATATTTTAAAGTTCCAAAACTCCACACTTAGAAGAATTTCCAAGTGAAACCAGTCAATGTTAGCCTATGGAAGGAAATTCAAGTTACTGGTAAGTACGGTTAAAATTACTTTTCAGGACCAGTACTGGGCTGAAAGATACAGCACTGAGGTCTCTCCTGATAACAGGTGAGTAAATCGGAATTCGTATTTCGGATGATTTTAGAAGAATATTTGCACAATGGTGAAGGGAGGGCGGGGCCTGAGGTGACATCTGTGCAAGCGCGCCCAGTGGCGCGTTTTAAGTTGGGGGATTAAGTCCCCTTGAATCCTGAGGGTCCCTAGGGGCCAACTAGCCCACCAGGAACCTCCAATATGCGCCAGGGGCTGCGTTGCAGAGACGTGTAGAGAGGCCACACCCCTTTACACCTCTCTGCAACGCAGCTCTGTGCGCTTTCTGGATGTACCTGTTGGGCTAGTTGGCCCCAGGGACCCTCAGGATTGAAGGATTTAATTCCCCATCTTAAAACGCGCCACGGGGCCTGTTTGCACACATGTCACCTGAAGCCCCGCCCCTCCCTTCACCACTGTGCAAACGCGCCCAGTGGCGTGTTTTAAGTTGGGGATTAAGTCCCTTGAATCCTGAGGGTCCCGGAGTCCAACTAGCCCACCATATACCTCCAAAAGCGCCACAGAGCTGCGTTGCAGAGAGGTGTAAAGGGGTGTGGCCTCTCTACACGTCTCTGCAACGCAGCCCCTGGCGCATATTGGAGGTTCCTGGTGGGCTAGTTGGCCCCAGGGACCCCCAGTATTCAAGGGGAATCGTTCCCTCTCTGCAAACGCGCCAGGGGCGCGTTTGCAGAGTGGTGAAGGAAGGGGCGGGGCCTGCGGGCCCGATCGTTTAAAAAAAAAAAAAAAAATGTGTCCCCTGAAGGAGGGCTGTGTAGCCCCCTTCCTTTTAACTGTTTTTGGGCCCTGGGGACCCCATCCCCCAGGGCCTTACCCCTTTTTAAATTTAATTTTATTTAAAAAAACGGGAAGGGGCCGCGTGGCCCCCTTCCCTGGGCCTGTATTGGCCCCGGGGACCCCATCCCCGGGGCATGGCTTTTTTTATTTTCTTGGGAGGGGGCTGCGTGGCCCCCTCCTCAGGCCATTAAGGCCCGGGGACCCCATCCCCGGGCCGGCCTTTCCATTTTTTTTTATTTTTTTTTTTTGGGGAGGGGGCCGCGTGGCCCCCTCCTGGGCCACTACTTGCCCCAGGGACCCCATCCCCGGGGCTGGCCCTCTCCGTTGGGGACTGTGGGGGTCCCCAATCCCCCACAGTCCCGCCGGCTCCCCGTGTCCTACGGGAGCCGGCATTGCTTTACACATTGGGAGCTGCTAAGATGCAGCTCCCCATGTGGAAAAGCAATCGGCTTTGGATATTGGAAGAGAGAGCAGGTTTCCTGCTCTCTCTTCCAATATCCAAAGCAGTTTGCAATGACAGGACGGGAGCCGCGAGGCTCCGTCCCTGTCATTGCAAACAGCAGTGTCCCGGGGTAGGCACCCGGGACACTGCAGGAGCCGGCCCTGGGGGTGGCGGTCCCCAGGGCCATCAAGGGCTCCAGGAGGGGGGCCGCGCGGCCCCCTCCCTACATCAGCACAGCCCCGGGAGGTGGTGGTCCCCGGGGCTTCGGGGTCCAAAACGGACCCCCATTTTAATTTGTTAGTGCCCCGGGAGGTGGCGGTCCCGGGCGTGTGGGGGGCTGGAGCCCCCACACAGGTTGTTTAATTTTTTTAAAAAGCCCCGGGAGGTGGTGGTCCCCGGGGCTGCGGAAGGCTCAGAGCCCTCCCGCACCATTTTAAAAGAAAGCCCCGGGGTGGCGGTCCCCGGGGCTTGGGGGCCCTTTGAGGCCCCCACACATAAAATTAAACCCCCACCATGCCCCCGGGACTTGGGCCACCCGGGGGCAAAATACAATCGAAGCGCGGGAGACCGCGCACCCTGAGCGCATCCTGCCGATTTTTAAAAAAAATTTTTTTTTTTTTTTTTTTGCCCAGGGGGTTTTTGTGGGACCCCCTGAGCAAACCTAGGGGGTCAGGGTGTTTCTACCCTGCCCCCTTTGTGCGCTTTGCGCACTTGTTTCTGTCCCTCGGTTGTACCGAGGACAAAATGGCTGCCAACATTTCCTGAATCGGAATGTTGACAGCCAGCTGACAGCCAATTAACATGCAGCTCGTGATCGGGACGGTGCGCGCAGGGTGCGCTCAGGGTGCGCGAATCCTCCGTGCCCATAGATATATATGTACTTTTACTTTTGATTTTCTCAGCAACTACTGAGCAGATTTACACCATTTAACAAAAGGGTTCTTTCTGAACCAAGAACTACCTCTTTGCCAAATTTGGTGTAATTCCGTTCAGCAGTTCGGGCTGTAGCCGTGTCTAAAGTTTCCTATGGAAAATTGCATGGGGAAAACACGTTTTGGGACCCCCTTTTTTCTTGGCCCCGCTTGACGAATCCCCGAGACTTTCAGGGTAGGAGCGGACCGGAGCGCCCCACAAAGTTTGAAAATTTTGCGAAGATACGTCAACCGGAAAGAGAGTTATTTCAAATAGAATGTCGCGGATTTCCTATGGATAATAGGTTGTAACTATAACTATCTACTGGCGACCGCCAGTAGATAATATATATATATATATATATATATATATATATATGTATTTATACGACTATTTATATATTTATTAATCATTTTCTACACATTATGAAGCTATTTCGCACAGTTCTTTAATTATAGAAATATGGCCACACTTGGTGGCTTTCCATATAATATGTATATAAAAAATTGATGATTTGTAGAAACCGAGCGGGAAGTCTGCTCTCTATATCCATGTACTTGGAGGGATTTTTTGCACAATGTCACTTTAAATAATGGGAGAAAGTCTGAGCATGTCATGTGATCAAGGGCTCTGTGTAGCCCGAAACGCGTCAAGGCGAGAAAGCACGAATAAAACTAAAAATAAGCACTCATTAAGTGGAGTCCGTTCCGTTTTTTATCCTGGAAGCAAGGGTGAAGGATTATCATATATATATATATATATATATATATATATATATATATATATATATATATATTATCTACTGGCGGTCGCCAGTAGATAGTTATAGTTAAAACCTATTATCCATAGGAAATCCGCGACATTCTATTTGAAATAACGTTGGCGCCGGTTGACGAATCTTCGCGAAAGTTTCCAACTTGTTGGGGCGCTCCGGTCCGCTCCTATCCTGAAAGTCTCGGGATGATACGTCAAGTGGGGGCCGAGAAAAAAGGGGGGTCCCAAAACGCGTTTTCCCCATTCATTTTTCCATAGGAACCTTTAGTCGCAGCTCCAGCCCGAACTGCTGAACGGAATTACACCAAATTTGGCAAAGAGGTAGCCCTTGGTTCAGTGTCGTGCCTTTTGCTTAAATGGTGTAAATCCGTTCAGTAGTTCCTGAGAAAATCAAAAGTAAAGTCACATATATATCTGGGCGGAGCCTAACCACACATGTCATCGTGAGATCTGATTGGCTGTCAGCACTTCATCCTGGAATTGCTGGCAGCCATCTTGGGACCAATATAAATGATAGTACCTCATTGAAATGCATTGTAGTGAATAGAAGATTTTGAAGGTCACCAAAAGGAGAACTATAAAGGGTGATAACAGGCTTTAGTTACATTAGAATTTATTTGTTGATGGTACCATACTAATTTTAGGAATTGTGGTGTATTCTAAGGTGATTTTACCATGTGAAAAACCTTCTGCTGGGATATCATGAATCATGTTTGAGAGAAAACTATTTTCTCATGCTTGTCCCATGGAGGTTTGGAAGGTGCTCCAGAAGCTAAAATGAGAGCATATTTTCTGTAAATTCACATTATCTTTCTCACTCATGTGAGAATGAAGTCTGACATTCTCAGTAAAACATGTACATCCAACAAGGGCAGAGACTGTCAGTTGATTCCTTTGTGTTCTACTGCAGCTTCCCAGAGTGTTCTAAAGAACAACTAGAGTGCTAACAGCCTTACTTATGACAAAAGTATGGCACACCTGAAGCCATCTTGATTGGAATAAACTGGTAACACTTAAACAATTTAATTTAAAAAGGAACAAAATGATGGGGTTCATTTTGTCATAGAAATTATGGTTAGTGCTATAGAAAGAAAAATTAGGACATGTTTCAAGTGTGATCTCAAATCTCTTCCTGTTATATTTCAACAGGAGCAGCCTGCCAGCTGATGCCTTTGTGTTCTACTGCAGCTTCCCAGAGTGTTCTAAAGAACAACTAGAGTGCTAACAGCCTTACTTATGACAAAAGTATGGCACACCTGAAGCCATCTTAATTGGAATAAACTGGTAACACTTAAAACATTTAATTTAAAAAGGAACAAAATGATGGGGTTCATTTTGTCATAGAAATTATGGTTAGTGCTGTAGAAAGAAAAATTAGGACATATTTCAAGTGTGATCTCAAATATCTTCCTGTTATATTTCAACAGGAGCAGCCTGCCAGTTGATGCCTTTGTGTTCTACTGCAGCTTCCCAGAGTGTTCTAAAGAACAACTAGAGCGCTAACAGCCTTACTTATGACAAAAGTATGGCACACCTGAAGCCATCTTGATTGGAATAAACCGGTAACACTTAAAACATTTAATTTAAAAAGGAACAAAATGAGGGGTTCTTTTTGAAATAGAAATTATGGTTAGTGCTGCAGAAAGAAAAATTAGGGCATGTTTTAAGTGAGATCTCAAATCCTCTTCTATTTCATTAGAAAATTCTGACATGCAGACTGAAACAATCACTTTCAATACCAGCAGCAGACTACCAGTTAACTCCCTGGTGAGCAGTAGCTTTACTCCAGTGATCTAATGAGCAACTAGAGTGCTAACATTCTGAATTTATGGCAGATGTGAGACACATCTGAATGCCTTCTTGATGGAATCAAAGTAAAAAACTGAAAGCATTTCCTACTGAGGAGACTGCAGTAAATGAAGAAATTAGGAAACTTCATAACAAAGAAGTCTTCCAAGATGGCCACCAGTGAAAAAAGAGCCCAAATGTAGCACAAATATTACCAAGATGTAGCCCACATATGGCCCAATGACAAAAATGTGCAAAACACTTTTTATTTTTAGTTTTTGCAGTTTTATGTAGTGCAGACTGGTCAGGTATTGGAGCATTGCATCTTAAAACATGACCCCCTACACTACACAAACACCACTGCACTACCCTAAACCCTAAAACACTACTCCCAGCACGACCCCTACACTACACAAGCACCACTGCACTATCCTAAACCCTAAAACACTACCCCCAGCACGACCCCTACACTACCCAAACACCACTGCACTAACCTAAATCCTAAAACACTACCACCAGCACGACCCCTACACTACCCAAACACCACTGCACTACCCTAAAACATGACCCCCTACACTACACAAACACCACTGCACTACCCTAAACCCTAAAACACTACTCCCAGCACGACCCCTACACTACACAAGCACCACTGCACTACCCTAAACCCTAAAACACTACCCCCAGCACGACCCCTACACTATACAAACACCACTGCACTACCCTAAACCCTAAAACATTACCCCCAGCACGACCCTCTACACTACCCAAACACCACTGCACTAACCTAAATCCTAAAACACTACCCCCAGCACGACCCCTACACTACCCAAACACCACTGCACTACCCTAAAACATGACCCCCTACACTACACAAACACCACTGCACTACCCTAAACCCTAAAACACTACCCCCAGCACGACCCCCTACACCACACAAGCAACACTGCACTACACTAAACCCTAAAACACTACCCCCAGCACGACCCCCTACACTGCCCGAACACCACTGCACTGCCCTAAACCCTGAAACACCAGCCCCTGCATGACCCCCTACACTGCCCGAACACCACTGCACTGCCCTAAACCCTGAAACACCACCCCTAGCACGACCCCCTACACTGCCCGAACACCACTGCACTGCCCTAAACCCTGAAACATCACCCCCAGCAAGACCCCCTACACTGCCCGAACACCACTGCCCTAAACCCTGAAACACCACCCCTAGCACGACCCCCTACACTGCCCGAACACCACTGCACTGCCCTAAACCCTGAAACATCACCCCCAGCAAGACCCCTATACTGCCCGAACACCACTGCACTGCCCTAAACCCTGAAACACCAGCCCCAGCACGACCCCCTACACTGCCCGAACACCACTGCACTGCCCTAAACCCTGAAACACCAGCCCCAGCACGACCCCTACACTGCCCGAACACCACTGCACTGCCCTAAACCCTGAAACACCACCCCCAGCACGACCCCCTACACTGCCCAAACACCACTGCACTGCCCTAAACCCTGAAACACCATCCCCAGCACAACCCCGTACACTGCCCGCACACCACTGCACTGCCCTAAACCCTGAAACACCAGCCCCAGCACGACCGCCTACACTGCCCGAAAACTACTGCACTGCCCTAAACCCTGAAACACCACCCCCAGCAAGACTACCTACACTGCCCGAACACCACTGCACTGCCCTAAACCCTGAAACACCACCCCAGCACGACCCCCTACACTGCCCGAACACCACTGCACTGAACCCTGAAACACCACCCCCTGCACGACCCCCTACACTGCCGGAACACCACTGCACTGCCCTAAACCCTGAAATACCACCCCCAGCACGACACCCTACACTGCCCTAACACCACTGCACTGCCCTAAACCCTGAAACATCACCCCCAGCACAACCCCCTACACTGCCTGAGCACCTTTGCTCTGCCCTAAACCCTGAAACACTAGCCCCAGCACGACCCCCTACACTGCCCGAACACCACTGCACTGCCCTAAACCCTGAAACACCACCCCCAGCATGACCCCCTACACTGCCTGAACACCACTGCACTGCCCTAAACCCTGAAACACCAGCCCCAGCAAGACCCCCTACACTGCCCGAACACCACTGCATTGCCCTAGACTCTGAAACACCAGCCCCAGGAAGACCCCCTACACTGCCCGAACACCACTGCCCTAAACCCTGAAACACCAGCCCCAGCATGACCCCCTACACTGTCCGAACATCACTGCACTGCACTAAACCCTGAAACACCAGCCCCAGCACGACCCCTACACTGCCCGAACACCACTGCACTGCCCTAAACCCTGAAACACCAGCCCCAGCACCACCCCTACAATGCCCGAACACCACTGTACTGCCCTAAACCCTGAAACACCACCCCCTGCACCGCCCCTACACTGCCCGAACACCACTGCACTGCCCTAAACCCTGAAACACCACCCCCTGCATGACCCCCTACACTGCCTGAACACCACTGCACTGCCCTAAACCCTGGAACACCACCCCCTGCACCACCCCCAACACTGCCCGAACACCACTGCACTGCCCTAAACCCTGAAACACCACCCCTGCACCGCCCCTACACTGCCCGAACACCACTGCACTGCCCTAAACCCTGAAACACCACCCCCAGCATGACCCCCTTTACTGCTCGAACACCACTGCACTGCCCCAAACCCTGAAACACCACCCCCAGCATGACCCCCTACACTGCCCGAACACCACTGCCCTAAACCCTGAAACACCACCCCTGCACGACCCCCTACACTGCCCGAACACCACTGCACTGCCCTAAACCCTGAAACACCACCCCCTGCACGACCCCCTACACTGCCCGAACACCACTGCACTGCCCTAAACCCTGAAACACCACCCCCAGCACGACCCCTACACTGCCTGAACACCACTGCACTAAACCCTAAAACACCACCCCCAGCACGACGCCCTACACTGCCCGAACACCACTGCACTGCCCTAAACCCTAGAACACTACCCCCAGCATAACCCCCTACACTACCCGAACACCACTGCACTACCCTAAACCCTAAAATACTCCCCCAGCACGACCCCCTACACTACCCGAACACGACTGCACTGCCCTAAACCCTAAAACACTCCCCCAGCACGACCCCCTACACTACCCGAACACCACTGCACTGCCCTAAACCCTAAAACACTCCCCCAGCACGACCCCCTACACTACCTAAACACCACTGCACTGCACTAAACCCTAAAACACTACCCCCGCATGACCCCCTACACTACCCAAATACCAATGCACTACCCTAATCCCTAAAACACTACCCCCGCACAACCCCCTACACTACCCAAAGACCACTGCACTACCCTAAACTCTAAAACAATACCCCCACACGACTCCCTACACTACCCAAAGACCACTGCACTACCCTAAACCCTAAAACACGACCTCCTACACTACACAAACACCACTGCACTACCCTAAACCCTAAAAAACTACCCCCAGCACGAACCCCTACACTACCCAAACACCACTGCACTACCCTAAACCATAAAACACTACCCCCAGCAGTACCCCCTACGCGACCCAAACACCACTGCACTACCCTAAACCTTAAAACACTACCCCCAGCAGTACCCCTACACTACCCAAACACCATTGCACTACCCTAAACCCTAAAACACTACCCCTAGCAGTATCCCTACACTACCCAAACACCACTGCACTACCCTAAACCCTAAAACCCTAAAACACTAACCCCAGCACGACCCCCTATACTACCCAAACACCACTGTACTACCCTAAACCCTAAAACACTCCCCCAGCACGACTCCCTACACTACCCAAACACCACTGCACTACCCTAAACCCTAAATCTACCCCCAGCATGACCCCCTAAACTACACAAACACCACTGCACTATCCTAAACCCTAAAACACTACCCCCAGCACGACCCTCTTCACTACCTAAACACAACTGCACAATTTGTTACAGGCGTTGCAACACAGGCCTGTGGTGCTTACTGGAAGTACCTGGTGGGCTAGTTGGGCCCCAGGGACTCTCAGGATTCAAGGTGACCTAATCCCCCAACTTAAAACGCGCCACGGGGCGCGTTTGCACAGTGGTGAAGGGAGGGGCGGGGCCTCAGGTGACATGTGCGCAAACATGCCTTGTGGTGCATTTTAAGTTGGGGAGTTAATTCCCTTTGAATCCTGGGGGCCAACTAGCCCACCAGGTACCTTCAGTAAGCACAACAGAGTTGCGTTGCAGAGAGGTGAAAAAGGTGCGTGGCCTCGGAACGCCTCTCTGCAACTCAGCTCTGTGGTCCTAACTGTAGGTACCTGGGGGGCTAGTTGGGCCCCAGGGACCCTTAGGATTCAAGGGGACTTAATCCCGCAACTTAAAATGCGCCACGAGGCGCGTTTGCACACATGTCACCTTAGGCCCCCTCCCTTCACCACTGTGCAAACACGCACTGGCTCTGGTTAGTCAGAGTCAGTTACCACCAGTACCCGTCTGAAACAGTTGTGGGCACAGGATGATTTTGCAACAAGGCCTCTTTCTGCTCCTCTGTTGGTTCTTTCTGCACATCTTTTGCTTCTTTCTGTGCGTTTTTTCTTCTTTCTTCACATGTCCTACCTCTGTTGGCATAGTTAGAAACTAGCATTTAAAAAACCTTTGAAATTCACTTAAAAATCATAGTTTTCAGGCACGTTATAGTTAGAAATTAGCATTTAAAAAACATTTGAAATTCACTGAAAAAACCATAGGTTTCAGGCACGTTATAGTTAGAAATTAGCATTTAAAAAACCTTTGAAATTCACTGAAAAAAACCATAGGTTTCAGGCACGTTATAGTTAGAAATTAGCATTTAAAAAACCTTTGAAATTCACTGAAAAAACCATAGGTTTCAGACACGTTATAGTTAGAAATAAGCATTTAAAAAACCTTTGAAATTCACTGAAAAAACCATAGGTTTTAGGGACAGTTATAGTTAGTTGGACATTGCACTCGTACAAAACCCGTGAAATTCCCCTGTTATAGTTAGTTCAGCTAACTATAACTCGCGCTCCGCAATGCACTGCTGATGACGTCACATATTACATCACTCATGACATGGTCAGTGACATCACTGATGACATCACTGATGACATCTCAAATGACATCACTGATGACATCATCCATGTGATAATTTCATGCATCTTCTCACACCCTAATATAACTTTTGATACACCCACTCTAAATTACAGACTGCCATTCTCAAAACCGTAGACACTCCAACACCAAAAACTACATACCAACTCACTGATTCTTAGGTTTACACACACATCCACTCACTCACCTGTACAGTCACTCATACTTACAGTCACTCAGTACAGGACTATCATATGCACTCATACACCTATATAAACACTCACACACTGCCACTCATCCATAGAGGTACTCACACACCTAGTCAGTCATGCAAAAAATTAATCACACACCTATTTACTCACCTATACAGTTATACACACACCAGCTCACTTACTCATACAAATACTAGCACATTCTTACGCTCTTATACAATAACTGATACAAGCACACACGCATCCATACAGCCACTCTCACAATAACACACTCTCACTTATAGCCATTTAAATACTCTAACACACATATATACTGCCTTTTACATATGTAGTTACATGTACCACTGAGATATACATTCACTCACTAACACACCCATACACACACTCACCCACCCAAGCAGTCCATCACAGATGCACTCTTGAAATCATGCACCCAGTGAATCACCCACTCACACATCTATGTATAGAGTCACACCCACCCCACCCACACAAACACTCAGGCAGCCATACAGATACTCAGAGAACCAATCAATAACCCATATAGACACTCATGTAGCTATTCGCAAATCCATGCATCCACTTACACACCAACAAACAGACTGATACAGACATTCACACAGTTTAGTCACTAACCCATGCATTCAGTAAGATACGTTTAATCACTCACTTGTAGAGTCAGTCACTCACATACTAAATCATCCATTCAGACACTTATACACCCACTGTTTCTTCAATACGCCTTTCCCTATATATATTAAACATATTTAAACTTTACAGAAACACACAGTCACTGGATGATGTCATCAGTGATGTCATTTGAGATGTCATCAGTGATGTCATCAGTGATGTCACTGACCATGTCATGAGTGATGTAATATGTGACGTCATCAGCAGTGCATTGCGGGGGCGCGAGTTATAGTTAGCTGAACTAACTATAACAGGGGAATTTCACGGGTTTTGTACGAGTGCAATGTCCAACTAACTATAACTGTCCCTAAAACCTATGGTTTTTTCAGTGAATTTCAAAGGTTTTTTAAATGCTTATTTCTAACTATAACGTGTCTGAAACCTATGGTTTTTCAGTGAATATATATATATATATATATATATATATATATATATATATATATATATATATATATATATATATATATATATATATATATATATATATTTTATGATTCTACCTTATTACAAGAAGCTGCCAATACAGTTAAGTTGTCTCTAGATCAGACCTAATGATAGCTCACGTGCTAAACTAATCTCTTATTCGCACTTCTCTCAACTATCCAGCTATACCTTGATATGTTCAACAAGTCTCTGACCCCTATGCACTTCCTCCAGGATTTCGTGATATAGCCACTCGCAAAAAAATCACTTAGATGGCAGTTTTGTAAAAAGCCCGCACTTTTAACAAAACTGCCTGAACATACGACCCCCTCATTTTATTGGCCCAGCACTGATCACTGGGCCGAATAAAAGGAGGGTCAGCAAGCAGGCGACGCGTTGATGTATTTCCTCCTCCTCAGCTTCTTGTGTGTAGTACTCCCTGGAGAGCCACCTTGCGGCCTGGGCCGGTAGCACCAGTCTGCAGCCATTTGACTGGCCCTGGGGTGGAGTGGGATAACTGCACGGAGGACTGAGATCAGACACGTTCTCTCAGCACAGCCTCCCTGCCTGATGCATCCGCATCTGCCTTCCAGACATCCTCACCAGCACCACCGCCAAAGTGTGTGATCGGGCTCCGAGGGAAGACGGGGTGGGGCTAAAAAACAAATTAAGAATTGGGCCTGCCGCCCGCGGGCATGTGACAGCCCTGGGGGGGGCTGATTGTGGGGATGGGATTCAACATTTTAAAAAAAACCTGGGGCCTTCACAGCATGCAGCAGGCCCGGTGGGCGGGGGTGGAGGGGTTAAAACACTTAAAAATCGAGCCTGCCACCCTTGGGGCAGGCGTGGAGGGGGTAAAAATAAAATATAAAAAACAGAGTTCACTATGCGAAGGGTGGGGTCCCAAAAATGTAATAAAAATCACGTCCACTGCAAATGGGGGAGGCGGCAGTCCCGCAGGGATGAAGGGGTAAACATATTTGTTTAAAACCAGGCCCCCTCTAGCATGGGTCACACTGCAGGCCTTTTGTGCTGCAAAGTTTCAATTTTCGTGCCGCAAAATATGTTCATCTATACTGCGATATCCTGCCATTGGCCATATACTAAACAAAAGCATGTGTACACCCACAACCATGCTTCTTTACATGGCCAAGGACGAAGTAGGATATGTGCCCACCAGCAAAACCCTGTTTCTGAACCCACAACCTATATGCTGCTGATATATGGCATTGATCATCATTTGGGCAAACAGGTTGTCCTAAAGGCTGTAGCCCACAAGGATGGACGTCAGAACTCGGGTGCAATACATCCTACTGAGGGACGGGCAGAAGAGAACGCCAAGGAATCCATTCATTCAGCTTTTGGGGGCAATTTTTCATCTAATCCGTCTTTGCATCATATCCACCGCGTAAAGCATAATATATATCCGCCCACAATACGAAAACCTACAGCCACTCCACTCACAACGCAAGAACGTACATACAATGCCCAATAAATTACAATAACCACTCAGTAATATATATATACACATATATATATATATATATATATATATATATATATATATATATATATACACATACATATATATGTCAAGTACTTTTGAAACACAAGCATATGTTTCACACCTAACCACTAAAATACAACATACACCCAAACTGTAAATCATGTCTATCGACCCGCCGAAATGGGATGCGTACTCACAATGCAAAATATACATTTTTTCACAACTAAACACGAATCGTACTCAGTATTGACAAAAGTTATACCAAGGAATTAAGCATCAAATGTAGCCAGCACTGCCACGTGAAATCAACATAAAGATCAAAGACATGCAGCAAAGATACCTGGGAATAAAATGCGCAATGAACCCTGTTCTCAAACCACAAATTCACTCCGGACTGAAACACAACACGTTCCCCAGACTAGCGTGATGAATACACCGGAATAAATACACATTATTGGCGAAAGTGCAACTGGTGATAGAGAACAGGCAGTGAAACAAAAAAAACAAGGAATAGAGGTCTGGTGTGTGTATGTCTGGTTTTGTGGTGGTGATGAGTTCTGTGATGGGTGTTGGAAAAGGGCTACTGGAGTACATTTCTGCTGGTAGTGTGCTGCTGCCGATGTTGCCTGGCACTGGTGATGGCAAACGTTGTGGAACAGGTAGAGAAATACTCTGTAATGTCATGGGCACTAAAAGTAGTAGGCAATATGCTCGCAGGGATAGGAATTAGGTGGTAGATGTGGCAGAGTCCGACACTGGCGGATTCCATTCCAGGTTTTGTTCTGATTGATGTAGTGTGGTTGCATCTACAGCTGTATTGAGTGTGTTTTACACTCAGTGGCAGCCGCAGTGGTTGTGCGGGTTATAATAAGGATAACAGTGAAGGCAGTGATTGATTGTAGATATAATGGCCACTCAAAAGCCTGCACTGATCATGAGAATGCTGCTGGACATTAGCAGTGAATGACCTCTAAAAGCATAAGTGAGTGGGACCCACAACAGGTGGTGTTGCAGGAAAGAATTTGATCAGTTTGAGATTCAGTGCAGGTATCTGGTGTACCAGCAGGTCACGTTTGAAAAAATGCTGGCAACAGGAACATCGGTGATTTTTTTTTGTTTGGCTATGTAATGGCAAATATAAGTAATGACAGCATAATGGAGGCGTGGGCCACGGTGCATCAGCTGGGCATACTGGCACTGAGAACAGAACATCCTTTTGAGTAGTAAGTGCAACCCATTATTGGGGACACCACAGGTGGGTGTTATGGGTGGCAGCTGCAAACATTTTAGGAGTGGCTTGTGTAGGGAGGATTCTGTTGCGGCATGGTTGGCAGAATATTCTTTTTTATTGATTTCCACACACACCTTAGGGTATGTGAAAAATTAAAAATGCAATAAAAGGCACACCAAGTAAATTTGTTGTAGGAGGTTAGGCTGATACTCGCAGTGCTGATCTTTGTGCACGAGTCCTACCACAGATACAGTAGTAGGTTTGTGGCTAACATCACTGCCATAAGGACAGTTGGTGATCGGAGTGGGCATGGTAAGTGTGTGTGTTTTATGATGTATTTGGTGCTTTCAGCAAAGGCAGAAACACTGCACATACCGAGTGACACTACGGACGATACATAATTGTAGCCCTGCAAGGGAAGCACATGCTAGGTGCTGTTGACTATCAAGAGTGACAATGGACGGTGCTGTTGCCTATCATGAGTGTCAATAGTAGGGGCTGTTGTCTACCACAATTGTCAATGGTAAGGGCTGCTGCCTATCACGATTGTCAATGGTAGGGGCTGCTGCCTATCACGATTGTCAATGGTAGGGGTTGTTGCCTATCACAATTGTCAATGGCAGGTGCTGCTGCCTATCATGAGTGTCAATGATAGGTGCTCTACCTATCACGATTGTCAATGGCAGGTGCTGTTGCCTATCACGAGTGCAAATGGTAGGTGCTTTTGCCTATCACGATTGTCAATGACAGGTGCTGCTGATTATCACAATTGTCAATGGCAGGTGCTGTTGCCTATCACGATTGTCAATGGCAGGTGCTTTTGCCCATCATGAGTTACAACAGTGACCATGGATTGGTACCCAGTTGATGAATGGGATGGAATATATCGCCACTGGAATGTCAATCGTACCAATTGCACTGTGTGGAGATGATATGGACATTAGTACAGGTCTGGGTGAAGGTGGTTTTGGTGATGGCACTGAAATGGTTGGTTGTCAGTGAAAATGAGACCACTGAAGACATTGCTCTTGTGGCATGAATAATTATGCCATTACAACTGATTATGGTGGCACTGACATTTGTGTTCAGGTCAGTGGGATAGTGAATGATAGTGTTGGTGGAAGAGGGCCCGTGTAATGGTGAGCCTAACAGAGGTGAGGTCACTGTCACTAGCAGAGCAGTTGATGGTGACCTGGCATGAATGATGGAGAAGGCCTCAGTTCCATCGGTATGCCAATGCTGCCAGTGCTGACGGTGGCAGTGACGTCGGTAGCTCTAGCCAATGATCAAAGTGTCTGTGATGGCTGAGGCCCTGGGTGAAGAAAGCACAGCTTCAGCTGGTATAATGGTGGCAATGAGACCTGCTGGTGGAAGTAGCAGCAGCGCTGGCAGTGATGCTGTGACATTGTATGCAACAGTAATGGCAGTGGGCACGGAACTGGCAGTGAGACCCTTTTCAGTGGGGGTGGACTTGATGCTTTTGGTATCCACGAAGGCACTGCAGGTGTTAACCCTGATGGTAAAGACACATGGAGTGATGCTGGAGGGAGTGGTGGTAACACTGGAGGGTGGTGGCAGTTATGCCAGTGAGTGCTGGAAGCACTGGCAGTGATGCTGGTGGCAGCGATGCTGACGGCACCGGCACTGCTGCTGGTGCTGCTACCACTGATGCTTGCTCCAACAGTGTTGATCCTGGTAGCACTGTTTATTGTATAGCTAGTACTACTGCCGGTACTGCTGGCAGAGATGCTAGGGTACTGGAGGTACGGATGGTGGCAGCACTGCTGGGGATATTGGCAGTAAGGCTGGCGGTGGGGATGCTGGCGGCGCTGACAACGATGCCGCTGATGGTAAATGTGATAAGGGCAGTGGTACTGGCAGTGATGCTGTGGAAGTAACACGGATAATACTGCTGAGAGGTATCTGAAGGGCAGTGGTACTGGCAGTGATGCTGTGGAAGTAATACGGATAATACTGCTGAGAGGTAGCTGAAGGGCAGTGGTACTGGCAGTGATGCTGTGGAAGTAACACGGATAATACTGCTGAGAGGTATCTGAAGGGCAGTGGTACTGGCAGTGATGGTGTGGAAGTAATACGGATAATACTGCTGAGAGGTATCTGAAGGGCAGTGGTACTGGCAGTGAGGCTTGTATGCTGGTGGCAGTGGTACCCATAATACTGCTGAGAGGTATCTGAAGGGCAGTGGTACTGGCAGTGACGCTTTCGGTAGCGATAGCATCACCAGTGAGGCTTGCATGCTGGTGTCAGTGGCACAGAAAATACTCCTGTGAGAGATGACATAGGCAGTGGTACTGGCCTGTATGCTAGCATTTTGGCTCTGATAGCAGTGGTACCGGTAATGCTGCTGAGAAAGGTGACCAGAGTAGTGTTACTGGCAGTGGCGGTGTTGGTAGCGACAGCAGTAGAAGGGAAGCGGGCACTGCCGGCAGTGGTACTTCTGAGAGAGAGCATAAGGGCAGTGGTAAAGGCAGTGACGTTTTGGCAGGGGTAGTAATAGCAGAGGTGCGTGAATGCTGGTGCAGGTCGTAGTCGCACTGCTGAAAGAGATGGCAAGGGCAGCGGTACTGCCAGTGAGGCTTGTATGCTGGTGGCAGTAGCAGTGGTACTGATAATATTTCTGTGAGACAACGTAAGTACAGTGAGGTGACTCCGTTGGTACCGATAGCAGTAGTAGCGATGCTTGCATGCTCGTGGTAGTAGTACTGCTGAGAGAGATCGTTAAGTGCAGTGGTACTGGCAGTGACGCTTTAGGCAGCGATAGTAGTAGCAGCAATGCTTGGATGCTGGCGGCAGTACTGTTGAGAGAGATCGTACGGACAGTGGTAATGGCAGTGACGCTTTTGGCAGCGATAGTAGTAGCAGCAATGCTTGGATGCTGGCGGCAGTACTGTTGAGAGAGATCGTACGGACAGTGGTAATGGCAGTGACGCTTTTGGCAGCGATAGTAGTAGTAGCTGCGATGCTTGCATGCTGGTGGCAGTTGTACTGCTGAGAGAGATCGTAAGTGCAGTGGTACTAGCAGTGACTCTTTTGACAGCGTTAATATAGTAGCGGTGGCAGCAGTACTGCTGAGAAAGATCGTAAGGACAGTGGTACTAGCAGTGACTCTTTTGACAGCGTTAATATAGTAGCGGTGGCAGCAGTACTGCTGAGAAAGATCGTAAGGACAGTGGTAGGGGCAGTGACGCTTTGGCAGCGACAGTAGTAGCAGCGATGCTTGCAGGTGGCAGTAGTTCTGCTAAGAGATCGTAAGTGCAGTGGTACTGGCAGTGACTCTTTTGACAGCGTTATAGTAGTAGCGGTGGCAGCAGTACTGCTAAGAGAGATGTAAGGGACAGCGGTACGGGCAGTGACGGTTTTGGCAGCAAGAGTAGTGGGAGCGATGCTTGCAGCGCTGGCGGCGATGCTGCTGGCAGTGACGGGGATGACTCCGGTGCCAGTAATGACACTGACATCCAGTGAGACTGGCAAAGGGAGGGGGTGAGGTACTCACGTGGGCTGCTGTGGGAAAATGAAGCCCTCGGCCCCCAGCGCGCACAGGGACAGCAGCAGGACCATGGCCGGCAGCGAATAAGTGCAGGAACAGACGCGGCTCAGAGACCCCGGCAACGCCATCTTTCCAAAAAAGGATGAGCAGGAGGAGTGCGCCGCTGGGGTAGCGGGGAGAGAGCTGTCACCAGGGGATGGAGGTCTGGGCCGGGAGCTGGTGCCAGGAAGCCTTCCTGGGATGCGGTGAGGGCCGGGGATACTCCTGGCTCCGCTGCTCCATCCGCACTGAGCTAGCTCAGCCCATAATTCAGCTCTCGTTGCCGCCAGGCCCCGCCCCCTTTGGCGCCCCTCCCCCTGCCGCGAGCCTCCAATGCCCGGCCTGGCTCCAGTGTGCTCGCCGGCTGGAGTGCCCGCGCCGACCCAGGAGCCCTCTGAAGCCGCGCAGAGCGCACCTCGGGCACGCGGAATCTCCGCGCTTAGACTGAGGAGGGAGCAGATGCGCCCCACCAGGAGTCCTTTCTCTCGTCTCAATACTGGGCAAT